>CM041778.1:193167374-193269652 GCA_023374045.1 Limonium bicolor | reverse complement strand
GAAATTTGATAACCCACACTAGTATTAACATATCTACATATATAGTCTTAATACCCATGAAAAGCTCAAACCAAACATGGCCTAAGGTGGTGGCCAAAAATATCAAGGAAAGGAGAGAAAATATCTCGGTTACTATTCACCACTATTCACACCTCCTTATATTTGCAATGATGATCAAGGCAACTTGCCCCCTCCTTATCCATTCAAAGGCGGTTATGTATGGATGGTTAGGATTGGTTTTTGACACTTGACACAAATCAATGGCTATGGACAATTCTAGAAGTAATGATTATAAGTTAAAGGATAAGGATGAAATTTAGTATAAAAAGGGGGGGAGGAGGTCGGCCATGGTAGGTGAGAAAGGTGGCCATTCTTCTTCATCTACCTTGTTTCTCCTAAGCTAGAAAACACCATTGGAGCTTAGGCAACAATACTCCTCCATTAGAAACACAAGTTTAAGGTAGTAATTAAGCTAAAATCAAGGAAAAAGGCAAGTTTAAGGAGTGGAAGCCAAACTCCAAGGTGGGTGACTTGGTTGGTGGAGATTTTGAGCTCAAGCAAATTATAATCAAGGTAGAAGAACATCAAAATGGCTAGGAGAGGACAGGTAACATCTATGCACATCACTTTCACCTTTAAAGCTTATTTTCCTTCTTAAGTCATTCTATTTGGTTACCTACGAACCCTATCTCCTATTTTCTTAAATTTTTTACAGTAAACTAGGGATGAATATTTAGTGATTATCCTAGAATATCAAGTCGAAATAAAGTTGGGAAGTGGGAAAACTCTAAAGAACTTTGAAAATGGAGAAAAATGAGCTTTAAGCTTTAGGAATTGTTTGGATGGGTTTCCGACATGGGTTTGAGCTAAACTTTTGAGGGTAGTCTTGAATAGTGAATATATGGTTATGGTTGAAAAATCAAGTCGAATGGAGAAATTTAAGTCGGTTAGACAAGGTAAAGAAGCTAAAAATGAGAAAATGTGCTTTAAGCCTTTCTGAGTGGTTGAATGGGTTTACGAATTGATCTTGATCTGAAATTTTGGGGAGATACTTGTGTTGTTGATATTGGATCCTGGTTAAATTTTTAGGCCGAGACTCCTTTTGGAAGTTATTTAAGTTGGTGAATAGTGATTTTGGTCAAAAAATGAGTTTTTAAGTTTTCTAAGGTGGTTTCTTGGAAATTGTTTGATTATCTGATTTATTGGAGCTTGAATGGTATTTTTATGATGTTATTAAGGTTATTTGTCAAGTGGTGAGCTTGATGTGTGAATTACTACTTGTGTAAAGCTTGGTTATGATATCTTACTCATGGTTTGTAAATGTGTTTAAGGATAACCTCTTGTGGTGGTGGTGGTGGAAAGTATTGTGTGATGTTGATATCATGTTTATCCTAAGGCTATGCCTCTTGTGAGAGCCTTTAAGGCCAAGCCGACGTTCCGGCAACAATTTAAGCTCCTACTAATGAATTGGAGCTGCCACTATGATCTACTCCTATTGGGCAAAAGTTTTCAATAGGGGGGTGTGCACACTTAAGGACATAGGGTGGGTGGTGGTGGTGGTGGGCTTCATTTGGAAATATCTTGTTTATGATATTAATTATCTCTTGATAATTCTTGGTACAGGTAAATGGTGTGTGATCTATTCTGATTTGTTATATATTGTTAATATTTGTTGAAAGCAAAGGTTTTAAAGAGAAAATAAGTTTTTACGGGGTGTGGTAGTGTTACTCAGTTTTTACTGATTTTATTTGTTTGTGTTTTCCTGTGTATATGAACTCTGTGTGTTCAGGGTAACTGGGATGGTCACCTTCTCTGCACTGAGGACGAGTCCACCGATACTTTCTATATTTTCATGTTTGTCACCTATCGTAGAAGTATACAGCCTGGGGTCACCGAGATAGTGCTTGAGGAGTGGAACAAGAAGATACAGGGTTTTAGGCACCCGGAGAATGGCAGTAGTCAGTCCATCACCTATGAAGTTTCCACTGTTTATGAGTACATGGAAGTAGTCTCATGCTAAGATGCTAGTGATGTAATAGTCTTTGATACCCCTTGCTTTTGGTGTAAAATAGGAGTAGGAGCTAACATAGTAGTTGGCTGGAAGGGGTCTTTTGGTACTAAGGTGTAAAGTGACGGGTTGGTTGTGTCACTCTTTTGGTAGGAGAACAACAATGTAAGATAGCTAATGTAGGGGTGGTGGTGGTAATAGCCTTACACTTACTAGTCTTTAGTAAGTGTGGCGGTAACCCCCGGGAACAGTGATAGGGGACCTTTTGTAAAAAGAAGACTGACGCATGTATAATATAACTAACGTTTACGGTGCTACTTCAGTTATGGTATGTCTTTAAGAAATAAAAAAAATGATGACTAAGTAAATGGTGGTGGTAAACCGGGGCATTACAGGAAGCGAGGCTGTAACACCCCTACCGCTAATACCGTCATTACCGTACCATACTTACCTTCGCATGCGGATATTACTTACTTGAAGAGATCATTCGTGATTAGAGAGCGAGTTATCGCCGGAGATGTCAGGTTGCAAGTGAAGGGTCAAAAGAGGATTCTGATAGGTGCTCTAGGAGCACATCTAAGGATAAGATGAAGAGGGTACATGGGACTAGGCCCTTAGGTTTTGGTAAGTTCTTGCTTGATAGTAAGGTAGCCATGAGAGGCAAGAAGAAGGTTAAGTAGAACTAAGTGTCTCCCTTAGCTAGTAAGATAAGTAGAACTAGACAGGTATTGAGGGTTTGAGTTTTTTTTTGTGATGTTTTTGCATTTCATTTTGTTATGCCCCTGTGGCGAATCGGGCCCCGTGCCCCTAATAAAAAAAATCTATCTTGTATACGATGTTATAATGTTAAATAATCGAGATACATTGTTTGCAATTTGAATTTTCTCCATCTTATTTTAAGTTTTATATGTTCTTAATTATCTATGTTATATATACATATACTCTTAGTTTAACTACAACACTTATAGATGCATGGATTGATAAAAAACACTAGCTTGTATGATACAGTGAAGTACCAAAAGAATTTGGTTGACACATTAAGCACATGTCTTAATCTTGTGTATCAGCATTATTTTACAGTATTGTTAAACATAAAATATAGTAGTACAAATCAAAGGCTAAAGTAGATACAATCCTACACAGAGAAAGGTGTTGATATAACTTCAAATGGGTATCACATTAAGACTATAATATGTATTGTATAACTTATTTCTCTCTCAAATGATTTATACCATGTGCATGTTGGTACAATTGAGAACTTGAGATATATCAAATGAAAACCAAAATTGTGAACTTCAGAGTTTAGCATGACCGGTAAGACCATCCCGGTTCAACAATGGTGCAAATGATTACCCACTGTTCACCAATAGTTGAGATCTTTATGACCCGAATGTCATCTAGGCAAATAATAATTCCTGACATCAAGGGGAAAATAACCAATTAGAAAAGAAGATGATATGATTATGATTTCGTCATGTTAGTACTCGTATGACTTGTAAGTTCAATATTGTTCAACTTCAAAATGTTAACAATCCAATTGCTTGATGTTAGTGAAAATATGTGTCAGCGTCTAATGAACTTATATTATGATGTTCAGTAAGGACAAAATGAAAAAGAGTCTAACCTTAAGTGTGATAAACTATGTATATCAAATGACAAAGCCCATAGGAGAATAAATAAAGATATATAGCTCTTAAAGAGCCTTCTTACATGACAAATTACCGGTATCAAAATGTTAGAAAGATGTGGTTTAAAGACTGTTTGAATTTATTTGAGTTATGCATACTGTGGATTTGAAGTACTGACATTCAGTGATGTGAACCCAGTAGGATACAAACGAGTATTTGTATGATAAAGAGAGGAATAAATCTCACAATTAATTACTTTCAAATTAAAAGTATGGGTAAATTTTGATTAATTTGTATGGCTATAACATATCTAAATTGATTAATTTGATGGTGAGAATACACAAGTTTTGAAAGAGATTAACTGCCTGTAACGCCCCTATTAAACAAAAATGCAGCGGAAAATAAAATACTATAGCGTTTACAGATCATCGGGTTCCAAACATCCGGCACCAAACCTCACCAATTACAACTTATAAAATTACAAAAGCTACGGTCTGAACCTTGAGAAAACTTAACGTAAACATAATAGTAACAAAATACAATAACTCTCCATAAAACCTAATCCCATCCCAATCACTCATTCTCTTTGTGGCCACTTGTATATCAACTCGTACGTGCAAGATGAAACCAAGCAGCCCACCCCGAGAGGGGTGAGTCATTTCCCTGGAATGGAACTGGTACGATTCTCCAAAACAAACTCATAAACATGACTCTTTAATAAATAATAACTTGAAGATAAACACTTAAACAACACAGAGGAACAAGGCACTTTAAAATCACCAAGTCAAGATAACAAGTTGAGAAAAGAGATAAATAACAGAAAGTTAAAGTTAGTCAATTAAAAAGAAATCACAACATCAGTTAGTGAACATTCATTGCTTGTGTTAGATTCAGTTCCAGTTAGGAGTAGAAAGACCCAAGTAGTCACAAGGACTAGAAATGAAAGAAGATATCCAAGAACCAACAACTTAAGAGTGGAAAAAACCAATTGGGAGAGATGGCCCCCACCGCCAAGTACGTCCTTTTAGGACAGGGGATATACATCCGCTCACTGTTTACAACGTCCTTTTGGACAGGGGATATACAGCCCCTCACTGTTTACAATGTCCTTTTAGGACACGGGATATACAGCCCCTCACTGTTACCAATGAAGACGCGCGCACGTCACAACAAAGACTCAGCTCATGGATGAAACAATATCCAGAGTCAAAGGAAAAATTTACCAAGATTGACCTTTTCCATATTCCCACTAGATCATTAACTGCACCAGAGAAATACCAAAACACTCAGTCCTATAGAGTGCAGAAGCGTAAACCCTAGACAGTTAATGTCTAATGAAACAACCAAATAGAAGGAACCAACAGCCATGTAAGTTTCACATTCAAGGCTCAGTTAGTCACATCAAGCTGAGTTAGCCACACAAATAGTTTCCTTTGAAATCCATTCAAGCTCAGTTAGCGTTTTCCAAAACATTCCATAAAGTCCGTTAGCAAAAGTATTTGAGTATGAGAAATCGTACCTGGTTAATGTTGTAGCAGTTCTAGTAGACTCATACAACATTCAACAACACTCTGAGGAACATTAAAGATAGTCTATCATCAATAACTTATAGCCTAAGTTAAACTTAAATAAATTTCTCACTCTTATTTCTAAGTCTCAATTGTCTTTTAAGCCCTCACTTAAATGTTATGTATAACCTTTGACTTGTCTTAGAATGTTGTATAACTCAAGGTTGTAAGACCAAGGAATGTATTTTATTAACTGAAATACCCCGTATTTAAAAATAGTGATTATTAGGCTAATAAGTAATTTAGAAGCTTAATTAAGTATAAATAATTATTAGGGAACAAATCCCGAAGAAAACGGATCCTTAAAACGGATTAAAATCACTAACGAACCTTAAAGCGCGTTTTCGAGGTAACCGGGGAAGACGTGTCTTTAAGCGGGTCAAATAGACTCGTAACAATTTTAGTCAACTAAATAATCATTAATAAATATTAGTGAGGCTTTGGGACCAATAAAATCAATAAAACGAGAGATTAGTAAAAACTGTCAAAAACGACAAGTTGTGGGGTAGAAATATAATTAACACAAACTATGTGTCCAATATTGCAAATAAATTGCAAAACCCACAAGTGAGTTCGGTGGGGTGTCCGAATTTTGCCCCTCACACCTCTCTTTACCTTGTACTCACAAACAAACAAAATAATAAAACAACACTCACTTTATTACTTTATTTCCCTCACTCACAATTCTCTCTTACCCATTCTCTCACTCACGTATTCCTCCTCCCTCACTCTCTTTTCCCTCTCTTCTTCAACTCCAGCGACATTCATGGAGAAATAAGAAAAACAACAAAAACTCACCTTCTCTCCTTTGTAACCCACACTTCTCCAAAAATTATAAAAACACCACCATTGGTTCCTCTCTCCAAGAGCTACACTTCCATCTTTCCAAAATCCAAAACAAGCATTTTCGATTTTGAGGGTATATCCCATTTGGAGCTTCAACACCACCATTAGAGCCACCTTGGTCTCCTTGTTCTTTGGAGGTAAAAATCTCTTTAAAACTCCTTCGTTTTTTGTCTCATGGGCAAAACGAATTTAAGCTAAAACCCTTGTTGGTTCTCTTGTGTATCTAGCCGATTTTGGCATTTTGGTGGAGTTGGAATTTTGTGTTGAGCCACTCCAAACAGCACTTGCTCTAGTGGAAGGTAATATAAATTATAAACCCTAAAATGTACATTTAAGCTTTAAGGAATGGTTAGGGTTAGTATGTGCATTGAGATATGTATGTGAATGGTTGTGGGTAGTGGATTGAAGTATGAAGTACCAAACCAACGAGAGAGAGGAAGGAAGGGGAAAGAAAGAAGAAAGAAAGAAACCTAGAAGGGAAAACAAGGTGAGAACTCTCATTGTGTAGTCTTGAGTATATTATATGTAACAGATTTTTATAAGTTTGAATTTGGTAATGAAATGGCAATGTGGTAGTAGTGTAATGTGTAAAGAGAAAACAAGGTTTTAAACCTTAAAGAACATTTTAAAACCTGTTAAACAGATTGGGAAATGAGAAGTAATGTGCAGGAAATTTTGTAGTGTATTTGGTATTAGTAGTTGTGTATGGGAGCTTGTGTTTTTGATGTTATTGCAACAGGTGAGATAAGGGTTAAAATATGAACTAGACCATGTGGTGAGTGCATAGAAATACAAGAGAAACTATGGCAAAATTTACCTAGGATTAGAACACTTAGTGAATTTAAAATTAGGTGAACTAATGTGAGTTGTAACAGATTTTGTTGAGGAAGATAGAAGATAGGTTGAGAGAGTTGGATAATGTATTATAATGCGTTGAGAGTGCTAGAAATGGCATTAGAAGAGGGAACTAATGTTGGAGAGAGTTAGAACTAAAATCTGTAGCATAATGTAACTAGAGGAAATAACTAGTGCAAGTGTTGAGGGAAACTTGGAAAATTATGTGAGTGAATGAGTGTAGAAATGTGTAAGGAGTCAATGGATGAACTAAGGTGTATTAGGAGGTGTAATTAGTGTTATAACATGTGGGAATGAGTGTAGGAACAATGGGGAAGTAATGGGTAAAAGAGAGGATTGAAAACAGAAATTAAAATGCAAATACTGGGCTGGACCGGACTTGCAAGTCCGGTCGTGCCCGATTACAAAGACGGTAAAGCTACTGGAATCGACCGGACTTGCGACCGGACATGCAAGTCCGGTCGAGCAGAAAATTTTCCCGTCAGAATGCTACTGGAATCGACCGGACTTGCGACCGGACATGCAAGTCCGGTCGAGTAGAAAATTTTCCCCTCGGTATGCTACTGGAATCGACCGGACTTGCGACCGGACATGCAAGTCCGGTCGAGCAGAAAAATTTCCCGGCAGAATGTTACTGGAATCGACCGGACTTGCGACCGGACATGCAAGTCCGGTCGGACCAAAAATTTTCCCGAAGAAACCTACTGGAATGGACCGGACTTGCCCAAGGTCGGTCGCAAGTCCGGTCCTGACAAAAAAAAAAAAAAAAATTATTTTAATTTAAATAGTAATTGTATATATATATGTATATGTATACCCATACATATAGGTATATGTACATGGATGAAAGCATGCCAAAGTTAAGTAAGGAAGTAAAACCTAAGTAAAGGAAAAGTAAGTAAGTAAAGAGCAAATGTAAGAAGTATAAGGACATAGTGAGTATGTGTTAAGTAATGATAGTTAGATTAATCATTTAATTGTATGTATATAATAGGATTTGATTTGTGACACCGGAAGGACGTTTGGAAGTACGTACAACGGTGAACGGTATGAATTCCTCATGCCCCGAATGCTATCATGGCTACTCTGATTTGTGTGTTGTGTGCTAATTGATCACCAATAAAGATAAATGCACGAATCGGAGTTAATATGCTTACTTGTGAATATGTAGTGTTGTATGATGTGTATCTTCTTAAATCTTAGTTTGTATAATTCATGAAACGTATGGATGATATGAATGTGTGTATGTATGTTGTATTGTACTGTGACCGATTATTGCTATTTATTATTGGACTTCTAACTTGTTCCTAACAAGCTAACTCCTAACTTAAATTGGTAAATAAATTGGAATGAGTAGAAGTCCGATATAGTTTCGGCCACGCGTGAGGATGCGGAGTCACGAGAGGTTGGCTCCAATTCCTGACTCTTAAACTGGTCCGCGGCCCAAATCCCTTAAGTGGGTAGCATCCCGGATTAGTGAGTCAAGTAAATCCCGGATGTGGGACGGAGTAGTCCCCAAGGCCGGAGGTCCCGACGACTTGACTTGAGTATAAGTAAGTAAGTAAGAATGAGTAAGTAAAGTAAAAGGAAGTAAGTAATTGTAAGTAAGAAGAAGTAAGTAATGAGTAAAAGAGTAATATGCATTCCGATTAACCCGGATGCACAATTGGCTAACCTTGTGAAGGTAAGTATTGTGAACTCTATTGTATTGTTGCCTTGAAGTGAATGATGTATTGTAATGTATGTATGATTGTATGTAAAGCATGTATGTATGAGTAATGAACAAGCATGTTTAGCGGTCGCCAATTAGTCGGCGTACCCTTGCTAGCAATCGGTATATGCGGAGTTTATGCGCAGCAATTTGCTGAGCCCCTTGGGGCACCATTTTTAATATAAATGCAGGTGCAAGAGAAGGGTGAAGCTGATGAAGACTTAGTTTAATTTCTTGTCTTCTTTTGTATGTAAACAATGAATTTGAGATCGGTGTACTGAGTAGTACATGGCTTAGATTTTTGAATAGCCGGTGTACCATGGGGTACACCTTTTTGGGATATTGTGAAGGGATTGATTGGTATAGGTGAGTAGTTGGTAGATACTCATTCTTTTGGGAAACTCGGAAGGTTGTAATGAATGCACTTCGAATACTCGGTAATCCTTTGGTAGTGAAGTATTTGTAATTGGTAAGTTTGTTTTAGTAGCTCGGTATCTATTGGCCATCAGACCGTCACTGTAAGTATTAGTAGCCTTGCTAGCCGTATGGGCGGTTAGCGGCATTGTTTCACCCGCCGAAGTAAGTAAGTAGTATTCTTCCGCTGCGAACTCATTGAATTAACAGGACGATTAGACGGTAAGCATAGGATTAACGGTTGGGGTGTTACAAAAAGTGGTATCAGAGCGTAGTTACGCTCTGATGTCCTAAAGTACCGAGCATAGGAGATTACCGAGTTAGGATTTCAACCGTCTTAAGACGGATATCTAGAAACCTAACTAGGAACTACCGTTGTTAACAACGGATACCCTTGACGTTCTTGGAACGATACCTTGTTTAAATTCCAAGACCTTTGAGTCACTTGCGGAGCCTAATGAAACTGTTAAACATTCAGATGTCAGGACGAGGCCGAGGCCGACCTAGAGGCGAAGCCTCAGATGGAACCGGCGCGCAGACGATAGCTGAGATCGTCGCCGCCACGGTAGCACAGATGCTACCACAAGTTATACAAGCCGTACAACAATCTCAGCAGAACCAAACTCAAACGGGACCAACCCCTCCCCCTCCACCCAGAGAAGCTAACTGGGTAAAAGCTGTAGCGGAACTCCGCCCTCCTTGCTTTAGGGGCGAGAGTGATCCGGCTAAGCTAGAAGCGTACATCTCCGAAATGGAGACCGCTTTTGAGACACTCGAAGCTCCTGCTGGAGTTCGAGTCAGAGTTGCTGCGTACTACTTAAAGGATGCTGCAATGGATTGGTGGAAGCTGGTCAAGCAAGAGCACGTCAGCGACCCCACATTCGATTGGGATTCTTTCGCATCACTCCTCCGTTCAAAGTACTACCCAGAGCATGTCAAAACAAAGAAGAGACTTGAACTTGACGCTTGAAGATGACAGACAAGATGTCTGTGGATGAGTACGCACCTTCACATCCTCTCCCCGATCTTGGATACACCGGCCAGGTGTTGGTCGATCGCTTCTATGGCGGTCTGAGCCATCGCCTTCGGTACGGTATGGGCTATACCAGGTTTACCTCCCTTCAGGTAAATATCGGTTGACCCTTAGTATCAATTCAATTCATTTCAATTCCTTGAATTCCTTGAATCTTTTCCTTATTCTTTCTTAAACATCATCCCGGCTAATACCTGAAACTTCAGGAGTGTTATCACGCGGCCTCCCGCGTTGAGATCACTTGCCAGTTAAGGGATGAGGAAACCGCGCTGAAGCGCAAGGCTAACAACAAAAACCAGCACCGAGGAGCAGAACCAGGGTAAAAGCTGGAAGAAGAAGAAAGGGAACTTCTTTTCTCAGAAGAAGTCCCCAAGTGAGAGCAGTGCCCATGCTGAGCAGGGCAAACCAGCTGAGATCCTTCAGCTTGGTTATTCTGCACCGGTGGCAGCTAAGCCACTGAGATCACACCCTCCTAAGGGTAAATCTACTTCCAATTCGTATTCGTATAAGTATCATTTCTAGTATACCCACGCACACATGTGCTAACCCTCTAACCTCAGGTTCTAGCTCCGGAGCCGCCAAAACCTTCACGATGGCCGCACCTATGTGTGCAGGAAGTGCAACCAGGACCACCCTGGTAAGATTGTTTGGGAGAGACATTAAGTGTTACAACTGTCAGAAGTTGGGGCACAGCTAATCGATGCCCGGAGAATGGGAAGCCCAAAGGAAACTTCCAGAGCTATAAGCAGCGAGAGGGCAAGGAGGTGGCATCTGGCGATGCACCGGCCCAGCAGGCACCACAGGGACAGGGATCCCGGGGCCCTCAGAGAGGCGCACCTCAGAGGCAGCCTGTTCTGCATGTCATTGACCGTGATGGGTCCGGTTCGAAATCCGGCCAGGTAATTATCTAAACCTTGAATCCTTGAGAAGCATGTCTAAGTATTAGAGTAATAGTATGAGTGAATGCATGAGTAAATGAATGAATTGAAGTATGTACTGAGCATGAAATGAAGTAGTTGAAACTAGTACTCACCGTAGATGAAATTTGTAACCATAGGAAACTTTAGTATCTGTTACCCGATACCGGTAACCTTGAATCGAGAAGAGATCGACATCACCAACAACGACTACACCAACAAACAGTGTCAGGTCATCCGCCCAGGTATGATCTTATTAAGGGGATACCTGACACCCGAAGCGCAAATCTCAATTATTCGACGATGCAACGAGCTAGGAACGGGTCAAGGTGGATTTTACACCCGAATTCCCCGGTGGAGCGAAGATGAAGCTGAAGTGATGTGCTTGGGAAAGGACTGGAATCCTTATACCAAGACATACCAGGAGACACGAACACAAGACGGAGCGACGCCACCGACAATACCCAGAGTTTCAGACCCTCATCACTCAAGCAGTAGAACTTGCAGCAATGTGAACCTGAACCAATCCCCGCACTTGAAGCGGACCTTTGTATCGTCAACTTCTATGAAAAGAAGGACGACTTGGGTTACACCAAGACAAGGACGAGACAGCGGAATCTCTTGAACAAGGAGTGCCCGTAGTGTCTTGGTCCATTGGTGATGACGCCGTATTCCTGTATAGCGAGCAGAAGCGTGTGGACCTCGCAGAGAAATTGGTATTGAGATCAGGAGATGTCCTCATCATGGGTGGAAACTCACGGATGCTGTATCACGGGATCAACAAGATCAAGTTGAATACGGCACCGCCGGCAATAATCAATGCCACACACATGAAACCAGGACGCCTGAACCTTACCTTTAGAAATATTAAATTCCTAGTATCATGTAATCTATTAGTAACGTGTATTAGAGACACGACATGTATGATGGTTGGTTTATCAATAAAGAGCAGTGTTGATTTAATTCCACTTGTGTCCACCATCAATACTTATCCAATTGTGAATCCAATAGGTTGTGGACTCGGTACCGAAGGTAACCTGAGCATCCTCACCGAAGCACAAGCCGGCAGAAGCGGCACTATTCTAACGGGAACCTTCCCAGTAAATGGCATTGATGCCAATGTTATTCGACTCCGGCGCCTCTCACACTTCGTATCACCATCTTCGTGAAGAGGTTGAAGCTAGATGCGGATGAGATACCGAACTTCATGGTTACTCTCCCATCGAAGGAGCGAGAGTAAAGTGCACCAAATACTACCAATCAGCCACCATCGAAATCAAAGGACGTTTCCCATTTCCTTCATCGAATTCAATGGATTGGGATTCGACCTAATCATTGGAATGAATTGGTTGGAGCGGCACAAGGGTAGAATCCTCTGCGCCGAGCATCGACTGCTGCTCAAGAGTCCTTCTGGGGTTACCGTATCTTACCGCCAGAGACCGAGAGAGCCTTCGACCACCTTATATCTGCTATGGCTATGTACCGGGAGCTCAAAAGGGCCAAGAAGTGTACTTATGTTATGTAAGACCTGGAAGAGATCCAGAGTTCAGTGATGAGTACCCATTGTATCGAGTATCCCGATGTATTCCCTAAGGAGCTACCCGGCATGCCACCACCGAGAGCAGTGAATTCGAAATTGATCTTTTGCCAGGTACCGGTCCCATTGCTAGGGCACCGTACCGCATGGCACCTGCTGAATGACTGAATTGAAAGAACAATTGAGAGATCTTCTAGACAAAGGGTTTATACGCCCGAGCGTATCACCCTGGGGAGCACCGGTCCTCTTCGTGAAGAAGAAGGACGGTAGTCTCCGCCTTTGTATTGACTACCGCGAGCTGAATGCGGTCACAGTCAAAAACAAATACCCATTGCCACGCATCGACGACCTATTTGACCAGTTGAAAGGAGCATCGGTCTTTTCCAAGATTGACCTCCGTTCTGGGTATCATCAGATTGCAATCAAAGAGCAAGACATCGAGAAAACGGCATTCCGTACCAGATATGGCCACTACGAATTCACAGTGATGCCATTCGGTTTGTCAAACGCACCGGCAAAATTCATGGACCTCATGAATCGTTATTCAGTGAGCAGTTGGACACTTCGGTTGTGGTCTTCATCGACGACATCCTTGTATATTCTAAGTCACCAGAGGAACATGAAATTCACTTGAGGAAAGTGCTTGAGACACTGCGAGAGAACCAGCTGTATGCGAAGTTCTCCAAATGCGAGTTTTGGCTTGATCAGGTATCATTCCTGGACATGTCATCTCGAGCGCAGGTATCTCAGTTGACCCTTCTAAGATAGAAGCTGTACGATCATGGCCTAGACCAAGACTGTTACCGACATTCGGAGCTTTCTTGGTCTAGCCGGTTACTACCGGAGATTCGTAAGGACTTCTCAAAAGTCGCTAAGCCCATGACTACATTGATGAAAAAGGATGCACCGTTTGTATGGACAGACGAGTGCGAAGTATCATTCAGAGCCTTAAGACTCATTGACCTCAGCGCCCATCCTTACTCTTCCAGAGGGCACAGAGGGATTTGAGGTATACTGTGATGCATCAGGCAAAGGAATGGGATGCGTACTCATGCAGCATGGCAAGGTTGTTGCTTATGCCTCCCGCCAGCTGAAGAAACATGAGGAGAATTACCCGACTCACGACTTAGAGTTAGGAGCCATTGTCTTCGCCTTGAAGATATGGCGACACTATCTCTATGGGGTAAGCATCACCATCTACTCCGATCATAAGAGCTTACAGTATGTATTCACTCAGAAAGAACTCAACTTGAGACAGAGAAGATGGATGGAGTTTCTCTCAGACTACGACATCAATCTGCAGTAAGGAAGGGAAGGCTAATGTGGTAGCCGACGCCCTGAGCCGTCGAGCACACTCGCTCCATTCGCTACTCGCTTCTTCTAGCTTGGTTGACGAGGTGCGAGATGCTCAGTTGAGCGACCCTTACCTAACCGAAATCAGACAAAAGATCGAAAATGGTACATTTGAGAAGAAAAAGTATGACTTCAAACTACACGAAGATGGTTTGATTCGGTTGAATGGCAGGCTATGCGTCCCCCGAAGCAATGCAGAGCTAAGGGATCGCATCCTGCGAGAGTCACATAGTTCTACATTGTCAGTCCATCCGGGAGCCTCCAAGATGTACAAAGACATGAAGAGGTACTTCTGGTGGTCTGGAATGAAGTCAGATGTGACAGAATTTGTGCTAAGATGCTTAACATGTCAGAAGGTGAAATTTGAACATCGTAGACCGGGCGGAATGGTACAATCGATGCCAGTTCCAGAGTGGAAATTTCATGATATCTCCATGGATTTTGTTGTAGGACTCCCACCTGCTAGGGGAGGACTCAACATGATCTGGGTTGTAGTAGATCGCCTTACCAAGGTTGCCAGATTCATACCGATGAAGGACACCTGGAAGGTAGTAAAGCTAGCTGAGCTTTTTGATAAGGAGATTATCAGACATCACGGAGTCCCTAAGACCATAGTATCTGACCGCGACACCAGATTTCTTTCGAGATACTGGAGAGCTACAAGGGAAGCGCTGGGTACAGAATTGAAGTTGAGTACCGCCTTCCATCCTCAGACCGACGGTCAGACAGAAAGGACCATCCAGACACTGGAGGACATGCTTCGGGCATGTGCCTTGGACTTTCAGGGGAGTTGGTTAGATAAGCTTCATCTTATCGAGTTCTCGTATAATAATAGTTATCACGCCTCGATTAAGATGTCGCCTTTCCAAGCTCTATACGGTAGACCTTGCCGTACACCCTTGTGTTGGGATGAGTCAAGTGAAGCGGTCATCATAATAGGACCGGAATACCTTGAGCAAGTGCAAGCCGAAGTGCAACAAGATAGAGCCAACATGAAGGCAGCCCAAGATAGACAGAAATCCTATGCGGATGTGAGACGACGCGACCTTGAGTTCGCCGTGGGCGACCAAGTGTTCTTGCGCGTTTCACCTATGAAGGGTGTCTTCCGTTTTGGTCAGAAGGGCAAGCTAAGCCCGAAGTTTGTAGGGCCGTACACTATCACCGAAAGAGTTGGTTCAGTAGCCTACAGGTTAGCACTACCTGAGGACTTGGGACGTGTCCATGATGTATTTCATGTGTCACAACTCAAGAAGTATATGGCCGATCCTTCTCATGTCTTAGAGCCCGAGAGACTTTCCATTGAGCCAAACATGAGATATGTTGAAACCCCAGTGAGAATCTTGGATAGGAAGACCAGAGACACTCGCCATAAGTCGATACGAATGGTGAAGGTCCTATGGTCTAACCATGATGTCGAAGAAGCGACATGGGAGTTGGAAGATGCCATGAAGGCTAAGTATCCACAGTTATTCGTAGACTAGTTAGTCTAGTATGTAATATACGGGTACGGGTCGTACCCCTTTTAAGGGGGGTAGAGCCCTTTTGCTTTTGCATTGCTTCGGGGTAAGCATTGCATTTGTATGGCACATGTAGTGCAAGTGAACTTGGTATGGATGTATAGTATGTGTAATGTGTAGTGAATGATGTGTATGTGCAATGTATGGTGTAATGTGTATTGTGAATGGTAATGATCTATGGTATTGTGTATTGTGGTATGGCATGAATGAGAATGATGCATTGTGTTATGTGAATTGGAATGTAATGTACTGTACTTGAATTGTGTATGCTTACAATATGAAGGAAGTAAACACCTCGTAGGTTGTAGTAAGACACATAGGACAATTGGTTTGCCTAATGAGTAGAGTAATGAAACTATTAACCTTGAGCAACTTTGAGGGCAAAGTTTCTTAAGGGGGGTAGATTGAAATACCCGATTTAAAAATAGCGATTAATTAGGTAATAAGTAATTTAGAAGCTTAATTAAGTATATAATTATTAGGGAACAAATCCCGAAGAAAGAAAAGAAAAATCCTTTAAAAATTTTATATTATTTTAAAAATATATTAAAAAACATTACCGAACCTTAAAGCGCGTTTTTCGAGGGTAACCGGGAAAAACGTGTCTTTAAGCGGGTCAAATAGACTCGTAACAATTTGGTCAACTAAATAATCATTAATAAATTTAGTGAAGCGTTAGGACCAATAAAATCATGAAAACGAGAGATTAGTAAAAACTGTCAAAAACGGGAAGTTGTGGGGTTAGAAAGATAAATAACCAAGAGTTATGGGTCCAATTTGAAATTAAAAGCAAAAGTGATGGGTGTGTGCTGTGTCCGATTGGACCCTCCCCCCACCCCTACTCTCACACACTCCTCTATTTACAAACAAACAAAATAATAAAAAATACCACTCACACTTTATTCTCTCTCTCCTCTCATTCTCTTCTCTCACGTGGAACACCCCTCACCCAGCACCTCTCTTCTTCCTCCTCCTCTCATGCGATTTCCATGGAAGTTGAAACAACAAACAACACCCACTTATCTCCCTTTGTAACTCCTCATACATTCTCCAAAAATATATAAAAACACCACCATGTAATCCTCTCCTCGAGAGCTACACTTTCATCCTTTCAAAATCCGAAAACACCAACTTTCGATTTTGTGGGTATATCCCATTTGAAGCTTCAACACCACCATTAGAGCCACCTTGGTCTCCTTGTTTTTGGAGGTAAAAATCTCTTTAAAACTCCTTCGTTTTTCTTGTCTCATGGGCAAAACGAATTTAAGCTAAAACCCTTGTTGGTTCTCTTGTGTATCTAGCCGATTTTGGCATTTTGGTGGAGTTGGAATTTTGTTGTTGAGCCACTCCAAACAGCACTTGCTCTAGTGGAAGGTAATATAAATTCCTAAACCCTAAAATGTACATTTAAGCTAAAATGGTTAGGGTTAGTATGTTGTATTGAGATATGTATGTGAATGGTTGTAGGTTAGTGGATTGAAGTACCAAAACCGAGAGAGAGAGAGAGAAGGAAGGGGAAAGAAGAAGAAGAAAGAAACCTAGAAGGGAAAACAAGGTGAGAACTCTCATTGTGAGTCTTGAGTATATATGTATGTACAGATTTTTATAAGTTTGAATTTGGTAATGAAAATGGCAATGTGGTAGTAGTGTAATGTGTAAAGAGAAAACAAGGTTTTAAACCTTAAAGAACATTTAAAACTTGTTAAACAGATTGGGAAATGAGAAGTAATGTGCAAGAAATTTTGTAGTGTATTTGGTATTAGTAGTTGTGTATGGGAGCTTGTGTTTTTGATGTTATTGCAACAGGTGAGATAAGGGTAAAATATGAACTAGACCATGTGGTGAGTGCATAGAAATACAAGAGAGACTATGGCAAAATTTACCTAGGATTAGAACACTTAGTGAATTTAAAACTAGGTGAACTAATGTGAGTTGTAACAGATTTTGTTTGAGGAAGATAGAAGATAAGTTGAGAGAGTTAGATAATGTATTATAATGCGTTGAGAGTGCTAGAAATGGCATTAGAAGAGGGAACTAATGTTGGAGAGAGTTAGAACTAAAATCTGTAGCATAATGTAACTAGAGGAAATAACTAGTGCAAGTGTTGAAGGAAACTTGGAAAATTATGTGAGTGAATGAGTGTAGAAATGTGTAAGGAGTCAATGGATGAACTAAGGTGTATTAGGAGGTGTAATTAGTGTGTTATAACATGTGGGAATGAGTGTAGGAACAATGGGGAAGTAATGGGTAAAAGAGAGGATTGAAAACAGAAATTAAAATGCAAATACTGGGCTGGACCGGACTTGCGACCGGACTTGCAAGTCCGGTCGTGCCCAGATTTACAAAGACGGGAAAGCTACTGGAATCGACCGGACTTGCGACCGGACATGCAAGTCCGGTCGAGCAGAAAATTTTCCCGTCAGAATGCTACTGGAATCGACCGGACTTGCGACCGGACATGCAAGTCCGGTCGAGTAGAAAATTTTCCCCTCGGTATGCTACTGGAATCGACCGGACTTGCGACCGGACATGCAAGTCCGGTCGAGCAGAAAAATTTCCGGCAGAATGTTACTGGAATCGACCGGACTTGCGACCGGACATGCAAGTCCGGTCGGACCAAAAATTTTCCCGAAGAAACCTACTGGAATGGACCGGACTTGCCCAAGGTCGGTCGCAAGTCCGGTCCTGACAAAAAAAAAAAAAAAATTATTTTAATTTGAATAGTAATTGTATATATATATGTATATGTATACCCATACATATAGGTATATGTACATGGATGAAAGCATGCCAAAGTTAAGTAAGGAAGTAAAACCTAAGTAAAGGAAAAGTAAGTAAGTAAAGAGCAAATGTAAGAAGTATAAGGACATAGTGAGTATGTGTTAAGTAATGATAGTTAGATTAATCATTTAATTGTATGTATATAATAGGATTTGATTTGTGACACCGGAAGGACGTTTGGAAGTACGTACAACGGTGAACGGTATGAATTCCTCATGCCCCGAATGCTATCATGGCTACTCTGATTTGTGTGTTGTGTGCTAATTGATCACCAATAAAGATAAATGCACGAATCGGAGTTAATATGCTTACTTGTGAATATGTAGTGATGTATGATGTATATTTTCTTAAATCTTAGTTTGTATAATTCATGAGACGTATGGATAATATGAATGTGTGTATGTATGTTGTATTGTACTGTGACCGATTATTGCTAGTTATCATTGGACTTCTAACTTGTTCCTAACAAGCTGACTCCTAACTTAAATTGGTAAATAAATTGGAATGAGTAGAAGTCCGATATAGTTTCGGCCACGCGTGAGGATGCGGAGTCACGAGAGGTTGGCTCCAATTCCTGACTCTTAAACTGGTCCGCGGCCCAAATCCCTTAAGTGGGTAGCATCCCGGATTAGTGAGTCAAGTAAATCCCGGATGTGGGACGGTGTAGTCCCCAAGGCCGGAGGTCCCGACGACTTGACTTGAGCATAAGTAAGAAAGTAAGAACGAGTAAGTAAGTAAAGGAAAGTAAGTAAGTGTAAGTATAAGTAAGTATGGTGAATGAGTAAAGGAGTAATATGCATTCCGATTAACCCGGATGCACAATTTGGCTAACCTTGTGAAGGTAAGTATTGTGAACTCTATTGTATTGTTGCCTTGAAGTGAATGATGTATTGTGATGTATGTATGAGTAATGAACAAGCATGTTTAGCGGTCGCCAATTAGTCGGCGTACCCTTGCTAGCAATCGGTATATGCGGAGTTTATGCGCAGCAATTTGCTGAGCCCCTTGGGGCACCATTTTTAATATAAATGCAGGTGCAAGAGAAGGTGTGAAGCTGATGAAGACCTAGTTTGTTTCTTGTCTTCTTTTGTATGTAAACAATGAATTGAGATCGGTGTACTGAGTAGTACATGGCTTAGATTTTTGAATAGCCGGTGTACCACGGGGTACACCTTTTTGGGATATTGTGAAGGGATTGATTGGTATAGATGAGTAGTTGGTAGATACTCATTCTTTTGGGAAACTTGGAAGGTTGTAATGAATGCACTTCGAATACTCGGTAATCCTTTGGTAGTGAACGTATTTGTAATTGGTAAGTTTGTTTTAGTAGCTCGGTTCTATTGGCCATCAGACCGTCACTGTAAGTATTAGTAGCCTTGCTAGCCGTATGGGCGGTTAGCGGCATTGTTTCACCCGCCGAAGTAAGTAAGTAGTATTCTTCCGCTGCGAACTCATTGAATTAACAGAACGATTAGACGGTAAGCATAGGATTAACGGTTGGGGTGTTACAATTCCTTAATTGGGTTTCTACTCTTATAGTAGAAGTTCTTACTTAAATTACTATAGTCTCAACCCCGCACTCGTTCCTACCAATTTACCATGGGGGTAAGGTCTTAATTTCCTCTCGAGGCATCGCATGATAGCGACTTAGCGAGTTCTTGTTCCTACAGTTTCAGGATCTCTCTTCATGCACGTCAGGCCTTCATGAACCTTCAGTATTGCATGTGTAGAGTTACTCGCTTCAGGTGAGACTCCTACTAGATTATCCATTCCGTCTGTTACATAACTCATAAGTCCTTTCATTACTCGTCGTTTCTATCTCCTTTTTCCCCCAAGCGCACAAATCAGTGCTTTCCTGGATGTAAGACAGGGTTGCCTTGTTTATAGCAGTTAGCCCCATTAGTCCTACGGGAATTATCTCCTTAACCTTGGTTTAATATTCATTTGGTACTCGTATGGTAGACATTATGTCACTACCAGGACCCCCGGTCCTAAACAACTCATCACCACTCAAAATCTCATTTTCCGAACTTAATATAGTTCTCATAGCCACCACATCGGGTCTTCCCGATCAGGAGAGTTATCTCCGTGGTGTTCCTCATTTCATTGTCTACTAGACAGTACTCTAGGTATGGGCTGCGGCGGGTGGGGTACCATTACAAATTTCCCCGGGATGCTCTCCCATCAAGTGCGAGTGGTTCATACCGTCTTCGCATTACTTGGGGTTGCTGGTCCTTCACCGCCTTCCGCTGCTCCATGTTCTTCCTTAGTACTATTACCCTGTCCTCTTCCTGACATATGTCAAGAGGACGGGTTAGACCTTTACTCGGTCTAATGCCGTAGTCTTGGTCTTTAAATATTGAAGTGCCTCTACGGTTATGGTGTGCAAGTCTTAATCATTGCAACAACCCCGCAAGGTCACGTATCCTCACAACGTTTCCCATATTCCCATAACCTATGCTCACTGTATAAATCTTACTCTCTTGTCATCAGAGCGGTACTCCGCTCTGATACCACTTTTGTAACACCCCTACTCTATTCGGCTCCTAATCAACTTAATTAATAACGTAATCGCAGCGGTAAACTCAACAATCGTACTACTGGTGTTACCGTTCTTACTCGCCCATACAAGTAATAACGTGCTTACTGATACATTCATAAATACGAAACATTTTCCCACAGTGACAACAAGAGATAGATCTAAACTTCCCAAACCAATATAAAATACATTCACAGTGAGCATTCTAAGTATCCAAATCCTATACACGTTTCCAGGTTCTTATCCAAATGCAACAGTGCATGTTAAAATAAATATAATCAAACTACCCAGCGCGTCACTCTCTTTGTCGACACCGGAAGCTGCATACCTGCAAAAATGTGTGTTTGTGGTATGGAATCAGCCCCTGCTAAGTATGTTACTACATGACCGTCATGCCCCCTCAAACCCTCAGTTAATTGGTCGAGAGCATGCAATTCATTTTCATGCAGATAGTTTTATATATTAACTGTAAAGCAACAATATATATTGCAGTGAACTCAAATATTAAACAAGCCCCCGGCTTCACACATGCATCTTAATATACCACTGAAAGCGTTACAACGCTTATATGAGCACATAGACTCCAATCCAACAATCACCTAATAATTCATAGTTGAGTATGTCGACTCGCTCGACCAAACAATCCACCATAATCCACACACGAGCACAGCGACTCGACTCATCCAGCTCACAACATAAATATAAACACAATGATTCAATCAATCCAATTCACAACACACATATGAGTACAGCGACTCATTTAATCAACATCACTAACATACCACACACATAACCACAAGCATAACCAATGAACAATCGAGGCGAAACAACGAGAACTATAAACAAGTATGGATTCCCGTTCTTGGCATACAAGCCCAAATAATGTTCGCCTAATGTACGAGCTAATATAGTCGTTCGTAATTGTTCAGTCACGCCTGATGACAACGCCTCGTTAGAACGACGTGTCTCTAAGTTACTTATCGCCTATGGCGAGTCACACACGGCAGTAGCCACTCCAGCGGTAGAGTCTCCGACCTACGAACCATCTGTAGTCCGTTGGAAATTTATCCAGATACTTACGGTTACCACACGGTATCCTAGTATCGTTAATGGATCACAGTTCACAACAAGAGCCACATCCTCTTGATAAACTGATCTATACCATCGCATTTGTTTTACTATTTTTCCTAACACAACAGACTAAGGTCGTTAGTCTAATCCTGAGTATGTCAACTCGGGATCCAGTGTTAGATACGAGAGCGGCGTTTAAAAGAGGCCAATGCTCCGTATATAAGTCTCAGATAATGTATATATCTTATTATCTTAATGCTACAACGTTTACTTACGTTCCTTATATTACACATATAAGGTAGCATCATTGCCGCTAGTTCGTTTTATAATATGTTCATATATACGAACTGTACTGTTATCGTTCAACAGTAATAATAATAAGCAGCATTAATACACAACTCAAGCATATTAATTCACACAAGCAGACATTCAATCTTATCACAGATTTTCACACAATGTCTGAACTGAGGAAATCCTCAGAGACAATCAAGCCACATAAATAACATACCGTTCACCCGGATCGTATTACGGTGGAGTATGAATTAGCTAATTCCCTGGAGATCCTCGAGACGCCTCTAACAATCTATTAATATGCATCACACTATGCATCAGCATCTTATATTAACAATACACTACGGCACCCCGTACCGTTATTAATCTCCCCCGGTTATTCCCCGCTATTAACTAATAACGTTTGTCGGGTTTTCGATTAAACTCGGGATTAGGAAAAACGCTATATCACATGCGCGGTTATGTTGAGTATATTAATATACTTAACTTTAAACGTTTATTATCGCATGTAGTTTAATATACCTTGTATATGATATAGTTTATCATTATATTGCATGCATAATCTTAATCATGTATTATACACCTCACCTTAGTATTTATTTTTCTAAGGTTAGTTTTTCCAAGTGTAATGTTGTATAATTCATATGTACAAATACTTTGAATTATATAAATCCTTACTATTTCATGTACACACTTAACATTAGAATTCCATATCCAATGTTTATAATTCTTTTCCCTTTATCTCATATCATTTTAATTGTGGTAATATATAGTTATTGTACTATATTATATTTTCCACACTATAACACATATTTATTTATATATATGCATTTATAGGACTATTTATTATATGGTAAATCATTATAATACATATTCATTCTTTTTAGTGAATACCGCTTATATTATAAATGTTATAGCTCTTATAACATTAAAACCATATGATAAATTTCATTCAAAAATAGTATTATTTTCGAACAGCACCTATAATTCTCTATTATTTACAAAATCTACCACATAATTTATATAATGTTATATTATAGTTATATAACATATATTTTGACATTTAAGTCATTAAACAATTATAACCTATAGTTATATATTGTTATAAAATACCAAACAGCCCTTAAAACTTTCGGTATTAATTATTCTCCACTTAACTTTCTATTTTCACCAACTTACCCCATTTAATAACATATAGTTTCTAATATCACCAAAACTTATATTATACATATATCTTCATAAAACCTTATATATAATTCCAAAAATTACCAAACTATACCAAAAGGTTATAAACATCATTACTGACCTTATATTTTCTCTATATCTCGGTTTTACCACACTTGTTACCCATTTGTAACAATGCTATGAAATATCTTATAATATACCTAGATAATTCATATAAACTCCAAATTTACCCAAATCAACTTCTAAAAATTCCTAATAATCTAAGGTTTGTACTAAACTCCATTTAGTACCCCTAGTTTTCAGAAAATACCAATATCACCCCAAACCTTATAAATCTTTACAATTTAATAACTATCTTATTATAAGGTAGTATTTTAATTCCTTAAATTCTCCAAACTTGGTCAAAGACTCCTATATAGTCACTTTGACAACTAATACCAAATTGGACCCAAACCTTTCGGTAATTACAAAGTGTAACCTATAGTTTTCTATTTTTTTTACAATTTTGTCACAAAGCTTTATAAAATGTTATAATTTTTATTAAATTCATTTAAAACTCTAAGTTCCTCTAAATTAAGCCCACGACTTAATATTTAGCTAGTAATTACCGTTTGGCCCCAAACTTAATTGTATAAGCATAAACTTAAATAAATAAGCTTTAAACTTAAATTAAAATGGCCTAATGTACATGGCCTTATTACAAACATTAGCTTATGAAATGAATTACACATAAAATGCCCAAAAGTACTATAAACTCTCGGCCTTGCACATATGTTTTCCTTATTTACCAATTTTCCACATAATGTCTTAATTTTGACAATTATGCTTATTAATTAGTTATAAAATTTATTAAATCATTCCTTAATCACCAAAGGTCAAAATAAGACCTATAAACCTTGTTCACTCACGGCACAATACATATATATATGTATAATTACATATTAATATACCAAGTGAAGGTTTAAGTGATTTATACCTTGTTTTTGCCTAATTAAGGCCTTGTTTGGCCACGGCCTGCTTAGGATGAAGTTTCCACAGCATCATTTACATGTTTTTACATAGCAATTAAAGCATGGTTAGTCTCCAAGCAAGATCTAACCATAAGAAGTGTTTAATGTAATTTTTAAGGTAAGATTTACCTTAGAATACCAAGGTATGCATAAGTTGTCTTCGGCCTATAAATACAGTAGGTAAAGATCATCAAAAGAGCTATTAAAACCAAGCTTTAAACTGGTATAACTCAGATTAGAAGATGGCTAATCTTTACCTTGATTAAAATGCCAAAAATGGTGTTTTGGCTTGGATCTGGTTATACCATGAAGCTCGTGATATACGAACAGAATAATCATGTTAAGATGAAGATTATAAGCTAGGAAACAAAGTTTCATAACCGGATTTGAAGGGAATCAAAAGATATGAGCTCAAAGCACATTTTTGTACCTTAAGAACAAGATTAGCTTTCTCCACCTTCTTCCCTTTTTAGCGCTGAGATATACCCTCCATTTAACCTCCAAAACAACCTAAGAACATTGATGGAAATGGTTGGTGTTTTGCTCCATTGAAAGAGGTAAGAATTGTGAAGGAAATGAACATTTAATGACTAATTAAGCTTACCTAGCTCAATTGGTGTTCACCTCTGTTCTTGGTGACTTACCCACATTTTTGGAGAAGCAAAGAGAGGATAGGAAGGGCTGCTGTCGGCAGGGAAGGCAGCAAATGAAGAAGAATGAGCTAACTTAGCTTATAAGTCACTTAATGTTATTTTATGACTACTTTAGGAATAGTATTTGATGACTCACATAACAGCTGTATAACTGAGTGGAGATTGATGAATGAGTGGGTATTACAGCTGGTTGAAGTTGGCAGCACTTAACCAAGGCAATAGGTGAGCTTTGATCATGGTTAAAGGTAAGTTAAGTAATTATGTGTTATTTTCGGGTACTATTCATACTAAACTGCCAGTTTTGGATTTTTATTTTCAAACTTGGATTTAGACTTTAAAATATAGTCTATCATGTCAAATTAATGATTTAAAGAACATGCTCTAGTCTTTAAAATGACAAAAAGTCAATATCCTAGAGCTCATACACAAAAAACGTGCTTTAAGGTATTTTAGTGCACATTTTGAGTCGCAGGGTGTTTCTGAGCTCTGTTTTCCTTGAGAAAAGTTTTGTTGTGTTCCTTACATGCTATTTGATCATGGTATCCAATTTTATAACATTTAGAGGTCATTAGACCTTTAAGGTTCTCTTAGAGCACATTTTAGCCCTACTTGACCTTGAAGCATGTAAATGCTTGTTCTTTTGTGTTGGAGTGTTTTCCAACAATTGTAATGTGTTCCTTAATGTGTTAATATGCTTAGGACAAATTTTTAGGTCCTAAGTAGTTCATTTGGGTATTTATTTACCCTAAACAGTCAAAGGGTGCAACATCTTGCTTTGTGTTGACCACTGTTGTTCTCAGTTGACTTTTAAGGGATGTTTAGGCCTTAGTCAATGTAGTTAGATGTTTAATAACCATCTTAGATCATTTATATATCATTTAATTGAGTTTTTAAGGTTAGGGGTATTTCAAGACAGACTAGGAACAAGACCGTTAGCATGGTCAAGATTCTCTGGTCGAACCATGAGGTGGAGGAGGCTACTTGGGAGTTAGAGGACTCCATGAGAGCGAAGTACCCAGCACTCTTCGAGTAGTAGCTGTGATACTTATACGGGTTCGTGGTCAAACCCTTTTTAAGGGGGGTAGACACCACTCGGCTTGCGCATATGTTATGCACTAGGTCTTGTTTTTGGTGGTGTGTTTTTGGTGGTATGCTGCGTCATACATGTTTGTTGGATGATTGTATGTTTTGATACATCTTATGTATGTGCCTCAGGGCACCTGTTTGAGAATATATATATGGTACCGCTGAGTACTTTTGTTGATGGTTTGGATGTGCACCTTGTCTAGTGCTATGATACAAATGAGTTATACCATGAGTTCAGTTATTTGATATGTGCTGTATCAATCTTGATACATATATACTAGGTTTGAACCTAGTGGGAGTTACTCCCTAGCGATGATTTGTTTGATTGCTTAGTGGAACTTGATTCCTTAGGTGAACTGTAGATGAGTAAGGACTTCGGGACGAAGCCTTTTTAAGGGGGGTAGACTGAAATACCCCTAACCTTAAAAACTCAATTAAATGATATACAAATGATTAAATATGATTATTAAACATCTTAATACTATTGGGGAACAATCTAAAAGATCTCAACAAGGCAAAACATGCTTTAAGATCGGTAAGGCCAAAAATGTGCTTTAAGACACCATGAAGATTGTATGACCTCAAAAAGGATCCAAAGGGGATTCCTAAACATTATAATGAAGTAAGGAACACAACAAAACTATTCTCAAAGAAAACTAAGCTCAGAAACACCCTGTGACACAAAATGTGCTCTAAAACACCTTAACACACGTTTTTGTGTACGAGCTCTAAGATAATGACTTTTTGTCATTTTAAAGACTGGAGTATATCATTTAAATTATTAATTTGACATGGTAGACTATATTTTAAAGTCTAAATCCAAGTTTGAAAATAAAAATCTAAAACTGACAGTTATTGTGAATAGTACCCAATAGTGCCACATTTTAAGCACATTATCAAGTTTGATCATTGGTCAACGAATTGGCCAGCCTTATCCAATGGGTGTCGGTAGGCAAGGGGGAAGGGAGGACAGCACACAACCTCACTTATTCAGATTGCTACCTAATGTGGTGACTAAGCTAGTTACTATTCCATTTTATATGATTTTAAGCCTTTAAACACCATAATTCACTCTCTCTTGCTTCTTGTCCCAATCCAGCCGAGCCATCTGAGCTTTCTAACTCTCCCAAGCTGTTCTTGAGTTAGGAAGGCAATTAAATCCATTAAGCTCCTAAGGTAATGTTTTAAGTCATAATTTAGCTCTTTTTCTTCATTCCTTCACTACCAACACTTGGATCTCGTGGCTTATATTTTCCTATGGCTTATTCTCAGTATTCTAAGGTTAGAACAAGATCTAAACTCGGCTGAACCAAGTATAGGGACCTAGGTTGTCCAAATCTACATTTTAAGGTAAAAACATACCTTAAGGATCTACACTTTGCATCCGGTTTCTTTCTTCTGATTTTTGTGAGTTTATACACTCATAATCTTCATATTTACATGTTCAATCAGTTGGTTAACCATTTGGAGCAAGGGTGACCGAAATCCAAAGGAAATACTCTTCTTTAAGGCATTTTGCCAAGGTAAAACCTATTACCACATCAGCTTGTTGTTTTTAAGTGTTTCCTATGTTTATATGGTGAATTTAACACCTTGTGGTGTGTTTAATTCAGGCCGAAATCATTAGGAACCTTCCAAGCATTTTTAAGGTGAATTTTGCCTTAAATCTTACATTAATTGTTCTTTATGGTTAAGTTCAAGCTTGGAGTATAACCATATCTTGTTTTGGTGTATTAAACATGTCTAAATGATGTGGTGAATTTTCCTTCAAGCTGCCGAGTTCATACAAGGATAAACAAAGGTATAAACACCTTAAACTTTTGATTTTATGTAATTCTTAGCATATATAAATATGTGCTGAGAGTGTAACATAATATATGGGTTATTGCAGAATGTTATAATCTGAGTGGTTATATTGGGTATAATTAACATAAAATAATAAAAGAAAAGAAATTAAAACTCAAAATAAACATCGGGCTGCAAACAAAATCCCGGTCGTGGTAGTATAGTAAAAATGTAAGCGACCGGATATCGAACCGTGGGACTAATGTACATATTATAGTACCTAAGCGTGTCACAAAAAAGGGGGGATTAATTGACTTGTTACATATAAATAAAGACAGTAAATAAAATTAACTAAGTAAGCAAATAAACTAAACGGGACTCTGGTTCACATTAATATAATTACTACTCTCTTATGCTAGGTCTACTGGTTTAATTATAATTATTTGGCAAAATTCCTCTTATTATCTTAAGGTTTAAATCATAAACTCAAAAGAACTCGTTTACCATAAAATGCAAGGTTCTAATCAAGGTTCAAGCAATTTATATGTAAACGGACGGTTTAGATATGAGGAATTATTTTTGCAACTGAAAATATTAACTTATTAAATCATAACAAGCTCTTTCTAGTTTTACGGCTTAATTAACCTGTCTATTTATCACCGGTCTGATCAAAATGGACTGGTAAAGCATTTTAATAAATTCATGAGGTTTATTAAAAAGATACGTGAAACCATTAAGCGTAACAACTTTATTAAAATTAAAACCAGTAAAACATATTGCATAATTAATACAGAAACGTAATAATTATTCCCAGAATATACGTAAACTAGCCCAACATATTTAATAGTGATCTGCTAATTAAATACGTGAGACTAGAGGTGAACTTAATGAGATGAAAAGAAAACAAATGGAGAAGCGGGAGATTAGAGATGAAGATGAACGAGTGAGTGAAAGTGTAGTGATACGAAGATGGAATGAAGGTATGAATTGGAACTCCAGAGGAACCACGGACGGAACCTCCAGAAGGACACTGGGTAAGGTGGAACGAGTCTCGTATTTATAGAGGAAGAAGAACAGAGCAGCAGCTCATTAGCTCATTGATTGAGCTCGTTGATTGCAGCTTCACTGATTGCAGGGGACAGGAACAACGCGTCAGTAATTTCAGGTAGGCGCCGTCCCAAGTTGTAGAGCGAGTCGGCGTAGAAGATAACCCCGTATTTAAACATGACCGCATGAAAATAGGCAGTTTCTCCATCACGTCCGCTTGTGCATGGGCGGTTCCATGCAAACCCTAGCCTTGACCGCCTCATATGAGGCGGTTGCCTCTATTCCTCTCACGTCCTCACAATATGAGGCGGTTGCCTCTATTCAGAGTGGTCCGCCCCTTATTGGGCGGTTGCATGCAAATCATGCATGCATGTTCCTCCTCCACGTGACCATCTTTAATCCCTTATAAACATATGTATGTTTTAGGTTTTTTTTTCCTATAATTTAACACATAAAATACATCAGTTAATATAACAACATAATTATAGGAAAAACCCTAGATAAGTGAGAAACATTACTAAAAATGCTACAATTAATAAGGTGATTAAACCCTAAAAAGTCTATATGTTTTGCACTTATCAAACTTCCTCACACTTGACTTTTGCTTGTCCTCAAGCAAATAAGGAATATAATCATCTCTAAGCCAAAATAATAAAACAAGATTAAATAAGTGTAGAAGGGAATTTAGACAAAGTAACAACTGAAAGAATAATTCTGCTCTTAGAAGTAGGTTTTTATAAACAGTGAAGAAGAAGAATTTTAATAAAAGCATAGATAAACTAGACTGCAGAAAACAAGTTAGATTAACCTAGGATCTTCAACCAATTTTAATTCTCTAACCCGGGATGACAAGGGGTGTGAAGTAATGCCTTATTCCGCAATACCTTTCAACACCACGTACTCATGTTTATAAATATAAATTGCATTTTTTACTACTTTTTTTTAATGTGCAAATTGTATATACAAAGCACATATTATTTTAATACATATTTTTTTTGAATTGCATTATTTTTCTGTACCCCAGATTTTTCTCTCTATCCTTGTAACGGTGTTGGGTCTTCTATCCCAGGTCACGAGACCTTAGGTAGATAGGTGTTAAAGCACCCCAAAGAACTTAATAACCAGATAGACGAGGCCTGTTTTTGGTTAGAAAATTTCATAAACAGTGGAGTACCTTGTCTTTATCCTTTTCTTTCCTTGACTTTCCACATATTTCCATAATCCCAAGCTAAACTAAATTGATTTCTACAATTAGCAGATCTATCATATTTTGGGTGAAAATAGAGTATTTTGAAGGAAAATAATTTTATACAAACTCCTAAAAATAAAACCATCTTTCAGTTGTCACTTGACATAATTTCATACACTTCTACAATTATTTCATCTTATTTCTATCAATTTTTTTAATTTAGGCAGTTTAGAGTAGCAATAAGTGAGTGTGGCATTATCGAACAAAGCTGTCATATTTTCAGGGAAAGGTCTCTCCTTCCTCACACTTAAGAGGAGCAATGTCCTCATTGTTCAGAATCAAAATCAAGAAAATGACCTTCCAAAATATGACAGACCAAATAAGGATTAAATTGATATAGGTTGAACAACAATATAATAAAGGAAGAACTGAAACTCCCCTTGTATTGTAGATTGAGGAAGGTATCCTTCCTCACACTTTAAGCTTTGGTAGGGGTGAGACGTTCCTCACACTTAAATTCGCGCAAGTGTTCAACCGAAGATATTAAAATTCCTAGAGCAACTGAGGTTGCTCCCTTAGGCGAGTTCAGCTATATATTCGAATATTTATTCTGAAAAGAAAATCATATATAGCCAGCAGAACTCAAGTGGCACCAAAAAGAAAATAAAAATATGATAAACTTAAATAAGTAGGCATAAAAATCTTAAGCAAAATTAATAAAGTACTACATAAAATAAAAACATGAAGCAAACCGTACTGTTACCTTCCTGAAGTTTGATAAGGTTTAAACAGTATAAGTCTACAAAATGTTAGTAAACAACATAACAAAATAAAATACAATAAAATAAAGACAACAATAAAATAAAGAAAATCACTGCGGTGGTGGTGGTGGAGGCTGTGCAGGTCCCTGGCCTATCTGAGCGAGGAGATGCTGCATGAGCTGAGCGGTCTGTGCGTGCAACTCGTCGCTCCGGTCTAAGCGCTGAGTCATCCGTGTCTGCTCAGCCAGCATCCTCTGCTGAGCCTGCTCAAAGCTCTCAAAGCGCTGATGCATCTGCTGCTGCATCTGATGGAATGCCTGGAGCTGACTCTGTAGATCGGTCGGGTAAGGTAGAGATGCTGGAGTCTGCATCACATCAGTAGTAGGCACGTAGGGCTCCTCTCCCTGTGCAGTGTCAGCGGTCGGTGGGTCGGGATCAGTAGAAGGTGTAGCTCCCGTAGAGGGCTCTGCTGCTGTGGAAGATGCAGTGGAAGATCGAGCAGCGCCACTCCTGACCCAAGTACCGTCATCTGAGCGTGTAAAGCCCCAGCTCCGCACAGTCTGCAGTGTGAGGGCGCTTCCCTGATCGGAGCTCTAAATTTTGCTTGACCTCTACTGAGAGTGGGACTGACGAAGAAGAAGGTGGAGCCCGAGGAAGAAGGGAAAAATGGAGTGATCTTCTTTTCTTCGTCCTCAGGAAGGAAACCACCTTATGGAGCTGGCCAAACATGATGTGGCTGAAGGACATGCGCTGGGTGGGAGGATCAGGACCGAGGAAGTAATCTAATAGAGCACAATCCTCATCAGCAGCATCATGCGCCCCAGATGGGCGAATCTGATGACTGAGGATCTCCAGGAGAAGCCTCTGAAGCATCGTGGGAAAGCTCGCGAAAGGGAGGACTTCCTTTTCCTCCTCCCCTCGATGTCGGATCCTCCGACCTACAATCTGAAGCCACCTAGCCTTCGTCCTCTGTAAGTACTCCTCTGTGAATCCTCGTATATCATTAGGTCCATCCGGGATCTGTAGGAGGGAAGTGAAGGTCGAAGGTGTGACCTCCACGGGGTGGCAGCGTACATAAGAGGTGATGCTCAGATTGCCCGCCTGGGCATTAGCATAAAACTCTCTCACCAGGTCCGGACAAAAGACTCCCTGCCCTACCCTTAGGACCATCGAAAGTCCCAATCTGGCAAACAGGGTATCCACCCCTGCAGCCTCCAGCACCTCAGGTGCAAACCTCCTCTCCATCACAAACTCCTTGCCTAGATCGTACCAGGCACGAGCCTCTGCTGAAACAAAGCCGTCGTCCCGAAGACAAGGTGCAGAAGAAGATGATGCACCGGGGCAGTCACCACCACGTGTACGAGGCATACTAATATATTTTTTTGGATTTTAAAGTAATTAAAAATTAACATCATAACAATTAATAATAACCAATTAAACAGAGCAAATAAAAACATAAAAATTCAAACAAAATATTAGCAACATAAAAACCAACAAAAATATAACAAATAAGAACACGAAAAATAGATAAATAACAACAAAATTAAAATTAACAAAAATTAAATAACCAATAAAAAACATGAAAATCAAATAAACAACAACAACATTAAAAATTAACAAATAATAAACAAAAAGCAACAAAAAATTAATATTAATAGCAACATAAAATATTAAAAAACAACATAAAATTAATACTATTAACAAAGCATTAATATTAGACATAAACATTTTAGTAATTATAACAAAAATAGAAAATAAGTAAAACAATTAAAATTAAACACAAATAAAATAAAAAAAAATAAACAATTGAAATTTTGTCAAAAATTCGACAGAGTCTCCCCTAAATTTCTTCGTTTCTCCACAAAAAATTCAGTCAGATTCAAGGTTTTTAGTACCGTCACCAATCAAATCTATAAATAATAACCTATAATCACAATCTATATTCGTTTAATAATCAAGGCTAAATAAAACTGAAAAATGCTAGTTTCAACAATGAATTTTCGTAACTAACATTTTTTTCAATTTTAGAATTCATCAAAAACACCCAATCTAAGTGTAATAAGTGAAAATTTAACCTTGTATATGTAGATTATGATTAATATAGGACAAATTCGAGACAAATTTAGCAATTAGAATTCGAAATTTTGAATTTAAGGAATTAGGGATTCGAAACTTCAAACCTTAATTTCTCCTAATGTAGTTCATCATTTACAGATTTAAAGCTATAGAAACGTAAAGAATTGAAAAACGAAGATTTCGGTACCAACCTTGTAAAATTTGATGAAGAATTGAAGAAGTTATGTTGATTTGAGGGAGAGGGCGATTTGCGCGACTTTGTGTTCTTCTCTCGGGCTCGAACTGGAATTGGGGAAGAACAGAAGAGTGGAGTGAAAACGCGGCGTTTAGCTCTTTTTTTTTTCTATTCTGAAGCAAGACCGCTTCGTTTTGGGCGGTTCTGTGTGTGACGACCGCCTGTTATTAGGCGGTTCCAGGTTGCGTAGTGACGACCGCCTCGTATTAGGCGGTTCTGTGTGTGACGACCGCCTGTTATTAGGTGGTTCCGGGTTGTGTAGTGACGACCGCCTCGTATTAGGCGGTTCTGTGTGACGACCGCCTATTATTAGGCGGTTCCTGTTTCGTTTTTTTTTATTTCAATGTAACAATAACGAATAAGAAATAAACAGATTAAACATTAGTACACATAAATTAATAATTAGTAGTTAGATTACATAAATTATAAGTTAGTGGTTAATTACATAAAATTAAATGTTAAGGACAATGGAAATAAAATGTTAGAGACAATGGAAATTAAATGTTAAGGACAATGGAAATAAAATGTTAATAATATTAAGGAGTTAGTAGTAAGATGTCCAATTGTCCAAAGTCAGGTGTCCGAAATTAAATGTCCGAGGTTAGATTAATAATAAATTAATAAACAAATTATAGCAGATAATTAATAATAATAATTAAGCAAAATAATATGGGCATAATATTAAACAGAATATTAATAATTAATTAAATGAGTAAATTAAATATTATGAACAAAATATTAACAAAATTTAAACAGAATATTTATAATTAAACAGGTGAATAATCCGGGGCTTAGGAACTAGAATAAATCTAGTCCCCGGCAACGGCGCCATTTTGCAGAATGTTATAATCTGAGTGGTTATATTGGGTATAATTAACATAAAATAATAAAAGAAAAGAAATTAAAACTCAAAATAAACATCGGGCTGCAAACAAAATCCCGGTCGTGGTAGTATAGTAAAAATGTAAGCGACCGGATATCGAACCGTGGGACTAATGTACATATTATAGTACCTAAGCGTGTCACAAAAAAAGGGGGATTAATTGACTTGTTACATATAAATAAAGACAGTAAATAAAATTAACTAAGTAAGCAAATAAACTAAACGGGACTCTGGTTCACATTAATATAATTACTGCTCTCTTATGCTAGGTCTACTGGTTTAATTATAATTATTTGGCAAAATTCCTCTTATTATCTTAAGGTTTAAATCATAAACTCAAAAGAACTCGTTTACCATAAAATGCAAGGTTCTAATCAAGGTTCAAGCAATTTATATGTAAACGACGGTTTAGATATGAGGAATTATTTTTGCAACTGAAAATATTAACTTATTAAATCATAACAAGCTCTTTCTAGTTTTACGGCTTAATTAACCTGTCTATTTATCACCGGTCTGATCAAAATGGACTGGTAAAGCATTTTAATAAATTCATGAGGTTTATTAAAAAGATACGTGAAACCATTAAGTGTAACAACTTTATTAAAATTAAAACCAGTAAAACATATTGCATAATTAATACAGAAACGTAATAATTTCCCAGAATATACGTAAACTAGCCCAACATATTTAATAGTGATCTGCTAATTAAATACGTGAGACTAGAGGTGAACTTAATGAGATGAAAAGAAAACAAATGGAGAAGCGGGAGATTAGAGATGAAGATGAATGAGTGAGTGAAAGTGTAGTGATACGAAGATGGAATGAAGGTATGAATTGGAACTCCGAGGAACCACGGACGGAAACCTCCAGAAGGACACTGGGTAAGGTGGAACGAGTCTCGTATTTAAGAGGAAGAAGAACGAGCAGCATCATTAGCTCATTGATTGAGCTCGTTGATTGCAGCTTCACTGATTGCAGGGGACAGGAACAACGCGTCAGTAATTTCAGGTAGGCGCCATCCCAAGTTGTAGAGCGAGTCGGCGTAGAAGATAACCCCGTATTTAAACATGACCGCATGAAAATAGGCGGTTTCTCCATCACGTCCGCTTGTGCATGGGCGGTTCCATGCAAACCCTAGCCTTGACCGCCTTATGAGGCGGTTGCCTCTATTCCTCTCACGTCCTCACAATATGAGGCGGTTGCCTCTATTCAGAGTGGTCCGCCCCTTATTGGGCGGTTGCATGCAAATCATGCATGCATGTTCCTCCTCCACGTGACCATCTTTAATCCCTTATAAACATATGTATGTTTTAGGTTTTTTTTTCCTATAATTTAACACATAAAATACATCAGTTAATATAACAACATAATTATAGGAAAAACCCTAGATAAGTGAGAAACATTACTAAAAATGCTACAATTAATAAGGTGATTAAACCCTAAAAAGTCTATATGTTTTGCACTTATCAGTTATTTATAACCTAAGAATGGAAAAAATGACTAAGATAAATTAAGCTGGTCATTTAAGTGATTTAATTAACATAATGGTCAAATTATGACATTATGTGGAAAAGTATATAAACCATGGTGAGGCCGTGAGTTAATTGTGTTATTTGAGACATTTATGTGTAATTTTTATGTTATAAAGCAAGGTTGTAATAAGGCCATGTCATTAGGCCATTTTAATTTAAGTTTATAAGCTTATTTAGTTTAATTTATGCTTATATATTTAAGTTTGGGGCCAAACGGTAATTACTAGCTAAATATTAAGCCGTGGGCTTAATTTAAGGAACTTAGGGTTTTTAAATGAATTTAAAAAAATTACAACATTTATAAAGTTTTGTGTCAAAATTGTAAAAATAGAAAATATAGGTTAAGAATTGTAATTACCGAAAGGTTTGGGTCCAATTAGGGTATTAGAAGTCAAGTTGACATATATAGGAGACTTTGACTAAGTTTGGTGAATTTAAGGAATTAAAATACTACCTTATAATAAGATAGTTATTTATATTGTAAAAGATTATAAGATTTGGGGGTGATATTGTTATTCTGAAAACTAGGGGTACTAATGGAGATTAGTACAACCTTAGGTTATTAGGAATTTTTAGAAGTTGATTTGGTTAAATTTGGGTTATATGAATTATCTAAGTATAATAAGATATTTCCTAACATTGTTACAATGGGTAACTAATGTGGTAAAACCGAGATTTAGAGGAAATATAAGGTTAATAATGATATTTATAACCTTTTGGTATAGTTTGGTAATTTTGTGGAATTTATTAAGGTTTTATGAAGATATATGTATAATATATAGTTTGGTGATATCAGTAAACTATATGTTATTAAATGGGGTAAATTGGTGATATAGAAAGTTAACGTGGTGGAAATTAAATTTAAATAGACCAGGGTCTGTTCGGTATTTTTGAAAAAAATAACATAGGTTATAATTATATTAAAAATAAGGAATATAGAGGTATATATTATAAGTGTAACAATGGAATACATTTGTGGTTGATTGGAAATTATGGAAGTTGGTGGGAATTAAAAAAAACCGAGAGTTTAGTGTGTTTAGATTTATAAACAATATATATATGGTTATTAATTGTTTAATGAATAATTGTCAAAATATATGTTATATAACTATAATATAACATATATAAATTAGTGGCGGATTTTGTAAATATTTGAGAAATATAGGTGCTGTTCGGAGATATTACTATTTTTGAATGAAATTTATAATATGGTTTTTAACGTTATAAGAGTTATAACATTTATAATATAAGAGGTATTCATTAAAAAGAATGAATATATATTATTATGACTTACCATATAATAAATAGTCCTATTATGCATATATAAATAAATATGTTATTTTGTGGAAAATATAATATAGTTCAATAACTATATATTACCATAATTAAAATGATTTAAGATAAAGGGAAAAAAATTATAAACATTAGACATGGAATTCTAATGTTAGGAGTATACATGAAATAATAAGAAATTATATAGTTCATGGTATTTTATATACGAATTATGCTCCATTAAACTTGGAAAAACAAACCTTAGAAAAATAAATACTAAGGTGAGGTGTATAATATATGATAAAGAATTATACATGCAATATAGAAACAAATTATAAAATATACAAGGGTATATTAAGTTACATGCGATAACAAGTTCAAACGTTAAGTACATTAATATACTAGAGGAGACTACGCATGTAATATAACGTTTTTCCAAATCCTGAGTTAAACCGAAAACCCGACAAACGTTGACAGTTGATAACGGGTGATTAACCGGGAGGTATTAGTGACGGTACGGGGTGCCGTAGAGTTATGCTGTTATACAGGATTCTAATCAATAGCATTATGTATTATCTAGACTGTTAGAGACGACACATGGAGCATCGGACTTTTGCTGATTCATACTCCACCGTACTATATTCAGGGTGAACGGTATGTTGTTATGTGTCTCTGATTGTCTCTGAGGGCTTCCTCAGTTCAGACTTCTGTGTGATCTGTGATAAGATTGTTTGTCTGAATGTGTTAAAGATATACGTGAACTGTATATCTATAGCTGCTTATTATTTACTGTTGTCGAGTTAACAGTATTGGTTCGTATATATGAACATATATATATAAAACGAACTAGCGGCTATGGTGCTATCTTATATGAAATATAAGGATCGTCAGAAAAACGTTGTAGCACTAGGATAATAAGATATATATATATATATTATCCGAGACTTTTATACAGAGCATTGGCCTTTCTAACGCCGCTCTTGTATCTGACATTGGATCCCGAGTTTATAGACTCCGGATTGGACTAACGACCTTAGTCTACTGTGTTAGAAAATTTGGTAATGCGATGCGATGGTATAATTAAACAAACATAACAAAGCCAAGAGGATGTGGCTCTTGGTGCGCGCTGTGATCACAAAAACGATACTAGGATGTCCGCGTACGGGTCCGTAAGTATCAAGAAAATTTCCCGTGAGCTAGGATGGCTCGTTGGTCGGAGACTCTACCGCTGGAGTGGCTACTGCCTTGGGTGACCCGCCATAGTATATGGGTAATTAGAGGCACGTCGTTTTAATGAGACGTTGTCACTAGGTATAACTGAACAATTATTACAGGTGAGACTTGTACAGTGGCGAACAATATTGGTTTCCATACCAAGGACGGGAGTTAATACTTGTTTATTATCCTCGTTGTTTCGCTTTGTTGTTCACTGGTTATACTGTGTGGTATAAATAATATGTGTATTGATGGTTGTGTTATTGTATGGATATTACTGATAAATGTTTTACAATTTAAATATTAAAATGGTATTTCATGTAATGAACCCCATGCTCTCGACCAATTAATTGAGGGGTCCGAGGAGGCATGACGGGGCATGTGATAACATACTCAGCAGGGGCTGATTCCATACCACAAACCATATTTATTGCAGGTGATTAGTTGAAGGGTCGACGCGGGGCGCGACGGTTGTTGTTTACTTTTGTTTAGACTTGATATGGTATGAGACTACAGTTGTTTATGGACTCGGGTTTTGTAAACCGAGGTGTATGTTTTTGGGATAGATGCTCACGAGTACGGTTTGTAATAATGGTTGACGTTGGTTATGTTTTTAGATTGTTTAAGCACTACTATCTATCTCTTGTGGTCACTGCGGGAATACGTTTCGTATGTTGATTATCAGGTAACAGTTATCACCCGTATGGGTGAGTGATAACAGTGACACCATTAGAGCGACCGTCTTTTATTTTACCCCTGCGATTATATTGTTTTTAGGAGCAAGTTTAGTAGGGGTGTTACATCGAATCTAATGGAGGAGCCGTGTTGAATGTGTTGGACAAGACCGGGGCCAAGGATAAGGGGAACGTTATCATGGGAACCTTTACAGTAAATGGCGTGAGTGCATTGACACTGTTCGATTCAGGAGCGTCTCACTCCTTTATATCCTCTACATCAGCAAGGAAGTTAGAGACAACCCCTGAACCTCTCTCAGATTTCCTACTCACATTACCGACAAAGGAAAGAGTGAGGTGCACGAAACTACACAAGGGAGCTCAGATTAACATCATGGGTGAAGAGTTTCACGCGGACCTAATTGAGCTGGATAATTTAGGATTTGACATCAATATAGGCATGGATTGGCTACAGAAATACAAGGGACGACTGCATTGCGCAGAGCATAGATTACTACTGAAGAGCCCGAAGGGCTGGACGGTTTCATATCGCAGTATCCCAAAGGAACCTACTTTCAAGCTAGTATCTGCAATCACATTGGTGAAGAAGATGAAGAAGGGACAGCCAGTCTATTTGTGCTATGTCCAGGACTTAAGACAAGAAGAGAAAACACAGATAGACATACCAGTCGTTTCAGACTTTCCTGATCTATTTCCTGAGGAGCTACCAGGGATGCCACCCAAGAGAGAAGTGGAGTTCTCCATCGACTTATTACCAGGCACAGGAACTATTGCTAAAGCACCTTACAAAATGACACCAGCAGAGATGAAGGAGCTGAAGATCCAGTTAGAAGATTTACTTGATAAAGGCTACATCAGACCGAGTGCATCACCATGGGGAGCACCAGTTTTATTTGTGAAAAAGAAGGATGGTAGCATGCGACTATGCATCGACTACAGGGAGCTGAATGTCACAGTGAAAAACAAGTACCCGTTACCATGGATTGATGACCTATTTGACCAGTTAAGAGGCGCTACAGTGTTCTCGAAGATTGATCTGAGATCAGGATACCACCAGATACGAATAGCTGACGAAGACATAGAGAAGACAGCTTTCAGAACGCGCTACGGACACTACGAGTTCACAGTTATGCCATTTGGATTGTCGAACGCCCCAGCTATATTCATGGACCTTATGAACCGATTGTTCAGGGAGCAGTTAGACTCATCAGTGGTTGTATTCATCGACGACATTCTAGTATATTCTAAGACTAAGGACGAGCACGAGGTGCATTTGAGACAAGTTTTGCAGACCATGAGGGAAAATCGATTGTATGCCAAGCTTTCAAAATGTGATTTTTGGTTAGACAGTGTATCCTTTTTAGGGCATGTGATATCAGCCAGTGGAATATCCGTAGACCGTGCAAAGATTGAGGCAGTTAAGACCTGACCGAGACCAAAGACAGTGACAGATATCCGTAGTTTCTTGGGGTTAGCTGGTTACTACCGCAGATTTGTGCAAGACTTCTTCAAATTGGCGAAACCTATGACGAACCTGATGAAGAAAGATTCTCCATTTGTATGGACAGCAGATTGTGAGCGTTCCTTTCAGACACTGAAGGACCTACTGACGTCGGCACCGATACTCACCATTCCAGAGGGGACCGACGGATTCGAAGTTTATTGCGATGCCTCAGGCATAGGGATTGGGTGTGTACTTATGCAGAATGGAAAGGTTGTTGCTTATGCATCACGACAGTTGAAGAAACATGAAGAGAACTACCCCACTCACGATCTAGAATTGGGAGCAGTTGTTTTTGCACTAAAGATCTGGCGACACTACTTATATGGAGTTACTGTGATAATCTACTCAGATCATAAGAGCCTTCAGCATTTATTCACTCAGAAAGAGCTTAACATGAGACAGAGGCGATGGGTCGAGTTTCTGAAGGACTACGACATCGACCTCAGGTTCAAGGAGGGTAAGGCAAACGTAGTTGATGACGCCCTGAGCCATAGAGCTCATTCCTTATTTGCCATGACAGGAGACAACGACCTCATCGAGGAGGTACGTTGTGCTCAGGCTAATGACCAGTACATGAAGACTATCAGACAATAGTTGACTGACGGTATCTTTGAGAGGCAAAAATATGACTTTGTACTTAGTGAAGACGGGTTAATCAGACTGAATGGCCGTTTATGCATTCCAGAGTCCAGCCCAGACTTGAAGGAAAAGATACTACAGGAAGCTCATTGCTCATCATTATCAGTACACCCAGGGTCATCAAAGATGTACAAGGATTTGAAATTACATTTCTGGTGGAGTGGTATGAAAAAGGATGTTACAGAATTTGCGGCAAGATGTATGACATGTCAGAAGGTGAAGTTTGAGCACCGGAGACCGGGCGTTTAGTACAGCCGATGTCCATTCCATATTGGAAGTTCGAGGATATATCCATGGATTTTGTAGTAGGTCTTCCACCGACTAGAGGAGGTGCTAACATGATATGGGTCATCGTCGACAGACTGACAAAGGTAGCTAAATTCATTCCTATCAAGGACACTTGGAAAGTCCCCAAGCTGGCGGACCTCTTCCAGAGAGAGATTATTAGACACCACGGTGTACCGAAGTCTATTGTGTCAGATAGAGATTCCAGGTTTGTTTCCAGATTTTGGCAGCAGGTTCAGGAAGCATTGGGTACGAAGCTGAAGCTAAGTACAGCCTTTCATCCACAGACAGATGGTCAGAGTGAAAGAACGATTCAAACATCGGAGGACATGCTCAGAGCTTGTCCCTTAGACTTCCAGGAAAGCTGGATAGATCAACTACATCTGATTGAGTTTGCCTACAACAACAGCTATCATGCATCCATTCAGATGCCACCATTTCAGGCATTGTACGGCAGACCATGCAGGACACCACTATGTTGGGACGAGCCCAGTGAGAACATCATCTTAGGGCCAGAGTACCTAGACCAGATGAAAGAGGACATTGTGCAAATACGCAAAAATATGAAGATAGCCCAGGATAGACAGAAATCATATGCTGATGTTCGTAGGAGAGACCTCGAGTTCGCAGTGGGCGATCGAGTCTTCCTTAGAGTTTCGCCTATGAAGGGGGTTTTTAGGTTTGGGCAGAAGGGCAAGCTTAGCCCGAAGTATGTAGGACCATACCTGATTACGGAGCGAGTGGGCCCATTAGCTTACATATTAGATTTGCCTGTTGAGCTCGGGAGAGTGCACAACGTATTTCACATTTCACAGCTTATGTAGTATGTGCCTCATCCATCGCATATCTTAGAGCCCGAGACACTCGAGCTAGATCCTACACTTAGATATGAGGAGACCCCAGTTCACATCCTAGACTCCAAGACTAGGGAGACCAGGAACAAGACTATTAGAATGGTCAAGGTTCAGTGGTCAAACCATGACGTTGAGGAGGCGACATGGGAGTTAGAAGACTCCATGTGAGACAAGTATCCAGCACTCTTCTTATAGTTGTGTATACTTGTGGGGGTACGTGGGCGTAACCCTTTTTAAGGGGGGTAGAGCACCACATGCGACTTGCATATCTGCAGTGTAAACTGGTTTTGTACTTGGTTGTTTGTGGTTGTTTCTTGCGCATGTGTGCAATTGTTTGGATGGTTATGGTTGTGTACTCTTGTATGAATATTGGGTGTGTTCTATGTAACACTGGAATGATTAATTAAAGAGTATACTTATTTGCTCTATAGTATTTATCAAGCTATGTATGCTGTGATTACGTTGATTATCATGAGTAAGAATGTGTTTGTATGAAATGCATACACTGAGATTATAGATGGAACGTAGAATTGCCAATATAGTATTGACACCAAAGAATGATGAGTACGCAGGAATAGATATGAGGAACTTGATTCCATAGGATGAACAAGTATAAGTTATGACTTCGGGACGAAGTCCTTTTAAGGGGGGTAGACTGAAATACCCCTAGCATTTAAAGAGTAAAAAATTATAAATAGTTATTTATGGGATTACTAAACCCTAATAAAAGTATATAAACACTCGGGCGTTAAAACGCACCTAAACTCCTTAAGGTCAAAAACGTGCGTTAAAGCCCGACCTTAAGTAGACAAATTATATAAGCTATGAACATCATATAAAGATGATCAATGATCATTATATGACCTTTGAAACACAAGTCCTCAGTTAGAACTGAGTAAAAATACGAAATGCCCGAGAATTCTCTTAAAGGCCCCTTAAGGCCCGAAGGTCCCGAAAATACCTTATTAAATAAAGTAAAGCATTACAACTCATTCTAAATGCATAATAGTACCTTAATGAACATTTAAGACAAATTTCTCAAGATAAATTCTCAGTTAAAGACAAAATACTCGGGGGAGTTTCTTAACGCTCCTTTTTGCCCGGTTAGCCCGAGAATTGTGTTATGAGTTTATATAACCCCATATAACTCAATGTAACACCTTAAAATATTATTATTGACTATAAAAAATGTCAATAAACACTTGGAACACATAGCGACTACTTATTTTCCAGAAAAATCCTTAAAGCACAAAAACGCACCTTCGGGTGTCACGAAAATGCGTTTTACGCAATTACCTTGAAGTTTTTGAGGAGCCACGAGTTGATAAACTTAAAAGTGGATAAAATTACCATCTAAATCAATTGATGGCAGTACTAAATTCATAGTACAAATGGGTGTGATTTTTGGGACAAAAAGGTACCGAAAATCAGCATTTTTACCTTAAAACTTTCATCTTTTACCATAATAAAAATGTACCAATTAAATGCTGTACCTATTACACATATTAGTATGGTCTTAGTACAATATAGTGTAACAAAAATCAAGCCCATCTGACCTCCATTCTATGCGTTAAAATGGGCAATTTTTGGCTAGTTTTAACAAAAAAACGTGTCTTATGATAATGTGACTCACCTAGCATGTACTATATAATTATGTAACAAATTAATCAGTCAATATAGGCCTCCATTGTCGATTTCCCCTGCAAAAAAATAATGAACATTAGCTTATATTAAGATAAAGGAATTAAATACAAATCTAGTCATACATTTGACTAGTCAATTAAACAAGGTAAAACAAGTGGCTCATTTGGCATATGGTTGCCGATTTTGACAAGAAAAAGAGAGGTTGATTGCCTCATTTATTAGTCAACAAACACAAACCTAACTAGCATGATAATCTTGTCTCCAATCAAACAAAATCAACTTATATCTTAAGCACATAGTGACCGATTTCTACAAAGTAAATAAGGTGAGTGTGCCTTATAAAAATTTGGCTAGAATACCTATCAACATAGGCATGATATTATGTCTTCAATCATCAAAGAAATCAAGAGCCAATCTGCTCTAATACAACCGTAGGGGACATGGAAAAAACAAGACAAATCAAGGAAGAAAAATCAAAGAGAGACATATACCAACCTTATCTTGACTTCTTCTTTCAAACTATCAATCAAGCCTTCATATTTCCTTGCCAAACCAAAAACCTACTCCAATTAAGAGACTCTTGTAGTCAATTTTGAAGTCAAATTAATAAAAAAAACACAAGGCATAAAATAATGCCTTGAATAATATCAATTATTTCCAAAATTGATTCCTTGTCTTTCCTACCTTATTAACCAACGTGAGCTTGTCTTTCCTTCCTTGCTCACATCAATCGGAAGGTAAGCTCTCTTTTCTCCTCTTTTCTTCTTCCTTCCTAAGTTAATTCCTAAGAGCTACTAAGCTCCATTAACGGTGTTTATAAGTTCTAACACCATTTTAATGTAATTTCCTAGTTAAATCTATCAAGTCTTGAAGCAAGAAATCATCCTAGCAATCCTACAATTTTCGCCAAGCATATATGTTCCAAGGAGGTTCCTAGATTCAACAACAACACAAGGCACAACAAGAACAAGTTAAGGTATATTTTTATGTTGAAAATCCTAGTAAATTACCTTAAGCAATTTTCAAAATTTAGGAACTTCTAAACCTATATTCTCTTCATTATTTCATGAAGGAAACTTGGATCTACCATCATCCCAAGGTGTACCAAAAATACCTTGTTAAATTCCTAAGGTAAACTGTTGTAAAAATTACTACAAATATTATTTATAAACTCTTGTTAGAGGACTAACAAATGGATCTCCTACATATGTACAAGGAGCCGAAATTTCTTCAACAAAATAGCATTTGGAGAGCTTGGAAATCCAAGGAAAAATCAAGTACAAGAATTGTCTTGATTTAAGGGTAAGTTTATATAAACAAGGTTTATTAAGTTTAAGTTTAATTTAAGCTTCAAACTTTAGTATAAAAATCATGTTTAGGCCAAGTTAATATTAAGGCCGAAATTATGTAGCTAAAGTATCAAGAAAAATAATTTATAACATATAAGGCAAGGTTATTACCTTAAGATATATATTTGTGCCACAAAAAAATTAATTAAGTTACATAATTAAATAAACCGAGTGGTCTAGGAATAAAATGTTATATTTTGAGGTTATAATTTTTTTAAGTCATTAGCAAATTTTTTAGAAGTGTTATATGGCTTGTATACATTATATGTATTTATTATAAAGTTAAATCAAGTTTTAAAACCATATGATAAAATTAAATTAGGGCCGAGAGCAATATATGAGATTTGGTGAATTTTAACATATATATAAGTGTATTAACTTATATTAGAAATTTGGGAATATTAAAAATAGCTACAAGTATTTAAATGGCTATTTTAATAAGTTATGTGGCTAAAATGTAAATTTTGAAAAGTTTAGTGTATAAATTATAATTGCCGAGAACATAAGGGGTTATTTGGCATACTTATGATATAATATAAGGTAGGAATTAATATTATGAATTTTGGTGAATTTAAATAAATGTTTAAGTGTTTAAATAACATTTTATAAAGTTTTGGGGCTATTTTGTAATTATTGGAAAGTTTAGAGTGTAACCAAGAATATATATGATTTTATGGGTATATTAAAGTATGAAATTAAGTCTTGGTCAAAGTGTTGACCAAAAACTTTGGATTAAAATGATTTAGGACATGAAACATTAAGTTTATAAAAGTTTTGGGATTAATATGTAATTTATAAAAGTATATATGTAAAAACCGATTTGAATTGGGGCGGAAATATAATTTGCAAGAATATATGGGTCTTTTCGGTAATTAAGATAATTAAATGTTAAAACTATGGTTTATAAGTTAATATGTAAAATATATAAAGTTTTAAGGGTTAGAATGTAAATATATAAAAGCTAATATTAAAACCGAAGAGTACATGTGGTCAATTGGTAATTTATAAAGATTAGAATAATTATTTTAGTAATTTTCGAAATGTTAAAGTGGTTAATTAATAAATTATAAAAGTTATATGATTATTTGATAATTTATAAAAGTTATTGGGTATAAAATATAAATACCGGATTAATAGGGATGGTGTTGTAATTTAATAAAGAAAGGAAGTAAAACTATGAATTATGGCATACTGTGGAGTATAATATAAAGTTTATAAAATAAAGGTGGTTATAACATAAGTAACTAAATGATATGATATAAATGATAAGTGGAAATAATTATGAGTATACAATTAATGAGATAAGGATATACCGTATAATGGAAATTCATTATCACATGTGAACTCCACATAAAATAATGAACTGTTAGGTTATCTAGGACCACTGCTGAAATAACAGGGGAAAATAAATAACATAGAAGTTGGTGTACAACGAGAATAAACTCCACAGTGACTGTACTGTAGTATTTAGTGGACGGTCATATTAATAATACACGTTATTGTATGTATAAATAACAGCGTACGTGAAAGAATTACTAGGGCGTGCATTGTCAAGCTAGCTGTTACCCCGGTGAACGGTATGTTAATTGTGAGGTCTGGATGTCCGAAGGGTTTTCCTAAGGTCCAGACATTATATGTTTAATTATCAAAAATGATATCTGTGATTTTATGTATACGTTATGGTGTACTGTATTGCTTAAGTTGTTGCGTTGTATTTTATACGCGAACGTCTTATGACTGGAAGTTTATACATTTAAACTGGGAAAAGGACTAACTGACCTTTAGGTACTTTTGAACCTAACAAAGGTCAACTATTAAGATTTTAAATCAAATATTGGTTATTGTACCACTGACAAAAAGGGCTAACTTACTAAGAGAGGAATCCGGATTGTTTCGACTTTCTGGTTGCGCATTGTGATCACTACGAGAGACTTCAATGGGGAGTCACTCAAAGGAAATCCATCAGCCACATTCGGGGATGGCGGAAGGCACTGCCGTTGGTGCACAGGTTCAACCGGATCGGTCAAATATTATCCAGGGCCATAAGGTCAGCTGGTAACGGTTCTTTTGGAACCCAGGGGACACACTGTCCATTATCAAAGATTATTAAGGGTTGTCTTGACATGACGCCTGAGGTGAAATTAATTGGAAAGTTAAGTGGTTGTTTAAAAAGGATAAGGGTCATGTGACCTACTAACAAGAACAGTTGTTTTAAATATGATTACCAGGTTTGGTGATTGGTGGATTATTGGTTGTTGTGTATATTAAGCACTAATGTTTGCAGGTGAATTGTTATGTGATTATTCAATGTCTACAGTTTTACTGTTATTCTTGTAAACCGGATTATCTTGTAATGAATCTAATATCAAGATGGCTAAAACAACTTAAGGAATCTAGAAGACTTAGGACTACATTTAGCATACCAGCATTTCGATTGCTGAGCCCTTCAATGGGCAAAACATTTCAGGTCACTGAAGAAGATACAAGCCGGAGTGCGGGGAACAGGGTAGCTGCTGTGTTTTAATAAATACTTTGTAGTTTTATTATGTTCTATATTTGGAGATTGTTGTATTTCATTTAGTTGCTCAGTTAGTTTGGATTTGGTCTGTAATAATTAGAGTGCTCAGTATCTGTTCATCACAGCGTTAAGTAGTTGATGTGGATGGATAGACTAAGGATGCCTTGTTGCTTACAAGGGTGAGTAACGGCGTGTAACACCAAGGGTAGTTAGCTTTATTTCCGCTGCGAACTTATATTATTTATGCTACGACTTACGACACTAGTACAGGTTTAGATTAGGGGTGTTACAGTAAAGGGCCTTGAAGGCTGTGTACGAATACCTTCGCTGAAAACAAATACGTGTTTTTTTCTCTACACTTACTCATTATCGTATGATGAATAATGTATGAAGTGTTTTGTGAAATGTTGATAAGCCGCAGACTTATCATATTTTATATGCTAGAATTATAAGTATATTAGTCTAAATAAGGTTATAATAACTATTATTTATGTTATATTATATATAAAGTCTATTGTTTATGTTCAGACTTACGTTTTATATATTTTCATGCAAGGAATAACTTCTGACCAAATAGTGCTAGACACTATGCCGGGTTGGCAACTCACGACATCAACATGGAGCAAAGTAGGAGGCATGCCGGATCCAGTGCTGGGTACATCCTATCCGGCACAAGCAAAAGTCACCACAGTTGACCAGACGTCGGCAGTTAATGACCGTTACCACTCCAAGCTCTACCGGGTATGGCGCCGGATATCCCCTATTCGGCACAAGCATCGGTTCATGGTTGTCATAAACTCTTGCAATGCCTTCACATTGTGACCTCCAGTAGTAGCATCGGCACCGGCTGCCCCCGCTGTGCCGCCAGTAGCACCACCCGCCACAGCCACACTCTGCATCAGCTAACCCACAAACTGCTGCATAACGTTAGCCACATCTCTCTGAAGAGGTTCAGTCTGAGGAGTATTCATTGGTCCTCTATGTGATGGCATTCTGAAAGTGCACACAATCAAACAATTAGTCACAAACCTTCAAACAAAAAACTGGCACCCTGACAAACTAACGAAACCCAAATTCCCCACAGATTTAAACCCGACTCTTATACCACTAAATGTAACACCACAAACACAATCTAGTTCTAAGATCATTACATGCCGCCCACTTATTATCTAAGGTACGCAAGGCTTCTATCTAACGTTCCAACTAATAGACAAAATAATACTTATATATATAGCAAAGAGGGAATGTCGTACAATCCCAAAGCATTAATTAAAATACGAAACACATCTCAAAAGCCAAAGCCAAATATAGAAGAATGTCAGAAAGCCCGAAGGCAACAAAGGTCGAAGTGCTAATATTGCTATCAAAACACAAAGTAAAGCTAAGCCTTTCAGAAACATGAGAGAGTCCTCGCTAAGTTATTTGCAAGTGTTAGTGGAGAGAAGGGGGTGAGCAACCTCACGCTTAGTAGATGATAAACTTCATCAACAAGCATGCTCAAAATGATTGAAAACATAATCGTAATTCTAAGAGTCAAAACAGAAGTGAACATAGTCCATCAATTGAAATAAGTAGCAGAAGAATGACAAAGCTTAGCACAAAGCAATCGTGCAAGTCAAAGAGCATAAGTAGAACTTTTAGAAGTCACAAATCAGAGTGGGACACTAGTACTCAATGCTTACAGACAGAACGGAAAGATATCCATAAACAGAATGAGGTAAACCACTCGTGAATAGAACGAGGGAGACACCCGTGTGAGAATAACAGAAGGACATCCTACGCAGTGCGGGCTACGGGATAGCTAGACCCATCCATCGACGGCTCAGACACAAAGAAAATTAGGTCCCAAAACGGAAGCTTAATTCACAAGCATAAGTGCATAAAAGGCACATCAAAGAGGTTAGAATGCTTAATCATCAATACTAAAGTACAACCCCGCAAACAAAAATCAAAACAAAGCTTAAGCGAGCATTTTAGGAAAATACAGAAGTATGTCCGTTCGGACACATGCTGAGACTTAAAAGCGAAGTAGAGCCAAATGTCCGAACATGTGTCCGAACATCCGAGAGTTAAAACCAAAGATGTCCAAACTTGTGTCCGGACGTTAGAAGTTGGGACAAGTTCTGAAAAATCAACTCGTGGTCACGTCCAAACATGTGTCTGAACATGGATGTTCGGACACATACCGAACTTAAAATAGAGGAAAGGAGAAGGAGGTGTCCGAACTTGAGTCCGGACATACAAGTTCGGACACAGTCCGAGACTCATCCTCGCACTCCTTCCGAACTTTCATGTTCAGAAGGAAGTTTGGACACAGTCAAAAACTCAGAAAATAAAGGCGTAGAAGGGCCTATCTGAACATAGATGTTCGGACAGACGTTTGGATGTGGCGAAAAATGCCACGAACTATGCAGTGGCTTTCACAAATTCAACACAAATATAATGCAATCAAACCACAACGAAAATTCAACATTCCATGAAGGTTTTGCAAACAATTCAGAGGCAAAAACAGAGAGGAAAACGATTAGGAAAACATATCACTAAGACATTCAAACCCGGATTCCTAAACTTCCCATGGTCGAACACACAAGTCGAATCCATTCACCATCTATCTTGATTACTGCAGAAGAAGACTCGCAATCCGAAGTAGAATCAGCCACCAAACCACAGATTAACGCAAACAGAGCAACCACTGAAATCCGACAGACACATTGCAAAGAATCACAAAATCAGCAAATACGCAACCCCAAAATAAGAAAACGAAACCATCGAAAACCACAAACCAAACCTGGGTCCTGATGGCGAAGACACGGTAGAAGAGAGCAAACAATAGTAGCCAAAAGCGCAGTACCCAACAACAGTCACACACACAGGAGAGCCAAGTCCTTGTGGCTTGGTCGGTAGTGGAGTGGTATCCTTGATCAAAAGTCCTGGGTTCAAAACTCACTACTACCGTACTGCGAGAAATGTTCATTTAGAACCTCAGTATCACTCTTAAGCTGAACTTTCAACCACTTATAAAAAAAGTCACACACACAGGAGAGAAGAACCACTTTGAAGAAAAGAAAGAGAAGATGAACGCTAGACAGGAGAACTGACGAGCGTGAGAATAGTACATGAAAAAGAAATAAGGAATAAATCCTTATTTTATCCCTTACCAAAAATAGAAAAGGGTAAAACGTAATCCTCATTGATATGTTGTGACCGTATACTAATGGCTCTTCGCAGGTTCCTTCAGATGTCCCTTTCTTGCTTCCGTCTACTCTGGGTTTCAAAATTCTATGTATGGCGTCGTTATTCTACGTCAAAGCATTATTGAACATCCGAAGGCAAAGTCTCAACTCACACTTTCCAACCCTTCCATCTCTTTCTCTCCCTGTTTTTCTCTTCTGGTCTGCAATGTCCCCTCTCTCACGCTCGTCTGCTTTTTGGCTGTTGTTTCACCTTCTTCTTCTTCAAGTCGGGAATACACTTCTACTTGCCGGATTTTCATACGCTCAGAGTCAGAGCAATACCTCCCACCCCACCACCTTTCCTGCTGAGAGTAAGTGTTTCTTCCTCTTCTCTAGTTTAGTTCGATGCTGTTACGATCCTCTTAGTCTTAGAATAAATTAGTTTTGACTGTAACCACACTTCTCATCTGCCTAGCTATTAATTTTGCAGATGAGGCCTTACTTTCGATAATGAAGAGATGGAATTTAAACATGAAGTGGAATACTACAGATGATCCATGCTCGGGAGTAGCATTAGAAGGATCAATTCTTATTGACAACACAGCTTATGATCCCTTCATCAAATGCGCTTGCAACGACACAACCTGCCACATTACTGCTTTGTATACTTCTTCACGTGACATTGATTTTCCTCTCTGTTTTACCCCGCTGACTATTTGTTTGACAAAATGACTTATAGGAAGGTTTATTCATTGGATGTTACGGGCTCAATCCCTGATGAGATATGGAGTTTGACTTACCTCACCAACCTGTATGATCTTTGATATATTCATAGTAGCAATTCATACACATATAATGATAGTTGCTCAGCTTTGTATCCTAATTCATCTCCCCAGCAACAGCAAGAGTGTTCTGCTCTCTTGTTTTGCCAGTGGCTGTTTTGTGCTCATGTGTTGGGCTATTCTTTCACTGTGTAAAGAAAATAAAAATAGAGATCAAAGTCCTTGATTTTGTTGTACTAATCCTTACAGGAACTTGGCACAAAATTACCTGACAGGGTCGCTATCCCCATCCGTTGGCAACTTGACCAACTTACAATACTTGTAAGTCTAGCTATTTGTTGTTTTACATGTTACAACAATCACTATAAGCTGCAGTCATGTTTATATATGGATCCATTTCAATTCCAGTAATATGTTTTTGATCTTTTGAAGCACTGTCGGAATCAATGCTTTATCAGGAAACTTACCGTCAGAACTTGGAAAGCTCACCAGTTTAATATTATTGTAAGAGTTAGGCATCATTCTTCAGGCTGCTCGTTGTAGTAGCTTATCATTCTCTTTTTGCGGTTCTAAATGAGCTTATTTGCTTAACATATCATGTTGCTACGGCATGCTTCGAGTTCAATTGCCTTCATTCAGGATCTAAACAATCAGTTTACAAATTATCTGGAATAACTTAACAATTCCAGTTTCTAGTTTTACTTTTGGTTTTGGTTGGACCAATTTATTGCTATTCCTTTTGGCTTATGAATGTGAAGGAGTTTTGGAAGTAACAACTTCTCAGGTCCTCTGCCATCTGAGATCGGTAATCTAAAAACACTCCAGAAACTGTAAGTCTTGTTCTCTTTTACAGCTGTACCTGACTTTCATCGTATGTCTTAGTCTTCTTGAGCTCTTCTGAGTCACTTGTTGATCTCTCCATCAGTCTGAAATGTTCAGCTGTCCCGAAATTAAGTTCTAATCGCAGCACAAAATAGCTCGTTACTATACTATTCTTGCTTGATCTAATTCTATCCCATACATCGGTATGTGAACTTGAATAACTAAAGGTTTTTTCTTTGAAAAAATAATTTCAGCTATATGTCTAGTTCTGGAGTGAGTGGCGAGATTCCATCAACATTCGCAGATCTGGAAAACTTGGAGATATTGTAAGACCCTGGCTTCTATTTTCCTTTCATAGTAGAGCCATTGATTATTAGATGATATACACGTAGATACATCACTTCAATCAAAGTTTCTTAAAAAGAAGCCAATGAGGTTTTCTCAGATGGGCAAGCGACACTGAACTCAATGGCACTGTCCCCAATTTCATAGGAAACTTGACGAAACTTACTGACTTGTAAGTGGACACAATGATTGTCTATGTTATATTTCTCTCTTCACTCTTGAGAACTAGAAGCTTATTTTCTTTTTATCTGCTTACAGGAGGATCCAAGGAAGTTCATTAGTGGGACCTATACCATCCAATTTTGCCAATTTGACCTCCTTGGAGACCTTGTAACTCACTCTTATCTTATGTTCCTTCTCTGGCAGCCTCTGCTATACGCAAATACGTTATTTTGTCAAATAACTACGTTGCATTTCATGTGAAAATATAGGAGGATAAGTGAAATATCTGGTGAAGGAGCTTCTCTAGAGTTTTTGACAAATATGAAATCTGTTACCACTTTGTAAGGTTTCATATACATTTTAGTCTCCTTTTCGAACAATAATTAGTTTTGTAGTTTGGCTGTTTGAGATTAATAACCACTTTCAACGTTATCACTTTGTAGAGTATTGAGGAATAGCAACTTTTCAGGTTCTATTCCTTCTGTCATTGGAGAGTTACCGAGTTTGAGTTACCTGTAAGTCTGTTGTCATACATAGGGTTATTTCAGATGGCTCTGATTTGATATTAAAGATCACTGACGATCTGATTCCGGTAGGTAATGTTTTCACTAATATTTGTTCAAGAAATTGAACGAGTAATTGTAACTCTTGCAGTGATTTGAGTTTCAACAATCTAACAGGACGTATTCCAGATTCTCTCTTTGATATGAACCAGCTCACGTATATGTAAGAAAGCATCACATTTTATTTAATAGCTGGCCTCAGAGACAAAAAGGTTGAAACTGCCCTAAATTGTTCATCTTCACAAACAGGTTCCTTGGGAATAATAAGCTAACAGGAAGTTTGCCAGAGAAGAAGAGCGCTTCTCTCCTCAACATGTATGTTAAACTAAGATTAATCATCATTAATTCAAAATAGTGTGTTAATAATGCATGTATGCCGATGGAAAAGTACTTCATGTTTTCTTTGTGTTGAAGCTAATGCTAAATCTGCTGAGATAATTTGTAGAAGTAATTTAACCACTAGATGTATTGATACGGTCTCTAATTAGTTTTGCTCATAAAGAGTTGTCTCAGGAATTGAACGTCCATTACTTGAAGCATTAGTTGTGTATATATATAGTGGTTACTTGGAGCATTGTTTTCCGACATCTAAAGGAGTTACAAGTGGTTTCAAGTTGTTTTGTACCATTGATGGGCGTAAGATTCAAGTTGTCTATGACAATAGATGAAGGATTGAGATCTATCTTTATAACTGGGGGTTCACATCCATGAGAATCAAAAGGTAGTTTAACGGGAACTCAAAGAGACTCGGGTAAAACCATCATGGAAACACATAGTGATGGGTTTGCTCGAGTGGTCTCCATAAACTTGTAATCCTCATAATAATAACCGTTGTTCTTTCTATTCCCATGGATATAGATTATGTTTGGACGGTGCTATGTAAGTTTCTAATGTGTCATTTTATTGTTTTACATTTATCTTGTCGTATGTTGTTTATCTGTTTAACATTATGAAATCTTCACACTTTGGAATGTCACTCAGATTGCTAGATTTTTGCACGCCGTGGAACTCTTGGATTACTTTCGTGTATATTATTTTTTATGCGTTGTTATCCAACAGAGATGTATCCTACAATGAGTTATCAGGGGAGATTCCTTCATGGGTCGATGCTAGCGGTCTGCAACTGTATGTTCCTTATATACCACTTTACAGTTACACTCACTCGGTTTGGTACATTTAGCATTGATATAAACTGCATTCTGTATATTTTAGCATTGGTCAAGCTATTCATGAGCATCTAATTTGCAATTTAAACCCATCTATTGACACTGCTATTGATAATATTCGGTCATGGTTTGAATGCAGCAATTTGGTCGCTAATAACTTTACAAGTACAAGTATGAGGTAAGCTATTTGTTTATCACTGCATACCACCAACTCTCACTCCAGGTAAGTAGTTTGTAGCAGCTCCCATTGTTCTTCTTTGCTTAATTAAAGAAAGGTGATGATTGTCTGCATTGCAGTGCTTTAACGTCGGGACTGAACTGTCTTCAGAAGGGTTTCCCTTGCCACCGTGATTCCCCAATATGTATGCTGAATTCTAGACTTGTTTCTTAAGTTAGCCAAGAATACTAGATTAGGTTTTCAATAAAGTACATCTGTCACTAGCATGTATAACTTCTATAATCCACCATAGATAGCAGTTTTGCAATCAAATGCGGAGGCCCACAAATCTCGTCCGTTGAGCTAGTCACGTATGAAGAGGACAAAGACGCACTTGGGCCTGCCACATACCATGTAACCGAGAACGAAAGATGGGGAGTGAGCAATGTAGGATGGTTTTTATTCAGCAACAATCCTTCATACACAACATACAGTCCTAGCCAGTTTACCAATTCCTTAGCCAGACTGTCGCCTGGATCGCTCAGGTACTATGGGCTTGGCCTTGAGAATGGGAATTACTCAGTCGACCTCTTCTTCGCCGAGGTTGTGATTTCGGATGGTCAAACTTGGAAAAGCCTTGGAAGGCGCAAGTTCAACGTCTATATCCAGGTTATTATTTGATTTCATTCATTTCATTGAGAGTCAGCAAGCATAAATGTTGTTCATACGGTTATGCTTAACCAGGGGAATCCGGTGGAGGAGAATTTTGACATAAGAAAGGAGGCAGGAGGAACGTCATTCAGAGCGGTGAAGAAGAGCTATACGACTTTAGTAGCAGAAAACTACCTAGAAATACATCTGTTCTGGGCAGGGAAAGGAACTTGTTGCATTCCATCTCAGGGAACTTATGGGCCATCTATATCTGCTATTAGTGTCACTCCGAGTAAGTAGAGTTCCTTTAGAAAATTAAGATTTGAAAATAATAAAGGTACTCAGGTTCTAGTTACTTTTTCGGTGGGATCATTGAAGTAATCCGTCCCTTCAATTTGTGCAGATTTTAAGCCTACTGTTGCTTATGAGAGAGGGTTATCGACGGAAGAAGAGAGGGTAATCCGTCCCTCCAGTGACAGACATAAAACCATTGTTCTGATTTTGGCAATAGCACTCCCTGTTGGGCTCCTTTGCATCTTGCTTTTAGTTGCTTGTCATTTTGCTCGGAAGAAGAGAGGGTTATCGACGGAAGAAGATAAAGGTTTGGCCATGAATCTGAAACAAATACTATAGTGCAACAAGGTAAATTACATATGATTTGGAATTTTGCTGAGGTTGATTAATTTGACATTTTGACTACGTACAGAATTGCTAGGAAAGGTAGGTAAGCAATACACTTACAGCTACTCTGAATTGAGGTCGGCCACCGATGATTTTAGCTCAGCCAATAAGCTTGGAGAAGGGGGATTTGGACCTGTCTACAAGGGAACTCTGAATGATGGAAGAGCAGTAGCTGTGAAGCAACTTTCATTCTCATCCCATCAAGGAACAAACCAGTTCATAGCTGAGATTGCGACCATATCTACAGTTCAGCATAGGAACCTGGTAAAGTTGTATGGATGCTGCATTGAGGATGGGAAGAGAATGATAGTTTACGAGTATCTGGAGAATAGGAGTCTCGATCAAGCCTTATTTGGTAATAAGTTTAAAGATACTAGCTATTTCATTGATGATTGATAATTCCCTAGATTTCTCTATGTCATCATTACAACTTAACTGAGGAATATTTTATTATAGGAAAAAACAAGTTACTGGTGCTGGATTGGATGAAACGGTTTGAGATATTGAAAGGGGTTGCGAGAGGGTTGTCTTACCTGCACCAGGAATCAAGTCTTCGTATTGTGCATCGCGATGTTAAAGCTAGTAATATTCTGCTTGACTCCGAGCTCAACCCCAAGATCTCTGATTTTGGATTAGCAAAACTGTATGATGATAAAGTTACTCATATCAGCACAGGTGTAGCTGGCACAATGTAAGAAAACAAGCACTCTTTTCTTACTATATATATAATCAAGTTGATCACTACTGTATCACCCTGATTTCTTTTGCTTTTTCTTTTTGTCCAACATTAGTGGGTATGTTGCTCCGGAGTATGCAATGAGAGGTCATCTGACGGAGAAGGTGGATGTGTTCAGTTTCGGTGTGTTGGCTTTAGAGATCGTGAGTGGAAGGCCAAATGCTGACACCAATATGGACAAAGAAAAGATATATCTTCTTGAATGGGTAATCAAATAATCCATCCATTAACATTATTCCATAATAACAAAAGCCTTATATTGATGAATCATACTACATTTATTAACGTGCAGTAATTCACTTTCTGCTCTTGTCTCTCAGACCTGGCAGCTATACGAGAAGGCGCAAGAGATCCAAGTGGTAGACAGAAAGCTGCAAATGTACTTCAACGAGGAAGAAGCTAAACGAGTGATCCGAATAGGTCTCCTGTGCACACAAAGTTCCCCAGCACAACGCCCGTCCATGTCGAGGGTGGTTGCGATGTTGTCTGGTGACGTTGAAGTGGGAACCGTGCCTTCAAAGCCTGGTTACTTGACTGACTGCAACTTTGACGAGGATGTTAACAGCATCAGCACTGCAAATACTGCTGCAGCAACAACTCCTACAACAACCACAAGCTGCAGCAGCAACGAAGCAGTGGGATCTCAGCCCTCAGAATTAAGCATAGTTTCGATTAGTGACTGTAGTATTGCACTGGGAATGGGCAGGTGACTATAAATCAAGTGATGGTACCTATTGCATATCTATTTTTTTTCAAATAGCAATGAAAAATACGCTTCATAAATAATGGGAACAAACATCCACTTCTTTTTCATGTCAATGAGAAAATTAGCAAGTGAATTCACAAGAAATTAAGATTGATTTGAAGATATATGAACCGGAAAGAGGCCTCGACATGGTTGACTCCTTATCAACTCTAACTGATTTATCCTTTAATATTAGAAATTTAGCCCTAGCTAAGCCATTTAAGTCGTATAGTATGTATCTAATCAATCTCCTAATCAAGAAAACGCTTTAAGGTATAGTTCTAATTGACTGCAAATGAAGAAAAGATATGTCCTTGTTCGGTCAGTCATACCTTTAAATCAGACAAGAGGTATATCTTTAAAATATTGTAAAACAAGAAAAATAATCATCATGTTTTTCGTAATAGAACTTGAGATTTTGATTAAGCTAACAGGTTACACAACATCCTCGTCCAAAACACAAGCTGTAACAATGTGTTTGGGAATATGAGTTCCCTCTCACTTTTACATCAAATAGAGAAATGTTAATCAATCTAGCAGCTAGTAAAGCATGAAGATTAAAGTATTCATTAAATCTTAAACACTGATAACCAGTGGTAGAGGGAGAGGGGGATAGGGGTACAACACATCCCCCAACTTTGCTAAATTACACAAACTTAGTGTAAATTTTTTTAGAAAATTTTGATAAAAGACCCCCCTAACTTTTTATAATTTTGTCCATTCCCCCTCAACTTTAATTTCTGGCGCTGCCCCTTCTCATAACTGATTAAAGAGTTACAAAGGCTTTCAAACACAATTCTTTCATTTATGATCTCCAAAATGTGATCATCCTTATCTCCAAACAGTATATGGAAAACATCTTCCTTCATGTTATCAAAACAAATATTGTGGTTACCCCCTAAAATGGAGAGTTCAACTGCAATACTTACTGTTTTGATAACAACAATTTGCACTTTACAAGTGCTTTCCATTCTCTTGTTGTAGGCTAAGGGAATACCTTCATTGTTTCTCACTGGTGGAACGGAAGCCTTTAATGAAGGCTAATTATTCACGGCTTAAACACAAACCATGACTAATAGGAGGGCCAAAATTAATTATTACGTTTTTAGAAATAACCATAATCAATAATTGGTCAGAGGTTGGCGTGCGTTTTTTACAACGGACTTTAGATCACGGTTATCAGTAAACCGTAATCTAAAGTCCCTGGCTAGACGCACGTTTTGACGGTCAACGGACTTTAGATTACGGTTTACTGATAACCGTGACCTAAAGTCCCCATCCACTGATGGTCAATGACGTCGTTTTAACCTGATGCCAAATATTTCCCGCACTATTTGATTTTTTTGACGCCGCTTTATACGCGTGTAATCTAAATGACAGTTAGCGACATCGTTTTACCAGCTTATTTTAACTTAAATATAGGGATGGCAATGGGTCTGCAGGTACCCGTTTCACCCGACCCGCTAAACCGGGCGAAAATCCCAAAAACGGGTGTGGGTGCGGGTGCGGGTCGGGTGATGGGTGAACATTTTCCACCCGTCACCCGACCCATTCACCCAACCCGCTCACCCGCATAAATATAATATATATATATATTATTACTATGTTAAGTTGTTAACTATTCTTCATTCTTCTTCACTCACGGTAATTTTGCAACCCTAACTAGTGAACAAGGAACATTCATGCTCTACACAACTGCGTCATTCTTCATTCTCATCACTCTCGGTTATTTTGTAACCTTGACATACGTGCTTAGTGCAGTTTTGTAATTCTCTTCAGTGAAGGTAATTACAAACCTAACTGGCGAACATGGAACATAGATGCTCCGCGCCTCTATTTTCTCTCTTCACTGAAGGTAATTTTGCAAACCTACCGGCGAAAAAGGAATATACATGTACTTGGCCCCTATTTTCCCTCTTCACTCTCGATAATTTTGCAACCCTAACCGGAGAACAAGGAACTTACATGCTCTACACGGTCTTTCATTCTCTTCACTAAAGGTAATTTCGTAATCCTAATCGGCGAACATGGAACATACATGCTCTACGCCTCTATTTTCTCTCTTTAATAATCACATTTTGCAACCGTAACTGGTGAACATGAAACGTACATGCTCTAAGCAGTTTTTCATTCTCTTCTCTGAAGTAAATTTGATAACCTTAACTGGTGAACATGGAACTTACACGCTTTGCGCCTCTATTTCACTCACAGTAATTTGCAACCTAATCGATGAACAAGGAAAAAGAAAAAACAAACGGGTAAATGGGTTCACCCGTTTCACTCACGGGTAACAGGTGAAACGGGTGACGGGTGATACATAACGGGTGACGGGTCAGGTATGGGTGGAGCAGGTGAAGTTGGGTGACGGGTGCGGGTGATGGTCCACCCGACCCAAACCCGACCCATTGCCATCCCTACTTAAATATATCAGAAAGACAAATGAAATCTTATAATAAATATGTTGCATAATGTTGATTGAATAAGACTCATGGCCCAATGGTTGCGGTTTTCTAGTGAACCATAATTTAAAGTCTAACTTTAGATTATGGTTTTCTAGTGAACCGTAATCTAAAGTCTTTTTAACCTGAAAATTTACGCGTTTGCTCTTCACACTTACAGTAACCTCTAACACTTCTCTCTCGCGCTACTTACTTGCTGAAATCGCCTCCTCGCTCCCGCCACCTTAGTAACGTCCATCGCCGTTGTCGCTTCCGCCACCTTAGTAACGCCCATCGTCACCGTTCACCACCCACTCGCAACACTTACAGTAACCTCTACCACTGGTCGTCATCATCGACTGTCTCTAACTTGGTATGTGATTTCTGAAAATTTGTATATGTATGTATCCATGTCAATTTCTAAAAATGTAATAGCAAAATTTCTAAGCCTGTTCATATATTTGTGCCCAAATTCACAGTTGGAACCTATTTTGTGGGTTGATTCCCGAAGCATTACCAATTTCTGATTTGTTGTTGTGTGCTGTTTACTAACGGTAATTTTGCAAACCAAACTGTCAAATATTGTAGTTATATTTCTTTGTTTATTGTGTTGAAGAGTAAATTTGATGTAGTTATTCTTAGCATTTAGTTTCAGACAATAAGTCTAGTTTTAAAATATAAAATTAATTTATAAGTAATTTTGATTTAGTTAATTATTTTATTAGTATCTTGTTTATAAGTATTATTCACATCTTGTATATACCATGTGGATTTTGTGATGGTGTGAATTTGATGTTGATAAAAGTGATATGGAAATGTTAGAAAATTAAGGGAGATGCTGTCGGATTTTTGCCACGGTTTAGCTAGCATTTTACTTTAATTTTGTTGATAAAGTCTAATGTTGTCATTTGTTTGTTTATGCATCAGGACTTACAACATTATTTTGGCTTCTGACCTCAATTGTCTCAGCATCGGCTAATCGTCTACTAGATCAGGTAAGATTTACATATCTTTACCAGATTTAATATTTGAAAAACTATCGAACATAGTTATCCGCCCAAGATATACCTAATAGAGGTATATCTTGGGCAGTCCCCATCGGGATTGTCCATGATTGTTAAATCTCACACCTAGGGTGTGAATGTGTTTTTAATATGTACTTTACTGATTATTTCAGTAGTATCTCTTTATTGTTCTTCAGATGCATATATTATTAATTAATATCATAATATCATGCATTTGAAGAGCTGTAGGGAGAAGCTACCAAATTTTTTAATAAATTACATATTAAAAACACGTTCACCGGTGGGATTTAATACTCATGGATGGATTTAGGTTGATAAGATACAAAAATTTAAAGACTCAGTCACGGGTGACGGTATGAAATGGCTGCGTTCACATATATAGCTAGAAGGAGATGGAACGTTCGTGGATTTACAGCGGCAAGTTGGACGACAAGTTTTTAGAAGGAGTCGATAAGTTATGCACGGTGTTGGTGAACAATTTGAAACCTTCAGACAAGGGATACATATTTTGTCTGTGTATCGACTGCCAAAACAATCTGATATATCACGGGGTTGAAACAGTTAAGGAACATCTGATCCGCCACGGTTTTACAAAGGATTACCAAGACATAATCCGATGGCATGGTCAAAGCGTGGTTGATGTTATTAAGCCCGACGAAGGGGATAATGGTCAGGCAAACATAGAAACAGAACTTGGAGATGATACTATTGCGGGTGATCAGGAAGATGCTAGAGTTAACGTTGAGCCAGATTTCTTTAATGATGACATTGAGACAATGCTCGAAGATCTGAAACGACATCACTCTAACATGCTAGACAAGTATGAAATTTGCTGGATTCATCCAACACATCACTATACCCTAGGTGTGACCCTACAAAGTTAAGCAAGTTGAGTGTCATCCTAAAGCTATTCAGTTTGAAAGCGAAATATGGCTGGAGCGCGTAAGTTTCACTGCCCTCTTGGAACTATTGAAAAACATTCTTTCGGTGGACAACGTTTTACCAACAACTACGTACTCAACCAAAAAATTGATGTGCCCAATGAGTGTGGAGTACTAGAAAATGCATGCGTGTCCAAATGGATGCATGTAGTTTTGGAAATCGGATGAATTCGCTAAAAGCTATTCAGCATGTGGAGAGTCACACTATCCGAAGAAACAACAAACTAACATCAGCGGTAGTAAGAAAGATTCATCGGCTAAGGTACTATGGTACTTGCCCATCATTCCAAGGTTCAGGCGTTTGTTCTCTATTAAGAAAGACGCAGAGAATCTTAGGTGGCATTCAGTTCGCAGGAAGAAGGATGGCAGATTGAGACATCCCGCTGATGCACCACAGTGGAGAAACATAGACATAAAATTTCCTGATTTTGGTAACAAACCGAGAAACTTGAGGCTAGGCTTGTGCACGGATGGGATGAACCCTTACGGTACTTTGAGTAGCATACACAATACCTTGCCTGTGCTTTTGGTTATTTACAATCTACCACCTTCGTTATGCATGAAACCAAGACACATCTTGTTGTCTCTGTTAATATCAGGTCAGAAGCAACCGGGCAACAAAATTGATGTAGTCCTACAACCTTTGATAGAGGATCTACAACTCTTGTGGAATGAAGGGGCTACGGTTTACGACTCATTCAGCAAAGAGGACTTCAATTTGTGTGCTATGTTGTACTACACAATCAATGACTTCACCGCCTATGGTAATCTTTCAGGCTATTCTATCAAGGGGGTGTTGGCGTGTCCAATTTGTGGTGAGAACACTTATAGCATCCGCTTGAAACATAGTGGAAAAAACGTGTACATGGGCCACCGAAAATTCCTTCCAAAAGGATATAAGTACCAAAAGATGGCAAAAGAGTTCGACGGGAAAACTGATCACACATGGTGCGCCAGCCTTTGATAGGTACAGAGATTTACAAGAAGATGGATAATATTGTCAACAACTTCGGGCCACCTACCAAAAATGCTAAAAAAAGTGTCTGGAAAAAGAAATCAATATTTTCGGAACTTTAGTACTTGCAGCATCAGGAGGTTAGACATCGTATTGATGGGATGCATGTCGAGAAGAACATGGACGAAAGTATCACTAGCACCCTATTGAACATAAAATGAAAGATAAAGGATCATTTGAAAGGGAGGAAAGATTTAATTGAGTAGGGCATATGCACAGAACTTGACCCGCAAGAACATGGAAAATGCACATTCTGGCCTACTACCTGTCACACTCTGTCTACAGAAGAGAAAAAAGTCTATGTAGTACCCTTTACAACATCAAGGTGCCTTCAGGATACTCCTCAAACATAAGAAGCCTAGTGTCCATGACAGATCTAAAATTAGTAAGAATGAAATCTCACGATAATCATGTCCTAGTGTAAGAAGTTTCGCCAATTGCAATGCATGGGATCTTGCCTGAACCTGTCAGACACACAATCACAAATGTCAGTGTGTTCCTCAAAACCATTTATCTTAAGGTTCTTGATGTGAACACTCTGAATAAACTAGAAAAGGATCTTATTGTGACAATGTGCCAGCTGGAGATGTATTTTCCTCCCTCATTCTTCGATATAATGATACATCTACTCATGCATCTTGTAAGAGAGATTCTGATGTATGGTCCTTTGTACCTTCGCTACATGTATCCATTCAAAAGGTACATGGGTAACCTGAAGAAGAAAATGAAGATCTGTTGTCACTCAGAGGACAGTATTATAGAGGGCACTGTGACAGAGGAAGTTGTAGATTTCTGCACCAATTACCTAGAAGGTGTTGATATCATTGGACTTCCACGTTCTAGACACGAGGGAAGATTGAAGGGTGTTGGTACGGTTGAACAGAAACTGAAGATATAGACACCCTTAACAAAGCTCATTTAGTTGTGTTGAGTCATCTTAAAGATGTTAAATCGTACTTTGATGACCACTTATGCGTTTTAAGAGCAAAATATCCAGACATGAGTGATGTTAAACTACAAAATGAGCAGAACAAGACATTTGTCATATGGTTCAGAGATAGAGTGTTATACGATCAGTCTTTGAATGTGCCTGAACTGTAACACCCCTAATCCTAAACCTATAACGACGTCGCAATTCGAAGCATAATAAGTAACAACTCGCAGCGGAAAACAAAACTAACTACCTTGGTGTTACACGCCGTTACCCACCCTTGTGAGTAACAAGGCATCCATCCAATAACCTTAACTCTACACGCTGTGATGAACAGATACTGAGTGCTCTTAATTATTACAAACCAAATCCAATTAAATGAGCATCTAACTTAATACAACAACCTCTTTAATACAATACAAAATAAATCCAGAGGTGTTTGCTGAAACACAACAGCTACCCCCGTGTCCCGCACTCCGGCTTGAGCCTTCTTCAACAACCTGGAATGTTTGGCCCAATGAAGGGCTCAGCAATCGAAATGTTGGTATGCTAAATGTGATCTTAAGTCATCTAGATTCCTTTAGTCGTTTTAGCCATCTTGATATTAGATTCTTTACATGAAATACCGGTTTACAATAACAACAGTAATAACTGTAAACATTAAACAATCACAAAACAGTTCACCTATAAACACCAGTGTACAATAGTACACGACACCAATAATCACACAACAATAACCCATAGAAATAAGCTATAGTCACACATTAATAATCCATAACAATAACCAATAATCACATATTAATAATCCATAACGATCACCAAACAAGTTACGCGTATTAAACTGTACTTGTTAGTTAACCACCTGACCCTTATCCTTTAAACCAATCATTTAACCTTTTCCAAATAATTCCCACCTCAAGTGTCATGTTAAGACAAACCTTATCAACTTATTAATGGACGAATGTCCCCTTGTGTTCCATTGGAACTGTTTACCAGCTGACCCTGTGGCCCTGGTTAATTGACCGATCCGGTCGAACCTGTGCACCAACGGCAGTGCCTTCCGCCATCCCCGAATGTGGCTGATGGATTTTGAGTGACTCCCTTCTTGAGTCTCTCATAGTGATCACAATGCGCAACCAGAAAGTCAAAACGATCTGGATTCCTCTCTTTATAAGTTAGCCCTTTTTGTCAGTGACATAATAACCAATCCTTGAACCAAGACTATATAGTAGTTGACCATCAGTTAGGTTCAATAATACCTTTAGGTCAGTTATTCTTGTTCCAGTTTAGATGTATAAACTTCCAGTCATAAGACGTTCACGTATAAATAAAACGCAACAAAATTGAGCAATACAGTATACAATATCATTCACATAAAATCACAGATATCGCTCTTAAACAATTAACACATAATGTCTGGACCTTAGGATAATCCTTAGGACATAAGACCACACAATTATCATACCGTTCACCGTGATAACAGCTAGCTTGACAGTTCACGCTCTAGTAACCTTTCCCGTACGCTGTTATTTATACATACAATAACGGGTAATATTAATACGACTATCCACTAAATATTACAGTACTGTCTCTACAGAGTTTATTCTCGTTGTATAACAACTCTGTATGTTATTTATTTTCCCCTGTTATTTTAACAGTGGTTCTAGATAACTTACCAGTTCATTATTTTATGTGAAGCTCACAGTACAAAAAAACTGTAGTATCACAGACGGAAAATTTCCTATGGAATTATTCCGTATGTAAAAAGTATTTTCACCTACGGAATTTCATATTATTTCCGACGGATTACACACCAAATTCAGATAACATTACCTACGGAATTAATCCGTATGTAACAAGTATTAGTGACGGAATTCGGAAAAATTACACACCAAATTATTTCCGTAGGTAAAATTGTTTCAATATTTTACCCGCGAACACAATAAACTTATGGGGGGAAATCAAATTACTAAATGTTATACGGAAATGTGACTTTTACCTACGGAATATTCCGTCTGTAATACTACTGTTTTCTTGTAGTGAGATCACATGTGATATGAATTATCATTTATACGGTATATCTTTACCTCATTAATTACATACTCATAATTATTTCCACTTATCATTTATATCATATCATTTAGTTATTTATGTTATAACCACCTTTATTTAATAAACTTTATATTATATTTCATAATATTCCATAATACATTATATTAACTAGTTTTACTTCCTTTCCGTATAAAATTACATAACCAATCTTATTATTTCGGTATTTATATTTTATACCCAACAACTTTACAAATTACTAGATAACCACATATAATTTTCCGATAATCATAATTTGAACCCACTAACTTTTACAACTTATCAAACAACCATATACTTTTATAATTTGCTAAACACCCATATTAATTTTCAGAAATCGTAAAACAATTATATTAACTTCTATAAATTGCCAAGTAACCTTATAACTTTTATAGTTCACTAGTTATCCGCATTAACCTTTGTAATTATTAATTAACCATCTTACTTTTACAATTTACCAAATACTCTTACCAATTTTCAGTAATTACAATTCAAGCTCACCAACTTTTATAAATCACTAATTAAGCCCATAAGCTTTTCAGTTTCAACATATAGTTTTCTATATTTACACTTTTAACTCCAAAACTTTATATAAGTTACATATTAACTTATAAACTATAGTTTTAATATTTAATCATCTTTAATTCCGAAAAGACCCATATGAATTCACAAATTACATTTGTGCCCCCTTAAACAATTCGGGATTATACACATACTTTCATAAATCACATATTCACCCCAAAACTTTTATAAACTTATTATTTTATGTCATAAATAATATTAACCCAAAGTTTTTGGTCAGCACTTTGACCAAGACTTAATTTCAAAATTAATACTTTAATATACCCATAAAATCATAAGTAATTCTCGGTCATACCTTATATTCTCCAATAATTACAAAATAGCCCCAAAACTTTATAAAATGTTATTTTAACACTTGTACACTTATTTAAATTCACCAAAATTCATAATATTAATTCCTACCTTATATTATACCATAAATACACCAAATCCACTCTCTTATTCTCGGCAATTATATTAAGTACACCAAAATTTTCAAAATTTACATTTTAACCACATAACTTATTAAACTAGCCATTTAAATACTTGTAGTTATTTTTAACACTCCCAAAATTTATAATACAAGTTAATATACTTATATATTTTGAAAATCATCAAAATAAGCCATGTTATTCTCGGCTTTGATTTTATTTTACTATATAGTTTTAAAACTTGCTTTAAACCTTATAATAAATACATATAAATGTATATAAGCCATATAACACTTCTTAAAATTATGCTAATGACTTAGAATGATTATAAACTAAAAATTGAGCAAATAATTCTTAGATAATCCGGTTTGATAATATGTGTGTTCTATTTAATTTTTGTGACACAGTTTAAAACCTTAAGGTAATAATCTTACCTTATATGTTATAATTTATTTTCTTGACAATATAACCTATGATTTTCGGCCATAATATTTTTGAAGGTTATACATAATTTTTATTCCAAAGTTTGAAGCTTAATTTAAACTTAAACTTAATAAACCTTACTTATATAAACTTACCCTTAAATCAAGACAATTCTTGTACTTGATTTTTCCTTGAATTTCTAAGCTCTCCAAATGCTATCTTGAGAATTATTTTCGGCTCCTTAATATTTTAGGAGATCCATTTGTTAGACTTCTAACAAGAGTTTATAAATAATATTTGTAATAATTTTACAAGAGTTTACCTTAGGAATTTAACAAGGTATTTTCGATACACCTTGGGATGATTGTAGATCCAAGTTTCCTTCATGAAATAATGAAGAGAACATAGGTTTAGAGGTTCTAAATTTTTGAAAATAGTTTGGGTAATTACTTCGGATTTCCAACATGAAAATATACCTTAACTTGATCTTGATGTTCCTTGTGTTGTTGTTGAATTTAGGAACCTTCTTGGAGTACTAATGCTTGGCGATTTCATGCATGAATGTTAGGATGATTCATGCTTCAAGACTTAGAAGATTTAGCTAGGAAATTACATTAAAATGGTGTTAGAGTTTAGATCACCATTAATGGAGCTTAGGAGCTCTAAGGAATTAATTGACAAATGAAGAAGAAAAGAGAGAGTGAAGAGGAGCTCACCATCCGGCCATGAAAGGCAAAGGAGAATGAAGCTCTATGTTTGTATTTAGAAGAAGGTAATTGAAATGATTCTTCTTTTGCTTAATTAATTCCTAATTTGACTAGTCTTTGTACTTAGTTTATTCATGAATTATTAGCTCAATAAATGACCTCCATTAGTGGTTGTATTCGGCTGATGATAAGGGAGATAATGAAGCTTTGTTGGCCACTTGAAACTATAGGACAAATGCAAGTTAGGTAGATTTAATCATTTAGCATTTTTCTAAGTTAATTTGTTGTCTTCCTTACTAATCTTTTACGGTAATGTATGTATACATTGACATCTAATTTTTTGACAATTAATAACATAAGGACAAGGCTAGGTTAGTAGATAATCTAGCTTGATTTAATTAAGGCAACAAGACTTCTTTTTTTCCTTGTTCAAAATCAGACATAATAGCTAGCATAAGACAATGTACTTTATTTGTATTAATCATGAATTATGCTAGTTAGGTCATTGTCTTTATTTGAATAATTTACAGCAATCATTCCCTCTTGTTGCTGATCACAATCGGAAGCCCCATGTGACATGGAAGCAACTTGTCCTCCTTGTTTAATGCCTTGTATAAAAGTAGCACTAAGACTATTCTTTTGTATAGTTTAGTTTCATTACTTTTGCTTATCTAATCCTCATTGCTTTTCCCTTGCAGGTTCTACGGTGGAGAAGGCCTCTAATGACAGTAATTGATTGCTGTGTCATCATATAATTCATGCTAATATGACTCATCATCCATAAGACAATGTTTTTGTCAAAATCTAGCCATTTAATACCCATTTTAACGCATGACATAGGGGTCAATTGGAATTAATTTTTCATTTGATTTTTGTTACACTATATTGTACTAAGACCATACTAATATGTGTAATAGTTCCAGCATTTAATTGGTACATTTTTATTATGGTAAAAGATGAAAGTTTTAAGGTAAAAATGCTGATTTTAGGTACCTTTTTGACCTAAAAATCGCCCCTGGTTGTGCTATGATTTTAGCACTGACATCAATTGATTTAGATGGTCATTTTATCCACTTTTAATATTACCAACTCGTGGCTAATCAAAAACTTCAAGGAATTTGCGTAAAACGCATTTTCGTGACACCCGAAGGTGCGTTTTTGTGCTTAAGGATTTTTCCGAAAAATAATTAGTCGCTATGAGTTCCAAGTGTTTATTGACATTTTTTATAGTCAATAATAATATTTTAAGGTGTTATATTGAGTTATATGGGGTTATATAAACTTGTAACTCAATTTTCGGGCTAAAGGGGCACTCCTGAGGTAAAAAGGAGCGTTAAGAATTTCCCCCAAGCACTTTGCTTATTTTTGAGGAAGTAACTTGGAAAATCTCTTTAGAATGATTAATAATGATTCTAGGAACTCTAAGAATAATTTATATTGGAGTTCGTGCCACTTCGGTACCTCTCCTGGGCACTCCCGAGGGTTTATGGGGCCCTCATCGGGAACCTCCGAGTACTTTGTCTCTAACTGAGAATCTATCTTGAGAACTTCATCTTAATATTATTTAAAGTGTTTTTGTGTATTTAGAATGAAGTGTGATGCTTTACTTTATTTTATAAGTATTTCCGGACTTTCGAGCCTTAAGGGGCCTTTAAGGGAACTCCCGGACATATTGTATTCTTACTCAGTTCTACCTGATGACTTGTGTTTTAAAGGTCATAAAATGACCCTTGGTTAACTTCATATGAGTTTTAGAGCTTAATAATTTGTTATCTTAAGGTCGGGCTTTAACGCACGTTTTTAACCTTAAAGAGTTTAGGTGGCTTTTTTAACGCCCAAGTGTTTATAAGCTTTCTTAGAGTTTAATAAACCCTCAAATAATATTTATTTACTTATATTTAATTATTTAAATGTTAGGGGTATTTCAGTCTACCCCCCTTAAAAGGACTTCGTCCCGAAGTCATAACTTATACCTATTCATCCTATGGAATCAGGTTCCTCATATCTATTCCTGTCTACTTATCATTTTTGGTGTCAATACTGTATTGACACTACTATATTCCATCTATAGTCCAAGTGTATGCAATTCATACACACATATTCTTACTCATGATAATCCATGTAATTATAGTATAAGTACTTGGTAAATACTGTAAAACCATACATGTTCCAACTTCCTAGCTATCCCCCTCGGTCATCACTGCACAAGTGCAATGCCAAATCCTCAGTCCTACAGAGTGCAGAGGCGTAAACCCTTGGTAGTGAATCTCTTGTGTGATTGTAGGAATAAATATAAATATACTGTAAAGTAATTAAGTGCTTCATAAACATTCAAGTGTTACATAGAACACAACAATAATCATACAAGTGTCTCACAGGACATGTCATTGATAACCAACTATTGTCACATAGGACATATCAACAACCATTCAACCAATTGCACACATGCGCAACAATCAACCACAAATAACCATACACCAAACCAATATAGACTGCAGATATGCAAGTCGCATGTGGTGCTCTACCCCCCTTAAAAAGGGTTACGCCCATGTAAAACTATAAGAAAATTACGTATACTTGTCTCGCATGGAGTTCTCTAACGCCCATGTCGCCTCCTAAATATCGTGGTTTGACCACAAAACCTTGACCATTCTAATGGTCTTGCGCCTGGTTTCCCTAGTTTTAGAGTCTAATCTGTAGGCTAATGGGCCCACTCGCTCCGTAATAAGGTACGGTCTTACATACTTCGGCTAAGCTTGCCCTTCCGCCCTAATCTAAAAATTCTTTTCATAGGTGAAACTCTAAGGAAGGCTCGATCGCCTACTGCGAACTCGAGGTCTCTCCTATGGATGTCAGCATATGCCTCCTGTCCGTTTACGAGGTATAGCCCTCAAGAATCTATGTATTCTCTAACATGTTCCCTAGTGCATAAGTATACTTTTATATCTGAATCACGTATGTATGGGTGAAGGTGATCTATTATCTTTTATATTGCCAATATTATTTCATGGCGTGTTTAAACTATTTGTGTATAACACACTTCCATTAATCGCCTCTTAGTTGTAATCGTCGGCGCTCGTGTCTTTGTATTAATATTGGGCACACTTATAATCCCTATCTTTAGGTCATTATCTTGTGATTCTTGTATTTGAGTTTACTGTTGCCATATACGGCTTTCATTTTCGATGTAAAGTATGAGCTACGGTTGAGCCGTGCATCTTATGTATATTATAGAAATATTTCTTGATACTATTGATTCACCAATTATCGGTAGTATATACACGATTATTATCGTATGTTCATCAGGTATACCACAGTGGGGTTCCTGTTAAGGTTTCTAACAAAGTGTAGTTTCTTTTCAGTTGAACATGTTCTTCCGGTTGCTAATCAACTCATGTGAGTATTAGTATAATGTTTCTACTCTTTTATTCTACCATGTTTATAGGTAGATTCCCATTTAATATATTGGGTTTGAATTCATAAAAGAAGACATGGAAGTCGATCTTTCCTTCCAGATGGCAATTTGGACATAATTTAGAAGGTAGCTTGAGAATACTGTTATTATAAGTAATTTTATCTTGATTTCATATTTGATTTATTAACACGGTTCATGGGATAATAATAGTTAGTATTTCCCCCATAGTTGATTATTTTTCCGACATATGCGGAGTTTGTTTTAGTTATTTAATCTCCTCGGGGTAACCTAGACAGTTTAACTCTTAATTTACATCTTCCACATCTGTAACACCCCAACCCGAAATCCAATAATCTGAACGGCGATCACTCCCAAATACAATACAACTGCAGCGGAAATAAATACAACAACCGGACGGTATTACAATGCCGTTGGCCACCCTTGTGACCAACAAGGCTAAATCCAAATACAATCTCCAAAAGTCACGGTCTGAATACGAACACAATCCGAGATACTAGGAATCAAACTCAAATATAAAATACTTAAGTAAAAACAAATAACTATAAGAAGACTCCCATAGCTTGAATCTACCCCACCTACACTCGGTGTGGTAATCTTCTCAACTTCAGGTACCTGAAAAATGGGGGTGCCCCCAAAGGGGCTCAGCAAACAATGCTGGTATGGAAAACGTGCAGCCCATCGTCTACCGTGCCACACCAACTACTTTGTCGAACACATGCAGTTCATTTTTATAAAGCTGTAAACAAGCATAGTCTGATGATAACAAGTATCCATACAAGGACAATAATGTCACATAAAACAAGACTTCAGAAGGTCAAGTTAGCTGAACTGAATCATTTGATAGCTGTCGGATCCACACAGTGGGACTGACAGATGTATAAAAGTATATCAATATAGTGGGGGTATAGTGACCTCGTTATAGAGAAAGGTTGGGCATTTTAATCCCCAGGAGATAACGTAGTTAAACCCTGTACTGAGAGCTGATGGGAAATAGAACCCATAAGAGGAATGCAGTCTTCCTCACACTGAACTGATGGGCATTAGAAACCCGGGAGGAATAGAGTCTTCCTCCCAACTGAAATGTTCCGTCGCGACGTAATTGAGTAGGAGACCACCTGAGACAGGTACAACTCCTGTAGCATGCATGGCCAGATCCAACTGGGCTCCTCGTTCTCGTAGTATAGAATTGTTAAGTGCCATATAAAGACGTTAAACAAGAACACAATGTGTATTGTCAATTATCACGTTTAGGATAATGACATTTGTTATAAAGTGAAGTTAGTGAGAGACTTGAGTACAAGTCCTCGGTATACTGAAACGCAGGTATTTAATCCACTGGTATAGTAGTGTTTGTATGTGTGGGACATACACGTTGTAGTCAGCAACATTCACGCACATAAAATAATACCACGGTGCACAAGAGTAAAACAACAGTTTACATTATTTATCTTGGTCGTTATTTCAAACAACAGATAGCACACAAGCCGGTGTAATCCGGTAGAAAACAGGTTGCAAGAATCCCATACCGTTCACCGTAGACTGTACTTGTTTAATTCCCGGTCAACGTCTGGTCAAACAAAGTCCTAGAATAGGATTAACTGAGAGGGTTAATTTCTGTTACCCTTATACAATGATTCTATTGAATCTTTTAACAAATCTCGTATTTGTTATTTCATGTGAGGTTTTATTTCTTTTAATTACCTCATGATTTTATGTATAACTTATTTGTTATTCCTTTTTGATTTATTTATAAATCCTTTAATGTACATATATGTACTTACTTTTTCATGTACTATATTTGTTATTTATTTGTTTATTTATTTTGTCTAGTTGACATAACAACTTATAATTCCTTAACTATATTTATATGCCACACATGGACATAAAATTCTTATAGTTTTCATTGTTCCTCCTTTAACCAAAAGTAATAATCATTGGTTACCTTTAAATTCCTTATAACTATATAAGTCATAGTTTTAACTTCATAACTCCTTTAATCAAAATTCTTTCTTTCTAACTCCTCCAAATATCCATGTAGGACCTATATTTATTTTAATCTAAATTCTTACCCTTATATTTCGGTTATTTACAAAACAACCACATAAATTCATAAACTTTATATTAAATTCTAATCTCATTATATTATAGAGTTTTAACTTCTTATTTAGTTAAATTGCAAAGCCACCTCTAATATTTTGGTATATAGCTTTTGAATATTATAACTTTCTAAAATTACAACTTAGCCCCTTAAATTCTCGGCTTTAATAATTTATTTCTTATAATTACAATCTAACCACAAAATCTTATAACCTTTACATAATGTCATGTAAACTATAGTTTAAATTTTAATTCTCCATAAATGCCGAATATATATATAAATTCTTAAATTACCAAACTAACCCCAAAGTAATTCGGCTTGGTCATTTATTTTTCCTTAATTACATTTTCATCCCAAAACTTTATAATAGTTTCTTAATAACTTATAAACTATAGTCTAAATATTTAATTCCTTAAAATTTCAAAGGTGTACCTAATAATCCTCTTAATTATGAATTCGCCCACTAATAAATTCCAAACTTTCATAACAACTTTTATAAATTGCATAATAGCCCAAAACTTTATAAAATGTACTTTTAACACTTGTTTAAATTATCTAAAATTCATGAACTTAATTCCTAACCTTATATTATATTATAATTATACCAAGAGTACCCTTAACTCTCGGTTTTTATGTTAAACACACCAAATTTTGCAAAAATTACATTTAAGCCACATAACTTAATTAATTAGCCATTTAAGCACTAATAAAATATTTTAACTCACCAACTTTATAGTATAAGTTTATATACATAAGTAGCTCATTAATATCTATTTAACACTTAGACAATTCGGCCATAATTTAATAGTGACCATATAATATATAAAAATGGATTTATATGTCATAATAAATATACATAAATTCATATGAGTCATATAACTCATGTAAAATTATTGTAATGTCTTATATTGATTCTTAGCTCATAATAAAGTACTTTTGCCCTTGATATTTCGGCCTTAATTTATTTGTAACATAAATAAATTTTATGACACAAAAATGTGTCTTAAGGTAAATATTTTCCATATATGTTATAGATTATATTTTTGGCATATAATACCATATAGTTTCGGTTTTATATAACCTAGGAGATGTACATAATTTTTGTATAATTTTTAGAAGCTTAACAAAGCTTATAACATAAAGATTTACTTAGTAAACTTACTTCTTAACAAAGGTGGTTAAGTGCTTGAACTCTCCTTGAATCTCCAAGCTTTCTCCAAGGTAATATTGATGCTCCACTTCGGTTATATGCAAGTGGTGAAGGAGTTTAGGAGTTAGATCTTGAATAAAGACCTTAAGTAGATTTTTAAGTAGTTTTCCAAGAATTTACCTTAAGCTTTTCTCCTTATATTTTCGGCTCACTAATGGTGGATGAAGAACAAGTTTTCCTTCATGAAAATGAAGAAGAAAAGAGTCTTAGAAGAAGTAGAACTTGGTTGCACATAAAAATGTGCTTTAAGGATTTTCAAGCATTAAAACTACCTTAAGATAACCTTGAGATGCTCCTTGGATTAATGTTGGTTTGGACAACCTCCTTGGAGAACTAATTGATGCCGAACCCTTGTTGATATGCTAGGAAGAGTTTTGCTTCAAGGTTTGACAAGAAATGCTAGGAAATTACCTTAAAGATGAAGATAGAAGTTAAATCTCCATTAATGGACTTAAGAGCTTCAAGGAAGAAGATGAAGCTAGAAGAGAGAGTTAGGAGCTTACCAATTTCGGAAATGAGATGGGCAAAGGAAAGAATGAGTGTAACCGAATTGTATAAGGTAAGAATGCCTTTAGAATTTTATTTTTGTTTTGTTAATTTTTAATGTCATTTGACTATTCTTTTTCCTTAGTTTATTACATGGGTTATTGGCTCAATAAATGCCCATGTTCTCTGCATAATTTTGGACATGTGGGGTGACAAGGCAAGGTTGGAAGAAAATAATTGTGACTAGAAGACAAGGTAAGAAAGTTATGCTTTATTCCTTTCATTTTTCAATGTTAAATGACTTGTCTTCTTCTTCATGTAGGTGGACGGTTTTAGGGTCTGAATGGAGCATGCCAACCGGCCATTAAGAGCTTAGGACAAGCTTGTTAGGTCATTGAATAATAAGGAATCAAAAGAAAGGAATCTAGATCTACTTTTTGCCTTTTTACATTTTGTTTTCTTCCTAGCTCACATGACCTTATTCTTCTGCATACTTTCGACAGCTTGATGGTCAATTAAGACCTACATACTTTGACATTAAGTAATATAACACATGGGAAGGTGAGTCACCATGTTTTAAGCCTTTTATAAACTTTAGAAGCAAATTTTATACTAGTTTTTGCTCTCAAAATCGGCCCCTATAGAGAGCCTTGTTAACTAGTCTCACCAACTGATTTAGAAGGTAATTTTAACCCTTTTTAAGATTACCAATTCGTGGCATGTCAAAAACTACAAGGCAATTGCGTAAAACGTGTTTTCGTGACACCCGAAGGTGTGTTTTTGTGCTCTAAGGAAAGTTTGGGAAATAAATTGCTTTTATGAGTTCCAAGTGTTTGTAAACACTTATTATAGTAAATAATGATATATTAAGACATTAAATTGAGTTACATGAGGTTACATCCACTCGTGTCATAATTTACGGGCTTCGGGACACTCCCGGGCCAAAAAGGAGCGCTAAGAAATACTCCTGAGGTTTTTGTTGAATTTTGAGAAACCACTTCGTGGGTTCTCTTTAGAATGATTAATAATGATGTTAGGAACTCTAGGAATTAATTTTATAGGAGTTTGTGCCACCTCGGCACTCCTCCGGACTTTTCGTGCTTTAAGGAGCGGGCGTGAGCACTCCCGAGCATTTTGCGTATTTGACTGAATATAGCCTAGGGAATATGTTACATATTCATATAATGAGTGTATGACCATTTGGTTTAAGTTTTAGAAGGTCATACAAGGTCATGCTTGATCACATGTTTCTAAGGCGTTTAGCGTTTATGGTGAAACGACTATTTTTACGTAACGTTTTCATGCATGGGTTTGCATGCGTACGTGAAATGATTTATATTTGGATTATATTCCAATAAATAATGATTTAATAATATTATTTAGATTTATGGTATTTCAACATCTCATATACTTATTAGCTAAATTTTATTTTAGATTTTTAGAAAAATACTTACATATCACAGAAATATTTGTGACCACTTATAAGGAGTCTCAAGAATCATTCAACCCTGACGGGGTCAGCGTCAATGTTGAACTATCCTTCCACACCATTTTGTGTTTGGTTTTCCCTTGATCTGACCAGGATCAAGTTCGACCTCCCACGTCAAATATCAAACAATCACATAATTGTCATCTTCCAAATTTTATCTTATTAAACTTTGTGTCGTGGTGAGTACTACTTTTTCTCTTGACCGCTATGTAACTAATCCAATATCTGTTATAACCTATACTCGAATCTAGTGTATTCCCAAATCCCCGGTACCATATTCCCTTGATCAATCATCAAGCGGGGAAGCCAGTTTTTCCTCTTGGCATAAAAGGTAAATTCTTATTGAAGCATCTAGGCTCATCCTGTCTAATAACTATATCCATCAAACATTTCAACTCTTAAATCCATCATACAAGTAATAACTATATCATCGTGTCTTTCTGTCTAAGATTCGTTGCGGTGTTTCCACGTACCACATTGTTGGTTCTAATGAGAGTGTCTCTGGTTGTAGAACATGAGAAGGATGAGGCATGTATTTCTTAAGCTGAGACACGTGAAAAACATTGTGTACTTTGCCCAATTCGGCTGGCAAATCAAGTCGATATGCCACAAGACCCACCCGCTCTATGATAGCGTAGGGTCCTACAAATTTCGGGCTTAGCTTGCCCTTTTGTCCAAATCTGAATACCCCCTTCATGGGTGATACTCGTAGAAATACCTGGTCGCCAACCGCGAACTCAAGGTCTCGTCGCCTCTCATCAGCATATGATTTCTGTCTATCTTGTGCTGCCTTCATGTTATTTCTGATTTGTTGTACTTCTGCCTGGACTTGCTCTAAGTACTCAGGCCCAATGATGACGGTCTCACTAGACTCGTCCCAGCACAATGGTGTGCGGCATGGTCTGCCATATAATGCCTGAAAAGGTGACATCTGTAGAGGCGTGATAGCTGTTATTGTATGCAAACTCGATGAGATGTAATCTATCTATCCAGCTGCCCTGGAAATCCAAGGCACATGCTCGTAGCATGTCCTCTAAGGTCTGAATAGTTCTTTCTGACTGACCATCTGTCTGAGGATGAAATGCTGTGCTAAGCTTCAATTCAGTGCCAAGTGCTCACGAGTAGCTCGCCAATATCGTGAGAGAAATCTAGTATCTAGATCTGAAACAATAGTTTTTGGTACTCCATGATGTCTGATAATCTCTTTCTCAAATAGTTCTGCTAACTTTGGCACTTTCCAAGTGTCTTTCATCGGAATAAACCTAGCAACTTTAGTCAATCGGTCAACAACAACCCAAATCATGTTTCGTCCTCCTCTCATAGGTGGTAGTCCCACCACGAAGTCCATAGAAATATCATAAAACTTCCATTCAGGAACTGGCATAGACTGTACCATGCCTCCTGGTCGTTTATGTTCGAATTTCACTTTATGACAAGTGAGACATCGAATCACATATTCTGTCACATCGCCCTTCATACCACTCCACCAGAAATACCTCTTCAGATCTTTGTACATCTTAGAAGCTCCTGGATGGACAGATGTGGAAGAAGTGTGGGACTCTCGAAGAATATGCTCCTTTATATCTGTGCTGTCTCTGGGAATACACAATCTTCCCTTCAATCTGATTAGTCCATCATCATGTAGCTGAAACTCATATTTTCCACCCTCAAATGTACCGTCAGACAACTTCTGACTGATCTCCATCATTCGCTGATCACTCTGCTGTGCTCTACGTATGTCGTCCATAAGACTCGAGCTAGCCACAATGGCATTTAGGGAATGTGCTCTTCGACTCAGTGCGTCTGCTACAACATTAGCTTTCCCTTCCTTGTACTGTAAATCAATGTCATAGTCCTTAAGAAATTCAACCCATCTTCTTTGTCTCATGTTTAACTCCTTCTGGGTGAACACATACTTCAAACTCTTGTGATCTGAATATACGGTCATCTGGACACCATACAGGTAGTGGCGCCAGATCTTCAATGCAAAAACAATAGCTCCAAGTTCCAAGTCATGTGTGGGATAGTTTTCCTCATGTTTCTTCAACTGTCGGGAAGCGTAGGCAACTACCTTCCCATTCTGCATGAGTACACACCCTAATCCTCTACCTGATGCATCACAGTAAACTTCATAACCCTCAGTGCCTTCAGGTATAGTTAAAACTGGTGCTGATGTCAAAGCATTCTTCAAAAGCTCGAATGAGGTCTCACATTCAGTAGTCCATGTGAAAGGTGCGTCCTTCTTCATTAAGCTGGTCATAGGTTTGGCTATTTTGGAGAAGTCTCTGACAAACCTTCTGTAGTATCCTGCTAAACCAAGGAAACTCCTGATGTCCGTAACTGTCTTTGGCCTGGGCCAGGTGCGGACTGCTTCTATCTTTGCTGGATCCACTGCGATCCCAGCATCTGAGATGACATGTCCTAGAAAGGAAACTCTGTCCAACCAAAACTCACATTTGGAGAACTTAGCATAAAGCTGGTTCTCCCTTAAGATCTCAAGTACATGTCGGAGGTGACTCTCATGCTCTTCCTTAGACTTTGAGTAAATTAGGATGTCATCGATGAATACAACCACGGTCTTATCCAACTACTCTCTGAATAATCTGTTCATCAAATCCATGAAGACTGCAGGTGCATTTGACAAGCCAAAAGGCATAACTGTAAACTCATAGTGGCCATAACGTGTTCTGAATGCTGTCTTTTCTATGTCTTGTTCCTTGATAGGTATCTGGTGGTATCCTGATCTCAAATCGATCTTTGAAAACACCTTTGGCCCCTTCAACTGATCAAACAAATCGTCAATTCGTGGTAGTGGATATTTATTTTTCACCGATACTGCATTAAGCTCCCTGTAATCGATACATAACCGAAGGCTTCCATCCTTCTTTTTCACAAAAAGCACTGGTGCTTCCCAAGGAGATACGCTAGGTCGTATGTATCCCTTGTCTAACAAATCTTTGAGCTGCTCCTTTAGCTCAGCCATCTCTGCTGGTGCCATACGGTACGGTGCCTTAGCTATAGGACCGGTACCTGGTAGTAATTCAATAGAGAACTCTACCTCTCTGGGTGGCGGTAAGCCTGGAAGTTCCTTTGGAAAAATATCCGGAAATTTGACACCACTGTCATATCTGAATCAAAGTCAGGGTCGTGCTCTACATCCTGAACATAGCATAAGTATACTTCCTTCTGCTTCCTGACGTGCTTATACATGGACATAGCTGATATCACTTTTATTGATGGTGCCCTAGGGCTTTGGCGGTATGATACTGTCACTCCTGATGGGCTCTTAAGTAACATTCTGCGCTCTGCACAAAGAATGCGGCCTCTGTGCCGCCCTAACCAGTCCATCCCGGCTATAACGTCGAATCCTAGACCTCTGAACTCAATAAGGTCAATAGGAAATTCCTCCTCCTTAATGCGGATAGTGGCTCCTCTATAAAGACGAGTGCAACTGATCTTCTCCTTAGACGGGAGTGCCACCTTAAAGTCAGGTAACTCTACAGCGTCTAGCCCCAACTTCCCCGCAAGCGAAGACGAAACGAAAGTATGTGAGGCTCCGGAGTCGAACAGTACTAATGTATCCACTCCATTAACAGGAAAGGTACCAGTGAGGATCGCGCCGCCCTTGCTGGCCTCCTCCTCAGTAAGAATACTTAAGGCACCTTCCGTCTCCTTAGCACAACCTAATAATAGAATCTGAGTAAGTACTCTGGTATATGATGGAGGTCGACAAACATTCACTTTTCATAACAATAATGCTTCATTGATGATATGATCTCCTTTCGGATGTCCAAAACAATTTCAACACTAATACTTTCTAAAGGTCAAACTTAATCTTCCTGGTCTCATGTGAGTGGTGTTTATCACTGTCGAAGGTGCTGTGTTTAGCTTAACCCTTTTAATTCCATGGTATACCAACCTTGACTTTCCACCCATTATTAAAACATCTCCTGAACTCAATATGATTTTCTTTGCAAGGTCCACACGCTTCTGCTCGCCATAAAGAAACTTTGCATCATCTCCAATTGACAAAGATAATACTGGTATCCCCTGTTCAAGGGACCCTTTTGTTTCATCATTGTCCTGGTGTAGTCCTAAACGGCCTCCTTCTTCATAGAAGTTGATGATACATAGATCAACCCTTAGATTGGGAACTGGATCTTCTTCTAGCTGTTGAGCTGTATTAACTGCTTGTTCCACAATTTGTAAAAATTCTTCTGGGATTTTTGGTACTTGTGCTCCATCTCCATTTCTTGTATCCTGGTAGGTCTTTGAGTAAGGATTCCAATCCTTCCCTAAGCACATCATTTTCAGCTTCATCTTTGATCCTCCAGGAAATTCTGGAGTGTAGAACCCTCCTGGTCCTGCTCCCAATTCTAGACATTTTTTGATGATTGCAATTTGTGTCCGGTGTTAGGTATCTTTGAGTAATATCAAACCTGGTGGATAACCTTACATTGTCCGTTCCCTGGTTCTTGTGTTGATAATGTTTTCCTCCAGGGAGGGCGGTGAGGGGATAGGAAAGCATATCTTATAGCTTCCTACGTGGTTTAAATTTTACTAGTGAGTCTTACTAATTCTTTCCTACTCAATTAGGCAATCAAGGCATGCAAGCACTCATTCACATCATCCATTGCTCAATAATAGGTTCACATGGTTTAGAAATACCTGGGTTAGTAGAAGGACCAGCCTCATCTGAGCGGTCCATGACATGCTGGGCGGGTCCCGATGCTGGGCCTTTGCCCTTATACCCCTAAGCTTGGTTTGTTGGTGGAGGGCGAGTATCGCTAGCTCCATTCTTAGGGCCGGTGTTTGCCTTTACTCCCGGGCGGTAGTTCCTGCTCTCCGGGTTTCGGATACACTCGAAGGCACGATGTCCGAGTATCTGGCAGTAGCGGCACTGGACTTTCTCCCCTTGGAGTCTACGCCGGGGTGATCCTTTCCGCACTGTCTACAGTTGAAATGGCGGACGTACTTCTGGCCCGTGTTTGAGCCATGTCCAGAACCTAATACAATCAAGGTCAATTATACATTCCAAAGGTACTGAAGTAATCACAAAAGTTTCAAATCTAACTGTCTGATTAGAGTGCCTACCCTTAGATGGGTAGGTTTTCTGTGAGGTTGCTGCTCCGTGGGTTCCTGACTAGGGGTTCCCAGTAGTTTGGTTCCCCTTCCCTTGATAGGACCCCTGTCCTTTCTGATAGGGTTTGTTCCTTTTGTTGGAGTTCCCCTGCTTGGCATCTTCGCCACCAGGTCCGTCCTTCCTCTTTTGGGAGCTCAAAGCATCCCTTCTCTTACAGGTGATCTCCACAACGGAGGCAGCATGATAACATTCTTGAAATCTCAAGATATCAATCTCCAAATCTCCCATGACGGGGTATAGTAGGTAATAAAATTCTCAACTGGTTTATGTCTCTCCTGTTTTACCTGTAAACTGGTGGGGATGATTGGTCCCATCCCAAACTGGAGTTGAGGGCTCAGTCCCCCGTAGAACCGGTCAACTAGAACCTGGTCCGAGTATCCTATACCGGGTAGTAGTCGGAGTAGCGAAGTGAATTTCGCATAGTACTCATCCACTGACATCTTTCCCGTCTGCTCCAAGGCATCAAACTCCCTCGTCTTCACCATCCTGGTGTGGGCCGGGTAGTATTTGCCCCTAAGTAGTGCAGTGTAGTGTCCCCAAGTAAAAGCTGGGTCATCCAGGTGGTCGGCTTTCACCATGTTCCACCAATCTCTCGCTGCATCCTTCAGATAAAAGGCAGCAAGCCTTACTTTTTCCCTAGCTGGGACTGCAAGCGTCTCGAACGCTGTCTCCATCTCCATGATGTAAGTCTCTAAGTGAGCAGGGTCAGTCTGCCCCTTGAATTCAGTCGGCCTCAGATCGGCCAAACTCTTCACCCAATCTCTCTCTCTGGGTGGTGGTGGTGGAGGTAGCTGCTGCTGCTGTGCAACCCCCGCCTGTGCAAATGCCTAAGCTATCAGTGTAGCAATATCCGCCAGCCTGACAGGCGAATCTTCAGCAGTCTGTCCGCGGCGTCCTCCTCTTCCTGACATCTGCAGGATGTTGAGGTATATTAGATACTGAGGTCACAATCTTGGTCTTGGATAGTGGTCTAAGTAAAAACTAACATAGACTCCTTTCAATACTATCACTCAACCCGTAACCTAAAGTCTTAGATATCCTAATCTTGGTGTATCCTTGTATCCAGAGCGTAACTACGCTCTGATACCACTTTTTGTAACACCCCAACCCGAAATCCAATAATCTGAACGGCGATCACTCCCAAATACAATACAACTGCAGCGGAAATAAATACAACAACGGGCGGTATTACAATGCCGTTGGCCACCCTTGTGACCAACAAGGCTAAATCCAAATACAATCTCCAAAAGTCACGGTCTGAATACGAACACAATCCGAGATACTAGGAATCAAACTCAAATATAAAATATTAAGTAAAAAACAAATAACTATAAGAAGACTCCCATAGCTTGAATCTACCCCACCTACACTCGGTGTGTGGTAATCTTCTCAACTTCAGGTACCTGAAAAATGGGGGTGCCCCCAAAGGGGCTCAGCAAACATGATGGTATGGAAAACGTGCAGCCCATCGTACCGTGCCACACCAACTACTTTGTCGAACACATGCAGTTCATTTTATAAAGCTGTAAACAAGCATAGTCTGATGATAACAAGTATCCATACAAGGACAATAATGTCACATAAAACAAGACTTCAGAAGGTCAAGTTAGCTGAACTGAATCATTTGATAGCTGTCGGATCCACACAGTGGGACTGACAGATATATAAAAGTATATCAATATAGTGGGGTATAGTGACCTCGTTATAGAGAAAGGTTGGGCATTTAATCCCCAGGAGATAACGTAGTTAAACCCTGTACTGAGAGCTGATGGGAAATAGAACCCATAGAGGAATGAAGTCTTCCTCACACTGAACTGATGGGCATTAGAAACCCGGAGGAATAGAGTCTTCCTCCCAACTGAAATGTTCCGTCGCGACGTAATTGAATAGGAGACGACCTGAGACAGGTACAACTCCTGTAGCATGCATGGCCAGATCCAACTGGGCTCCTCGTTCTCGTAGTATAGAATTGTTAAGTGTCATATAAAGACGTTAAACAAGAACACAATGTGTATTGTCAATTATCACGTTTAGGATAATGACGTTTGTTATAAAGTGAAGTTAGTGAGAGACTTGAGTACAAGTCCTCGGTATACTGAAACGCAGGTATTTAATCCACTGGTATAGTAGTGTTTGTATGCGTGGGACATACACGTTGTAGTCAGCAACATTCACGCACATAAAATAATACCACGTGCACAAGAGTAAAACAACAGTTTACATTATTATCTTGGTCGTTATTTCAAACAACAGATAGCACACAAGCCGGTGTAATCCGGTAGAAAACAGGTTGCAAGAATCCCATACCGTTCACCGTAGACTGTACTTGTTTAATTCCCGGTCAACGTCTGGTCAAACAAAGTCCTAGAATAGGATTAACTGAGAGGGTTAATTTATGTTACCCTTATACAATGATTCTATTGAATCTTTTAACAAATCTCGTATTTGTTATTTCATGTGAGGTTTTATTTCTTTTAATTACCTCATGATTTTATGTAGAACTTATTTGTTATTCCTTTTGATTTATTTATAAATCCTTTAATGTACATATATGTATTTATTTATTCATGTACTATATTTGTTATTTATTTTTTTTTTTGTCTAGTTGACATAACAACTTATAATTCCTTAACTATATTTATATGCCATACATGGACATAAAATTCTTACAGTCTTCATTGTTCCTCCTTTAACCAAAAGTAATAATCATTGGTTACCTTTAAATTCCTTATAACTATATAAGTCATAGTTTAAACTTCATAACTCCTTTAATCAAAATTCTTTCTTTCTAATTCCTCCAAATATCCATGTAGGACCTATATTTATTTTAATCTAAATTCTTACCCTTATATTTCGGTTATTTACAAAACAACCACATAAATTCATAAACTTTATATTAAATTCTAATCTCATTATATTATAGAGTTTTAACTTCTTATTTAGTTAATTTGCAAAGCCACCTCTAATATTTTGGTATATAGCTTTTGAATATTATAACTTTCTAAAATTACAACTTAGCCCCTTAAATTCTCGGCTTAATAATTTATTTCTTATAATTACAATCTAACCACAAAATCTTATAACCTTTACATAATGTCATGTAAACTATAGTTTAAATTTTAATTCTCCATAAATGCCGAATTATATATAAATTCTTAAATTACCAAACTAACCCCAAAGTAATTCGGCTTGGTCATTTATTTTCCTTAATTACATTTTCATCCCAAAACTTTATAATAGTTTCTTAATAACTTATAAACTATAGTCTAAATATTTAATTCCTTAAAATTTCAAAGTGTACCTAATAATCCTCTTAATTATGAATTCGCCCACTAATAAATTCCAAACTTTCATAACAACTTTTATAAATTACATAATAGCCCAAAACTTTATAAAATGTACTTTTAACACTTGTTTAAATTATCTAAAATTCATGAACTTAATTCCTAACCTTATATTATATTATAATTATACCAAGAGTACCCTTAACTCTCGGTTTTTATGTTAAACACACCAAATTTTGCAAAAATTACATTTAAGCCACATAACTTAATTAATTAGCCATTTAAGCACTAATAAAATATTTTTAACTCACCAACTTTATAGTATAAGTTTATATACATAAGTAGCTCATTAATATCTATTTAACACTTAGACAATTCGGCCATAATTTAATAGTGACCATATAATATATAAAATGGATTTATATGTCATAATAAATACATAAATTCATATGAGTCATATAACTCATGTAAAAATTATTGTAATGTCTTATATTGATTCTTAGCTCAAAATAAAGTACTTTTGCCCTTGATATTTCGGCCTTAATTTATTTGTAACATAAATAAATTTTATGACACAAAAATGTGTCTTAAGGTAAATATTTTCCATATATGTTATAGATTATATTTTTGGCATATAATACCATATAGTTTCGGTTTTATATAACCTAGGAGATGTACATAATTTTTGTATAATTTTTAGAAGCTTAACAAAGCTTATAACATAAAGATTTACTTAGTAAACTTACTTCTTAACAAAGGTGGTTAAGTGCTTGAACTCTCCTTGAATCTCCAAGCTTTCTCCAAGGTAATATTGATGCTCCACTTCGGTTATATGCAAGTGGTGAAGGAGTTTAGGAGTTAGATCTTGAATAAAGACCTTAAGTAGATTTGTAAGTAGTTTTCCAAGAATTTACCTTAAGCTTTTCTCCTTATATTTTCGGCTCACTAATGGTGGATGAAGAACAAGTTTTGCTTCATGAAAATGAAGAAGAAAGAGTCTTAGAAGAAGTAGAACTTGGTTGCACATAAAATGTGCTTTAAGGATTTTCAAGCATTAAAACTACCTTAAGATAACCTTGAGATGCTCCTTGGATTAATGTTGGTTTGGACAACCTCCTTGGAGAACTAATTGATGCCGAACCCTTGTTGATATGCTAGGAAGAGTTTTGCTTCAAGGTTTGACAAGAAATGCTAGGAAATTACCTTAAAGATGAAGATAGAAGTTAAATCTCCATTAATGGACTTAAGAGCTTCAAGGAAGAAGATGAAGCTAGAAGAGAGAGTTAGGAGCTTACCAATTTCGGAAATGAGATGGGCAAAGGAAAGAATGAGAGTAACCGAATTGTATAAGGTAAGAATGCCTTTAGAATTTGATTTTTGTTTTGTTAATTTTTTATGTCATTTGACTATTCTTTTTCCTTAGTTTATTACATGGGTTATTGGCTCAATAAATGCCCATGTTCTCTGCATAATTTCGGACATGTGGGGTGACAAGGCAAGGTTGGAAGAAAATAATTGTGACTAGAAGACAAGGTAAGAAAGTAATGCTTTATTCCTTTCATTTTTCAATGTTAAATGACTTGTCTTCTTCTTCATGTAGGTGGACGGTTTTAGGGTCAGAATGGAGCATGCCAACCGGCCATTAAGAGCTTAGGACAAGCTTGTTAGGTCATTGAATTATAAGGAATCAAAAGAAAGGAATCTAGATCTACTTTTTGCCTTTTTACATTTTTTTTCTTCCTAGCTCACATGACCTTATTCTTCTGCATACTTTCGACAGCTTGATGGTCAATTAAGACCTACATACTTTGACATTAAGTAATATAACACATGGGAAGGTGAGTCACCATGTTTTAAGCCTTTTATAAACTTTAGAAGCAAATTTTATACTAGTTTTTGCTCTCACAATCGGCCCCTATAGAGAGCCTTGTTGACTAGTCTCACCAACTGATTTAGAAGTTCATTTTAACTCTTTTTAAGATTACCAATTCGTGGCATGTCAAAAACTACAAGGCAATTGCGTAAAACGCGTTTTCGTGACAACCGAAGGTGTGTTTTTGTGCTCTAAGGAAATTTTGGGAAATAAATTGCTTTTATGAGTTCCAAGTGTTTTTAAACACTTATTATAGTAAATAATGATATATTAAGACATTAAATTGAGTTACATGAGGTTACATCCACTCGTGTCATAATTTACGGGCTTCGGGACACTCTCGGGCCAAAAAGGAGCGCTAAGAAATACTCCTGAGGTTTTTGTTGAATTTTGAGAAACCACTTCGTGGGTTCTCTTTAGAATGATTAATAATGATGTTAGGAACTCTAGGAATTAATTTTATTGGAGTTCGTGCCATCCGGCACTCTCCTCCGGACTTTTCGTGCTTTAAGGAGCGGGCGTGAGCACTCCCGAGCATTTTGCGTATTTGACTGAATATAGCCTAGGGAATATGTTTACATATTCATATAATGAGTGTATGACCATTTGGTTTAAGTTTTAGAAGGTCATACAAGGTCATGCTTGATCACATGTTTCTAAGGCGTTTTAGCGTTTATGGTGAAACGACTATTTTTATGTAACGTTTTCATGCATGGGTTTGCATGCGTACGTGAAATGATTTATATTTGGATTATATTCCAATAAATAATGATTTAATAATATTATTTAGATTATGGTATTTCAACATCTCATATACTTATTAGCTAAATTTTATTTTAGATTTTTAGAATAAATACTTACATATCACAGAAATATTTGTGACCACTTATAAGGAGTCTCAAGAATCATTCAACCCTGACGGGGTTAGCGTCAATGTTGAACTATCCTTCCACACCATTTTGTGTTTGGTTTTCCCTTGATCTGACCAGGATCAAGTTCGACCTCCCACGTCAAATATCAAACAATCACATAATTGTCATCTTCCAAATTTTATCTTATTAAACTTTGTGTCGTGGTGAGTACTACTTTTTCTCTTGACCGCTATGTAACTAATCCAATATCTGTTATAACCTATACTCGAATCTAGTGTATTCCCAAATCCCCGGTACCATATTCCTTGATCAATCATCAAGCGGGGAAGCCAGTTTTTCCTCTTGGCATAAAAGGTAAATTCTTATTGAAGCATCTAGGCTCATCCTGTCTAATAACTATATCCATCAAACATTTCAACTCTTAAATCCATCATACAAGTAATAAGTTCCGTCATGGACTTGCATACCTTAGAATAATCTCTTCTCTTTAAAAGGCTTATCTAATATTCCACTTATCAGGGCTTGATTATTGCCTATACTTGATTATCATCACTTGGAGCAAAGACAGTCACTGTTAGACTTCAAGGAAAAGTTTTCATTACTCCATCCACAGCTACAGTTCCATAAAGTATTATTTCCTCAACCTTAAAGCTTAGCCTTTTTTTAAATTATTCCATCTAAAATCCATAAATTAGGTGAACCATATGTTCAGCCTAGGTCAAATATTTCTCAATACCGGTACCTTCTCAAACTAAGGGTTTCCAGTTTAAATCCTACGGTTGTAACAGGGCAATCCAAGCTTATTGTTTATTTCTATTCTCTTAGAAACGTAGTTAATCCACAAGCTTAATGGCATCTAATAATATGTCAATTTGATGTAACAAATAGAAGATTTATAATCACAGGATTTAGTATATAATGTTAGGGAATTTCCACGTGTAAAATAATTGTTACAAGCCAAGGGGTATGTTTCCCTACTTTTTAAATTTAATTTACACTCATTTTTTTTTGTGTATATATTGTTTCAAACTCTTATATAACTTACACTGCCTTCATTGCAAGTGTCAGGGAGAGTCATTCGCTACCGTGTTTATATTAAAGTTTATATTACATATGGTTTTAACCTTATTTGATATATTGCGATCTTTATTCGCGTTTATAACTTGAGCTGTCATAAGAGACATATGCTCGTATAGATTCATAAGGATAGTATAGGACATGTGTCACAAAATAGGGTAGGTGTATTTAGCGATACTTAACCCTCTGAAATGTATTAATACTCCTCGATATTTTGGGTTTGCAACCTCCAAATTATATGTACATATAGCTTTTGGTATTGCTAATTATATAGTTTTTCCGACTTTAGAAAATATATATTCAAGGTTTGTTTCCTCCCTTTCATTAATTAGGAGTCTAGCACTGTTATGTATTGGTACTGGCTGAGACCCTTGGTATTTACTCAGGTATTTAAAACCCGTGCTTGAACGTTACAGATATTTAGTTATATATTTGAGATTCTGTTTCTCTATTGTCTTTTTTTTTTAAGTTTCACACTATTTTATCTCGGAGTTAATAAGGGATTGTAGGATTTTCCAGTCTCGCACTGAGCGGTAAGCTCGGTGCCTGGGTATCCCATAAAATTTAAGTGTTTGATCTTTATGTGAAAGTCTTCCTCAAACCCTTTTGACAACTCTTGTTGTCTTAAGTATTTTATATTAATTATCATGACCTCTGCTCGTCATTTTGGGCAGGTCATAATTTATAGTTACTGTAAGTTTGGACAGTTGATAATGCCCTTCGGCAGTCCAAGTAAAACTAACTTGTTATTTCTCACTGTACTATCTCACCCCCTTTATCCCGAAGATAAACTCGATTTTGTATTCGGTTTAATACCCTTAATCTGATGGTACATTAATCTGGATTCTCCACCATCAATGCGTCTCCTGACTTTAAAATAATTTTCTTCGCCTTATCATACTCTTCTTATCGCCGTAAAAAAAAAGAACTCAGCATCATCTCCCTGTGGAGAATGCTACTACTAGTATCCCAATCCTTACCCATACTCATCATATATAATTTAAGTTTTGACCCACTCTCATATCCTGGAATATAAAATCCTCCCAGGCTTATCCAAAAGTTCTGCATTCATCTATAATAGTTATTTGTTCATTTACAGTTAAGTATATTTTTTTAGTAGGATCATGCCGGGTCAAATTACTTGGCATTATGCCCCTGGATATTCCCGACCTTCGCTCATAGGCTTAGGTGACCACGGTCTCTTAGGTAAGGGAAAACAAATATCAAAGTGTCTTAGTAGGTGAGAGGTTACCTAAGTTAGGTCTCTCTAAATTTTGATTCTTACTAATCATGAAATACCCCAAACCTTAATAAGTTGTTTAAACACTAATTAATAAATTATTAAGACTAAAAAGAGTCTTAGTAACATTAGTAGACAATTTAATAAATAGTAAATACAATAAATTACCTAAAAGGCAATATGGGCAAAAATATGCTCTAAGCTTGGGATAGTCTTGATTAAGACTTAATAAACTTACCAAGACCTTATATATATATTAATGAATATATTAAATTAATTGCCAAAGAAAACCGAGCTTGAAAACAAGTTAAAACACAAAATGTGCTTTGAGGAGCCTTAAAAGCACGTTTTTGAGTAACTGTCGTGTAAATGAGTTTTGAATGGCTAAATGACCATCAATACTCTTTAATTAATATGTGTACTACTTAGTATCACATTTGGAAGTTTAAATCAATGGGAAATCAAGAATTTCGCTTCAAAATGCCTTGTTGTTATGAATAGTAACTAAAATAAGCTAGTTTGTAACATATGTTAACATATGTAATTTAATTGGGCAATAAAGACTAATTAACCCCTTGTATTTAAATGGGGGTCGGTTTGCATGTGGTGAGTCGTCACCTTGCTAGCTGATTGAACAAATAAGTGAGTAAATAAGTGAGTGATTGAAAAAGCACTATTTGCTTTACGTAATTAATATCTTCAAAAGCAACTACAATCAGTGATTCTCTTCATTCCTTCATTTGCTCTTGCTGTCTCACGTAGCCCATCCCCTTCCTTTCTCTCTTTCACGATTGACCAGCACACTACCAACATACAACTTCAAATCCTTGTAACTTCTAGCTCACTTATCCAAATCAAAAACTAAGGCCACCGATCTCTTAGTCTCGTCAAGCTCTTCAACATAGTCCTTTCAAATCGTCAAGAGCTCCATTTTGGTGCCAAGAGGAATCTCCATGGAAGGAGCTTGAGTTCATCTTTTTACGTATTATTGTTCTCCTTTGCTTCAAGGTAAGGAGACTCAAAGAAAAATGGTGTTTCCTCCATGTTATGTGCTGTTCGAAAATTTGCCTTAAATGGAGTCCTTACGTTGCTTTGTTCTAGCTTCATTCCAACCTTTCAAGGACTGGGTGGAGTCCTCTCTTGACACGTTTCCAACTCTCTTCAAGTTCTAAGTTGACAAGCAAGCAAATATCCTTACCGATTTCTGAAACAAGAAAGAAATTGTGAGGAAAGGAGGTAATTATGCTAACCAAAAGTAGCTTGAAATTCCTTTGGAAAATGAACGTATATTGTCTACTGAAACTACCTAAAGAGCCAATGGTAAATGACTTAGAAAAATGTTCTCAAAGAGACTAGTAAAGGACATACGTATTGCTGTTTGTGTTTGCAGGTGAAAGGAAAATATATTGTGGAAATTCAGTGTTTAAGATTTATGCATTTTAAGAGCCTAAGTGCTATGCAAATTAAATTGTGCACTATGTTGTTATGTGGTGTATATTTGGTGAAGTTTTGAGTATAAGAGTGTACTGGGAAGTTTATACAAGTGATGAGTGTAAAGAGCTTAAGCAGCAGGACTAGAAAAATTGCAGTACGTCGATTCTGTAGGTTGGGTCCGGGACCTAGGTCATGGGTTATGTCCCGGACCATGAGTGCAAAATAGGCCGAGAGTTTCATTTGGTTTTAGGTCCGGGACTTAGGCCTTATACAAGGACCCGGACCAACCCCTAAATTACCCCGCGAGTTTTACATTGTTTTAGGTCCGGGACTTGGGTCTTGTACAAGGACCCGGACCAACCTCTTTAAGTTACCCGAGAATTTTTGCCTAGAATGGTCCGGGACCTAGGACCTTTATAAAGTCCCGGACCACCCCATTAGAAGAAACCGAGAGGATTTGTTAAGTATAGGTCCGGGACCTAAGTTAGGGACCTAGTCCCGGACCACTAATAAACTTGGTTCTTAGGTATTTAAACGATGTCTAATGATAGGGATAAGTTAGTAATGATAATATAAGGTTATATAAGACATGTTAGGAGTGTTATAATGACATTTTAAAAGATGAGAAGTTAAAACAAAATGTAGAAATGAGATAACTAGAAATGTGAAGTAGTAATGTTAACGGTGGACTAGTGCGTTAATTGACCGACGTTACTAAATGTGTTTAGGATTCTCTCAAGGTGGGAACCAGTCGAGGCAAGGACCAAGGTATGGTTTTCTTGCAGTCTGTTGCCTACCGGTTTACACCGGCTTGTGTGTTGTTTGTTTTTCTGTGTGTTATGACCTTGTAAGACTTAAGTCATGTAATGAGTTTACCGTTGTTCATATTATTATGTTGCTGAGGTGTGACTCATTTCCCTTGTGTGTGTGTCTAACCAGACTTAAACACTTGATTGTGATCTGTGTATTGTGTTACAATGTTGAGCTACTAACAAGTGCTGATGGGGAAGTGAGGAGTCCGGTAGTTCCGGCCACGCGTGTGAGTATGGGAGTCGATGTCATTTACCGGTTCGATTCTCTTCGTATGTTTAGGTTGTTTTCCAATTTGGTTTCAACCTTCCCTTTAGCTTATCCAAGGCTATTTTACTAACTCACGTCGGGCCACAGGGGCATACTATGTTTATTCGGTGTGCTTGGGATCACTATATCCGACACACCTGGTGATTAAGTTAACCGTTCAATTTAAAGTGACGGTAACTAGTTATGTAACGAGCTTGGCATGAGTTTGGCAACAACCTCTAGGCTCTCAATGTGATCTAACCTTGTTGGTTCGTTTCCTAAAAGGATTCGTTCTTGTATGTTATGTGTGATGTTATTTGCTATGCAATATTCTTGCTATGCTAATGCATATATATATGTTGTTGTTGTGTAAAATGAATGCCATGTCATCATGACAAATGGTTGCGCGTATCCCGGTAGCCGAGGGGCTGCGCGTTAGCCATACCAGCAAAGGGTTGCTGACCCCCTTTGGGGGCTATGTTTACTTGCAGGATGAGGATCGAAGAAGCGGAGTGGCTGTAGATCTAGGCCAAGAAGTACTTTGGCCAAATTTTGGGTATCGGGCCCGGGATGCGCTTGTGCTCCCGTGGCAATATGTATTTCAGTTGTTGACAGTATACGATGGAAGTTTGTAGTGACAGTGTATAATTATGGTTGCTAGTTAGATACTCGGTGTTATGAAATGTACTTATGGTTTTAGTTCCTACGCTCGGGAGTCTGCTCATCAGACCGATACAATTTGTATTTATTCAGCCTTGTTAACCACGTGGGTGGTTGACGGCGTTGTAGCACCAATCGTTTAGTTATTATTTAGTTGTTTGATTTCCGCTGTGTTTACAGTTATTATTAAGTGTGTAGTAGGGGTGTTACAAATCACATATAAGTCTCTTCGACTGATAAATATAAACACACATTTATGCATCATGCATTAGGTTTAAGTTCTAGGCTTACCGGTTTCGCGCTGAGCGCTAGCCTCAGCGCCTGAAGTTCCCACTGTATACGGGGATTTTCTTCATGGAACTATCTTCTTTCCCTTCTGACTCTTGGATGAGGATGGCTGTCTTGCCGGTCCTCCAGTATAGGTGTTGTTCTGCGGCGCCTGGCCTCCTCTAGGTCCGCCCGCCTCATTAGCTGGTGTTCTCTGTAAACCTCTAGCTCCCTTGTATACTCGACTCCCTGGATTGGAAAAACATTCATACTCCCTGTGACCTTCCTTTTTGCAATAACGGCACTCCACCTTTCTTCCTGTGCAATCTACGCCTGGGTGATTCTTTCCACATCGTTTACAGTAATAGCGTCGTTGGGTTGGCTTGTTGCCTCTAGGTGGTGCTGTTCTTAGTGGCTGAACATTAATAGCTGGGCCGGTCAGACAAGGGATCTACTCCTTCATCTTCTGACCATGGAAATCCGTCCGCCCCTTCTTCCTTTCAAAGAACTTATTCCTCTTCTTGCAGTAACCGCCAGGGGTTGCTCCATCATCATCTCCTTCAGCACTCTTCCTTTTCTTTCTCCCTGCGTCGGAGTAGTCGACTCCTGGTATACAGTTTAACAAACTGGTGCACCTTGCGTAGTACTGGTCAACTATTTGACTCCTTTGGATTAAGGTGTTGATCTCCTGCCTTTTTCTCTGCTTTATGTGTTCTGGGTATAATTTCTCCCGCAACACTTCTACAAACGCTGTCCATCCAAAGTCCGGTGTAGTTCTACGGTGGCCCTCAACAGTCCGCCACCAAATGTCAGCTGCGCCCTTCAGGTTGTATGCGGCGATGTCGACCTGTTGGTCTTCTGAAACTCTGACAGCCTTGAACGCCTTCAGGTGCTCTGCAATGAACTTCTCCAGTGCGGCGGGGTCCAGTTCCCCTGAATAAGTTGGTACTCTTGCGTCTGCAACGCTCTTCAACCAGTTGGTTTCCCTGGGCCGCGGCGGGTGGGGTATGGCTCCCGTAAATTGAACTCCTAGTTCCTGCGTGAAAGTTGCCATGACTGCTGCTAGTTCTGATACTGTTGGAACATCCACCGGTGTCTCGCTACTGCGTCCACTGCTGTCTCCACGTGGTCTTCCGCTGGTCGACATCTAAGATAGTACATTATTATTTCTACTCGGTTGTTACACCGTCATACATACACAATCACAATCAAGTAAGTAAGCTAACTACTAGCAATTAAAATATCCCTAGGGTTTTTCTAAGTCATGAATCCTCACGGACGTTTCCCGTAACCCAATATTCCTATGCTCATTGTCCTAGACTCAGTATCTTTCATCAGAGCGGTACTCCGCTCAGATACCACTTTTTGTAACACCCCTAATCCTAAACCTGTAATGACATCGCAATTCGAAGCATAATAAGTAACAACTCGCAGCGGAAAACAAAACTAACTACCTTGGTGTTACACGCCGTTACCCACCCTTGTGAGTAACAAGGCATCCATCCAACAACCTTAACTCTACACACTGTGATGAACAGATACTGAGTGCTCTTAATTATTACAAACCAAATCCAATTAAATGAGCATCTAACTTAATACAACAACCTCTTTAATACAATACAAAATAAATCCAGAGGTGTTTGCTGAAACACAACAGCTACCCCCGTGTCCCGCACTCCGGCTTGAGCCTTCTTCAACAACCTGGAATGTTTGGCCCAATGAAGGGCTCAGCACTCGAAATGCGGGTATGCTAAATGTGATCTTAAGACATCTAGATTCCTTTAGTCGTTTTAGCCATCTTGATATTAGATTCTTTACATGAAATACCGGTTTACAATAATAACAGTAATAACTGTAAACATTAAACAATCACAAAACAGTTCACCTGTAAACACCAGTGTACAATAGTAGGGATGTCAATCTTGACTCGAACCCGAAATCCGACCCGAAATCCGACCCGTAAAAAGCCGGGTCTGGGTTGAGATTTTTGACCCGAAATGATTTTCGGGTTGGGTCATTGAAACCCGCTTCGGGTTCGGGTTGAACCCGCTAACCCGTAACCTGAAAAAAAATTTAATTAAAAATAGAAAATATGTTATATTTAATGACTTAATTAGTATTTAATGATTAATTTATGGCTAAAATAAACATTTAATCGATAACACGTGATTATATATTGTACATAATAATTAATTAATATTATAGTATTACATTTTTTATTAAATAATCCAAAATTTTAAAAATACTATAAATTTTTGAAAAAACGGGTCGGGTTCGGGTCAACCTGCTCCGGGTTCGGGTTATAGAAGTACAACCCGCTCTGGGTTCGGGTCGGGTTCGGGTTGACCAAAACTATTTTCGGGTCGGGTTCGGGTTGAGCTCAACCCGACCCGAAACCCGATTTTGACACCCTTGTACAATGGTACACGACACCAATAATCACACAACAATAACCCATAGAAATAACCTATAGTCACACATTAATAATCTATAACAATAACCAATAATCACATATTAATAATCCATAACGATCACCAAACAAGTTACGCGTATTAAACTGTACTTGTTAGTTAACCACCTGACCCTTCTCCTTTAAACCAATCATTTAACCTTTTCCAAATAATTCCCACCTCAAGTGTCATGTTAAGACAAACCTTATCATCTTATTAATGGACGAATGTCCCCTTGTGTTCCATTGGAACTGTTTACCAGCTGACCCTGTGGCCCTGGTTAATTGACCGATCCGATAGAACCTGTGCATCAACGGCAGTGCCTTCCGCCATCCCCCAATGTGGCTGATGGATTTTGAGTGACTCCCTTCTTGAGTCTCTCATAGTGATCACAATGCGCAACCAGAAAGTCAAAACGATCTGGATTCCTCTTTTTATATGTTAGCCCTTTTTGTCAGTGACATAATAACCAATCCTTGAACCAAGACTATATAGTAGTTGACCATCAGTTAGGTTCAATAATACCTTTAGGTCAGTTATTCTTGTTCCAGTTTAGATGTATAAACTTCCAGTCATAAGACGTTCGCGTATAAATAAAACGCAACAAAATTGAGCAATACAGTATACAATATCATTCACATAAAATCACAGATATCGCTCTTAAACAATTAACACATAATGTCTGGACCTTAGGATAATGCTTAGGACATTCAGACCACACAATTAACATACCGTTCACCGTGATAACAGCTAGCTTGACAGTTCACGCTCTAGTAACCTTTCCCGTACGCTATTATTTATACATACAATAACGGGTAATATTAATACGACTGTCCACTAAATATTACAGTATTGTCTCTACAGAGTTTATTCTCGTTGTATAACAACTCTGTATGTTATTTATTTTCCCCTGTTATTTTAACAGTGGTTCTAGATAACCTACCAGTTCATTATTTTATGTGAAGCTCACATGTGATAATGAATTATCATTTATACGGTATATCCTTACCTCATTAATTACATACTCATAACTATTTCCACTTATCATTTATATCATATCATTTAGTTATTTATGTTATAACCACCTTTATTTAATAAACTTTATATAATAATTCATAATATTCCATAATACATTATATTAACTAGTTTTACTTCCTTTCCTTATAAAATTACATAACCAATCTTATTATTTCGGTATTTATATTTTATACCCAACAACTTTATAAATTACTAGATAACCACATATAATTTTCCGATAATCATAATTTGAACCCACTAACTTTTACAACTTATCAAACAACCATATAATTTTATAATTTGCTAAACACCCATATTAATTTTCAGAAATCGTAAAACAATTATATTAACTTCTATAAATTGCCAAGTAACCTTATAACTTTTATAGTTCACTAGTTATCCACATTAACCTTTGTAATTATTAATTAACCATCTTACTTTTACAATTTACCAAATACTCTTACCAATTTTTGGTAATTACAATTCAAGCTCACCAACTTCTATAAATCACTAATTAAGCCCATAAGCTTTTCGGTTTCAACATATAGTTTTCTATATTTACACTTTTAACTCCAAAACTTTATATAAGTGAAATACCCCAAACCTAAGTATGTTAATTAAACATCAAATCATGATGTAGTAAGGCTAAAATATGCCTTAGAAAGATTGGTAGACAATTTAAACCAAGGAAAACACAAGAAAGTGCCTTAAAGGCAATCAGGGCAAAAACGTGCTCTAAGCTTGGAGAGAATTGGGTGAGTACCCAAATATCATGATAAGACCTTAGTAATATCCTAATGGTCATTTTAAATCAATTAGCAAAGAAAACCAAGCTTGAGAACAAGTTAAAACACAAAATGTGCTTTAAGAAGTCTTAAAGCACATTTTTGAGAAATTGTCTTAGAATTGAGTTTTGAGTGGCTAAATGTCCATCATTACTCTTTAATAAACATGTGTACTAATTAGTATCACATTAGGAGGTCTAAATCAATGGGAAATCAAAAATTTCCCGATTATGTGCCTTGATTAGTGAATAGTAACTATTTAGTGACTAGTTTAAGTTTTAATCAATATAAGTCAATTAATTGGTCAACAAAGACCATGTTAGCCTTATATTAAGAGGGTGGCCGGTTTTTATGTGGGGAGTCACCATATGAGTCATCAAATGAGAAAGGAAAAGAAGAGATAAGTAAAGAAGTTACTATTTACTTTATTAAAGCAAAATATCTTATATTAGCTCACTTTTCTCCTCTTTCCTTCATTTCTTCTTCTTCACCCACGGTTTCTTCTTCTTCTCTCTGTTCCAAAACCGAGAGTGTTGCTTCTCCATGGTTCTCCATCTTCAATCACTTGCCAAATACAACTCCAAGCTCCAAATCCAAAACAAATTGCATATTTGTCTTAGTTAGGTCAAGACCTATCTTCCTATCTTTTCAAATCTTTCAAAGCTCCATTTTTGTGCCGTGAGAAAACTCCATTGATGGAGGAAAATCAAGTTTGAAGAGCTCATTGGCTTCTCCATTCTCTTAAGGTAAAGAAAATGTAAGAAAAACCATGTTTCCATCACTTCTTGAACATGGCCGAAAATTCCTTCTCATGGGCTATGTTTTTTATGCCTTGTTCTAGCTTGATTTATTCACCAAGGACTAGTGGAGGTCCTATTTCATTCAATGCCAAAGTCTACCTTGAGACTTCAAAGGTAATCATCCACTTTTATGCCTTAGAACATTTCTAACCTAGGTTTTTATTCCTTGAGGTTAGTGCATTGTTTAGTACTCATATGAGTCCTTAAATATTGATTAGAACATTGGCAAAGGGAATTTAAGTGGTGGCCAAGATCTATGCAAGAGGAAGGCCTAAGGAGGAGATTAAGATAAGCTTGAGAAAACAAGGTAAAATGCTTACCTAATGGTGATTTAAGTTTTAAGGGATGAGTTTAGGTGGATACCAATGTGGCTTAGAGCCTACATTGTGTATTGGGTTATATAACCTAAGAAAAAGAACTTAAACAAGCTTATGAACTTGTGATTAAGGAGCCAATGGGAATGAGTTAGTAATATAAGTTTAAGAAGGATTTTAAGGGCATTATAACTACTATGAGATTGATGAGTGTATTTGCAGGTTGAAAGCTTATATATGTGGGAAATTCAGTGTTTAAGTTTAAGTCATTTAAGGGCCTAAGAGCCATGTCATTTAAGAGCCTTAGTGCTATGCAATTTAAGATTATTGCAATATCTTGAGTTTGTTGAGAATGAGTTGGTTTGGGTGATGAGATATGATGAGAAAGAACTTGATGTGTGTGAGATGGTTGAGTGAGGAAAACAATGCAGTTGGGCATGATAAGATGCTAGAGAAGCTATGGCAAAATTTGAGTAGAAAACAAAGTGTTTAAGTGGTAGTGGTGAGCTAATATGCCCTAGGGTTTACTAGGGAGCATGAAAAGAAAATTGGGTGGAAATGAGTTAACTAAGGAGTTCTGAGGTTTAGAATGACCTAGAGATGTCTAGGAGGAATTAGAGGATTTGTGAGTGTATTAACACACCAAAATCATGATATGAGGAATGTAAGACTTGTGCATAAGTTTTAAGGAAATGATGTATAATGTTCTGAGATGAATTAGTTATGAACTAGAGAGTAAAACAATAAGAGTTTTGGGAAGTTTGTGTAAGTGGTGGTGAGGCTAGTAGTGGACTAATAAGGTTTTAGTTAGATGACTATGAGTGGACTTGGAGATGGAAGAGAAAGTGTAAGAGAATGTTGTAAGTTGTCAAGGAAAAGACTAGGAATGTATAAGAGTGTATGATTATGAAAATGGTGTGTAAGTTGAGTAAAAGAGGTGTAGATGTCTAAGAGGGACTAGGGGATCCAACTGGTTAATTTAAAGCACCAAAACCATAGTGAAGGAATCTAGGAAACTTGTACAAACTTTGAAGGAAAATAAGGTATAATGACTTGTAGGCATGTGCTAGAGTACATATAGCTTTGAGAAGTGTGAGTAAAGCAAATGGGTCGTGCATGATGATGCTTGAGGAGTACTTGAGATAGTTGTGAAGAAACACTTTGGATAGTTGAAGTTTTAGACAAAGTTTACATGTTGGAAATGTAAGGAATTAAGTTATAAGTGTTAAGAGTTTAGTAAGAACTTGAATAATGATCAAGGAATTTAGAGGTGAGTTGATCCATGAGTTAGGAGGATTTTAAGTACTAAAATGGTGTTGGAACATGTGTTTAATACATGGGAAAAGATTAGAAGAAGTTTGGACAAAAGAACAAGTGTGGAAAGAGGTTCAAACTGTAAAATTTGACAGTTTAAGATGTGGTCCGGGACTTAGTCCTTGGATAAAGTCCCGGACCAGCACTAAAATCAGGCCGAGGATGTACCCAGGGGTTGGTCCGGGACCTTGGGTAAGTACCAAGTCCCGGACCATAGCTAAAATAAGGCCGAGACTGAGGACAGACATTGGTCCGGGACCTTAGGTCCGGACCATGTCCCGGACCAGGCAAAAATACAAAGAAAGTGTGCTTTTCAAGAGGTAAATGAAGGGGGCTTGTTGGGAATGTTATTATAAGGTTGTTAAGAGTTGTTTGGTGGAGTTTTAAGGATATTGGAGTGTGAACAAGTGTGAGGTAAAATGAGAAGTAAGTAACATAAGAGGTTAAGCTTAAACTACAATGACTTAGAGTACTTAGTTGGAAATCATTAGTGATTAAGTAAGCTAGGTTAATTAAAAGTAATTAACCACCCAATTTGGTGAATGTTTTAGGGTTTGAGAATTTGGACTCCGGAGGAAGTAAGCAACCGAAACGACCAACGGTGAACGGTACAGTTGTTCTTCTTGTGACCTGCTTGCTAACGAGGTGTCCCTCGGCTTGTGTGCTATTTGTTTTGCGTGCTCACTAAACGATAAAGCATGCAACCGGAACATATATATATATATATTGTGTGTTGTTGTATGTTTGAAAACTAACAACATACCGTGAGAACTTACTAACCAATGTTTTAAGGAATTGAGTGAGATTAAGGAACGCCCCCTAATGAGGGACGATATGAACCGAAAGAGGTTAACCAACAAACAGGGTTTTGAGATAACTACTAACTGGAACTTGAGTGAGGAAACCCGGGACCGATCTCCGGTCATGCATGCTAAGAAAAGGGGGTCGTTATCTATAGTAGATTCGACCTCCGATTAAGGACTTGTCTTCGGACTTGTTGCCTAGGGCCGGTTGCCGGCTCAGCTACGCTGGACTCCCGTCCAGAGTAGGTGGCATTAAGATGGTGCGGTGGGATCACCTAAATCCCAGGTTCGAATTAGATACAACCAATCCCTTCCAGGAAAGGTTTGTATACTGAGATTAAGATTGAGATTGAGATTAAGATTAAGGTAAGATTAAGCTAAGTTACAATCATTCCTTTTTAAAGGATGATTTGTATTGTTAAGATTAAGATTAAGTTAAGATTAAGATGAGTTGCAACCATTCCCCTTTAAAGGATGGTTTGTATAATTAAGATTAAGATAAGTGACATCCACTCCTTATTAAAGGATGGTTGTTTCTAAGATTAAGATAAGAATCAGATTGAGGTAAGATAAGATGGACTAAGATTAAGAGGGAACATTAGTTAAAGAGTTAAATAACTAACTCTCTAATTAAGGGAACGCATTTAAGTCGTTCATTGTGGTGTGAACTTTGATTGTTCATATCTGAGTTGTTTTTACTGCACTTTCTATTATGTTGTGCATCTAATCAACCTCCATGCTATCGACAATTAGTCGTCGTAGCCACGTTAGCTTGGGGGCCATGAGAGGATCGTACCAGCATTCGTGCTGACCCCCTCGGGGGCTTCTTTTTACTACACAGGTGAATATCAAGAGGCGGCTGTCGCGAGAGTAAGAAGGAGTACAAATGTTAAAGGTTAAGAGTGGCCTACGAGTTGTTGCATGTACACTCGTATGGCAATTTGAGTTAGTAAAATGTATAGGTTGTGAGAGGATTGTAGAAGGTTATGTAAAAGGTTAAGGTGGTTAGACTAATGTTCGGTATATTCTGTAGTCAGACCGTGGCAAGGTCCTGGATTGTAAAGAATTCCGCTGTGACATGTTTATGTATATACTGTTAAGTTGCGAGACCACATTTGGATTGAGTTGGGTGTTACAA
>CM041778.1:193128906-193166874 GCA_023374045.1 Limonium bicolor | reverse complement strand
TCCACATTACCTTTCATTGCCACATACTCATAATCAAGGAAGAATTTGCAATAAACTGTTTAGCATGAAAGAACTTTCCTTGCAATTTTCTGAGTAAGCATTATTCATTTCATCCCCTCAGACTTTTTCTCCCCAACCTTGTAGCGGTGTTGGGCCTTCTATCCCAGATCAGATGATATTAGGTAGATGAGTGATGAGGCACTCCATGGGCTTAATTACCGAATGGGAGAGGTTTGTTCCGGTTCAGAGTAGATTAGAGGAGTACCTTGCCTTTGTCCTTTCCTTCCATTCATTCCAGAACTTCCCAGAAGCCCCAAGTTAGTTCAAACAAAATAGTCACACAATGGTCTCACCTTTTATTGAAGGAAATAGATGCAAATTTTAACCAAAACCGAAAATCCAAGAAGTATAACCAAAGTTCTTATGACCGAAATTTCAGATTAAATCTCAAAAATGTTTGCTACTTGTATGTTATTCCCGACTGATGCATCTGACCAAAGCTGAAAACCAAGTATGTCGAATTAAAATTTTTTTTGTGGAGGGTCATCAAAGGTTAGTGATAGGAGAATAAGTATTGTCAGGAGCCACAGAAAACAAATAAATAGACTTGCAACCCCCTTACTACCTCCCCCACACTTAGAAATTTGCAATGTCCTCATTGCTACTAGAATGGGATTATAGTGCATTAGTAGTTTCAGGGAGTATAGAAATCAAGCAATAAACGCACAACCCCCCTTACTACTAACCTCCCCACACTTAGAAATTAGCAATGCCCTCATTGCTACTAGAATGTGATTATAGTGCAAAAGAAAGAATAGGACTCCCCTGAATAATCGAGGAAGATGATGTCCCCACACTTAGGAAAAGGGACGAGAGACTCAAGGAGTGTTGGAAAAATTTTGGCAGAGTCTCCTTTGTATTCTTTCGAAATCGCACACACAAAAGATGGCAATCCTGTTGGAATGCAGCAACAACAGATAATATGGTGCAATAATAGTCAAGGAACATAACTAAGTAGTGGCAGTAGTAGAAGTATCAAAGTAACAATCCAAAATAGAAAAGGAAAAGTACCATAAGGTGCAACCTAACCAGCTAAAAAGTCATTAAAACAGCCAGAGTTAGAAAATAAAAGAGAATCCGAAACAGCAATAACAAAATAAAGAGTCTGAAACGAAAAGATCATAAACCAGCATGAGATCTACTGAGGTGGTGGGTGATCCCGAGGTAGACGCCAGGACTCCAATTGTCTGAAGCGCTCATCATACTCAAGGAATCGGGCCTCCTGGCGAGCCTCGTACTCAGCAAATCGGGCGTCCTGCCGAGCCTCATAGTCGCTCTGTCGGGTCTCCAATGCTGAGATCCGTGCTCCATAATCGTGCAGGCTCGTACTCATCCCGTCGAGACGAGTGTCTATCTGGGCCATGTGGGCAGCAAAACCATCGATCCGTGCAGTGATCATCCCCTGCCAATCAGTAAACTGACGAAACATCTCGTCATATCTCGGTGTAGGAGCAGTAGGCATCGGAATGTCTGGGAGGTCACCAGCAGCGGCAACAGCAGGTGGCTCTGCCTCAGCAGCTGCACCAGGTCCGGGAGCTCGTGCACCCGGCTGTGCGCGGCGGCGCTTCACCCACTGATCATCAATCTTCTCCCACTGATAAAAACGCGTCATCGTCATGTCGATGGGAAAGCGGGGATACTGGGGCTGCTCATCTGAACAATCCACTCCAGCGTCATCAAAGAAGGACTGCAGAAGGTGCGGGAAGGGAAGAGAGTTGCTGCTGTCCACGTCAATTATCCGGAGCATGGAGTGGAAGATGATGCCATGCAGGGCGATGGGGAACGCTACCCGGGCAAGCTCGTCATCCAGGAGATAGCGTAAGACATAACAGTCAATGGCGTTCAGGTCCGTACACTCCCGGGGTCGGACATTAGACATGATAATCCCCAAGATTAGACGCTCTAGTGGGGTGGGTAGTTTATCGCCGGTAACTACCTGCTTGTCCCGGTTGCTACGCCTCTGGCGGTTTTGAACCGTAGGATCATTCACAATCAAATTTATATAATGTTCCCTAGCCTGTCTCTCACTGAGTTCCTGATTTTCCCGTTCCTCTTGAGTCGGGATCCTAGCCCGAATAGGAATATGTAGAGCATGTCGAATACGGGTGTAGTCGATAAGAATATCCTTCCCCTTAACCCGTGACTTAATTTCCATACCATCCTCACGCACCGTAGCATTAGCATAGAATAATTTAACCAGTCGCGGGTAATGTTTACCACCGCGGTTCAGCAGACAAACCCAACCCCTGTTGCTAAATATCCGCTCCAAATCGAATTCAGATATTAAAGTAGGACATACTGACCTCTCAGGAATTATTTTTCGCTCCTTAGCTTGGAACCAATCCCAAGCAGCGTCAGTGATGAATTCGGAGCGGTCCGTCTCGCGTACCCGGAGTGGGGGAGCGTCGGAAGATGATGATGCTCCGGCGGTGGTGCGTCATGCTCTTTTGGGTGCCATGTGAAGTTTCGATTCTGGACTGGCTAAGAAGGCTACGTTTGGTTGGGCTGAAATGTGAAAAATTGGGGAAGTGGCACAGTGTGGGCTAGTTACTGCTCACGGTTAATATTGAGAGAATAGAGGGAGTGGTGTTATGTAATTCGAAGGAAGGGGGTGGGCGAGGTCTTAAGAGGTGGTGAGATGTGAAGTGAAGTTATGGTGTAGGATGGGTAGTGGGTTGTGCGAGGCGCGATAGAGGGGTTGTGGGGTTTGAGTTGGGGTGGCTGGCGAAGAAGGAGCAGGTGAATTCGAGAGTGGCAGTGGTTTGGTGTTGGTTGAGTGCGACGGCGATGGAGGTGGTGAGGTGGGTTGGCTGTAGTGTGGCGTCGGTTTTGAGCAGGTGAGAGGCGACGGGATAGAGTGGTGTGGTGTTGGTGGCGCGAAGAAACAGGGCGGAGAGTTGGGTTGTTGGTGTCGAGTTGGTGGTGGTGATTTGGGCTGGCGATTTCGAGGTTGGGAGAGAGAGGGCGAGAGCGAGAGAGGGAGTTAGGGATTGAGTGAGATAGATAGAAGAGAAGCGGGAGAATGAAGACGACAGTGTTTTTGGTTTTTTTTTTACAGCTTAAGGTGGTCCGGGACTTAGGCTGTGGTTGAAGTCCCGGACCATGGCTTAAATCAGGTCGAGATGTTTCTTCATATGTGGTCCGGGACCTAGGGTGAGGTTGAAGTCCCGGACCACCCCTATTTTCTGTGTCGAGAATCTTCTCCTTCTATGGTCTGGGACTTAGGCTGTGGTTGAAGTCCCGGACCACCCCTATTTTTCGATTCGAGAGTTGTTTGCTCCTTTGGTCCGGGACTTAGGGTAAGGTTGAAGTCCCGGACCACCCTATTTTCTGTTTCGAGAGTTTTCTCCTTATCTGGTCCGGGACTTAAGTCCTGTAACATGTCCCGGACCACCCCATTTGTTTCAACCGAAGGATTGCCTCTGAGTACTCTGTTTCTCTTCCTTCTTCAAATCTAAATTTTAACAAAACCAAGCAAAGAAAAATGGCTAACAAAGTAATTAGAACAAGTAAAAACGTGCATTAACATGGAAATCAAGAGGGTAGAAGAAAGGAGATTGGGTTGCCTCCCAATGAGCTGCCCGTCTTTTCGGTCTTTGGCTAGACCGTGTAATTGTAAGATCAGTATGGAGGATCATGCACCGTGATCACCGAATGGACTTCGGCGATGTCACCACTGAGATAGTGTTTCAACTGAGACCGTTTACTTTGAAAGTCTCCCCTTCCGCATTGATTAAACCTATGGCTCCATAAGGCGAGACACTTGTTATTGTGAACGGTCCAGACCAGCGAGATTTCAACTTTCCCGGGAATAATTTCAGACGGGAGTTGAATAGAAGCACCTTATCTCCAACGTTAAACTCACGTTTACCAAAATCTTGTCATGCCACCTTTTTGTCTTTTCCTTATAGATTTTGGCATTTTCATATGCTTCCTCTAAATTCCTCCAAATTGCACAACTGCATCTTGCGCTTCTCACCAGCCTTTTGTAAGTCAAAATTTAATGCTTTGATGGCCCAAAAAGACTTATGCTCCAATTCTACAGGCAAGTGACATGCCTTGCCATAACCAATTTGTACAGACATACCTAAGGGGTTTTGAAGGCAGTGCGATATGCCCACAAAGCATCATCTAGCTTGAGTGACCAATCGCGTCTAGAAGAGTGACAGATTTTTGAAGGATCCACTTGATTTCTCTATTTGTAATCTCGGCTTGCCCGTTTGTCTGTGGATGATATGGTAGGGAAACCTTGTGCCGTACGCCATACTTCTGTAGGAGAGCTTCAAATTGTTTGTTGCAGAAATGGGTACCTCCATCACTAATGATTCTCGCGGAACACCAAAACGAGTGAATATATTCCGCTTCAAAAATTTCAGCACTACTTTTGCATCATTAGTTGGTGCTGCTATTGCTTCCACCCATTTTGTAACGTAATCTACTCCTACCAAGATGTAGAGGTTACCTTGTGATGATGGAAATGGTCCCATGAAGTGCATGCCCCAAAGGTCGAAAGGTTCAACTTCCAATATAGAGTTCAATGGCATCTCATGGCGTCGAGATAGGTTCCCATGTCTTTGACTGGTCACATGTGGATACAAACTGATGACAATCTTTGTTCAAGGTCTTCCAAAAGAAACCTGCTTCCAAGACTTTTGCAGCTGTCCGAGCAGGACCGAAATGACCTCCTGCTTCTCTTGAGTGACAATGATCAAGGATATCACTTATTTCAATATCAGGAACACATCTTCGAATCATCCCATCTGCACAAACCTTGAAAAGAAATGGATCATCCCAACGGTAGTGCTTAACAGTGGAGAAGAACTTCTTCCTCTGCTGATATGTCAATGCTGGGGGTACTATCTGTTTTGCAAGATAGTTTGCAATATCTGCATACCAAGGATCTCCAGTGGAGCCAACTTTGAACACATGCTCTCATCGGGAAAAATCGTTAATTGGTATACCATCATCATCACATATGTAATCCGAGATAAGTGATCAGCCACTCCATTCTGTACTCCGGGTTTGTCCTTTATCTCTATATCAAACTCCTGAAGGAGTAGGATCCATCGAATCAGCCTCGGTTTTGCTTCCGCCTTTTTAATAATGTCGGAGGGCGGAATGATCTGTATGGACTATGACTTTACTCCAATGATGTATGATCTGAATTTGTCGCATGCAAAGACGATGGCTAACAGCTCCTTTTCTGTTGTTGCATAATTTTTTTGTGCATCATTAAGTGTCTTACTTGCATAGTAGACTACCTTCAGCATTTTGTCATGTCTTTGCCCCAGAACTGCTCCCATGGCGAATCGCTAGCGTCACACATGATCTCGAAGGTAGAACCAATCAGGTGCAACAACAACTGGTGCAGATATTAGCTTTTCCTTGATGATGGTAATGCCTCAAGACATTCTTTGTGAAGTTGAATTTCACGTCCTTGGCCAGCAAGTCACACAACGGCTTGGATATCTTTGAAAAATCTTTAATTAACCGTCGGTAGAAGCCCGCATGACCTAGGAAACTTCTCACATCTTTTACTGAAGCTGGTGGTGGTAACTTATCGATCACTTCAACCTTGGCCTTGTCCACCTCAATTCCTTTGCTAGAGATCCTGTGTCCCAGCACAATGCCCTCTTGCACCATGAAGTGGCATTTTTCCCAGTTTAGGACTAGATTGGTTTCTCTGCACCTGGCTAAGATATGATCCAAATTTTCCAAACAAGAGTCAAAAGTTAGTCCAAAAACTGAAAAATCATCCATGAATACCTCGATGCATTTTTCAATGTAGTCTGAAAATATGGCGGTCATGCAACGCTGGAAGGTAGCTGGTGCGTTACATAAACCGAAGGGCATGCGGCGGTAGGCATAAGTGCCATATGGACATGTGAAAGTTGTTTTCTCCTGGTCCTCTTCAGCAATAGGTATCTGAAAATACCCAGAGTAACCATCCAAGAAACAGTAATATTTATGACCTGCAAGTCTCTCCAACATTTGATCAATGAAAGGAAGGGGAAATGATCTTTTCTAGTTGCAGCATTCAGTTTCCGATAGTCAATGCATACTCTATGCCCTGTAATAGTTCTTTGGGGAACTAACTCACCTTTATCATTGGGAATTACAGTAAATCCCCCTTTCTTGGGCACTACTTGTGTAGGGCTCACCCATTCACTATCAGAAATTGCATAAATAATACCTGCATCGAGAAGCTTAATGACTTCTTTCTTTACCACCTCCTTCATGTTTGGGTTCAATCTTCTCTGGGGTTGAACTAGTGGCTTAAAGTTTTCTTCAAGAAAGATGCGGTGTGTACAAAAATGAGGGGCTATCCCCTGGATATCAGCGATTGACCAACCTATCGCCTTCTTGTTCTTCTTAAGCACCTGCACTAGTCGTTCCTCCTGTTCATCAGTTAGCTCTGCAGAATAATGACAGGCAAACTAGAGGGTTCAATTAAGAAAACATATTTTAAATGACTGGGGAGAGGTTTCAGCTCCAAGGATGGTGGTTCTTTGATAGAGGGAATCAGCTCCTGAGGTTCCCTGTCTAGCTTCTCACGTTCTATTGGGGGACCTTTTCGATATCGTCCTCCTGCTGATAATTGGAATGCCACAGCAGAGATCTCCGGATTATCATGAATTCCATCTATGGATTCCACCAAACATTTCTCTAGCTCATCAATGTCAGCAGGGCTGAATACATAATCCTGCAGTAGAGAGTCAATAGATTCCAAACTAAAACAAGCATGTACATCAGACGGGTGTTTGGTTACCTTTGACATGTCAAAAACAAGTTGTTCATCATGCATTCTCAATATTATCTTACCACCCTCAACATCAATGAGGGTTCTAGCTGTTCGCATGAATGGACGCCCAAGGATTAGTGGTACTTCTTTATCTTCTTCCATATCTAAGATCACAAAGTTAGCAGGGAAAACAAAAGTGCCAACTGACACAACCAAGTCTCGCACTACTCCTTTTGGTAAAATAATAGACCTATCTGCTAATTGAAGAGTAATACGGGTGGGATCACACTCACCCAATCCAAGTTTAAGGTACATAGACAAAGGCATTAAATTGATGCTAGCACCCAAGTCACATAGTCCCTTACCACAGTCAATATTACCTATAGAACATGGGATGATTGGAAGACCTGGATCATCGAGCTTCGGGGGAAGCTTTTTAGTGAGCACAGCAGAGACTCTCTCTGTCAACTGGACCGTTTCCTTTTCTATCAAGGACCTTCTATTTGAAAGGATGTCCTTCATGAATTTTGCATAGATAGGCATTTGCTTTAATGCATCTGCAAAAGGAATATTTATGGTCAGTTTCTTAAAAATACTCAAAAACTTACCGAACTGCTCATCAAGGTCTTTCTTCTTCAGTCTGTTCGGGAATGGAATGGGCAACTCAATAGCTGCTCTCTGTGATGGTTTGGGGCTGTGGGCAGACTTGTTTGATGTCTCATGCTCTGGCTGTTTAGGTTAGCTAGCCGGGGTATTTCCCAATATTGGTTGTTCAACAATCTCAACCTCTTGTCCTGCATCTTTCTCTTCATTGGATTGATCGGGAGTATCCACAGCTTCAGGGATCGGATGATCAAGCTGTCTACCACTTCTCAAGTTTATTGCTTTAGCATATTCTCTTGGATTCATCTCTGGTTGACTGGGCAAGGAACCTGCTGGTCTCTCTGAAAGCTTTTGACTGATTTGAGCCAATTGGGTTTCCATTCGCTTATTGTGAGCCTTCTGTTCTTGCATGAACGCCTTTTGGTTGTTGTTGATCTCATCTTGCTCATTGAATCTGGCTTTTGTAGATGTAATGAATTCGCACATCATAGCTTCCAAGTTTGAGGAACTACTAGCTCCTTGGCTTTGTACCTGTTGGTTTTGAGGGGGTCTCTGATAGGACTGATTATATTGTTGTGGTGCTTTCTGATTGTAGTTGTTGTTCTGAAATCTTTGCTGTTGATAACCCTGATTGTTTTGATTGTTGAAGAAATTCCCTTGTCTGTTTCCCAGGTAATTTACTTCTTCATTTGGTGGAGATGTGCACTAACACAAGTTTGAGCTTCTGCCACAATATTCACAAGGTGGACAAGCCTCAGGAGATGCTGTTGCATTTGATTGTGGGTTCATTGCTGCACACATTCGCTCAAACTGCTTTGACATTGCTTCCATCTTGGCAGCCAGAAAAGTATTTGAGTCTACTTCATAGACTCCAACGGTTTTCTTCGGTGCAGCCTCTCCTGTTCTCGCACCTCCCCACTGATTGGATGCATTGGTAATGGTCTCCAACAATTCCTTGATTCTAGCTATTGGTAGCTCCATGAGGCTTCCTCCTGCACAAGTGTCTACCAACAAACGACTTGAATGATCCAAATCTTTGTAAAAAGACTGTAAAATTACCTCCTCCCCTAGGCCATGGTGTGGTACTCTGCGCACAATCCCTTTGAAACGCTCCCAAGCCTTAGATAGTGTCTCACCAGTGAACTGCTTAAAGTTGGTAATCTCTCCTCTCATAATCAGCATCCGGGAAGGAGGGAAATATTTTGCCAAAAATGCGTTTGCTAACTCCGTCCAGGTAGTGACTGTTGGGTGTCAATGAGTTCAACCATTTCGCAGCTCTGTCTCTTAGGGAGAATGGGAAGAGAGTCAATCTAGCCACCTCTTGTGAAGCTGATGTAGAACAAGCTCCCACCAATCTTATGAAAGTGGTGAGATGGACATTGGGATCTTCGGTGATTGTTCCGCTGAATTGAGGTGCATTCATGACCATAGTAACATAGTGCGTTTTGAACTGCCACTGCACTCCAGCTGGTAGTGCAGGAACCACTATCGGTGAAATAAGCCCTTCGACGCTTGGGCGAGTATAATCTCTCATGTGCCTTTCTGGATTGGTATTCTCCATATTAGTTTCTGGGGGGTTGTTTAGAATCTCTTCCTCAACAATTCCTTCGGTTGGTGATTCTTTTGGAGGTACCTCCTGAACAATTGGAGGATCCAGCTCTAATCTTTTTCGAATCCTTCTTGTTACTCTTTCTATCTCCGGTTCAATTTCAAATTCAGGGTCTCCTTCAGAACGAGTTTTCACCATAAACCAAGATCAGATAATTGATAGTAATGCAGTTGTAAAAGATCAAAAGTAAAATGAAACAAAATTAAAAGGGACAGAAGCAAGATAAAATTAAATAAGATCAAAAATAGAATAATACTTAGAACCAAAAATAAGAAATTAATTGCATAAAGCTTAAGAAAATAGACAAAGGAAAACAAAAACAAAAAAAAAATAGAACAAAACAAAACAAAATTAAATTAGACAATACCAAAATAAAAATTACACTAAGCAACCGTGCCTCCCCGGCAACGGCGCCATTAACTTGTTGGGTAAAAACCTAACGGCAAGTATACCGGTCGATTATAGCAAGTTTTTCCTAGAAGTGTCCCTCCAGGTTATCGAATCCAAGGGAGGCAGCGTTTTAGTTTGATTGATATTTAAGAACAAATTAAAGAAATAACTCAAGTAACAGGGGGGTTTTGTTTGTTTGGATTGCTAAATTATAAAACAAGAATGTAAATAAGATCAAAGGTAACAAATGCAAGACAGTGGACAAAATGATGATATTTTTGGTTTAATAAAGAGGGAAAATTCCGGTTTACTACTCCTCCAAACTCTTCGGTTCCTTTCTCAATATGTCTACCAAATTTAGACTAAAATCCTAGAACAGAAGTACTTCACGTTCGGTCTCCCGCTCGGTGAATTCTAATTAACAACTAATAAATTTTAACTCTCGTTACAAATTTACTAATTGCTAACAGCCTTAAGAATAATCCAGTTTAATGATCAGTTAATATCCTAGAGGAATTACCGTCTCTAAATTAACCGGTGTTGTTCCTATTGTCTGTTATCTACCGCAGTTCTCACTTGTAAGCAGATAAACTGATAAAATCAAGTAATTGGCCAAATCACAAGATTTATAAAGATATAAAAGGAACAACACTTTAATCTGTTAAAATGGTAAATCACAAAGATAGTAGAACCTTGAGTTTGGATTACATAGCAAACCGAAATTTATAAAAACTACTCAGCCATGGAAATGAAAATACTGCAAAGATATGTGAACAACATTAAAGAGGAAGACAAGAAGAAACTCTGATTTAAGAATCTGCAGTGGAGTCTTGGTGTATGATCAGTGCTTTCTTCTGCTTCTTCTCCAGGAAATGGTGTAGTCCCGAACTGCTTGTGTTCTCTAGATTTTGTGAATGTGTTTGATGTTTAATGAGATGAATATGGATGGAGGAGTGTAATGGGTGAGGAATGGAATGGTGTATGAGGAAGGAGATGTTATCCGATGGATATTGTGTGTCCTGGTTGTGTAGAAATGAATTGTATTTATAGTGTTCCTGGGTGAGTACGTAACATGGTGTGGTGGTAAGAGTGCTGGACTTTGTGAGTGGATAAGTGAGTGTTTAAGTGGGTGGTGAGCTGAAATTAGGGAAATAATTGGATTAATGGGAGGATGATTGAAAGTAGCGTGGTCTGGAAAGGGAGTACAGACAATGGAAATATGGGGTGGCGCAGTATAATAAGAAGAGAATCTCTTCTTTTCAATCGCGCGCTACAGACGTCTGTTACAACCTCTTGGTCCGGGACTTAGGATGTGGTTGAAGTCCCGGACCATTCGCTTTGAGATATATTCTATTTTCACCGTCTGTGTGGTCCAGGACTTAGGCCAAGCATCAAGTCCCGGACCATGCTTGAAATCTGGTCGATAGAATTGCCTCATTGTGGTCCGGGACTTAGGCTGTGTATTAAGTCCCGGATCATACCTGTATTTGATTCAAGATTTTGAGTCACAATGTGGTCCGGGACTTAGCTCCAGAATCAAGTCCCGGACCATGCTTGATTTTAATTCAAGAGTTCAAATCAGCTTGTTGATTTTCCATGTGTTCCACTAGTGATGTGAATGTGTTTCTTTGAGATTAAAAATCTGAAAAAGCACACAAAAACCATAAAAGAAGACAATTGCAAACAAGAAACATAAAAGTGCTCATAAGACAGGAATTTAGCAGTCAATGGTAACAGATTAGGCATCAAAAGATCCTTTAGAAATAGGTAAATTCCTGACTTATCAGTATCCACAACTCAATCTAGTTTTTAGGGATCAAGTCCCAAGTCTCTATATTCCTAAGTTCGTAGTGTACATCAAACACAACAGGAATACTTTGTAAGGTGATATCATATACCTACAATGTAGTGCAATGTAATAAACACAATCATATTTCATTTCAAATAGTGCAGCGTAGTGCACATGAACTTTCCATTGTAGTGTAACGAAGTACACATCAGCAAGTAGAAGTACGAATACATTCATATACGGTGTTACACAAGAACACATACAAGACAAGGTGTCATTGAAAAACACAGAAGTGCAACAAGATGCATAATAAACTCACAAACGAAAAAGGCTCTACCCCCCCAAAAAAAGGGGTACACCCACGTACCCTAGACTAAAGTGTCTAGTCGGTAAATAATGAGGGAAACTTTGTTCGCATATCCGCTTCTAGTTCCCATGTGGCCTCTTCAACATCATGGTTCGACCAAAGAACCTTTACGAGGCTCACAGACTTATTTCGAGTATCTCGTGTCTTTCTATCTAAGATTCGTTGCGGTGTTTCCACGTACCGCATTGTTGGTTCTAATGATAGTGTCTCTGGTTGTAGAACATGAGAAGGATGAGGCATGTATTTCTTAAGCTGAGACACGTGAAAAACGTTATGTACCTTGCCCAATTCTGCTGGCGAATCAAGTCGATATGCCACATGGCCCACCCGCTCTGTGATAGCGTAGGGTCCTACAAACTTCGGGCTTAGCTTGCCCTTCTGTCCAAATCTGAATACACCCTTCATCGGTGATACTCGTAGAAATACTTGGTCGCCAACTGCGAACTCAAGGTCTCGTCGTCTCTCATCAGCGTACGATTTCTGTCTATCTTGTGCTGCTTTCATATTATTTCTGATCTGTTGTACTTCTGCCTAAACTTGCTCTAAGTACTCAGGCCCAATGATGACGGTCTCACTAGACTCGTCCCAGCACAATGGTGTGCGGCATGGTCGGCCATATAATGCCTGAAAAGGTGACATCTGTATAGAGGCGTGATAACTGTTATTGTATGCAAACTCAATCAGATGTAACCTATCTATCCAGCTACCCTGAAAGTCCAAGGCACATGCTCGTAGCATGTCCTCTAAGGTCTGAATAGTCCTCTCTGATTGACCATCTGTCTGAGGATGAAATGCTGTGCTAAGCTTCAATTCAGTTCCAAGTGCTTCGCGAGTAGCTCGCCAATATCGTGAAAGAAATCTGGTATCTCAATCAGAAACAATAGTCTTTGGTACTCCATGATGTCTGATAATCTCCTTCTCAAATAGTTCTACCAACTTTGGCACCTTCCAAGTGTCTTTCATCGGTATAAATCTCGCCACTTTGGTCAGTCGATCAACAACAACCCAAAGCATATTTAGTCCTCCTCTCGTAGGTGGTAGTCCCACCACGAAGTCCATAGAAATATCATAAAACTTCCATTCAGGAACTGGCATAGACTGTACCATGCCTCCCGGTCGTCTATGTTCAAATTTTACTTTCTGGCAAGTGAGACATCGAATCACATATTCTATCACGTCACCCTTCATACCACTCCACCAGAAATACCTCTTTAGATCTTTATACATCTTAGAAGCTCCTGGATGGACAGATGTGGAAGAAGTGTGGGACTTTCGAAGAATATGCTCTTTTATATCTGTGTTGTCTCTGGGAATACATAATATGCCCTTTAATCTGATTAGTCCATCATCGTGTAGCTGGAACTCATACTTCCCTCCTTCAAATGTACCGTCAGACAACTTCTGACTAATCTCCATCATTCACTGATCATTCTACTGTGCGCTACGTATGTCGTCTATAAGACTCGAGCTAGCCACAATGGCATTTAAGGAATGTGCTCGTCGACTCAATGTGTCTGCTACTACATTAGCTTTTCCTTCTTTGTACTGCAAATCGAAGTCGTAATCCTTGAGAAACTCAACCCATCTTAGTTGTCTCATGTTTAACTCCTTCTGGGTGAATACATATTTCAAACTTTTGTGATCCGAGTATACGGTCATCTGGACACCATACAGGTAGTGGCGCCAGATCTTTAATGCAAAAACAATTGCTCCAAGCTCCAAGTCATGTGTGGGATATTTATCCTCATGTTTCTTCAGCTGTCGGGAAGCGTAGGCGACTACCTTCCCATTCTGCATAAGTACACACCCTAATCCTCTGCCTGATGCATCACAGTAAACTTCATAACCCTCTGTGCCTTCTAGTATAGTCAAAACGGGTGCTGATGTCAAAGCATCCTTCAAATACTGAAATGAGGTCTCACATTCTGTAGTCCATGTGAATGGTGCGTCCTTTTTCATTAAACTTGTCATAGGTTTTGATATTTTGGAGAAGTCTCTGACAAACCTTCTGTAGTAACTTGCTAACCCAAGGAAACTCCTGATATCAGTCACTGTCTTTGGCCTAGGCCAGGTGCGAACTGCTTCTATTTTTGCTGGATCCACTGCGATCCCTGCGTCTGAGATAACATGTCCTAGAAAGGAAACTCTATCTAACCAAAACTCACATTTGGAGAACTTAGCATAAAGCTGGTTCTTCCTTAAGATCTCAAGTACATGTCGGAGGTGACTCTCATTCTCTTCCTTAGACTTTGAATAAATTAGGATATCATCGATGAATACAACCACGGTCTTGTCCAACTGCTCTCTGAATAATCTGTTCATCAAGTCCATGAAGACTGCCGGTGCATTTGACAAGCCAAAAGGCATAACTGTAAACTCATAGTGGCCATACCGTGTTCTGAATGCTGTCTTTTCTCTGTCTTGCTCCCTGATAGGTATCTGATGATATCCCGATCTCAAATCGATCTTTGAAAACACCTTTGCTCCTCTTAATTGATCAAACAAATCGTCAATTCGTGGTAGTGGATATTTCTTCACTGACACTGCATTAAGCTCTCTGTAATCGATACATAACCGAAGGCTTCCATCCTTCTTCTTCACAAAAAGAACTGGTGCTCCCCAAGGAGATACGCTAGGTCGTATGTATCCCTTGTCTAATAAATCCTTAACTGTTCCTTCAACTCAGCCATCTCTGCTGGTGCCATACGGTACGGTGCCTTAGCTATGGGACCGGTACCTGGTAGTAATTCAATGGAGAACTCTACCTCTCTGGATGGCGGTAAGCCTGGAAGTTCCTTTGGAAAAATATCCGGAAATTCTGACACCACTGGCATATCTGGATCAAAATCTGGGTCGTGCTCTACATCCTGAACATAGCATAAATATACTTCCTTCTGCTTCCTGACTTCTTTGTACATGGACATAGCAGATATCACTTTTATTGATGGTGCTCTAGGGCTCTGCGGTAAGACACTGTCACTCCTGATGGGCTCTTAAGTAACAGTCTGCGCTCTGCACAAAGATGCGGCCTCTGTGCCGCCCCAACCAGTCCATCCCGGCTATAACGTCGAATCCTAGACCTCTGAACTCAATTAGGTCAATGGGAAATTCCTCCTCCTTAATACGGATAGTGGCTCCTCTATAAAGACGAGTGCAACTGACCTTCTCCTTAGACGGGAGTGCCACCTTAAAATCAGGTAACTCTACAGCGTCTAGCCCCAACTTCCCCGCAAGCGAAGGCGAAACGAAAGTATGTGAGGCTCCGGAGTCGAACAGTACTGATGCATCCACCTTGACAGGAAAGGTACCAGTGAGGATCGTGCCGCCCTTGCTGGCCTCCTCCTCTAGTATACTTAAGGCACCTTCCGTCTCCTTAGCACAACCTAACAACAGAATCTGGGTAAGTACTTTGATATGATGGAGGTCGAAAGACATTCACTATAATGCTTCATTGATGAGATGATCTCCTCTTCAGTGTCTAAACAATTACAATACTAGTATTTCTAAAAGTCAAACTTAATCTTCCTGGTTCATGTGGGTGTTTATCACTGTCGAAGGTGCTGAGTTCATTTAATCCTTTTAATTCCATGGTATAGCAACCTTGACTTTCCACCCATTATTAAAACATCTCCTGACTTCAATATGATTTTCTTTGCAAGGTCCACACGCTTCTGCTCGCCATAAAGGAACTCTGCGTCATCTCCAATTGACAAAGACAATACTGGTATCCCCTGATCGAGGGACCCTTGTGTTTCATCCTTGTCCTGGTGTAGTCCTAAGCGGCCTCCTTCTTCATAGAAGTTGATGATACATAGATCAGCCCTTAGATTGGGAACTGGATCTTCTTCTAGCTGTTGAGCTGTATTAACTGCTTGTTCCACAATTTGTAAAAATTCTTCTGGGATTTTTGGTACTTGCGCTCCATCTCCATTTCTTGTATCCTGGTAGGTCTTTGAGTAAGGATTCCAATCCTTTCCTAAGCACATCATTTTCAGCTTCATTTTTGATCCTCCTGGAAATTCGGGAGTGTAGAACCCTCCTGGTCCTGCTCCCAGTTCTTGACATCTTCTGATGATTGCAATTTGTGTTTCCGGCGTTAGGTATCCTTTGAGTAGTATTAACCTGGTTGGATAACCTTACATTGTTCGTTCCCTGGTTCTTGTGCTTTGATAATGTTTTCTTCCAGGGAGGGCGGTGAGGGGATAGGAAAGCATATCTTATAGCTTCCTACGTGGTTTAAAATTCTACTAGTGAGTCTTATAGTTCTTTCCTACTCAATTAGGCACTTAAGGCATGCAAGCACTCATTCACAACATTCATTGCTCAATGACATTTCGTATGGGTTTAGAATACCTGGGTAGAAGTACCAGCTTCATCTGAGCGGTCCATGACATGCAGGGCGGGTCCCGATGCTGGGCCTTTGCCCTTATTTCCCTGAGTTTGGTTTGTTGGTGGAGGGCGAGTATCGCTGGCTCCATTCTTATGGCCGGTGTTTGCCTTTGCTCCCGGGCGGTAGTTCCTGCTCTCCGGGTTCTTAATGCACTCGAAGGCTCGGTGTCCCCATATCTGACAGTGGCGGCACTGGACTTTCTCCTCTTAGCAGTCCACACCGGGGTGATCCTTTCCACATTGTCTACAGTTGAAGTGGCGGACAACCTCTGGCCCGTGTTTGAGCCATGTCCAGAACCTATTACAATCGAGGTCAATTATATATTCCATCGGTACTGAAGTAATCACAAAAGTTTCAAATTTAACTGCTTGGTCAGAGAGCCTACCCTTAGATGGGTAGGTTTTCTGTGAGTTTGCTGCTCCGTAGGTTCCTGACTGGGGGTTCCCAGTAGTCTGGTTCCCCTTCCCTTGATAGGACCCCTGGCCTGTTGGAGTTTCCCTGCTTGGCATCCTCGCTGCCAGGTCCGTCCTATCTCTTTTGGGAGCTCAAAGCATCCCTTCTTTTGCATGTGATCTCCACAATGGAGGCAGCATGGTAACATTCCTGAAATCTCAAGGTATCAGTCTCCAAATCTCCCATGACGGGGTATAGTAGGTAATAAAATTTCAACTGGTTTATGTCTCTCCTGTTTTACCTGTAAGCTGGTGGGAATGATTGGTCCCATCCCAAACTGGAGTCGAGGACTCAGTCCCCCATAGAACCGGTCGACCAAACCTGGTCCGAGTATCCTATCCGGGTAGTAGTCGGAGTAGTGAAGTAAACTTCACATAGTATTCATCCACTCATCTTTCCCGTCTGTTCCAGCCATCAAACTCCCTAGTCTTCACCATCCTGGTGTGGGCCGGGTAGTACTTGCCCCTAAGTGCGGTGTAGGTCCCCAAGTGAAAGCTGGATCGTCCAGGTGGTCGGCCTTCACCATATTCCACCAATCTTGCTGCATCTTCAGGTAAAGGCAGCGAGCCTTACCTTTCCCTAGCTGGGACGGCAGTGTCTCGAATGCTGTTTCCATCTCCATGATATAAGTCTCCAAGTGTGCAGGGTCAGTCTTCCCTTGAATGCAGTTGGCCTAGATCAGCCAAACTCTTCACCCAATCCTTCTCTGGGTGGTGGTGGTGGAGGTAGCTGCTGCTGCTGCTGCGCAACCCCCTGTGCAAATGCTTGAGCTATCAAGTAGCAATATCTGCCAGCCTGACAGGCGAATCCTCAGCTGTCTGTCCGCGGCGTCCTCCTCTTCCTGACATCTGCAGGATGTTGAGGTATATTAGATACTGTGGTCACAATCTTGGTCTTGGATAGTAGTCTAAGTAAAAACTAACTTAAACTCCTTTCTATACTATCACTCAACCCGTAACCTATAGCTTTAGAAATCCTAATCTCGGTGTATCCTTGTATCCAGAGCGTAACTGCGCTCTGATACCACTTTTTGTAACACCCCAACCCGAAATCCAATAACCTGTACGACGATCACTCCCAAATAAACATAAACTGCAGCGGAATAAATACAATAACCGGGCGGTATTACAATGCCGTTGGCCACCCTTGTGACCAACAAGGCTAACTCCAAATACAATCTCCAAAAGTCACGGTCTGAATACGAATACAACCCGAGATACTAGGAATCAAACTCAAATACAATAATAAGTAAACAAATAACTAGTGATGAAACTCCCGTAGCTTGCTCTACCCCACCTACACTCGGTGTGGTAACTCTTCAACTTCAGGTACCTGGAATTGTTTAGCCATGAAATGGCTCAGCAAAATAATTTGCCGGTATGAAAAACGTGCAGCCCACAAGCTACTGGGCCACACCAACTATTTTGTCGAATACATGCAAGTCATTTTTATAAAGCCGTAAATAAGCATCATAACATAATCACAACAAGCATGCATACAAGGATAACAATGTCACACCGAACAAGACTGCAGAAGGTCAAGTTAGATGTCCTGTAATTATTCACCTGTAGTCAGATCCTCACAATGGGACTAACATGTATATAAGAGTACTTCACAGCAGTGGAGGTATAGTGACCTCGTTAACCTCCTTCGTGGAGTAAGATGGTCGGGTATGATAAACCCTTAGACGAGATGGGACTCTCGTACATTAGGTGGGTAATTAGTCCCTCAGAAGATAACATAGTTAACTCCTGATCTATAGAAAGGTGGGAATTGAACCCTCGAGAGGAATAAAGTCTTCCTCCCCACTTGAACTGTTGGGAATCGAACCCTCGAGAGGAATGAAGTCTTCCTCCCCACTTGTACTGTTGGGAATCGAACCCTCGAGAGGAATAAAGTCTTCCTCCCCACTTGTACTGTTCCGTCACGACGTAAATTGTATAGGAGACGACTTGTGACAGGTACAACTCCGGTAGCATGCATGGCCAGCTCCAACTGGGCTCCTCGTTCTCGTAGTATAGAATTGTTAAATGTCACTCAAGGACGATTACCAAGAACACAGTGTGTATTGTCGGTTGTCACATTTAGGACAACGACGTTTGTTATAAAGTGAAGTTAGTGAGAAACTTGAGTACAAGTTCTCGGTATAATAAAGCGCAGGTATTTAATCCACTGGTAATGTAGTGTTGTATGCGTGGAACATACACGTTACAGTTAGCAACATCACGCACTGCACAAGAGTAATACAACATTTTACAACAATTATCTTGGTCGTTATTTCAAACAACAGATAGCACACAAGCCGGTGTAATCCGGTAGAAAGCAGACTGCAAGAATTCCATACCGTTCACCGTAGACTGTACTTGTTTAGTTCCCGGTCAACGTCTGGTCAAGTATTGTCCTATATTAGGATTAATTGAGAGGGTTAATTTATGTTACCCTTGTATAATAATTTTATTGGGTTATCCAACAATTTCATATTTGTTATTTCATGTGAGGTTTATCTTCTTTAATTACCTTATGGTTTATTGTATAACTTGTTTTGTTATTCCTTCACGATTTAATATAAATCCTTTAATGTACATATATGTATTTATTTATTCATATACTATTTATGTTACTTGTTTTTAGTGGTCAAGAGGACATAATAACTTTATAATTTCCTAACTATATTTATATGCCATACATGGACATAATATGCTTATAGTTTTTATTATTCCCCTTTTTCACTATAAATAATATTTATCGGTTACCTTTAGATTCCTTATAACTATATAAGCGATAGTCTTAATTCCATAATTCCTTAAATCAAAATTCTTTCTTCAAATTCCTCCAAATATCCATATAGGACCTGTATTTATTTAAATCTAAATTCTTACCCTTATATTTCGGTTATTTACAAAACAACCCCATTAATTCATAAACTTTATATTTAAATTCTAACCTCATTATACTATATAGTTTTAATTCCTTATTTAATTATATTACAAAACCACCACTAATATTTTGGTATATAGCTTTTGAATATTATAACTTTCAAAAATTACCACTTAGCCCCTCAAATTCTCGGCCTATATATATATATATATTTTCTATAATTACAATTTAACCACAAAATCTTATAATCTTTACATAATGCCTTATAAACTATAGTTTTAATTTTAATTCTCCATAATTTCCGAATATATATATATATAAATTCTTAAATTACAAACCTAACCCCAAAGTAATTCGGCTTTGTCATATACTTTCCATTAATTACATCTTTACCCCAAAACTTTATAAAATGTTATTTTAACACTTGTTTAAATTATCTAAAATTCATAAACTTAATTCCTAAGCTTATATTATATCATATTTATCCCAAGGACACCCTTAACTCTCAGTTTTTATAGTATATGCACCAAACTTTGTAAAAATTACATTTTAGCCACATAACTTAATTAATTAGCCATTTAAGCACAAATAAAATATTTTTAACTCTCCAAACTTTATAATATAAGTTTATATACATAAGTAGCTCATTAAAACCTATTTATCACTTAGACCATTCGGCCATAATTAAACAGTTACCATATAGTATATAAAAGTGGATTTATATGTCAAAATAATCATACATAAATTCATATGAGTCATATAACTCATGTAAAAACTATGGTAACGTCTTACATTGATTCTTTGGCTTAAAATAGAGTACTTTTGCCCTTGACAATTCAGCTTGACTTCATATTTAACATAGATAAATTTTGTGACACAGAAATGTGTCTCAAGGTAAATATTTTCCATATATGTTATAGATTATATTTTTGGTATATTATACCATACAGTTTCGGTTTTAGATACCCTAGGAGATGTACATAATTTTTGTATAATTTTTAGAAGCTTAACCAAGCTTAAAACATAAAGATTAACTTAGTAAACTTACTTCTTAATAAAGGTGGTTAAGTGCTTGAACTCTTCTTGAATCTCCAAGCTTTATCCAAAGGAATCTTGATGCTCCACTTCGGTTTTATGCAAGAGGTGAAGGTGTTTAGGAGTTAGATCTTTAACAAAGATCTTAAGTAGATTTGTAAGTAGTTTGTCAAGGATTTACCTTAAGCTTTTCTTCTTATAAATTCTGCTCACTTAAGGTGGATGAAGAACAAACTTTCCTTCATGAAAATGAAGAAGAAAAGAACCTTAGAAGAAGTAGAAATCGGTTGCACATAAAAAATGTGCTTTAAGGATTTTCAAGCATGAAAACTACCTTAAGATAACTTTGAGATGCTCCTTGGATTAATGTTGATTTATACAACCTCCTTGGAGTATATGTTGATGCCGAAATGCTATGGTTGTGCAAGGAAGAGTTTTACTTCAAGGCTTGACAAGAAATGCTAGGAAATTACCTTAAAGATGAAGATAGAAGTTAAATCTCCATTAAAGGACTTAAGAGCTTCAAAGGAAGAAGATGAAGGAAGAAGAGAGAGTTAGGAGCCTTACCAAATCGGCAATGTAGTGTGCAAGGGAAAGAATGAAGCTAGACTTACGTAGGAATAAGAGAAGGCCAATTGGAAAAGAATTTTGATTGTTTATTTTAATGTTAATTTGACTAGTCTTTCCTTTTGTTTATTCCATGGGTTATTGGCTCAATAAATGCCCATGTTCTATGCATGATTTCAGCCATGTGGTGTGACAAGGCAAGGTGGAAGAAAATAATGTGAGCTAAATGACAAGGTAAGAAAAGTAAGGCTTTATTCCTTTGATTTTTCAATGTTTGTAACTTGTCTTCTTCTTCCTTGTAGGTGGACGAATTCAAGGCCTGAATGGAGCCTTTCATTCGGCAATGAAGAGCCAAGGACAAGCAAAGGTTGGTCACATGAATTTAAGAAGTCAAAAAGGTGGAATAAGAATCTACTTTTTGCTTTTAGCATTTTGTTTTTGTCTAGCCAACATGGCCTTGTTCCCTTGCATAATTTCGACAGCATGGAGGTCAGATGAGACCTAAATTCTTTTTCCATTAAGTATTATAGCACATGGGAAGGTCAGTCACCATGTCTTATGCCTTTTATAAGTTTTTAATGTAAATTTTATACTAGTTTTTGGACTGAACATTGGCCCCTATAGAGCACCTTGTTTGACACTGACTTTAATTGATTTAGAGGTTCATTTTAACCCTATTTCAGATTCTTAATTCGTGGCATGTCAAAAACTACAAGGTAATTGCGTAAAACGCGTTTTAGTGACACCCGAAGGTGTGTTTTTGTGCTCTAAGGATATTTTGGAAAATAAATTGTTTTATGAGTTCCAAGTGTTTTAAAACTTATTATAGTAAATAATGATATATTAAGACATTACATTGAGTTATATGGGGTTACATCAACCCACGACATAATTTACGGGCCATCGAGACACTCCCGGGCAAAAAGGAGCGTTAAGAAATTCTCCTGTGGTTTTTGTTGAATTTTGAGAAACCACTTCATGTGTTCTCTTTATGATGGTTAATAATGATGTTAGGAACTCTAAGAAATAATTTTATAGGAGTTCGTGCCACCTCGACACTCCTCCGGGCTTTTCGTGCTTTAAGGGCGTGCGTGAGCACTCCCGAGCGTTTTGCGTTTTTGACTAAATATAGCTTAGGGAATATGTTTATATATCATATAATGAGTGTATGACCATTTGGTTTGAGTTTTAGAAGGTCATACAAGGTCATGCTTGATCACATGCTTCTAAGGCGTTTTAGCGTTTATGGTGAAACGGCTATTTTTACGTAACGTTCTCATGCATGGGTTTGCATGCGTACGTGAAATGATTTATATTTGGATTATTTCCCATTAAATAATGGTTTTATAATGTTAATTAGATTTGGGGTATTTCAAGGGACCTGGCGAGGTTTTGTACATACATTGAGCATTGCTTCAATGTTGCTGAAGAAAAGAAGAAATTATTTTTGCTAATGCCGTATCACTAAACGATGTAAATTTACATACTAATTAGCTAACTTTTGCACCTTCATTCCTAATTTCATTTTGTATTTGAAATTGGTGCCACCACTAGGCTTTGTTTATCTTCTGTACCACCACTGCTTCTCTGGTTGTTCTAGATCCACTAGGGTAGTGGAAAGAATTTAACACCGAAGGCTTAATGAAAAGGTGAATTTGTATTACTGCTTAATTGTTTGAGGCTCAAAATTAATTTACTCTTTCATTGTGTTTAACGCTTTTGTTAATATGTGACAGTGCTTATAAACAAACCCCTCGGGGAGAGTTTGCTGAAATGATTATCAAATGCATCAAGGTTCGGGTAATTCATTTATTTCTTTTGTGCTGCTTATCGTTTTACACTTGTGAATTTTGGTGATTTAGTGCCCTAAGCAACCGGATTCTAGGAGTTGCGGGTACTACGTCATGTGGTACATGGACGAGTTCTACGGGTACTTCCCAACATTTGGGAACTCTAAAGAGAAGGTAATACGATATAAGAGGTTGTCTTGTATTTAATTCTTTGTGCAGATTTTTGGTGTCTTGTCTTAATTTCATTATGTGTTCCATTCCTTTTCTTGTTCTAGATTATTGAGCACTTTGGCAAATTCATGACTTATGGGGCAAAAGACTTGATTCATGTCAGAGAGAGCATGACGGCCTTCTTTTTTAGAATGAAGTGGTAGGCTAGCTAGTGTTTTTGTATATATTGTAGTGGTATGAAACTGAAATGACATGTATAACAAATTTGGGAATTGCTAGCTGTTGTACTATTGTGTAAATTAAGATTGTAGCATATCTTTTTATAAAATGTCTGTTGTAATGAAAGTTGCAATATATTTGTTTGAGCTTTAACAGATGCTGTTATCTGTTGCAATTGTGCGCAGAGAAAGTGTTTTGTTGCTATTTTGTACAGGTGTGTTGCAATTGTGCAGTTTGTGTATATCTGTTGCAATTATGCAGTTTCTGCACAATCTATAATAGATTCATGGTGATTTAATAAACACCTAAAAAATTAAAAAAACTTTAAATTACGGTTCCAAGGAAAACCGTCATGTAAACCCTTTTTCTGTAATCACGCCATTGGACTTTAGATCACGGTTCAATCAGAAACCGTAATCTAAAGTGTAGACTTTAGATCACGGTTCCTGATAAACCTGTAATCTAAACTCCAGTTACGCGCGCATGCCAAAACACTTTAGATTACGGTTTTTTAAAAACCATAATGTAAAGTCTGCGACACGCGCGACTGGAAAATGGTCTTTAATTATAGTTTTAAACCTAATTAAAGACATCTCTGTCTTAGGTGACGCCAACGTTAACTATGGTCCAAAACCGTCACTATACACTGTTTTGGATCATAATTTAAGGGTTCTGTTCCACCGGTGTCTCAAGACCCCACCGATCTGATAAGTTTTGATTCTTCCTCACGAAAGATAAAAGAGATTGGAATGAAACTAGTGGGCAGGGGTTTCACTTCACTCCTTTATTCATCTAAGCATGAGCAATGATATTATGTTGGTAAGCCTCAATGTAGGCTTTATTTTTTTAATCACCATCCACCAAGCTAGAGTAGAGTAATGTCTACATCATCTTTTAGCATCCTAGATTACCCACATGAAATTAATAACCAAGAGAGTTTTTTCCTCCCCCACCCTTTAGCTTGATCCAGAAACTAGTCGATAATAGCACCACCTTCATCTTTTGGAACTGGCTGATACTATTGCTCCATATATTAATAACTAAATAATAATTGAAAAAACAATGGGCTAGAGTGTCTTTCCTTTCGCAGAAAAAACACTAGCAGCAACACTAGTTTTGTTGATTATATTACCTTGGTAAGGAGTGATGCCATTCAGAAACTTCTATATCACCAGTCTAGCTCTGGGAGTGTAAATGTTTGATCAATTCTTTTCCTAATATTGTTGATACAGTTTGGAAAAGAGGGCTGTCCAATGTCTTTCTAGATTTGGATCAACTGAAAGCCAGACTTTACAGAGTATTTCTTATCTTTGGTAAAAATGCCAGACCCAAAGATCATTGAGAAGAGAATTTATAGGTAAGGAGGCATTGAAGTTACTTTCTGAGACTGAGCATTTGCTGTAAATTTTGGATGTTCTAGGAGCCACGATCTAGGTTACAAAACATGTGAAACCAGGGTAGAAGGAGACATCTTAACAGGTTTAGGTGAAAAATGTGGAAAGCTCCAAATCTTGGAACCCAAGGAGAATCCTAAAAAAGAGGAGTCCCCATTTCCCACTTGCTTCCTAATCCCAGATTTGAGGAGATTGGTGTTGGGAAACAACGATTTCCAAATCTGGCTAGCTTTTTATGGAAGGATAACATTAGTGACTTGGCTATATGGAAAGTAGAGAGATTTAACGGATTTCGCAATTAGAGAGTCGAGAGTAGAGATTATCCTCCAAAAAAAATTCGTGAGCAAGGCTTTATTGAAATGTTCAAACCGTAAGTCCCCCTCATCTGACATACTACAAACTTCACTATATTTCAACCAATACATAGGCTTTGCTTTTATTCCTTCGCATCAGAACCTTGAAATAATGGAGTTGATTTTTGCAATAATAGACTTAGGAAGGAGAAAAAGAGCCATACAATAATAGGGAAGATACCGCATAACACTACCCACCATTATGGACCTAGCACCCTGGGACAGAGGCTTGATCCATGAATCAACTCTCTCTTGAACAACACTGATGATACAATAAAAAAATTTGAGCTTTTTTCCTACCAATCTTCGAAGGGAGGCCCATATATTTGGTATATTTTAAACCTCTCTCACTCCCAAAATGTTGGAGATATGATTTTTTTTTAGGAGCTTTCAATTTCCTACTAAAAGAAATCTCTGATTTTTCGAAGCTAACTTGATGACCACAAGCTAACAAGATTTTTGTACTTATTGTGACAAAGAGTCAATTAAAACTGAGGCCATACCAAAAAATATCACATCATCTACAAAGGCGGGATGAGAGTTTGAAGGGACAAGAAAATTTCATCTTAATCCCTTTATAAGTATCTGCTAGGCCAGCCTTGTTTAGATAGCTGGATAAAGCTGCTTGAACAACAATAAATAGAAAAGGAGACAAAGGATCTCCTTGACGAATACCTCTTGTTTGCTTCAAATTTTTTCCAGGATAACCATTTACAATAATAGTGAGTCTGACTCAGGTTATGCAATTCATAACTGGTGTTAACCAGTTGGAACGGAAACCTATGGACTTTAGGATGTTGAAGATAAACCCCAGTCCAACCTATCATCGGTCTTACTAAGGTCAATTTTTAAGGCAAAGAACCCTTTTTTTATGGCTAGGCATTTGTCTAGATAATGATGAAATTCACCTGCTATGATGATATTGTATGGGATCAACCACCCCTTTATAAAACTAGATTGGTTATCAGAAATGAGAGAATGAAGCATAGATTGAATTCTTGTGGCAAGGATTTTTTAGATGATTTTGTAGGTTGTTTAAACAAAAGCTTCCGCGTCATTATTTTCTGCAAACACTTGTTCTCCAAACAGAGTTGGTCTGAGACTAACACCTCAGACCTACTCGGACAACACCCCGATCCTATCAAGTGGTATCAGAGCCTGTGTTGGTTAACAAATCTCTCAAAATGGTGGAAATCTCAAACTTCAACAATAACAACAGGATGCAGGTGGAGAACCTAAAGCTAACCTCCACAATCTACAATATGTGGAAGAATGAGATGGAGTCGCACCTCCAGTCACTCAATCAACAACTCTGGACGGTAGTGACTAAAGGAAACTTTCCAGTGCCTGAAGGGAAAGATCCAAGCTCTTATATGGCTGAAGAGCGCAGATGTGTCGAGCTAAATGCCCAAGCCGTGCAAGTTATCTACGCAAGTCTCTCTCCACCCTAAAGGAAAATAGTGTATCACATCAAGGTGGCAAAAAACATTTGGGATCACCTTCGAGCTGTTCATGTACGCAACACCGAGCTTCAAAAATAAAAAATACAAGAGCTGAAGATGGACTACGAAAAGTTTGTAGGAAAGCCTGGAGAATGCCTTAGCGATATGCTTGCAAGATTCACTGAACTTACTGCTACTATGGAAGAGCTGCAGATTGGAGAGTCAAATGAAAATATCAACAATAAATTTCTGGACAGCCTGAGTGAAGAATGGGCTGAGAGTGTTATCTCTACAAAAGCTTCCAAAAGCTTAGAAAAATGTACTTTGACCGATCTAGGGTCCTATCTTCAGTCCATCAACAAATACAAAATGAATGTTAAAACAGAGGTAATTCTTCTCACACAAATCACACAGGTTCTTACCATAACGTGAATCAAGCCCTGCAGGTAAAGACTACACCCAGCCAGATATCAGCTCACCAGCATGAGTCGTTCCACTATGAGACTACTCCTTCCAATCAAGAACTAATACAACAGCTGCGTGACACACTGATCGACGGCATAATTGAGGAAGGTTCTGCGAATACCTTTGATGAAATGGCCATGCTGGTCAAAAACTTCAGAAAATTCATGCGAGATTGATCAGAAAGGAATGGTCGAATCAGATCGGGCAAAAGCCAGAATCGGCCCTATCAATTATACAACATAAATCAGCAAGGTAACACTGGAACAAGAGATCAAGTATGCTTTAAATGTTTGAAACCAGGGCACTATGCCAACAGCTGCCCACTAAAGAAGAAAGACGATCGAGAGCAATCGTCATTGGTAGCAAATGCAGCATAGGGAAACTCTGACTCAGAAGAACCAGAGATCGGGATGTTCGGTTTAATTTGCCTCATGGCCCACAAGAATCAGGTATGCAAGACTTCCTCCTCAGAGGTAATCGAAAATTTCTCAGAATCATGTGTTGTTCATTCTTTAGATTTGTCCACTTACTTCATAGATCCCAATCATCCTGAATTTGATTTAACAGAAGAACAAGAAAGAATAGCTTTACTTTATGAAGAAATTCATGCGCTAAAAGGTCATGTCAACAACGACCGTCTCAAACTCCAAAAGTCTGAGCAAAAAGTTGAAAAACTTGAAAGTGAGTTAAGAGACACACATTGTCTTATTAGCTCCTTGAAAAATCTAGTCACATCTTTACAGAAAAATCAAACAAAAGCCAAACTTCCTGAAAAAATCTTCAAACCAATCACCTTCATTCGAGAGGTTGATGCCATGCAAAAGCCAAAATTCTTTGTGAAATACCCCATAAATTAATTTAAATTAATTTAGGGGATTTCTTTTATTAAACCCCAAATAATACTATTAAAATGCTATATTATTATATAGTATTATGACTTCAATAATAAGATTTATAAGTCAATAAATCATGGAAAACTTTTTAGACACTCCAATTGTATTATAAAGATTTTAGAAATATTTGGAGCATTGTTTTAAATCATAAAACAAAAAGTCAATATAACATTATAGAAACCTTAAGCTTCTTAAGCCTTGCTAGGGTTGACATTTTGAGAATGGTCAAACCAACCCAAGAAACCTATATCAATAAAAGGATTATGGAAAATCAAGAAGATTGATAATAAGAATGTCAAAAACGGATCATCCTAGCCAAAGTTATGATAAATTAAGATTAGAGCCAAAATTTTGAATGCTGGACGTGGAAGGGGGCAATCTCTGACTCAGCCACGTGTGCCTTGGGAAGCGTGCCACACCAGGTTTCCAGAATTCCCCGGAATTTGGCTAACTCTTCTCAGCTTCCACCTGATCATTTCCCTATCTTGTGACATCGATATCTCAGTCGTCTTTTAGAATTTTCAAATGTCGTTTTCTTCATTCTCTTCTACTACAAATCCTCTTTCTAACCATTACTCATACATAACCGAATTCCTTCTACATCCGCCGTAAAGTTGATTTGAAGTTGCCTCCCTGAAAACTGCAACCCAGAATTTGAAAAAAACGTGACAATCGGGTAGACTTCGTCTCATCATAACTTCTTCATCTCTCAATCAAAATTCGTGTTCTTAAGCTTGTTTTGTAGATCTCTAATCCCTCTATAACTTTCATGTTTACACCCAAGGCTGATTCTCAATCGTGTGGAAGATATAAGCGTCTAAAGTTCCCAACTCGATCACATCGAGTTTTTGCCCAGAATTTTTCCAGAAACGAGATGGTAAACTCAGATCTTTATGGATCTGTAACTTTCTCCCTAGTTCATCAAAATTAATGATTCTTCCACTCATTTCTAGATTTACATGTCTACTTTAAAATGTGATAGGTTTCATGGATCGAATCATTCTCAATTAGCATGAGTTGATCCTTGAAGTAGGCTACTCGGACTGCACATAAAATAATGATTTTTCCAGAAATCAATTTTGATTTCATCACCGGCGCATCTCCGGTACGATTCCGACCAAATTCCTCCAATAATGTCACTCTATTTGTCATATTCAAACAAACCCCCCAACCAATTTAACATATAATGCATTGTATGTCGAGAATTTGAAGGAATTCGAATTCCTAAACCGTAAGAACCCTAACTCGATTTACCATAATCGAATTTACAGTATACTGCATGATAGCTCATAAAATTGGTACCATTGGAACCGTCTTTGAATTTCAAAACCAATGAAACAAAAATCAACGAATTTGGTTCTGTGGATTGAGAGAAATGGAAGGATTAGTACTCGACATCAATTGAGATTTCGCTTGAGAACTCGACGTTCTAGGGCCGTTCGATCGTAGTTAGATGGAACGGACGACCAAGATTATAACGTAGATGATTAAGTTAATATAAATTCCAGAATTAGACCCTAACTTGTTGAATTTATTTAATGGTCTTCCCTAATGTATTTGACACGAAATTTTAACCATAGATTTCTTATAAAATCTAGTTTATTTTGATGTAAATTATTATGGGTTTTGAGTTTTTAAACGTAAGTTATAATTTTTGTAATTTTTGAGTATTATGGAATTATTTAGATAGTTTAAAAAGATATTTTTATGAAAAAAAAATTTATAATATGTCTAAAATATCATAGTTACTATATATTAAATTTGGGAATTTTTAGACAAGTGTAAATGGGTCTAAAATTTGTGTTTATGAATTTTCTATAAGTTATCTTATAATATATGGTTTTCAATGTAACCAAAAATTAAAGTATAGTTGATTAATAAACTTTATAGGCTGGGAATAATATAAGAAGGCTAAACTAACATTTAATACAGAATATTAATAAATATCTTTAGCTATAAAATTTGAAGTGAAGTAAAAAAAATATAAACATATATATATAAAAGAGATAAAATAGTTTAAATCAAGGAATTAAATTAATCTACATTTATATTAATATATAATATGGGAGTTAATATACTTAATTGAAACTAAGGAAAATACTTTATGTTATAAACCATATATTGGATGTAATAAAACTACATAAAGGATGTCTTGAATAAATCCTAGTATATATACAATAAGTAACTAAAAGAAATAAAATACCTTATAGATAATACAATATGAAGGGATTAATAATTTAAACTAAACCTATAGTATTAAAAGTGTATTATATGAGGTGGTATTAAATTATGGTTATGTAATTTAGCTTAAAGAGCTACTTCTGAATTTCTAAGATTTATATAAACCATGTTAAAATACATATATAATATTATTTGTCAATGACCAGAATGCAAACCAATAATTGGATTAGGTAATTAATAAGTTAAGACTTAGGAATATTTGTAATTTGATTACATAAGTTGTGACACAGATAGATCTTATTATATAATCAATAATAAAATGAATGAAATACTTTTAAATCTAAATGTGAAGTGGATTAATAAGTCTAAGATTTAATCATTTCATAACATTTATAGTATTGAACAATAACCTAATGTTTTAAGATAAAATCATTAAGAGGATTATGATATAAAAATATAATAAACTATGATTAGGAAATTAGTCTAAATAATAATCTTTAAGTTTCTTAGAATTAGATAAGCCATATAAAATACATTTATTACCAATATTCAGAATGTGGGTTTATAATTAAGTGATGTATTTAGTAGTTAAAACTAAAAAAAAAAAAAGAAAAAAGGTTTGTAAATAGAAATTAGATATTTAAAGCTTTAAACCTTTAATCAGATGGAACTAAGTTACATAAGAGATTATATTGATCTACTTTACGACACTAAAATACTAATATGTCATTTGAGGATAAGGTGTGAGGGTTTTCAGAATAAATGATCTTATTAAATAATTGACAGTTTCACTTATGAATGAGAATTTAATTCTTAGATAAATTTACCTTGTGTTAAGATATAATGTGAAATACCCCATAAATTAATTTAGGAGATTTCTTCTAGTAAACCCTAAATAATACTATTAAATATTAATTTATTATATGGTATTATGAATTTAATAGTGAGATTTATAAGTCAATAAATCTTGGGAAAATTTTAAGATACCAATTATATTATAAAGATTTTAGAAATATTTTGAACATTGATTTAAGGCTTAAAAGTCAAAATAAAATCATAGAAACCTTAAAGCTTCAAAAGCCTTGCTAGGATTGACTTTTTGAGAATGGTCAAATCAGGCCATGAAAACTATACCAATAAAAAGGTTATGGAAAACCAAGAAGATCGATAAAAAGAACGTTAAAAACGGATCATCCTAGCCAAAGTTATGATAAATTGAAGTTTAGAGCCAACATTTTGGAGGTTGCTGACGTGTCCAGGGCCAGCTGACTCAGCCACGCGCCTCGGGACACGTGTCGCGTCCAGTCAGCACCGGAGTTAGCCAAATCGATTGAGTTTCTGTCAGTTTTGGCATGTCATGGGTCGATCTTTAGACGCCTATATCTTTTTCTCTACTCCACCATTTGGTATGCCTTTTGTTTCATTCGATTCTCCTATCTTTCCTCTTTCCAACCATTACTCACACATTATCTAACTCCTTCTACAATGATCGGAAAGTTGATCCAAAGTTGCCTCCTCGCGAGTTCGTAACCCAGAATTCCAGTTTTTCCTGAAATCGGGTAAACTTCGTCACGCCATATCTTCTTCATTTCTCATCTAAATTTCGTGTTCTTCAGCTTGTTTTGAAGATCTCTAATCCCTCTATAACCTTCATGTTGATGTCCAAGGCTGATTCGCACTGGATTGGGAGATAATTGTGTCTAAAGTTTCCTACTCGATCTCGGTGGTAATTCTGCCCAGTTCATCCCGAAACCAACTAGGTAAACACAGATCTTGTGAGATCTGTAACTTTCTCCCTAGTTCATCAAATTCAATGATTCTTCCACTAACATCTAGAGTTACATGTCTAGTTTGGATTGTGATAGGTTCCATGAATCAAATCTCTCTCAGTTGGTGCGAGTTGATACGAGAAGAGGCATACCTGAACTGCACATAAAATACCGATTTCCAGAATTCCCGATTTGGATTCTCCCCGTTAATGTAATTCCGGTAAGTTTCTGATCAAATTGCTCCATTGTTTCCATTCGAAATTAAATCACCGATCAAACCCACATACCAATTTAGTCTATTATGCATTACAATAGGAGAATTCGTCAAAATCGAATTCGAACTAAACTATGAACCCTAACTTCAAACCCAGATTCGAATCTATTCAATTCTGCATAATAATTGGGGAAAACAGTACCATTAGAACCGGCATTTGATTTCGAATCGATAGGAACAAGAATCACTGAATTTCGTTCTGTAGATTGTGAGATATCGAGTGATTAGTACTCGGGTGTGAATTCGGAAATCCTGAAGAACTCGCGAGTTCTGGGCCGTCCGATCTCGGTTATTAAAAATGGACGGCTGAGATTAGATCGCGGGGGTTTAAGCTGTAATAAGTTAATATGTTTTCCAGAATAAAGTCCTAACTTGCTAGATTTAATTAATGGCCTTCCCGAATGAATTTTGACTTGAAATTTTAACCATAGATTCCTTATAAAATCTAGTTATTTTGATGTAACTTAATATGGGTTTTGAGTTTTAAGCATAGTTATGATTTTTGCAAGTTACGAGTATTATGGAATTATTTGGGTAATTTAAAAAGATATTTTTATGAAATAAAAATTTTATAATATGTCTAAAATGTTATAGTTATTATATATTAAATTTGGGAATTTTTGGACAAGGGAAAATGGGTTTAAAAAATTATGTTTATGGAATTTTCATAAGAATAACTTATAATATATGGTTTTTAATGTAACGAAAAATTAAAGAGTGGATTGTTAATAAGCTTCTTAGGTTGGGGAAAATAATTAAACCTAAATTAACATTTTATACCAGTATGTTTATAAATATTTTGGGTATTATCTTTTAAGTGAAGTAAAAGTTGTTTACATATATATATACTTATATGAGAGAAATAAAATAGGAACTTATATTAAATCAAGGTATTAAACTAAACTACATATTATTATTATGGAGGTTAATATGCTTAATTAAAGCTAGGGAACACACTTTATTTTATAAACCATATATCAGTTGTGGATATGTCTAAAAGATATTAGATATAATTAAATACAATAAGAATTTCTTGAAGAATGTTTTGGATAAATCCTAAGGAAAATATAAGTGTTTATATAAATACATTAGGAGTAAATAAAAGAAGTAACATTCCTTGTGGGAAACATATTAAGAGGGAAAAAATTGGGATAAACCTAATTCATACGTGACAATTAAAAATATTAAATGTTAGTGTGACATCTAGGCGGACTATTAGGGGGAAATACGCATCCTAAACCTTAAATAGGTGTCAAAGTAAGTTAGCCAATCATAACCAAAGGGTTTAATTAAATTAAACCTATAATCAGGAGTAGGTAAATGGAATGAGTTAAGTATACATTAAAGATTTAATTACGAGATCTAGCCAGATCCTTAGGAGGGAGTAACTGTAAGACAAAACTATAGACTAATAAGAATGGAGGATGTGTAGCATTATAGTGCCTTAACTAATCAATGCTTGGAATACTTTAATTATAGGTGATTAGTGGAAGTAGTTCGCATTTTCAAGTTTGGTTACTGCTTCTACATATACCAGGTATGGTTTCTCGTACTCAGATACTTTTGGTGACGAACTTTATGGAATGTTGTGAGAAACACTAACTGAGCTTGAATGAATCTCGAAAGGGAACTGTTGTGTGACTAGCTCAGCTTGATGTGACTAACTGAGCCTTGAATGTACAACTCACATGATCACTGGTTCTTCTTATCTGGTTGTCTCATTAGATATTAACTGTTGAGGGTTTACGCCTCTACACTCTGTAGGACTGAGTGTTTTGGTATTGCACTTGTGCAGTTAATGATCTATTGGGAATATGGGAAATGTCAATCTTGGTAAACTCTTCTTTTGACTCTGGATATTGTTTCATCCATGAGTTGAGTCTTTGTTGTGATGTGCGCACATCTTCACCGGGTAAACAACGAGGGGCTGTATATCCCCTGTCCAATCGGACGTGGTAAACAGCGAGGGGCCGTATATCCCCTGTCCAGTCGGACGTTGTAAACAGCGAGGGGCTGTATATCCCCTGTCCTATCGGACGTAGTCAACAGCGAGCCATCTCTTCCAATTAGTTTCATTTCACCCTTGAGTTGTTGGTTCTTGGATTTCTTCTTACTTTTCATAGTCCTTGTGACTACTTGGGTCTTTCTACTCTTACTGGAACTTAATCTAACTTAAGCATGGGATGTTCTCTAACTCTGGTGTGGTTTTAACTGACTAACTTTATCCTTACTGTTGACTATCTCTATTTCTTGCTTGTTGCTTTGACTTGGTGATTTTGAAGTGCCTTGTCCCTCTGTTTGGTTTTTAAGAGTTTCTTTCCAAGTTTCTAAATTGTTTAAAGATCATGTTTTAATTTCTGTTATGAGGATTGTACCAGTTCCATTCCAGGGAACTGACTCACCCCTCCCGGGGTGGGCTGCTTGGTTTTATCTTGCAGGTATGAGTTGTTATACAGGTGGCCACGAAGAGTCTGAGTGATTGGGGTGGGAATTAGGATTTGTGGAGCGTTGGTGTATTTTTCTAATGTTAGGATTATGTTAATTTTTCTCGAGTTCAGACCGTAGCAGTTATAATTTTATAAGTTGTAATTGGTGAGGTTTGGTGCCGGGTGCTTGGAACCCAATGATCTGTAATCGCCTTAGTATTTTATTTTCCGCTGCATTTATGTTAAATAGGGGCGTTACAGAAAGTGGTATCAGAGCGTAGTTACGCTCTGAGCCTGAGAAAACAAGCCGAGTGAAATACTTAGAATAAGGTGCCCTTAAAACTGGGGAAGTGGGGTAGAATTGGGAAGTGAGGATTCCAGAAAGGCACGTTACCCTTACCCCATACTTTGCCTTACTTACATTACTCATGAACACTCTAACTACATACCGTCCATGGGTAGTTATGAAACACTTCGCACGTTACTACTAGAATTAACATACAACTTCTGAACAACAAACACCATCCTTAGCAGCTAAATGTCTCAAAGAGGAGGAAGAGGAGGACGCGGAGGAAGAGAAGGACGAGGAGTGGGACCCCCAAGTGGTTACGGACCCGACGCTGTTACCCCTAAGGTCATAGCTCAGATTGTGACCGCTGCATTAGCTTAGCAGCAGGCTCAAATCCCTCAACCACCGCCACCACACCCAAAGGTCCACGAGAGTTTAACTGGTTGAAAGCGGTCAACGATCTTCGTCCCCAGTCTACGAAGGCCAGCCAGTACCGAAAGCTCTGGAGAAATACATCGCTGAGATTCAAAAGGCTTTTACCTCTCTACATGTTCCAGCAGAACGCCAAGTGGACATAGCGGCCTACTTTCTCCAAGGGCCCGCTCATCGATGGTGGCAGACAGCCAGAGCCGAGCTGACCGCCCAAGTGAACTTTGATTTCCAAGCTTTTCTGGTGGCCCTGAGAGCTAAGTTCTACCCATCCTACCTACAGAAGAGGATGAGAAGTGAATTTGAGCAGTTGAAGCAAGGGACTTCCTCTGTTGCTGAATACTATGACAAGTTTGTGGAGTTGCTTGCCGTCATTGGCGAGGGGGCTTAAGCTCCGAGGTATTTGGTGGACAAATTCCATACCGGCTTGGACTTCAGGATCATGAATATGATCGGTTCCACCAGAGGGAAGACTTTACAGGTCTGAAATATGACTATGGAATTTATGGCATGCTTGGATTCCCCACTAACACGTATTGTAACGACAGGAACTAGCTGATGATGCAAATGACTGTGAAACCACCATCGCATATCAAGATTCTGTGCTAGGGAAGAGGAGGAATGATAATGGAGGAGGAAATGGAAGAGGATCCTCTCAGAATCATGAAAAGAGGGGAAAATTTTCAAGGGAGGGAATGAGAAAGCCATCGTTCCTTCCCATGCTGATGCTAAGCCTCTCCGCTATGAGCCACCTAGGGGTGAGAAAAGATAGAATCTACAATGTAGCTTTATTTTTCTATCACATTACTAACCTTGAACTGAAACAGGAGACAACCCAGTGAGAAGGTATTTCTGCAGGTGGTGCCAGAAGGATCACCCAGGCAAGGACTGTAAAGGGAACCTGGTAGAATGCCACTATTGCGGTAAGAAGGGGCATAGAGGATTCGAATGCTTCTTGAACCCGGACTCCAAGAGTTACAAGCCACACACCGGGTCGGCGGCTAAAGCCCCAGCTACAAATGCTGCCGGAGGAGGAGGTAGAGGTGGCACAGGAGGTGCAGGACCATCTACCAACCGCCCTGCCCAGAGCTACCCTTAGAGGCCAGGCAAAGCACCAACTCTCAACCTGGTGGACCGTGTCGAATCAGCGAGTGATGACCCGAGTTCACCTGGTGAGGACTACTTTCCTACTGAAGAAGCTTAGACCTTCGTTTAATTTTCTTCAAGCAATTATTTCTCTGCATTGTAAAGGGATGAACTATAAATCCCTCTTTCTTTTACATCTTTGTGCCAAGACCAGTTTGAACCTTGAGTTGTTGTTTACTTAATGGCAATTGTTGTTTTCGTTCAGCTTTCGATATTTGCTTTCCTGTATTGCCTATTTCCACACCCACCATTTCCTTTGAAGCCAAACCACACCCACCAGAGAAGTGTGAGATATTGAGACCTGGGATGGTCTTATTACGTGAATTTTTGACCCCAGCTGACCAATATGCATTGATCCTCAAGATCAGAGAATTAGGTGTGAAAGGAGGAAACTTTTACACCCCTACCTTCAAGAACGGTGCCACCATGAAGGTGAAGATCATGTGCCTAGGTAAGAAGTGGGACCACACCACTAGAAGCTATGAAGAGATGGAGGTGCCACCAATTCCAGGAGAGTTGCAGACCGTCATTGGAGCTGCAGTTAAAGTAGCCCAGGAATTGGAGGATGAGCCCGTCCCAGACCTAACCTCAGACGTGTGCATCATCAACTTCTAAGGGAATGAAGGTAAGCTAGGAATGCATCAGGATAGGGACGAGTCTCTATAGTCCATCACCAGAGGAGTTCCAGTGGTGTCCATATCACTTGGAGACGACGCGGAATCTATTTGGAGATCAGAGAGAATGGATCTTGCTACAAAGATCCTCCTGAAGTCGGGTGAGTGCTGATATTCGGGGGAGTAGCCAGACTTATCTACCATGGGGTGAAGAGAATTAAGCCCCACAGAGCCCCCAATCCATCATCAAACCAGACCCACATGAAACTGGCCGTTTTAAACCTGACCTTTAGACAGATCTAGCTTGTAATTTATGCAGTTCCAGCATTGTAATCATTAAAATGATCATGAAGACCTAATAAGAATGGAAATCTATGAGTTTGTTTCATAGTTTGTAGGGGTTGGGAACTCAGAGTCAGGTTGTCTGTGTTGAACCAGGCTCAAGTGAAGAGCAATGGGATGGTCATCACAGGTATAAACTACTAGCCTGATTTATTACCTTGGAAGTGATGCCTGAGAATCTTAGAATTTACTCTGTGGTTTCAGGCACGTTTTAATTAATGAGGTGGAAGCCACTATTCTGTTTGATTTTGGAGCCTCCCATTCATTCATATCCCAGACATTCCATGCTAAGATAGATGCCCCTACAGAAGAGACCATGACTGCTCAGTCTTATTGCCATTCAGGGAGTTAATCAAGTGTAGAAGCAATGTAAGAACTTGAAACATACCAACATCAAGGGAGCAGATTTCCTCTTCTGATGCCATTGTCTTCCCTGGCATGGGTTTGATATAATTGTGGGCAACGGACACAACAGTGATTACAGAGGTAGGCTACACTATGCAGAGCATCGTCTCCTCTTGAAGTCGCTACAGGGATCACAAAATCATACCTAATGCAACGCCAAGAAGCCGACTGTGAAGGTTGTATCGGCATTATCCTGATGAAGGAGGATGGTGTCTAAGGGACGCGACCCGCCTACTACTGTTATGCGAAGGTCCGAGGAACAGATCCAAAGTTCAAGAGTGATGTACCTGTTGTGTCGGAGTACCCCAACGTTTTTCCGGAGGATGTTACCTGGACTACCACCATTGAGGGAGGTTGAGTTCAAAATCGACCTCATACCTGGTACAGGACCGATGCCAAAGCACCCTACCGGATGGGCCCTGTGGAGATGGTTGGAATTGAAGAAACAGCTCCAGAGTTACTAGATAAGGGTTTCATCCGACCC
>CM041778.1:193031896-193128406 GCA_023374045.1 Limonium bicolor | reverse complement strand
GATTGCGACAGAACTTCAGAACCAGGATTTCTCTGAAGTCTCATTCCTCTACATTATCAGTACATCCTGGAGCACCAAGATGTACAGGATTTAAAGAAGTTATTCTGGTGGAGCGGATGATAAGAGGGATGTAGCAGACTTCGTCTCGCGATGTCTACACCTGTCAGAAGGTGAAGTTCGAGCATCGCGCACCAGGAGGCCAGATTCAGTCGTTACCGGTTTCCGTGCTGGAAGTTTGACGATATTAGTATGGATTTTCTGGTCGGTCTCCCCTCCAGCTGGTGGGATTGAACACAATTTGGGTGATAGTCGATAGGTTACTAAGACAGCTAAGTTCATACCTATCAAGGACACATGGAAGGTGCCCAAACTAGCTGAGGTGTTCACCATAGAGCACATCCAGTACTATGGGTTGTACCGAAGAGATCGTCTCCGATCGAGATGCACGTTTCCTTAGTAGATTTTGGCGTTAGGTGCAGGAGGCATTTGGTCTCAGCTGCGACTTAGCAAGCCTTCCACCCTCAAACAGATGGGCAGACCGAGAGACGATTCAGACGTGGAAGATATGTTGAGAGCGGTCGCCTTAGACGATATCAGGGGAGTTGGGTAGAGCGGGTCTACACTTAGTAGAGTTCTCCTACAATAACTCCCTATCATCGTCTATCGGCATGGCACCCATTTCAGGCTCTGTATGGGCCAGACCGTGCCGGACACCTTATCATGGAGTGACCTTGCTGAGACATTTAGTTTTGATTGGTCCGGAGTTTATTCAGAGACTGCAGGGACATCAGGGTTATTCAGCGCACATGAGGGCTGCGTAGTCTAGCCAGAAATCTTACGGGGATCAGCGTACCAGAGAGCTTGAATTCCAGATCAGTGATATGGTTTCCTATGAGTGTTCCTATGAGAGGCATCTTCATTTGGGATGAGAGGAAAGTAAGCCCTAAGTAGTGGTCCGTACAGGATTACGGAGCGCGTGGGCCCAGCAGTGATCGAACTAGACCTACCAGCGGAGTTAGGGAAGGTACATGACGGTTTCATGTATCTCAGTGAAGAGTAGTATGTAACCTGACCCTTCTCACGTGCTACAGCCAGGAGATTAGAGATTGAACCTACACTGAGATATGAGGAGACTCCCATTCAGATCCTGGACACGAAGGTCCGGGAAACGAGAGGCAGATCAGTCAAGCTGGTGAAGGTTCTTTGGGAGCATCATGGGGTTGAAGAAGCTACTTGGAGACTGAGGACTCTATGAGAGTGAAGTACCCACACCTATTCCCATGATATTTCCTTGTATTCTTGCCTTTACTGGGTTCTTGTTCATAGCGGTACGAGGGCGTACCTTGGCTCTTTTCGGGGGGTAGTGCATACTCTTTCTTCGTCACCTCATCCAGATTATGCCCTGTTTGTTTTGTTAGTAGAATGATGGAGAGGTGTATGCATGTACTTGATTTATACATTGTGTTTTTGATTTCTATCTATGATGTTTTGGTCTGACGATGAGTAATCTTGCGTGGAATTTGGAAATGGAAATGAGTGGAAATAGATGGGGAGAAATTACAATTGGTATGGAATTTTGGTTGGAATTGTTATTGGATGAACATTCTGGTCATTCTTGACAGCACACCTGATGTGGTGTGAGTAGCTACTAGTTGGTGTTAAACTTCGGGATGAAGTTCCTTTTAAGGGGGGTAGACTGAAATACCCCATAAATTAATTTAAATTAATTTAGGGGATTTCTTCTTGTAAACCCTAAATACTATTAAATATTAATTTATTATATGGTATTATGAATTTAATAGTGAGATTTATAAGTCAATAAATCTTGGGAAAATTTTAAGACACTCCAATTATATTATAAAGATTTAGAAATATTTTGAACATTGATTTAAGGCTTAAAAGTCAAAATAAAATCATAGAAACCTTAAAGCTTCAAAAGCCTTGCTAGGATTGACTTTTTGAGAATGGTCAAATCAGGCCATGAAAACTATACCAATAAAAAGGTTATGGAAAACCAAGAAGATCGATAAAAAAACGTTAAAAACGGATCATCCTAGCCAAAGTTATGATAAATTGAAGTTTAGAGCCAAAATTTTGGAGGTTGCTGACGTGTCCAGGGCCAGCTGACTCAGCCACGCGCCTCGGGACAGGTGTTGCGCCCAGTCAGCACCGGAGTTAGCCAAATCGATTGAGTTTTTGTCAGTTTTGGCATGTCATGGGTCGATCTTTAGACGCCTATATCTTTTTCTCTACTCCACCATTTGGTATGCCGTTTATTTCATTCGATTCTCCTATATTTCCTCTTTCCAACCATTACTCACACATTATCTAAATCCTTCTACAATGATCGGAAAGTTGATCCAAAGTTGCCTCCTCGCGAGTTCGTAACCCAGAATTCCAGTTTTTCCTGAAATCGGGTAAACTTCATCACGCCATAACTTCTCCAGTTCTCATCCAAATTTCATGTTCTTCAGCTTGTTTTGAAGATCTCTAATCCCTCTATAACCTTCATGTTGATGGCCAAGGCTGATTCGCACTGGTTTGGGAGATAAATGTGTCTAAAGTTGCCTACTCGATCTCGGTGGTAATTCTGCCCAGTTCATCCCGAAACCAACTAGGTAAACACAGATCTTGTGAGATCTGTAACTTTCTCCCTAGTTCATCAAATTCAATGATTCTTCCACTAACATCTAGAGTTACATGTCTAGTTTGGATTGTGATAGGTTCCATGAATCAAATCTCTCTCAGTTGGTGCGAGTTGATTCGAGAAGAGGCATACCTGAACTGCACATAAAATACCGATTTCCAGAATTCCCGATTTGGATTCTCCCCGTTAATGCAATTCCGGTAAGTTTCTGATCAAATTGCTCCATTGTTTCCATTCGAAATTTCATCACCGATCAAACCCACATACCAATTTAGTCTATTATGCATTACAATAGGAGAATTTGTCAAAATCGAATTCGAACTAAACTATGAACCCTAACTTCGAGCCCAGATTCGAATCTATTCAATTCTGCATACTAATTGGGGAAAATGGTACCATTAGAACCGGCATTTGATTTCGAATCGATAGGAACAAGAATCACCGAATTTCGTTCTGTAGATTGTGAGATATCGAGTGATTAGTACTCGGGTGTGAATTCGGAAGTCCTGAAGAACTCGCGAGTTCTGGGCCGTCCGATCTCGGTTATTAAAAATGGACGGCCGAGATTAGATCGTGGGGGTTTAAGTTGTAATAAGTTAATATGTTTTCCAGAATAAAGTCCTAACTTGCTAGATTTAATTAATGGCCTTCCCGAATGAATTTTGACTTGAAATTTTAACCATAGATTCCTTATAAAATCTAGTTTATTTTGATGTAACTTAATATGGGTTTTGAGTTTTTAAGCATAAGTTATGATTTTTGCAAGTTACGAGTATTATGGAATTATTTGGGTAATTTAAAAAGATATTTTTATGAAATAAAAATTTTATAATATGTCTAAAATGTTATAGTTATTATATATTAAATTTGGGAATTTTTGGACAAGGGAAAATGGGTTTAAAAAATTATGTTTATGGAATTTTCATAAGAATAACTTATAATATATGGTTTTTAATGTAACAAAAAATTAAAGTATGGATTGTTAATAAGCTTCTTAGGTTGGGGAAAATATTAAACCTAAATTAACATTTTATACCAGTATGTTTATAAAATATTTTGGGTATTATCTTTTAAGTGAAGTAAAGTTGTTTACATATATATATACTTATATGAGAGAAATAAAATAGGAACTTATATTAAATCAAGGTATTAAACTAAACTACATATTATTATTATGGAGGTTAATATGCTAATTAAAGCTAGGGAACACACTTTATTTTAAACCATATATCAGTTGTGGATATGTCTAAAAGATATTAGATATAATTAAATACAATAAGAATTTCTTAAAGAATGTTTTGGATAAATCCTAAGGAAAATATAAGTGTTTATATAAATACATTAGGAGTAAATAAAAGAAGTAACATTCCTTGTGGGAAACATATTAAGAGGGAAAAATAGGGATAAACATAATTCATACGTGACAATTAAAAATATTAAATGTTAATGTGACATCTAGGTGGACTATTAGGGGAAATACGCATCCTAAACCTTAAATAGGTGTCAAAGTAAGTTAGCCAATCGTAACCAAAGGGTTTAATTAAATTAAACCTATAATCAGGAGTAGGTAAATGGAATGAGTTAAGTATACATTAAAGATTTAATTACGAGATCTAGCCAGATCCTTAGGAGGGAGTAACTGTAAAACAAAACTATAGACTAATAAGAATGGAGGATGTGTAGCATTATAGTGCCTTACCTAATCAATGCTTGGAATACTTTAATTATAGGTGATTAGTGGAAGTAGTTCGCATTTTCAAGTTTGGTTACTGCTTCTACATATACCAGGTACGATTTCTCGTACTCAGATACTTTTGGTGACGAACTTTTTGGAATGTTGTGAGAAACGCCAACTGAGCTTGAATGAATCTCGAAAGGGAACTGTTGTGTGACTAACTCAGCTTGATGTGACTAACTGAGCCTTGAATGTACAACTCACATGATCATTGGTTCTTCTTATCTGGTTGTCTCATTAGATATTAACTGTTGAGGGTTTACGCCTCTGCTCTCTGTTGGACTGAGTGTTTTGGTATTGCACTTGTGCAGTTAATGATCTATTGGGAATATGGGAAATGTCAATCTTGGTAAACTCTTCTTTTGACTCTGGATATTGTTTCATCCATGAGTTGAGTCTTTGTTGTGATGTGCGCACATCTTCACCGGTAAACAGCGAGGGGTTGTATATCCCCTGTCCAATCGGACGTGGTAAACAGCGAGGGGCTGTATATCCCCTGTCCAGTCGGACGTTGTAAACAACGAGGGGCTGTATATCCCCTGTCATATCGGACGTAGTCCACAGCGAGCTATCTCTTCCAATTGGTTTCATTTCACCCTTGAGTTGTTGGTTCTTGGATTTCTTCTTACCTTTCCTAGTCCTTGTGACTACTTGGGTCTTTCTACTCTTACTGGAACTTAATCTAACTTAAGCATGGGATGTTCTCTAACTCTGGTGTGGTTTTAACTGACTAACTTTATCCTTATTGTTGACTATCTCTATTTCTTGCTTGTTGCTTTGACTTGGTGATTTTGAAGTGTCATGTCCCTCTGTTTGGTTTTTAAGAGTTTCTTTCCAAGTTTCTATATTGTTTAAAGATCATTTTTTAATTTCTGTTATGAGGATTGTACCAGTTCCATTCCAGGGAACTGACTCACCCCTCCCGGGGTGGGCTGCTTGGTTTTATCTTGCAGGTATGAGTTGTTATACAGGTGGCCACGAAGAGTCTGTGTGATTGGGGTGGGAATTAGGATTTGTGGAGCGTTGGCGTATTTTTCTAATGTTAGGATTATGTTATGTTTTCTCGAGTTCAGACCGTAGCAGTTATAATTTTATAAGTTGTAATTGGTGAGGTTTGGTGTCGGGTGCTTGGAACCCAATGATCTGTAATCACCTTAGTATTTTATTTTCCGCTGCATTTATGTTAAATAGGGGCGTTACATAATGTTCATCCTAAAACATAATAAAAGAAATTAATTTATTAAGTTATTCCTTCGAAACCTTAGGGTTTGTAAACAATCTAGAAGGTATTTAAGACATAAGTTTATTAAAATTTAGTATAAAAGGATTATACATAGTCTATAGAGAGAATGTGTATAAAAATAAAACATTTAGGAAATTAAATGTAAGTAAGGATACATAAAAGGTTATCTTAAAACACCTTATTATATAGGTAATAATTAAGCGAATAATATACCTTGTGAATACTAAATGTAAGAGTTTAAAAAGTCTAAGTTAACTAAAAATATAGTTATTTTGAGATGAAGAGTAATTGAATATATTATGACAAGATTATTAGATGGTTGTAATAAAAGTCATTCTGCACTAAAGGTAAAATAATTGAGTTATAGTAAAAATGCATCTACAATACTATGATTCCAATATATAGGATGTAGATCTTAATTTAGTTAAGGGGAAGACTTAATCATAATGGATTATCTAGTAGATATTGATAAAATTCATAATCATTACATTGTGAAATAATAGTATAGTATTCTAAGATAAACCTATCATAAGTCATAATACGATGTTTATTCTAAATTAAGAATAAAAGTATTGAGCTTAAGAATTGTTATTGAAATTCTAAGATTGATTGAATAACTTAAAATGCATTTGTGATATAAGGGTCTCAAAAGTCTTGAATTGAGAATTATGGTTAAGTATGAGTAAAGTGGGTAAGAGTGGAACAATTAACAAGTGTTAATAAAATACATTCCTTGGTCTTACAACCTTGAGCTATCCAACATTATAAGATAAGTCAAAGGTTATATATAACATTTAAGTGAGGCCTTAAAAGACAATTAAGACTTAGAAATAAGAGTGAAGAATTTATTTAAGATTAACTTAGGCTACAAGTTATTGATGATAGACTACCTTTAATATTCCTCAGAGTATTGTTGAATATTTGCACAAGTCGACTAGAACTGCTACAGCATTAACCAGGCAAGATTTCTCGTACTCGGATACTTTTGCTAACGGACTTTATGGAAATGTTTTGAAAACCTCAAACTCAGCTTGAATGGATTTCAAAAGGAAACTGTTTTGTGACTAACTTAGCTTGATGTGACTAACTGAGCCTTGAATGTACAACCTACATGATCATTGGTTCCTCTTATCTGGTTATCTCATTAGATATTAACTGATGAGGGTTTACGCCTCTACACTCTGTAGGACTGAGTGTTTTGGTATTGCACTTGTGTAGTTAATAATCTAGTGGGAATATGGGAAAATGTCTATCTTGGTAAATTCTTCCTTTGACTCTGGATATCATTTCATCCATGAGCTAAGTCTTTTATTGTGACGTGCGTGCATCTTCACCGATGACTGAGAACGGGTCGGTAACAGCAAAGGGCTGTATATCCCTTGTCCAAAAGAACGTGTATGACAGCAAAGGGTTATATATCCCTTGTCCAAAAGGACGTGTATGACAGCAGGGGGTTGTATATTCTTCGTCCATATGGACATTTATATCTGGCGGTGGGGTCATCTCTCCAGTTGGTTTTATTCCACTCTTGAGTTATGGGTTCTTGGATCTCTTCTTTCATTCCTAGTCCTTGTGACTACTTGGGTCTTTCTACTCCTAATTGGAACTGAATCTAACACAAGCAATGGATGTTCACTAACTTATGGTGTGGTTTCTTTTAACTGACTAACTTTGCCTTCTTGTTATTTATCTCTATTTTTAACTTATTACCTTTGACTTGGTGATTTTCTTGTGCCTCATTCTTCTGTTTTTGTTTTAAGAGTTTGGTTTCAAATTATTGTTTATTTTAAGAGTTATGCTTTAAGTGTTTGCTTTGGAGAATCGTACCAGTTCCATTCCAGGGAACTGCCTCACCCCTCCAGGGGTGGGCTGCTTGGTTTCATCTTGCAGGTACGAATTGTTATACAGGTGGCCACAAAGAGTATGAGTGATTGGGATGGGAGTTAGGAATTTTTGAGAGCTGTTGTATTTTGTTATTATTATGTTTTCTCGAGTTCAGACTGTAACACTTGTAAGTAGTAATTGGTGAGGTTTTGTACCGGGTGTTTGGAACCCGATGATCTGTAATTTCCATTAGAGATTTTTATTCCGCTATATTTACTTTGAATAGGGGTGTTACACTTTGAAAACAAACTTCGTGAATCAAATGAAAGGCAAGTCAAACTTGAAAAAGAAATCGACTCCCTAACCATCGCCCTCAAAAAGGCACAGATGGATTCGGTCTCATCATCGAGTCCTCCTCACTGGCTGAAGAACAAAGGCAGAGTCAACCTACCCAAAATGGCCTCAAAACCCAATGATCTCCGATGAAGAAGATCCAAAGAGAAAAATTTGAAAAAAAGTTTCTTTGGCAAAAGAAGTATCTTCACCTACCCACGTTACTAATTTGCGATTATTATGGTCACGACGGGCATATTCACTCTTCCTGTCATAAACTTGGTCGTGATTTATCCTTCAACATGAAGCGCATGCATGCTCTGTCTGAAGCCCGAAGTAAGCTAATCTCTTTTTCCTCAAAAAGGGAACCCAAGTTTGTGTGGGTTCCTAAGTCTAACCATTGATTGTATTACAGGGAGAGCAGACCGTGGGCAATGACTCTTGGTTTCTGGACAGAGGATGCTCACGACATATGATAAGAGACCGTGACAAGTTCACGACTCTCTCTTAACACAATGGTGAAAAGTCACTTTTGACGACAATGCTCATGGCGAAATCATCGGAATTGGAATTGTTGGAAATCCCTCATACTTCAAAATAGAAAATGTAAATCTAGTAGATGTCCTTGGACATAGCCTTCTAAGAATCTCTCAAATATGTGATCTCTCTAACGTTGTTCTATTTTCTGCATCAGACTGCAAAATCTTTAATGAACAAACAGGTCTTCTAAACGCCACTGGTGTAAGGGTGAACAATCTTTATAAGCTATCTCTTGAAAACCCTAACCTAGATGGAACTCTTTGTCTCAGTGCACAGAATAAAAATCAATCCTTATGGCACTTCCGGTTAAGTCATGCTCATGGCAAACCTCAACAAAATTAAAAACAGTGATCTCGTGATTGGTCTTCCAAAGATAAACTTCCTTCAGACCGACTCACTCTACCCTGCGTGTGTACAAGGTAAACATACTAGGGCAAGCTTTTCAAGCAAACCGGAAATGTCTACAAAATCTCTGATAGATCTACTACATATGGATCTATGCGGCCCAATGCGCGTTCAAAGCAAACGTGGTAAGAAGTATGTTCTAGTCATTGTGGATGGCTACTCACGTTGGACATGGGTACTCTTTCTTAAAACCAATTCGGAGGCATTTTCTGAATTCGAAACCTTGTTCTACATGATTACTAACAAACTGTCTACCTCATTCAAAACAATACGTTCTGACAACGGTACAAAATTTTGCAATATCCAGTTTTCTGAGTTCTGCAGGACAAAAGGAATCATGCACCAGAAATCAGCTGCACGTACTCCACAACAAAACGAAGTAGTGGAAAGGAAGAATCGCACTATAGTGGAAATGGTAAGAATAAAGCTTATTGATAGTAGCCTACCGGCCTCATACTGGGCGGAAGCTATCAACACCACATCATATATTCTGAATTGGGCGTCAATTCATCCCTTCCTTGGCAAAACACCATATGAGATTCTCAAAAGACGTCCTCCTTCTGTAACTCATCTACGTCGCTTTGGATGCAAGTGTTTCATACACAACAATGGAAAAGATAATCTAGGCAAGTTTGCCCCTAAAAGTGATGAAGGAATCTTCCTTGGATACTCATCCCAAAGTCGAGCTTGTAGAGTACTCAACAAACGAACAACTTGCCTTGAAGAAAGTCCTCACATTCGCTTTGAAGAACTTTCAAATTCTAGTGATTACGAGAATAACCTACACGTACCTCACGAAGATGCCCAAGATACAACCTTCATTGAAATTCTAGTAGCAACCATCCCTTTACCCCAAATGCCTCTTCAGACCGACTCATCCTCCGACATCGATGATGACCCTAATGACTCGTTCAAAGATGCCTCACCTACCCCCATTGATGACCTACAACCTCACCCTCACACCACAACTACAAACACTCCTCAAAATCACCAAACACTAAAAACCTCCACTACCCTACCCTCAAGCTCCACAAGAAAATTCCAGCAAGCCTCTGCTCACCCAATAACTCAGATACTAAGTGATCCTGTACAAGGTGTTCAAACCCGTAGTGAAATCCATCGAAATCTTTGTGCCTTTAACGCCTTTATCTCCACAATCGAACCAAAAAAATTCAACAAGCCCTAGGGGACCATGACTGGATCCTCGCAATGCAAGAAGAACTACACTCTCTGCAATGCCACTCTGTCTTGCGGCTTGTTCCCTGTCCAACAAACCATAAGCCAATCGGTGCCAAGTGGGTGTTTTGAAATAAGCTAGATGATCAAGGGAATATCTCTCGTAATAAAGCTTGACTCGTGGTTCTAGGATACGCTCAAGCTGAAGGAATTGACTATGATGAGACTTATGCTCCAATCGCTCGAATTGAGGCAATTCGAATACTCGTGGCCTACGCAGCTCATCAATGTATGAAGCTTTACCAAATGGATGTAAAGACTTCTTCTACATTGTTATATCGGCAGGGATGTATATGTTGCTCAACCGCTGGGATTCGAAGACCCAATCCACCCCGAGTATGTCTACAAGTTAGACAAAGCGTTATATGGTCTAAAACAGGCTCCACGAGCATGGTATGAACGTCTCTCATCGTATTTATTGGCTCATGGGTTTATCTGAGGTAAGGTTGAAAAAACTCTTTTTACTCTCACCAAAGGTGAAGACATATTCATTGTCCAGACCTACGTGGATGATATAATCCATGGATTCACTTGTTATACCCAAAATTTTAACCCCCCGGAGGAGAGTCTCCTGCGGTAGTGGTGCAAAAGGTTAGTTTGGTCAAACAGCAAGGATTCCCGGTTTGATCGGCGCATTCCGGGGCATCAAGGGCTACTTAATCATCTTCAGGGGTATTTTCGTAATTTTTCAAGGCTCCTAAGCCCCCTAAGAGCTTTATCTCTCCTCCAAAAGTGGCTCAAATCAACTCCGAATGTTTTGAAATTTTAACCTATGATAGAGGATGGCATTTTAAGCATAATGGCGTTGGAATTTTGATTTTTCAAATTTCTAATAATTTTCTGGCAATTTCTAATTGAATCTGACGAGAAATTGAAATTAAAAATATTCCATTATCCAAAATATTCAATTCCGCCTTGGAAAAATCAGAAATATCATCCTTGACATATGGCTAAAATTTCACAGCAAAATTCTATTGGGAAGTCAATTAATTAAAATCCCGAAAAATCTCGTCTTCACTAGATTTTCTTTATCTTTAAGGAAGTCTATATAAAGGGATAAATCTTTTGATCAAGTCAGAATCCCACAGGCTCTTAGAACCCTAGGCAGTCAAAACTCTCCACCATAGCTAGCCTCTCACATTTTTGCACTCCCAAGCACCAAATCAATACCGAAATCTCACCAAAACACATTCTTCAATCCCCATCACATTCACAATCATCAAATCACCATCAAACCACCACCAAAACATGAAGAACATCACCAATTCTCAAAGGTTACAAGCTCGGTTCAAACTAAATTCAGAATCTGTTTCAACGGAGCTCCAAAAGATTCCCGAAGTAAAGAATCATCATAATCCTAAAGGTAAAAAAGGTTTGTAGGTGGATATTTCAATTCTCCACGATTTCATTAACCTTCTGTCAAATTTTGGTGGCAAACTAACCTTTGACAGTATCTGAATCGACATTTGTTTTAATTTCTACCTTTTAACTTGTTTGCTAAGTTTCGTGCTTAATTCAACTTCAAACTGAAAACTTATGATTACTAACATCTAGTACATCTTTCAGGCTTCACATCCATAAATTTTGAGCCAAAAACAACTTCGGGAACCACCTAAAACCCACCGTCCGTGGGTGGTCCATGACCTCAGACCTATGGTCCGGAACCACAGACGGGTTGTCCGTGGCCATGGACACCCACGGACGGCGGCGGGACTTTAATTTTCAAATTTTTTAGGGTTTAACGGTACATGTCCAGGCCCACGGACAGCCTGTCCATGGCCCCGGACTTTTCAAAATTTTGTTTTCTGTTTAATTCAACTTTTTACTTTCATGTAATTCTATTGGGGTCCGTGATCTCGAACATTAGGTCCGTGGCTACGGACATAATTAAAATTTGACCTAATTCTGCCTCCAAAACCCTAGTTTAGGTAGTTTTAATTTCACTTTAATTTAATGTCAAAAAAAGGTAAAAAATAAAAAAAAGCAAGTTTGCGCATTTAGGTGCAAAACAACTAGTAAAAAGCTGTAATTAAACTAAGTTGAGGAAAAATGACTTCTAGGGGTAATGAAAGTAATTGAACCCTAATTAAGTCGAATATCAAGCCCCCGAACCCGAACTCTCCTTTCCTAATTTAATATAGGTTAAAATTAGGTGGCGACTCATAATATGTTCTAGTGAGCTAGCTTAGGTTCTAATAATTATGGTTATATGACTTAATTATTAAAATTAGGTTATAAGTGGACCTAAAACCCATTCAGATCCTAATCAACTTTAATCAACCTAGGAGAAGGTTCAAAAACCGAGGCTCACAGACTTGCGACTCTGTTGGGGATAACTTCTTAATTATGACTTGTTTAATTTTAAGAAAGAGGGCTTAACTTGAAATTTTTTATTACAACTTTTACTACTTTGTTTGTTTACTTTCGCGTGCACATTAATTTTCTACACCTTTGCATCATATGAGAGCGAGGGTCCACATAAACCGATTCCACACTGGGACCCATTTAAGGGTCCGTTGTCAGGGATCACACCTTTTAGGTGATGTGAATAAGCGGAGGAAAAGAGGTGAATGTCGTCTAACCACATCCCCTTTATACCTGGGCTTTAGCCCCAAGCGTTTTCCTGGCAGTGTCCTTACCTAACCTTATTTGGTCATTCAAAGACCCAACCGTAGACGCACACCTTTAGGTGATGTGAAAAAGTGGGGAAGCCCAAAGAGAATAGCGTGCAAGCCCTATTCCTTTGTGGTGACCTGGGCCCATGCCCCAAGCACCTCTCCGGATCGATCCATACCCGGTTTGATTTAAACGTCTAGTGAGGACATGTGGAATTTGTGTGGGCTTTGTTTGCTTGTATGATCGGCCCACTACCCCGTCTAGAGATTGATAGGAACTTTTCCTACATCAACCTAGCCCAACCCGAATTGGCAGCTCTATTTGTTTATGGCCCAAAGGTCCTGTCTGGTTTGATATGTGAGTCATTCGGGCTTCAGCCCAAAAGTGTAGACTTAGGTCATTTCTCTCTCTTTTTGGCCCTATATGAATTATCAATTTAGTTCTAGGCCCATGAAAAGCAAATCCACCTAAATCAATCCATGAAAATCCACCAGGCCTTTCCACTTCGTGGCCCGTTCTAGTCTAGGAAAACTTTTCACTCGGGCTTTGGCCCAAAACCCCAGACACATGCATTATCCTTTAGGCCCAATCAAGGTTACTCGGTCCAAATTCCAATTCACATCTATAACATGGTTTAGAAATCATTTAGGCTCATGCTCCTTACTTCTAGCCCAAACACATATTGGCCCAAGTGCCTAATTCTCATAACATTCCAGCCCAAGAGGCAAATTTTTCAAACATTTTGACCTAGGTGCCTCTCTTCTAGTTCATTTAGGCCTTAGCACCTACCCACGTTCTTCAAGGCTTTGCAGCTCATGTACTGTTTTTGCGGCCCAAATAAGTGTTAACCTAAAACATCTTCGCGACCCAGAATTTCAGCTCTGTCCTCTTTTGTTTTCTAGCAGACGACGCTTTGGAAACAGGTAAACCCATATCCTAGGATTGGTGAAGGAGGAAATCTTATCAACATGGATGTCCATCTCGCAGCTTTGGAACAAAAGTACATGGACACCATTAATGCCATGGAGCAGAGACATAGTGCCTTCAGGAACGCCATTGGGTCTAACAACATTGCCACAATTGAAGAATTGAAAACAAAGACCCTTTCCCTTGAGGTCGGACGTCAAGTCCAAAATGAACTTGTGAATAGGCTTCTTAGTTCTCTTCACAACTATATTGAAGTTAGCTCTATTAGGGCCCAAGGTTCACAAGGGAATACCAAGGAAATTGCTGCAGAATTCGAGAGGGCGAGCAGACAACCAGAAGAAACTCCCAAGGCGACCAGTTTAAATTCCTTGAGATCTTGCACTAAGTTGGGATTACCAACACCCGCCCTAGGCGAGAGTTCCATGTGCCTGCAAACCTACAGTGCCAGGTTACAGGTAGGACAGCTCAAAGCTTGGGGAGTGGGCAACAAGACTTTGAAGGAGAAGCCAGTTGTAGCAATCCCAGTTTCAAAACAAAAAACCAAAGCATCATCTTGACCTAGGCGTTTCTCTACACCGAGTCAGTTTACCAGCATTGGCCGACCTCTCAGTCAAGCTCTCATGGAACTGCAGGAACTGAATATACTATGGCCTCTTACATCTCATCCCTGGGTTATTCAAGAAGGGGAACACCTCAATCAATTTTGCCAATTTCACAAGTTACCAGGACATAGCACCAATAATTATAGGAATCTGAGGCATAAAATTCAAGATTTTATCCACCAAGGCTTCCGATTCCCATGAAGACAGCAACTTCTACATGAATCCTATGTTCGGGCCCTATTAGATATTGTTCAATTCTTATGTTTTCCTTTAATTACTGTTTTCAACTTTCTCAGTAGTTCAATTTTGTCTCTCTAGATAGTCAATGTCTTTTGAAATTACAGTTAACTTTGTTATTTGTGTTCAATCATGAAATGAGGATTTTCATTAAGTGTAAGTTCTCATTTTTGCATGCATTTAGTCATTCATAAATTCAACAAAAAACAAAAAGAAGTATCCCCTTGTGGAGCACTTTTGTGACCACCATGAGCATACTCTACCACATCCATAGTCATCACTCACACCATGAACAAGATTGACTCCTCACTTCACCTACGTTCACCACAATCCTCACATGTGCTTTATCACTTCACCATTCCACCAGTTCACCCAAAGCAAAAGCAAGAAAAACTCCAGAAAAAGACACGTCGGTCAGTCACCACATCATCCATCATTCCTTCACAAGATCATCTCATCACCACACCACCATCATTGATCATACAACCACCTTCCATAAATAACCTGGGTATCCAAAAGGCTAGTCAAAAGACCCCAAAACAATACTGGGGGCAATTTGAGTTAAGGAATGTTAATGTTTATTTCTTTTGTTTAAACGTGCAAACAAGTCTCTGAATGTACACCTCGCGAGAGTGCCTTAAGCGGTAAAACCAAGAGCGAAAAAGCATGTCATTTTTACACGACTCCAGAGAGATCACATTCAAAAGCAAGGTAAATGACATAACTCCTACTGAAGGAGACATCTTGTAAATTTATGCTTAAACCCGTGAAAAGTAACAAAGAACGGATACACAACTATTAGGAATGATGAGGCACCTAGGTACAGCACCACACAACCAAAAGCTTGTGAACCCTGACATTACACCCTAGGCATCCCCGTTGAGCTTTTTGTATATGTCCTCTTTTACAACATTACAAACTCCATAAACAAGCCAGTCAATGATGAATAACCTACTTGGTGACCAAAGGAAGCAAGGAGCCCGACTTCCGAACAGCTACTTCACAAGTCCAAAGAAGCAAAACCACTACCAGCATGACGAAACGATCTGCAAATGGCCCCAAAGTAACACAGGATCCAAATGAACTAACATCCAAAACAGCTCTCAAAGTTCAAAACCGGGAAACATAAGAACCCCGAAGAAAAAGAGATTCAAAGAAAGGCAAACCTGAAAAGCCTCGAAGAAATCCAAAATTGGAAGAAAGAGAGAAGGTGCAAGGAATAACCCAAAAGTCCCAATTTCCAAGTTCATAAGCGAAGTCATCACGAAGTAGCCAAACAACTTCAAGACAAAGGAGACAAGTCCGAGAGAAGGTGCAAGTTGCAGCTTTGGTCACCCTTATAACTCCACATATCCTAAATATTTCTCCATCGTCCCATTGTCTTTCATCACACCCCATAGCCACATTTTAAGCTCAAAAGACTTCTAACTTAGTAGTTGTGTATCCAATCACGTGAAAGTAACAGGTTGGACGCATAAATATAACAAATGTCAAATTCAATGGTTGAGATGTTTTGACCAAAAGGAGAGCACGAGTGCAAGCATTAAACACTTTGAGTGTAGGATAGAAAGCACCACATCAAGATAAACCATGACCTTGTGAGAGTGAGACTTGTTTTTGCGCAATTAACCAAAGCAAATACTGGGGGCAATCGATCGTTCCAATCGATTGCCATAAAATCCTAAAAAACTCAGATTGCCTTAAAGAAAAATACATGGGGCAATTGTTGGTCCCAACAATTGCAACAACAACACTGATTGAGGCCCAAAACCCTGAAACCTAGAGGATCAAACCCTCCTCATATTACATAGGCCCGTCCTAAGCCCTACCTCCACACTAAATTTCCTTAGGCCAGTCCTAAGCCCTACCTCCACATTCAAACATCAATAGGCCCGTCTTAAGCCTTACCTCGACATCAAATTTCCTCAGGCCCGTCCTAAGCCCTACCTCCACACCAAATTTCCTCAGGCCCGTCCTAAGCCCTACCTCCACATCAAATTTCCTCAGGCCCGTCCTAAGCCCTACCTCCACATCAAATTTCCTCAGGCCCGTCCTAAGCCCTACCTCCATATCAAATTTCCTTAGGCCCGTCCTAAGCCCTACATCCACATCAAATTTCCTCAGGCCCATCCTAAGCCCTACCTCAACATCAAATTTCCTCAGGTCCGTCCTAAGCCCTACCTCCACAACAAATTTCCTCAGGCCCGTCCTAAGCCCTACCTCCACATCAAATTTCCTCAGGCCCATCCTAAGCCCTACCTTCACATCGAATTTCCTCAGGCCCGTCCCAAGCCCTACCTTCACATTCAAACATCCACAGGCCCGTCTTGAGACTTACCATCTCTAGGTTTGACATAAACCTTAATCCTCCTACATTCATTTAGACTCATCATACATTTAGCTCACTTTCACTTAGAACAACCTTTAGGCTCGTCTTAAAACCTAGATCCTACCATTAGGCTCGTCATAAGACCTAGATCCAACCTTTAGGCTCGTCATAAGACCTAGTTCGAACCTTTAGGCTCATCATAAGTCCTAGATCCTACCATTAGGCTCGTCATAAGACCTAGTTCCAACCTTTAGGCTCGTCATAAGACCTAGTTCCAACCTTTCGGCTCGTCTAAAGACCTAGATCCAACCTTTAGGCTAGTCATAAGACCTAGAATCATCCCTTTAGGCTCGTAGTAAGAACTAGCATCACTCTTCAATCTACCTACTTCCATCAAACACTTTCGGGATTATCCAACTAGCATCACTCTTCATTTCATTCATATAGGTATATCATAAGACCTATTTGCATTATCCAGGCGCGTCACAAGACATGGTGACTGAAAAATTGGCGAGGTGATGGCAATAAATCCTTCTATGCGATGTCAACTTATTTCGGGATCAACGATTGGTGGGCGATGGCAATAAGTCCCCAAGGTTTTTACCAAGAGTTATCGCTGCACACTGGCTTGGGGGGGAAATGGCAATAAGTCCACAATGGGTCCAGCCAGGAGCATTGAAACGGGTTTTCGGTCCCCAGAAGCATTCGAGCATCATCAACATTATCAGCATCATCAGCATCATCAACATCATCGGCATCATCAGCACTATTAGCATCATTAGCATTTTAACATTCTTGCATTTGCATACCACCCAGTTTTCACATTTTAGGTTGTCAACGCCTTAGAATCGGTTGACATTATTTCATTTTAGGTTGTCAACTCCTTTGAATCGCTTGACATTATTTCATTTTTACTTTTTAGGTTGTCAACGCCTTAGAATCGCTTGATATTACTTCATTTCACTTTACTTATAGGTAGTCAGCGCCTTAGAATGGCTCGACACGACTTGTTAGTCTCCAACGGCATGCAGGGTCTGTTCACAATCCGAAATTTTGGGGCATCACTCAAGCATGAACCAGACTTTTCATATTCATTACAAAGTCTAGTTGACGGGGGGCAATCTGTTATACCCAAAATGTTAACCCTCATAGAGGAGAGTCTCCTGCGGTATTGGTGAAAAAAGGTTAGTTTGGTCAAACAGAAAGGATTCTCGGTTCGATCGGCGCATTTCGGAGCATCAGGGGCAGCTTAATCATCTTCAGGGGTATTTTATAATTTTTCAAGGCTCCTAAGCCCCCTACGACCTTTCGCTCTCCTCCAAAAGTGGCTTAAATCAACTCCGAATGTTTAGAAATTTTAACCCATGATAGAGGATGACATTTTGAGCATAATGACGCTATAATTTTGATTTTTTGAATTTCCAATATTTTCTGGTAATTTCTTATTGAATCTGTCGAGAAATTGAATTTAAAAATATTCCAATATCCAAAAAATTCAATTCCACCTTGGAAAAATTAGAAATATCATCCTTGACATGCGGCTCAAATTTCACAGCAAAATTCCTTTGGTAAGTCAATTAATTAAAATCTTGCAAAATCTCGTCTTCACTATATTTTCTTTATCTTTAAGAAAGTCTATATAAAGGGATAAATCTTTTGATCAAGTCAGAATCCCGCAAGCTCTCAGAACCCTAGGCAGTCAAAACTCTCCTCCATAGCCAGCCTCTCACGTTTTTGCACTCCCAAGCACCAAACCAATACCTAAATCTCACCAAAATCAACACCAAAACACATTCTTCAATCCCCATCACATCCACAATCATCAAATCACCATTAAACCATCACCAAAACTTGAAGAACATCACCAATTCTCAAAGGTCAGAAGCTCGGTTCTAACTAAATTTGGAATCTGCTTCAACGGAGCACCGAAAGATTCCCGGCGTAAAGAATCATCACAATCCTAAAGGTAAAAAAGGTTTGTAGGTGGATATTTCAATTCTCCATGATTTCATTAACCTTCTGTCATATTTTTGTGGCAAACTAACCTTTTACAGTCTCTGAATCGACATTTGTTTTAGTTTATGCCTTTTAACTTGTTTGCTAAGTTTCATGCTTAATTCGACTTCAAACTAAAAACTTCTGATTACTAACATCTTGTACATCTTTCAGGCTTCACGTCCATAAATTTTGAGCCAAAAACACATTCGGGAACCACCTAAAACCCACCGTCCTTGGGTGGTCTGTGGCCACGGACACCCACGGACAGCGGCTGAATTTTAATTTTTGAATTTTTTAGGGTTTAACGGTACATGTCCGGGCCCACGGACAGCCTGTCTGTGGCCCCGGACTTTTCAAATTTTTGTTTTCTATTTAATTCGACTTTTTACTTTCATGTAATTCAATTGGGGTCCGTGGTCTCGGACATTAGGTCCGTGGCTACGGACATAATTAAAATTTGACCTAATTCTGCCTCCAAAACCCTAGTTTAGGTAGTTCTAATTTCACTTTAATTTTCTTTCAAAAAAGGTTAAAATAAAAAAAGGAAGTTTGCGCACTTAGGTTAAAAATGACTCGTAATAAGCTGTAATTAATCTAAGTAGAGGAAAAACGACTTCTAGGGGTAATGAAAGTAATTGAACCCTTATTAAGTAGAATATCAAGCCCGTGAACCCGAACTCTCCTTAATTTGTTCTAGGTTAAAATTAGGTGGCAACAAATAATAGGTTCCAGTGAGCTAGCTTAGGTTTTAATAGTTATGGTTATATGACTTAATTATTAAACTTAGGTTATAAGTGGACCTAAAACCCGATCAGATCCTAATCAACTTTAATCAACCTAGGATTGGGTTCAAAAATCGAGGCTCACACCACTATTCCAGAATTATGTACCTTCTTTCCTAATCTAATGAGTAAAGAGTTTGAAATGAGTGCCCTTGGAGAATTAAAATTCTTCTTAGGACTTCAAATCATTCAACAAGAAAACGACACTCAAATTCATCAACATAAATACATCCAAGAGCTACTAGTTAAGTACAAGATGCAGGACTCCAAGGAAACACCCACTCCGATGTCCACAACTGAAAAGCCTCATCTTGATGAAAAAGGGATTGTTGTTGATCCTACACTATATCGAGGTATGATAGGTTCCCTGTTATACCTAACGGCAAGTCGACCTGACATTCTCTATGATGTATGTCTTTGTGCAAGATTTCAGGCAAACCCAAAAGAATCGCACTTGCAAAGTGTAAAGCGAATCTTTCGCTACTTGAAAAACACCCAGAACATGTACCTTTGGTACCCAAGTACCCCTGATTTTACACTAATGGGTTATAGCAACTCTGACTTTGCAAGCTCCTTACTAGACAGAAAGAACATGTCTGGCACCGTACAATTTTTGGGACTATGTCTTGTAGCCTGGAGTTCCAAGAAGCAAAACACAGTGGCCCTGTCATCTGCCGAAGCCGAATATGTCTCCGCAGCTGCTTGCTATGCGTAGATACTATGGATACAATAACAATTACAGGACAATCTCATTCCTCTCACTTGTACTAAAATTTTTTGTGACAACAATAGTGCTATTGATTTATCTAAAAACTCTATTCATCATTCCAGGACAAAACACATTGAAATTCGTCACCACTTTCTAAAAGGATTGCGTTGAAAAAGGGTTGGTACAACTAGAGTACGTTCCTACTTCCGATAAACTTGTAGACATATTCACCAAACTGTTGCAACGAGGTCAATTTGAAACTCTACGTTCACAACTAGGTATGACCAGTATGACTTAGCTAAGGTTGTATCTCCTTCTCTTGTTTTACCATTGTTTGGGTTATATTCATGAGTATGTCTGATGACCTAGTATGTCTGTCATACAAACAAAACACCAGTGCATTAAAAACACTAGCTTTTACATATGAAAAACAACCCGCGAAAAATTCGCCCGGTAATCCGCTACTTACCATCTCACCCAATCAGATAAATTCTACCCTGACACACGCATCCTGCTTATATTCAGAAGCCAATACCCCCTTTCACCATCTACCACCTTGCCTCTCTATCCCAACCTTTCGCTTACTTCTGTCATCTCCTACCTCTGCTCACTCTCGTAAACCAAAACCCGCCATGACAACAAACCTTAACCCAAAACCAAACTCCATGTTTTATGATGCCAACCTGCCTGATGATGCACAACTTCTTCAAGCCCTAATCAACAAGATCACATTTCTGCAAGCTAAACAAACACCTATCTCCACCTCCGCCTAACCGCCGTAGCACCTGACATGTCGATCGACACCCAGCCTATCACCACCCTGCTGCCCAATATCTCTACTGAACCAACTCTTACCATAAACCCTACTGCGTCACCACAAAAATCAGAAACCACACCCTCTCCTACCAAACAATCCTCTCCACCAACAACTTCGATCATATCCACACCAGACACCATAACCAAATCCCCAAAGAACATTCAGTTTGGCTCCCTTCAACCTCCTAATGAACAGCAGTCTCAAAACCCTCAACCTGACTCCCCTACCAAAGAACAGGATGAAGCACAAGCCCTTGAAACCTAGCCCCTGCCCCTGAGCAGTCTCCACCTCCAAAGAAAACCCGCGGCTCTAAATCAACTATTCCCCGTCCTCCACCTACTAGAATGCTACGTTCAAGAGCAAAATGCCAACTGGCATCTTCTAAATCCACTCATGTCAACACGGTCCCTTCACCTTCACCAGTTATAATAGTATCAGCTCAAGAAAAGACGAGAATCACCACGAACTCGTCTACTCAAGCCAACTTTGACACAGGCATAACTTCAACTAGAAAGCGACTCTGTCCTCGATCTGAATCGGTCCCTCCAAAACCTCCTCCAAGACTAGGCCTCATTGATACCCACACCACTGTTTATTCCCTACCCCCATATAACTCTGCTGATTCCTAAAACTTGGTGAAAGTAAAGCTATTAGATCTTGAGTTGTTACACTCGATGAACTTCACCATGTTTGAAGAAATGTTCAGGTTTCAGAACTGGATCCACCTGTTTCACGGCATTCAAACCTTCCATGAAGAAGAAGCCTACCAGTTCTACCAAAACTATGTCATTCGCAAAGGGAAATCAATGACTGAGGTACATGAAAAAGCCATTATTCTTGATTCAAACACTATTGCAACTCATTTGGCCATACCAACTACTGGATTAGAATTTTATGATAGGACTGGATTTTCTGATCTAGGATTTATCTCCGCAAAAGAAGTTTAAGATTTTTTCCTTCCAAATAACCGAGTCGGTCACTCTTTAGACCGACCCGCTCTTTCCAATATACACCAAATGCTCCACACCTTGGTGATCAAAAACCTCGTCCCTAGAAAGGAAGGAAACCAGTTCGTCTGGCCACTTGATCTTGCAATAATGTACTGTATGATTCACAACCAAAGAATAAACCTTCCCTAACTCATTCTCAATCACATAGCCTTAACCATCTCTTCACCCGACACTCTCTGGGGTATGTCTTTTGGCTACCAAAAATCCTTACCCACTATGAAATCTCCCTTGATCCTTCCAAAGCCAGTCGTATCACCGAAACCGACATACTTGGTCAGATTCTGTACAACAAAACTCCGTCATTTCAGATCAAGTCTGTCTCTAAACCAAATCCTCCATCCAAAAAACAAGCTACTCCCAAATAAACACCCACTCCTGACACGTTAACTCTCTGTGAAAGAGTTGCTGTGATAGAAGAAAATCTAGTAAATCTAGCCACAAAGATAGACATGCTCATAGACATCCTCAACAACAACCACAAGAAGACGATGAACATCTTTGTAGGAGGAGTCCCGAAACTGGTCGAGGAGTTCAGGGAGACATTCGCTGAAGAGGTTGCAGCAGCAAAGGAGATGGATGATGCTACGGTTTTGGGGGAAGACGGAGAGACGGTTGCTAACACAGGAATGGACCAAGGAGATGTCTAACATTTTACCCCACTCCCTCTTAACCCATAGTACCTAGGATGACTGACTTTGGAATTCTTTTTAATTGCTCTGGTGGTTTGATGTGTAACATTTGGATACTATGTTTTTAGATATTACTGATGCATTTCCCCTGATGTTGGCAAACTGGGGAATCGGTGATCCCGTGGCTGGTTTATGCGGGCAACTATGTGTGGACACCGAGTGCCTCTGAAGGCCTCAATTTGCTTCAGATTTGGTTTATATTTTTGCTAAGTAGATTTCGAAGTAGTTGTGTACCTCAGTTTTATCAGCTCTTACATAATTGCATTATCTTAAGGGGAATATTTGCTTAAGGGGGAACAAACAGTGAGTTGTTCTCCCGAGATAGTTGCTTTGCCTTGTTGTTTTCACTTTTTCAGGTACAATCGATTGAGACCACTCAAAAGTTCATGCTGGATACCCTGAGTTTGCCATCATTAGTAAAAAGGGGGAATTTTGTTGAAGACTTGGTTTTGTAGATGATGCCTCCTCGGTCAGAGTCGCACTGCAGAACAACTAGCCCTTAAGAGTCTTTCAGCTCGAGTCGCTCTGCACCCGCACTTGGACATCCACTTCTGAGGGCGCGAACTTACATTGAAGAACCGTTCAACTCCGACTTTCACGGAAGACATGGATGACATGCGCGACAGACTCCTTGGCGATCATGGAGTAGCTAGAGCCTCCGATACTTGCGCTCAAAATTCAAGTCGTTGCCCCATGACTTCACTTCTAATATTCTAGGCGTGTTTAAGCTGTATATAAGCTCAAGTTTGTAACGACATTATGCAAGGCATCCGAGACTATCCATTAAAGTGAGAGAAAAAGATTGTTTGAGAGAGAAAGTATTTGAGAGATTTTAGTGAGACTTAGTCAATCAGCTTATGTATTTTTACCTAGAGAGCACACAACACTCCCCTTTACTCCTTGTTACGCATTGATCAAAGCCGAGAGTAGAGTGAGTGTTGGATGAGACAGAACACTTCTATTGAATCCCAAGACAAGAAGCTAGGTTGTAATTCACATTGAATTTCAATACACAAGCAGAATCCTATCTTGTAAATTTTTAAACAAAAGCTTATGCGTCATTATTTTTTGTAAACACTTGTTCTCCAAGCATAGTTGGTCTGAGACTAACACCTCAAACCTACTCGGTCAGCACCCTGATCCTATCATAGGTGAAATTGCAAAGGGCAATAGATCTGAATTTTTCCAACTAGAAAACCCTTTTGATTTTAGGGATGAAGGCTATAGAATATTCATTTAAATTGCCCTAGTAAACAACAACTCTAAGCACATGGAGGACTGTGAAAGTTATGTGAGGACCCTGAAAGCATTAAGACCAGAAGATTTGTCATGACCCATCATCTTGATTGTTTCTACCACTTTAAGAGCTGAATACAAAGTATTGAGATGTAGAATGAAAATAGGAGAGAGTTTGCCCCTTACTGCACCCTTAAAGCAGACTTCCCCCACTGAGTAACTAGAAGAGGACAACTTCTAAAAATAAGTTAATGAGACAATTTCAATATTTTGTCAACTGTAACACATATCCTAGTTGTCATTCTTGAGCCCAAAGATATCATTTTCTTTCTTAGAAAAGGAAGCCTTTGAATGAAAGAAATTTGTGTTCCTGTCCCCTTTCTTAAGCCAAGAAACTTTAGCTCTTTGCTGCCACAATATTTCTTCTTTTATAGCTAGAAGTTTAATCTCAAGAAGAAGCCTTTTTTGTTATTATCAGGACCAACAATAAGAGTACCCTTAGAAAAAAAACCTCCAACTCTTTCCTTTTTATCGAGATTTTCCACTTAATTTTCTTAATGGACCACGCTTTCCACTAAGACAATTTCTTAGCACACTAAAATTTTCTTAGCAAGATTTAGATTATTCTTACCCTAGACTTCCACCACATTTTCTCCGTACTTCACTTCCAAGCACCACCTGTTCTAAAATCTGAATATTTTTTAGGCACAGTACGGCTACTGAAACATATAAAAAGAATAGGACAATGGTCTGAGTTTTCATGAGGAAGATGCTCCACAAAAATGTTTGGGAAAACTTGTAATCCCAGAGAGTAGCTAAAACATGTATCCAACCTACTGATAGATTTTTATCATCTAGTTGGCAGTTGGTATAAGTACCAAACTCTCTAAAAAATCCCAAAGTCATGTAGATTACATTGAGAGATAATGTTCCTGAAAGGTTCCATTTAACTCTCATGTCTCCTTCCACCAATCTTTTCACAATTATACACAATTTGGTTGAAATCGCCGCCCACAATCGAAGGCATAGTAATTTGATCTCTCAAAACTCCTAAAAGTTTCCAAGAGAAATGCTTTAACTTCCAGTTTGACCACTCATAAAAACCAGTGAGGATAAATTACCTCCCTAGAAAGTGACCTCCATTGACATATGATGTTGAGAGGATTTTGCTTTCTTGATCTTTGTTCCTATACCAACTCTTCACAATAGAGCGAATCCACCACTTCTTCCTCTACTACTAACAGCCTCTCCACGATAAGAGGGAAAAATGAAGGAATTCAAACATATCTTCACGGGTTTTGGGAGTCTCCATCAAGAAAAATAATATTCGGTTTATGATCATCAAAAGCACTTCACCCGGAACTTGGAATTTGACTTACCCAGACCCCTACAGTTGAGGGAGATACAAATCATCACAACAAACCACTTAGCCAAAGCAGAAGACAAGAACAAAAACTGGGAGACCTGAGCACCCAGATCAATAACAATACAAAGAATTGAGCACCTGGAAGACTGCAACAACACGCCAAAGAAATCAATGGTAAAGACCAGAGCCACCACGGAGAACCTCGCAGTCGAATTGCTCAAACCTGGTGGCCCTGCCTAGCTGAAAATTCCCGAAAATTCCATAGGACTCAAAACTCCCAGATTCCCAAACCAGAATCACGAGTCACAAAGAGAAAGGGAAAAATCGACCCTCCAAAGATAACACCGAGAACTCTTAAAAAATCCTGGAACTCGATGACCAGGTAAAAGAACTTCACAGCTGGAAATCTTCGACATTGGAATGCTGCTAGATTTCGCTCCTAATAGAGCTTCTATCAATGGATTTCCACTCCTAACAAAGCTTCGTTCTCTAACAAAGGGTTAAAATCAAGTGCCTGTTGGTAGTAGTGTTTTTGTCCCCCTCATTTTTCTCTCACTTTTCTCTCTTCTTAGTTGGTTCTCAGATCCACCAGTCACAAAGAGAAAGGTAAAAACCAACCCTAAATCTACTCCAAACTTAACACCGAGAACTCTGAAAAAAATCTGGAACACGATGACCAGGTAGAAGAACTTCACAACTGATAATCTTCATTGTCAGTCTGCTGCTAGTTTCCATAATGGATTTCCGCTCCAAATGAGGTGGCTTTTGTAACAAAACAAAAATAAAAATAAATTATCGTGTTAGTTGGATACTAAAACCATAATTACACAGTTGCAAATGGTTGTGGCTAGATCATCATCAAATCAGACGAAAACTACTCAATGAAAGAGTAAAAAAACAACAGGTATCCTTTAGCGAGGAGGCTTCACTGCCACACTAAAAATATATGGTACAATGTCATACCCACAATAGACTGTTGGATTAGCTCATTAAAGGAACTTAAGATTGAGTAAGTAAGGGTAAACTAATATCCTTAAGCTATATTTAATTTTGTCAATGTTTATCAACATTTTAACACTTTCAATTGCCGGAAAACTTACAATAAGCCGTGAAAAAGTTTCATAATTTCCGATGTACACGATTTTAAAATTTGTTCTTCATATGCCATGAAAAATTTTCATAATTTGCAATGTACCCATATTCTATAGAATGATCTTGAATAATGACTATTACACCTCAAATATTGCAAATCATGTTTTAAGATCACAATATGCCACTTTGTTTTTTGGGGAGAGCATTTTTTGAAATTTCCATAAAAAAGATTTAAATACTACAAAAATATAAAAGAAATATATAAAAATATAATTAATGATTCTTAAAAATTGAATGTACACAAAACTTCAAACAAATATTATTTTCTTCTTTACGTTCTTCGACTAATTATCATTTTTTCATCCTCATTAGAATATTTACAATTATGGTTAGACACTATTAGAATATTATAAATAAGTATATATATTACTGTAATACCCCAAACCTAGATATGGTAATAAAATGTTAAAATATGATATAATAAGGCTAAAAAGTGCCTTATAAACATTAGTAAACAATTTAAACCATAGAAAACATAAGAAAACACCATAAAGACAATTTAAGCAAATACTTGCTCTAGATTTGGTGTAAACTTGATTAGGACCCAAGGATCATTCTTAGACCTTATTAACATGCTAATGGACATGTTAAATCAATTACCACAGAAAACCAAGCTCAAAAACAGGTTAAAACACAAATTATGCTTTAAGGAGCCTTAAAGCACATTTTTAAAAAGTGTCTTAGAAATGGGTTTTGAGTGGCTAAATGACCAAGTTTATGCCTTAATAAACATTTGTACTATTTAGTATCACATTAGGAGGCCTAAATCAATAAGAAACCAAAAATTTCACAAATTTGTGCTCTAATTATGAATAGTGACCAAATAGTACCCAATTAAGCTTTAAATCAACTTTGATTAGTTAAATGGTCAAACTACCCTAATAATATCTTAACAAGGGGAGGGGCCAGTTTTTGAAGGTGAAGAGTCACCATAAGACTTCAGCAAAAAAATTAGAAAAGAGAGGGAATGAAAAGTAGAAGTACTATTTACCTTTTACTAAATATCTCACATAAGTCTACCTCTATCCTCTCTACTCTTCATTTCCCTTCTCCTCCACCGTCTTCTTCTTCATTCTCCCAAGGGAAAAATGTTCATGCTACAGCATCTATACTTCTCCACCTTCAATTGCTTGCTCAATCCAAGTCCAAGCACCAAATCAAAAAATAAGAGCATATTTATGCTAGTTAGACCAAGGCCTTCAATTCCTTCTTTTCAAACTTCAAAATCTCAAGTTTTATTCCATGAAGTAACTCCATTGAAGGGGGAAAAGCTCATATTCTAGAACCTTATTACTCTCCTTTGATTCTAGGTAAGAAAGGTTAAAAAAAAATCAAGTTTCTTCCATTTTTGTTCATGGCCGAAATTGACTTCTCATGGGGTCTTGTTTTACTCCTTGAATTATCTGTGTTTCAATCTTCAAAATACTATAGGAGGTCTTGTCTTGACTCCTTATCAAAGTTCATTCCAAACTCTTAAGGTAAACACCCATTTTAATGCATTAAAACACTCCTTTGTAACCTAGGAATGATTCCATGAGTCTAGGTATATTACTTAGCACATGTATTTTAAACATTGATTAGAAGATTAGCAAGGGAACAAAAGACCTTGGCCGATTTTCAATCGAGACATCAAGGAGAAGAGAAAGAGAGGAAGTCTTGGAAACCTAAGGTAAATGACCTACCTTAATATATTTTAATACCTTGGGAAATTGTATTTATATTGATATAAACACACTAAAGAGCCAATGGTAAATGAGTAAGTAAAATAATCTTAAGGTGAGTTACAAGAACATTTATAATTGTCATGGGATTGATGTGTATAATTTCAGGTTGAAAGCTTTAAATGTGGGAAATTCAGTGTTTAAATTATTGTCATTTAAGGGCCTAAGAGCCAAGTTATTTTAGGGCCTAAGTGCCAAGCAATTTAAGTTTATGCACTATATTGAGATTTAGTGTCATTTGAGTGTAATTTATGTGTAGAGAACATCCATTAAGGATTTGGATGTCTTTGATTTTTTAAGGATGAAAAACTAGGCTTTGGGGTATAATAATATACTAGGAAAGCTATGTCAAAATTTGGGTGAGAAACTAGGTGTTTTAAGTGCTCTAGTGAAATATTATGACCTAGGTTGTACTAGGAATCATTAAGGGTGATTTTGGTGAAAATGAATGAACTAGGGTGTTCTTGAGGATTAGAATGACCTAGGGTTGTCTAGAAGGAACTAGAGGTTAGAATGGTGAATTTAACACACCAAAGTCATGGTATGAGAAGCCTTAAGACTTGTGCAAAATTTGAAGTAAAATGAGGTATAATGTCTTGTGAAAGTTTAAGTATGAACTAGAGTGTATAACTTTGAGAGTTTTGAGTAGCTAGAGTAAAAGAGGTAAACATAACTAATGATGCTTTAGGAGTGGCCAAAATGGTTGTGAGGAAACAATTGGGTTAGTTAAGGTTTTAGGCAAAGTTTACATTGTGGAAGTGTAAGAAACTAAGTTGCAAGTGTTAGTAATTTAGTAGGAATTTGAGTAAATGATCAAGGAATTGAGTATGAGTTTGGTGGATGAATTAGGAGGATTTTAAAGTGTTAAAATGATGTTAAAACATGCTAGAATACTTGTGGAAATGTTAGGAAAAGATTGGGTAAGAATTAAGGTTGAAAAGAGTTGAAAAACTATAAAACTGGACACATTTAGTGTTGGTCCGGGTTTGTATATAAGCACACAAACCAGGACCAGTTCAAAAACTAGGCAGTATGTTAGACAATGGGATTGGTTCGGGTTTATATTCCTGTACACAAACCTGGACCAGTCATAAAACTAGGCAGAAACTCATCCAATGAATTGGTCTGGGTTTACATCCTCGGACACAAACCCGGACCAACCAAAAAGAGCTACAGAATGTTGAAAATGGGGTTTTAAGGTTGGGACTTGTTTGGTAATAATATTGTAAGATTGTTAGGACTTAATGAATGACAAATAATGGTCATTAGAGGCATACACAAGCTTAAGAAATAATGAGAAGTAAATAACTTATGAGATGAAGATTAAACTACGATGACTTAGTAGTTAGTAATCGGGAATCATTAGTGGTTAGTTAATCTAAGTTAATTAAAAGTAATTAACCACCCGAATGGATGAATATTATTGGATTTGAGTATTTGGATTCCGGAGAGGATTAGACAAACAACAACCGACAGTGAACGGTATGGTTTTCTTGTAGCTTGTTTGCTTACGAGGTGTCCCTCGGCCTCTTGTGTGCTATTTGTTTAATTGCTTCGACTAAAACAAGATAAAGCATGCAACCGGTATATTGCACTTCTTGTGTGTTTAAATTATACTAACACACTTGGCTTGAGTTCATTTACCAACTATGTATAGTAAACAATGGTATGAGATAAGAACATCTTCTCTTATATTGGTTGGTTAATACCCAAAAAGGGTTTAACTAACACCTTCGTCTTTAAGACTTTCACTAACTGAAACTTGGGTGGGTGTGAGGAATCTGGGACTGACTTCGGTCATGCATGTTAAGAAAAGGCGGTCGGTATCTGAATCAGATCCGACTTCCGTTTGAGACTCGTCTTTGACTTATCGCCTAGAGTCGACATATAGACTCGACCACCTTGGATTACAGTTCGAGGTGGGAGGCCAGATTAAGATGGTGCGATGGGATCTCCTAAATCTCAAAATAAGAAATATTGTTTATTTTAACCAATGGAGTTAATAGCTCATTGGCTAGGGTTACCTTTGACCCGAAAAGGATAAACATTGAGTTAAGAAATAACCAATTCTAATTAAAGAACGATTGGTACATTGAGATAAGAGTGGATATGAGAATAAGAGAAATCTTGACTTAAGGAGTTAAAAGCTAACTCACTTACTTAAGGAACGCCTATTAAGTCGTTCAATGTGATTGATTATGAATTGTTTCATATGTTGTGTGGTGTTTATTGTACTTCTTATTGATGTTGTATTAAATAATCAACCGTATGTTTACGACAAAGTAGTCGTGTGTAGCCCATTTAGCTTGGGGGCTACAAGTTAATCGTACCAGCGAAGGTGCTGAGCCCCTCGGGCATCCATATTAATTTTGCAGGAAAGAGGCCTCAAAAGACCCACCTCGAGAGTAGGAGCGGGTAGACTTAGTATGGGCTTTAAATTTTGTCTACGATGTTATACCCAAAATTTTAACCCCCAGAGGAGAGTCTATACTAATAGGCTAGTTTGGTCAAGTAACGAGGGATCCCAGTTCGATCGGCACATCTCGGAGTGCTAGGGACAGCTTAGTCATCTTCAAGGGCATTTTCATAATTTTTCAAGGCTCCTAAGCCCCCTATGAGCTTTCTCTCTCCTCCAAATAATGGTCAAATCAATTCAAAATGCTTTGAAATTTTAACCCATGATATAGGATAACATTTTGGGCATAATGGCATTAGAATTTTGATTTTTCGAATTTCCAATAATTTTCTAGCAATTTCTGATTGAATCTGACGAGAAATTGAATTTAAAAATATTCTAATATCCAAAAAATTGGAAGAAATACCATCCTATACCCATTTTTAAAATTTCATAGTCAAATTCCTTTTGGAAGCCCTTGAGCTAAAACGTTGGTAAATCTCGGTTTTTACTGGATTTTTCTATCTTTAAGGAAGCCTATATAAGGAACCTTATCCCATGATCAAATCAGAACTGAAAGAACACTAACACTTCAAGAAACTCAGCCGTCACAACCTCCCCACGTTTTTACACATCCAAGCCCCGAAATTCCATCGAAATCTCACAAAATCAACACCAAAACACTTTTTTCATTTCCCTCAACATCATCCATCATCAAACCTTCACCAAAATAGCACCACAACGTGAAGAACATCATCAATAACCAATAGTCAGAAGCTGGTCTCGAACCCAAACCGGAACAAACTCCGGTGAAGCACCGAAAGACACCCGACGTGAAGAAACACCTCAAATCTAAAGGTAAAATAGGTTGGAACCCAGATTTTCTCACTTTCCATGGTTAATCTAGCCTTATATTAAAATTTGGGTTCGAAACAATTCCTTTCTGTTTCTGAATTGGCGTTTTTCTTTGCTTCTGTTCACTAACTTGTGCATTAAGTTTCGTATTTAATTCGACTTCAAATTTATAATCTCAAGCTACTAACATATTGGAAATCTTTCAGGCAACACACCCATATTTTTTAGCCGAAAACACCATCGGGAACCATCCAAAACCCACCGTCCGTAGGTGGTCCGTGACTTCGGACATGTGGTCCGGGACCATGGACGGGTTGCTTGTGACCACGGACGGCGGTGGGATTTAAATTTTTGAATTTTCTAGGTTTTCTCAACTTATGTCCGGGCCCACGGACGCCCTGTCCGTGGCCTTGGACTTTTCAAAATTCTGTTTTCTTTTCGATTCAACTTTTCTGTACAACAAGGGTCCGTGGTCTCGAACATTAAGTCCGTGGCCATGGACAGAAACGAAATTTGACCTAATTCTGCCTCCAAAACCCTAGTTTAGGTAATTTTAATTTCCACTTTTATTTTTCTGTCAAAAAGAGTTAAAAATAAAAAAAATCAAAAGTGTGCACTTAGGTTAAAGCGACTCGTAATAAGCCGTAATTAAACTAAGTAGAGGAAAAACGACTTCTAAGGGTAATAAAAGTAATTAAACCCTAATTAAGTCAAATATCAAGCCCCCGAACCCTAAGTCTCCTTTCCTAATTTGATCTAGGTTTAAATTCGGTGGCGACTCATAATAGGTTCCAGTGAGCTAGCTTAGGTTTTAATAATTATTATATGACATAGTTATTAATCTTAGGTTATAAGTGGACCTAGAACCCGACCAGATCCTAATCAACTTGAATCAACATAGGATAGGGTTCAAAAATTGAGGCTCACAGACTGGCGACTCCGTTAGGGACAAACTTCTTCATTTTAACTTGTTTAATTTTAAGAAAGAGGGCTTAACTCGAAAATGTTTATTTATGGCTTTGTTACATTGTTTGTTTACTTTCGTGCGCATTTTAATTTCTGTATCTTTGCATCATATGAGAGCGAGGGTCCATGTAAACCAATTTCACTCCGGGACCCGTTTAAGGGTCCCCTGTCAGGGACTCATACCTTTTAAGGTAATGTGAATAAGCGGGGAAAAAGAGGAGGATGTGGTCTAACCACTTCCCCTTAATACCTGGGCTTTAGCCCCAAGCATTTTCCTGGCAGTGCCCTTACCCTTGTTTGGTCATTCAAAGACCCGACCGTAGACGCACACCTTCAGGTGATGTGAAAAAAGTGGGGAAGCCCAAAGAGAATAACGTGCAAGCCTAGTTCCTTTGTGGTGACCTGGGCCCACGCCCCAAGCACCTCTTCAAATCGATCCGTACCCATTGACCCAATTCATTTAGTGAGGACATGTTGAACTTGTGTGAAACCTTATTTTCCTGTGTGACCGGCCCACTATCCAGCCTAGAAATTGATAGGAACTTCTCCTATATCAACCTAGCCCAACGCGAATTGGCAACTCTATTTGTTTACGGCCCAAAGGCTCTGTTTGATTTGAATGAGTGAATTGTTTGTTTGAGCTTTGGCCCAAAATCTTAGATCTAGGTCTCGGCCCAATTTGAATTGTCCACTTAGGTCTAGGCCCATGAAAAGAGGAAATCCACCCAAACTCGAAGTAGTCCACAAGACTAGAAAATCAATAGCCCTTCGTGGAAAACTTTTTCGGTCCAAGGCCTATTCTAGTTTAGATGAACTTTTCATTCGGTTTTGGTCAAAAATCCAATGTTTAGGTGATATATCTTTAGGCCCAATTAGAACCACTTGTTTAGGTTTTGGCCCATTCGAATCCTTGATAGTTTGTGAAACCCATTTATTCTAGTTTCTGGCCTTAAGGCCCAAGAGGATCATTAAACAAATCTTAGACTTCAAAGTTTCTCTCTCAGCCCGGAGGCCCATTCACTGTTCATATAGTCCCTTCAGCTCATTTCCCTTTTGTTCACTAATGATGGACACCTTGGAAACAGGTAAGCTCGAATCTCAAGTATGGAAGAGAGAGGGAACCCAATCACCATGGAGACCCAGCTCGCAGCCATGGAACAAAAGTATGTTACCATCATCGAAGAGCTGAAAAGAAAAATCAATTTCCTTGAGGTTGGTCATCAGGAAAACATTCCGGGGAAGATTGCCGATCCCGGGAGTGAGCACGACTACATCAAAGTTAACTCCGTTGGGGCCCAGTGTGCGCAAGGATTCATAGGGGAAGCCGCCCCAGATCACCAGCTAGCAGCAGAACTCAAGAAGGCTCTGAAAAGGATCGAGCGCATGGAAAAAGCTAGCAAGCCAGTCGGTTCCGATTACACTTTTATGGCGTCATACCCCGAGGTTGATCTCCCTCTAAAGTTGAAGCTGCCCACACTAGCTCTATACAAGGGTTCCTCACACCCGCAGGTCCATCTGGCAATGTTCGATAGAGAGATGTCCATCCTCAAGTTGAATGACATGCAGAAGGCCAAGGTTTTCGCCCGTTACCTCGATGAAATACCTCAACATTGGTACTTGACCCAGAGGATGAACACCAAAACCTATGAGGAGGTCTATGAGGCTTTCTTGCACCATTTCGAGTATGCCAAGAATCTCGAAGTCACCAGGTCCAACCTAGCCAGCACTCGGCAGAGAGACAATGAATCAATGTCCGAATTCATCAAACAATGGAGGATGAAGGCCGCTGCTATGCCCATGAAGATGGATGAGCAAGAACAGATTCGAATGATCATGGACAATATGCTGAGGCAATACGACAACAAGCTAAGTTGCACGTACTTTCCCAATTTTGACATGCTGATGGGGCAGGTGAGAATCACGGAAGAAAAGATTCACAAAGGAGAGCTAAAGCTAGGACAACCCAAAGCTCATGGTGTAGGTGCCAAGAACTTTAAGTTCGGGCCAGCCAAAACAGCCCCGGTTTCACACCAGGTAAATAATGTGCGCCAACTTAGTGTTTCAAAACAGAGCACCAAGGCCTTATCCCGACCTAGGCGATTCCCTACATCGAGCCAGTTTACCGACATTGGCCGACCTCTCAGTCAAGCGCTCGTGAAGCTATAGGAGTTGCACCTACTATAGCCTTTCACGGCTTCTCTCGGGGTTACCCAATCCGGAGAGAATCTCAATCAAATTTGCCAGTTCCATCAGCTACCGGGGCACAGTACTGATGATTATAGGACACTGAAGCATAAGATTGAAGATCTCATCGAACAAGGGCTCTAGTTTGTCGAGTAGGCTAGCGTCTAGTAGCATTTTTCCTTCTCAATTTTTATTTTCAATTTTGTAAGGAGTTTATGATATTTCCATTTTAATAAGGTATAGGTGTTTGCATTTAAGTCTTTTGTCTTTTCAATTTGTAATCTCAAAAAATAAAAAAATGTTTGTTCATCTTACATCTTAAACCAAATCGTCTTGCTCATTGGCAAACATCTTTCAAAACTAATGTTCACGAAATGATCATTTTCTGGTAATTGAACAAAACGACTTGTCTTTTGTTTCTAAAAGGATCAACATGTCCAACCAAACACCACAGCTCACCCCTAAGCATCCAAACAAACCACATAACGGTTCAAAGTCTACATTTGTCAAATTATTGTCATAAACCCTGGATTAATACTGGGGGCAATCTGAGTTTAAATACCAACCATGATTATTTCTTTTGTTTAATTGTGTGAACAAGTCTTCGAGTGAAAAATTTCGTGAGAGTGCCTTGAGCGGAAAAACCGTGAGTGAACGAGCGTGTCATGTTTACAAGACTCCGGTGAGACCACATTCAAAGGTGAGGTTAACTGCATAACTCCGACAGAAGGAGATAATTTGTAAATTTACTCTTAGACCTGCGAAAAGTAACAAAGAGCGAATATACAACTATCAGGAATGACAAAGCACCTAGGTACAACACCACATAGCCAAAATCTTGTGAAACCTGACATTAAACCCTAGGCACCCCCGCTGAGCTTTCATATATCCCTTTTCGATATTATGAACTCCACAAAATAACCCAACCAATGATAAGGGTTAATTGACTTTGATCTCCTAAAGTGTGTGCTATCAAGACCTATGAGTCTAAATGTGTTGTGTTACATAGACCTATGAGTCTAAATGTGGTTATGTCACCCAGACCTAAGAGTCTGAGGGATATTGTATGGGTGCAAGTGTGGTGAAGGTACCCGGACCATTGAGTCCGAGGTTACCATGTGAATATGATATTTTATGTATAATGTGGATATGTTGCCCGGACCATTAAGTCCGAGGTTGGATGTAAAGGGTGGTTGGTGATGGAGGTCTTGTGGCTATAAGTAATTCCCGTATTCTAATCCAATGATGCGAGGAAATGTGAACTTCGAGGACGAAGTTCTTTTAAGGGGGGTAGATTGAAATACCCCAAACTTTGGTATGTTGACTAAATGATTAAATGTGTTATCTAAAGGCTAAAAAGTGCCTTAGGAACATCAGGGTATAGTTTAAACCATGGTAAAACACGATAAAACACTAAGACACGGTTTGAGCAAAAACATGCTCTAAGGTTGGAGTGAACTTGGTTAGGACCCAAAGGGCCTACCAAGACTTGATAATGTTTAATTACGATTTTATAAGGCTAATTAAGTCCTTAGGAAACTTTGGTAGACAATGAAACCAAACAAAACACAAGGTAATACCTTAAAGTCAATAAGAGCAAAATGTGCTCTAAGCTTGGGATAAATGTGTATGAGACCTAATGGTCATACCTATGCCTCATTTACATGTCAATGAACATATTAAATCAATTACTAAAGAAAACCAAGCTTGAAAACAAGTTAAAACACAAAATGTGCTTTAAGAAGTCTTAAAGCACGTTTTTGAAAAATTGTCTTGTAAATGAGTTTTGAATGGCTAAATGTCCATCATTACTCTTTAATTAACATGTGTACTATATAGTATCACATTTGGGTGGCTATATCAATGGGAAATCAAAAATTTCACTTCTATGTGCCTTGTTATTGGTGAATAGTGATTTTTATAACTAGTTTGTAACATATAATGTTATAAGTGATTAAGTTGGTCAACAAAGACCAAAAACACCCCTAGGTACTATTTGGGGCCGGTTTTTATGGTGTTGTGACTCACCACCCTTGTTAGTTTACAAAGAAAAGAAAGAATGACTAATTAGTATACTATTTGCTTTATAAGGATAAATATCTTAACAAAAGCAAACTTATCTCTTCATTCTCTTCTTTCCTCTCATTTCCCACGTTGGCCATCTTCTTCCTCCTCTCTCCAACGGTTCCAAACAGAACCATGTCAATCTTCACCCTTCTTCACTTGTAACTTATGACTCCATGCTCCGAATTTAATTCCGAGACTACCGTTCTCTTAGTTGGAGCAAGCTCTTCATTCCTATCTTTTCAAATCATCAAAACCACCATTTTGGTGCCAAGGAGAACTTCCATGGAAGGAGCTTGAGCTAATATTTTATGCCTTGTTGATCACCTTTGCTTCAAGGTAAGGAAAAACCAAAGAAAACTCCATTTCCTCTCTTTTTAGTACATGGCCGAAAATTAACCTCACCATGGTGTCTTTACCTTGCTTGTTTAGCTTCATTTGAATCTTCCAAGGGCTAGGAGGAGTCCTCTCCTGATATATATTCAAGCTCTCTTTCCATTCCAAGGTAAAACAATCATGTTAATACCTTAAGATAATATATGTAACTAGGGTTTACAATGAGATAAAGCTTAAAGCTTATATACTCATTTTAAAGTTGGTATATTGTTTAGTTGTTGGCAAGGAACCAAATGCCCTACCGGTTTTACAAGGAAACAAGAAGGAAATTTGTGAGGAAAAGAGGTAAACAAACTATCTCAATGTGGTTTAATGCCTTAGGAGAAATAAGCTTATAATGCTTGTTAAAATCACCTAAAGAGCAAATGGTAAACGAGCTAGTAAAATGCTCTCAAGGGGTTTATTAAAGGCATATGAATTGTTGGATGTATTTGCAGGTCAAAGGCATTATTATGTGGGAAATTCAGTGTTTAAGGATTATGCAATTTAAGGGCCTAAGAGCCATGCTATTTAAGGGCCTAAGTGCCAAGCAATTTAAGTTATGCACTATATTGTGATGTAGTGCTTTATGTGTGAAGTTTGTGTATAAAATGTGTTTGATGGATTTTAGGTGTTCTTGAGTGAATTAAGGTAAAAACCTAAGTGTTTGGATGTGAGTATATACTAGAGAAGTTATGGCCAAATTTGGGAAATGTGTAAGAAGTTGTTTAAGGTTTAGGTAATGTTGATGTTCAAGGAACAAGTGATGTTTAGGTATGATGAAAAAAGGAGATTTAGTTAGTAAGAAAATGATGCTTAAGAGATGATGTTAAGATGAGGAGAAAGTGTTTTGGGATAGTAGTTATGATAGGTGAAATGCCACCTAGAAATTATAAGGAGAAAACATTGTAAGTGTTAGGAACTTTGTGGAAATATAAGTAAAGGTTTAAGGAATTAGGAAACATAGTTTGTGAGTGCTTAAGAATATCTTGAGGGTGTGTTTGAAGTGCCAAATGATGTTAGAACACATTAAGAGGTCTTAGGAGAAGTTTGGTGAAGATTTGACAAAGTTTGGGTAAGTTTAGGAGGCGACCGACCCAGGGGCCGACCCAGTTTTTGGGTCGGTCGAGCCTCTGTAAAATGTTAGGAAATGTTCGGTAATGGACCGACCCAGAAGGTTGGGTCGGACATGGGTCGGTCGGTCAGGTTTCAAAGGAAGGAAAATGTTCGCACATGGACCGACCCAGAATGGTGGGTCGGACGTGGGTCGGACGGCATGATTATAAGGAAGTAAAAGGGGGTCTGTAATGGACCGACCCAGATGTGGGTCGGACGGTGGGTCGGTCGGACCAAAAACATGGTTTAAGGTTATGAAATGATATGAGATGATGGGGATTGGTAGGTAATGATGTTATAAGGATGTTAAGGACATGTTAGGTGAGTTTTAGTGACAATAAAGTGGGCTAAAGGTTGTATTAAGATGCGAGAGTAAAACGTGTTAAAAATGTAAAGTTATTTAACCAAGTAAATGGGGAAAGTTATAAGCATTAGACTTTAAAACAAACATGTTACCCCAATGTTAATAAAAGAACATGTGATGAAACAGTTGTTCGAGAATTGCTCGAGGAACATAAGTGGACGTGGTAAAGTGGACTCCGGTGACAGGTATGGTTTTCTTGCAACCTGTGTCCTAACGGATTACACCGGCTTGTATGCCAATATGTTTTCTTGAGTGTTTGCCACCTTGTAAGATTAAATCATGTAATGAGTTTATAGTAATTCATTTATGTGGCGAATTTGGTATCCGATTGCCGTTTAACCCCAAATATGTGTTAAACCTTAGCTAACTAAAACTAGGAACACATGAGTGATCGGTATTCGGAGTTGACGGCCCAAACCTTGGGAACGTGCTAACCACGGCTATGTGTGAGTTAGTTGGATATTGTTGTTGTATGCAAGTGTGTGAACCTCCTTGTGTGCTTAACTCGGTCATGATACCGTATGGTTGTGGATGTGGTAGGCTCCATAATGGATCTCTAACCACTTAATATTTAATGTATGTATACTAATGGGGGGTGAGGAGTCCGGTCTGTTCCGGCCACGCGTGTGAGGATGGGGGTTCGTGCCATTATAGGTTCGACCCTCTGTGTATGTTAAGGTTGTCTTCCCATTGGGTTTCCAACTTTCCCCTTTAGCTTAACCAAAGCTATATTACTGACTCACGTCGGGCCACGGGGGCATACTAATGGTTATGTTATTATGGTGTGCTTGGGATTACTATATCCGACACACTTGGGTATAAGTTAACCGTTCTATATAACCGGACGGTAACGAGGATGGTAACGAGCTTAACATGGGATTGGTAAAAATCCCTAGGCTCACATGGTATACTAACTATGGTGGAAGGTTCCTTGTGAGAACCGATGTATATGGTGTTATGTAGTGTTATGGTGCTATGCAAATTCCCTTGCTAGCTTTGGTATAAATATATATATTGGATGTTTTAAATGAATGCAATGTGGTCATGTGTACATGGAAGCAAGAAAGGTTTGCTATGTTTGTTATGTGAGAAAAGAGTTATGATGTATGATATGGAATGTGTGGATCATGGAAATGAATCCCAGTTGTGACAAGAGGCGTTTAAGGATAACCCGAATGATGGGTACACGTCGTTCGTTAAGGAAGTAGCTCCGTTTAGAGGAGAGCCACTCTAGGGTTTAAGGAATCATTGGATGGTTGGTAAGTGTGGATGTTATGGTTATAGGTTGAGCCCATTGAGGCGAAATGCTATGTGTTGTATGTTTATGGTTTGTATGCATGATTAAATATAATCAACTGCATGCTAAGACGACAATTAGTCGTGCGTGGCCCGGTAGCATGCGGGCGGGATTACCATACCAGCAAAGGTGCTGAGCCCCTTGGGGCCACCCCTTTCTCTTCTTTTCCTATTTCAGGTACAGAAGTGCTGGAAGCCGTTCGAGAGTGACGGGTAGTCGTTGTACATGGGTAAACTTTTAAGTGTATGTATACAGTAGGTGTAGTAAGACCGAAATTGTTATCGGCAGCAGTTGTAAATACTCGGTACAGTGGGAATGTATGTATATAATAAATGTTGAATTGGAATGGGAAATGTATTGTGTAGTTGCTCGGGAATCTAGTCCATCAGACCGATATAATTGTGTATGTATTGTATTAGCCTTGTTAGCCACGTGGGTGGTTAACGGCGTGTAACACCATTGGAATAAGTAATGTGATGAGTTGAATTTCCGCTGCAGTTTGTTGTTATGTGGTTGTTGTTGGATGGGGTGTTACAGAGGGTAAACACAAAACACGTCGAGTGTAGGTTATGAAGCACCAAATCAAAACATAAGCCTTGACACTGTGAGGATGAGACTCGTTCACACGTTTAATCAAAGAAAATACTGGGGGCAATCGATCGGAACGATCGATTGCCATAAACTCTAGCTCAGATTGTCCTAAGGAAAAATACTGGGGGCAATTGTTGGTTCCAACAATTGCTATGACAACACCAATTGAAACCCAAAGCTTGAGCACCACCATCCCACCACAGGCACACATAAGCCCTTACCTCCACACAAACGCCACTTTACCACACAGGCTCACATAAGCCCTTATCTTCACACAAACGTCACTTCACCACACAGGCTCACATAAGCCCTTACCTCCACACAAACGCCACTTCACCACAAAGGCTCACATAAGCCCTTACCTCCGCACCACCACTACAGAGGCCCATAAAAGCCCTTACCTTCACATCATACACCACATATATGCCTTGATCATCACTCAAAAGATCTTCACATCAAACACCCCACCCCACTGATAGCATGTTCATCTCCTAGGAGATAAATTACAAGTCTGAAATCTTTAGTCAGGAAATGATAATTTCACTTTCCTTTTCAGTAGATAAAATTTTCCTCAAACACTGCCACGTTTGGCACACATTCTAGCAATATCTTGCTTTTGACAATTTTTCAATTCTCATCATTGCCATGTTTGGCACATTTTTCAACAGTTCCTTGGTTTGGACAAGCTTCCAACAAACACTTTAGTTGCATTTTATAACTTCTGCATAACATCTCAACATTGCCACATTTGGCACCTTTTCCAATAGTTTACTGTTTTGAACAAGTATCTCTCATATATTTTGATTGCATACACCTTATCTTCATTGCCATGTTTAGCACTCCAGTAATTAGCTTTCATCATTTGCATAATACCATCAACTCTGCAGTCTTGCACCTTCCAGCACCAGAGTAGATGAACTCACCAGAGTAGAAGAACTCACTAGAGGAGAAGAACTCACCAGAGTAGAAGAACTCACCAGAGTAGACGAACTCACTAGAGTAGAAGACCTCACCAGAGTAGAAGAACTCACCAGAGTAGATGAACTCACCAGAGTAGAAGAACTCACCCGAGTAGATGAACTCACCAGAGTAGATGAACTCACCCAAGTAGACGAACTCACTAGAGGGGAAGAACTCGACCCCACACCGATTTTCATTCATTATAGGTAGTACGCCTTAGATTAATAGCTTGACATCTTTTCATTCATTATAGGTAGTCAACACCTTAGAATAATTTAACATCTTTTCATTCATTATAGGTAGTCAACGCCTTAGAATAGCTTGACATCTTTTCATTCATTTTAGGTAGTCAACGCCTTAGAATAGCTTAACATCATCTCATTCATTATAGGTAGTCAACACCTTAGGATAGCTTCACATCATCTCATTCATTATAGGTAGTCAATGCCTTAGAATAGCTTGACATCATATCCTCCGTATAGGTAGTAGACGCCTTAGAATAGTCCAACATTACTTCATTCTTACCTTTAGGTGGTCGACGACTTAGAATCACTCGACATCCTTCCACTTTGCTTGTAGGTAGTCAGCGCCTTAGAACAGCTCGACACAATTTGTCGGTTTTCAACTGCATGAAGGGTGTTTTAAGATCCAAAATTTTGGGGTATCCCTCAAGCATCAACTAGCCTTTTCATTTCCATTACAAAGCCTAGTTGACGGGGGGCAATCTGTTATACCCAAAATTTTGACCCCAGAGGAGAGTCTCTACTAATAGGCAAGTTTAATCAAGTAGCGAGGGTGCCCAGTTCGATCAGCACATCTCGAAGTACTAGGGACAACTTAATCATCTTCAGGGGCATTTTTGTAAATATTCAAGGCTCCTAAGCCCCCTATGATCTTTCTCTCTCCTCCAAAGAAGGGTCAAATCAATTCAAAATACTTAGAAATTTTAACCCTTGATAGAGGATGACATTTTGGGCATAATGGCGTTGGAATTTTGATTTTTCGAATTTCCAACAATTTTCTAGCAATTTCTGATTGAATCTGACGAGAAATTGAATTTAAAAATATTCCAATATCCCAAAAATTAGATTCCACTTTGGAAAAATCATAAATACCACCCTTTACCCATGTTTTAAATTTCATAGTCAAATTCCTTTTGGAAGCCCTTGAGCTAAAATGTCGGCAAATCTTGGTTTTTACCGGATTTTTTTATCTTTAAGGAAGCCTATATAATGAACCTTATCCCTTGATCATATCAGAACTGAAAGAACCCTAACACTTCAAGAAACTCAGCCATCACAACCTCCCCATGTTTTTACACATCCGAGCCCCGAAATTCTATCGAAATCTCACAAAATCAACACCAAAACACTTTTTTCAAGTCCCACAACATCATCCATCATCAAACCTTCACCAAAACAGCACCAAAACATGAAGAACATCACCAATAACCAATAGTCAGAAGCTGGTCTTGAACCCAAACTGGAACCGACTCCGGTGAAGCACCGAAAGACGCCCGACGTGAAGAATCACCTCAAATCCGAAGGTAAAACGGGTTGGAACCCAACTTTTATAACTCCCCACGGTTAATCTAGCCTTATATTGAAATTTGGGTTTGAAACAATTCCTTTCTATTTCTGAATTGTCATTTTTCTTTGCTTCTATTCACTAACTTGTGCATTAAGTTTCATATTTAATTCAACTTCAAATTTAGAATATCTGATTACTAACATGTTGGAAATCTTTCAGGCTACACATCCATAATTTTTTAGCTGAAAACATCATCGGGAACCACCAAAAACCCACCATCTATGGGTGGTCCGTGACTTCGGACATGTGGTCCAAGACCAAGGACGGGTTGTCCGTGCCCACGGACACCCACGGACGGTGGTGGGATTTAAATTTTGAATTTTCAAGGTTTTCTCAACTTATGTCCGGGCCCACGGATGCCATGTCCATGGCCCCGGACTTTTCAAAATTTTGTTTCTTTTCGATTCAACTTTTCTGTACAACTAGGTTAACTAGGGTCCGTGGGCTCGGACATTAGGTCCGTGACCACGGACAGAAACAAAATTTGACCTAATTCTGCCTGCGAAACCCTAGTTTAGGTAATTTTAATTTCCACTTGAATTTTTCTGTCAAAAAGAGTTAAAAAATTAAAAAAAAATCAAAAGTGTGCACTTAGGTTAAAGCGACTCGTAATAAGCCGTAATTAAGCAAAGTAGAGGAAAACAACTTATAAGGGTAATGAAAGTAATTGAACCCTAATTAAGTTGAATATCAAGCCCTCGAACCCTAACTCTCCTTTCCTAATTTGATCTAGGTTAAAATTAGGTGGTGACTCATAATAGGTTCCAGTGAGCTAGCTTAGGTTTTAATAATTATTGTTATATGACATAGTTATTAATCTTAGGTTATAAGTGGACCTATAACCCGACCAGATCCTAGTCAACTTGAATCAACATAGGATAGGGTTCAAAAACCGAGGCTCACATATGGTTTGTGCATGTACACCCATTAGTTGTTAGTTGTATTGATTAGCAAACTATGTCAGACTTGAGATACTTGATACTCGGTTGGTATTTGGATAAGCGTTGTAAATATTAAGTTCGGTATATTCTAATTGATCAGACTGTAGCAAGGTTCTGGATGATGTTGTTTAATTCCGCTGTGATGTTGATATATATATTAGTAAGTTTTTCGATAACCACGTTGGAATGAGTTGGGGTGTTACAATTTCAGTTTATAAACAAAACTAATGCAATATAAGATGAGAAAGTTGTGTATAATTTTAATTAGAAAATTCAACCAACCATACATAACATAAAATTTTCTTTAACACGTTAATTTGTACTTCTATTTATTATCTCTTCGTATACTATCTTAAAAAAATAATATAAGAAATAAATTTATTATCAGTTTGTTGCTCCCCATAAAATTATAATCATTCTATTTAGCTATAATTATAACTAAAACCACTCAACAAATTGATAAGATATTTACAATTACAGCTAAATAAAGAGACTATAATTTTATGGGCAATTGTTATGGGCAAATTCTTTTGTACAACTGGTTGTATGGGGAGCATCGTACAGCCGTTCATTTTAAAATTCAAGTGTTGTTCAAGTTTTTGTATTGATTGTTCATATTGATGCAAAAGTTACATGTGTTATTATGAAAGTTGTTCAACTTTATATGATGGTTGTTAAAATTAATTGTAAAGATTGTTCGAGAGTGTATGTAAATATCGTACAACCGGTTGTATGATAGTTGGATTGAATTTTATGGGGAACAAAAACTGACAATAGTTTTTCTTGTATTGTTATTTAATGTAGCACCCCAACTACAAACACAACACTTGACGAACGATTGTAGGTGAATTACAACTCAACATTTAACTTAATCCATTGGTGTTACACGCCGTTAGCCACCCACGTGGCTAACAAGGCTAATACTTACACGTTGTATCGGTCTGATGGACCAGATTCCCGAGCACTTACACATTACAATCCCATTCTATTTCTAAACAATCAAATACATTCATATTCCAACTATACAGAGTATTTACAAACTAATGCCGATAACAGTTTCGGTCTTGCTATACTTACAAATACATAAGCAATTAAATAACTACTCACGCACAAATAGCCACCCCATCCTACTCTCGAACGGCTGCTAGCTCCACTATACCTGAAATGAAAAGGGTGGCCCCAAAAGGGCTCAACACCTTTGCTGGTAAGGTAATCGTGCAGCCCGCATACTACCGGGCCACACACAACTAATTGTCGTCTAAGCATGCGGTTGATTATATTTAAATCATGCATGAAAAACTATAAATACATATGTTAAGACAAGATCCTTTAGTTTTGATGATAGCAAACCTTGTGTTGTCTATCTAATGCGTTTGTCAATATTCATGATTTTAGATAGACATGTGAATAAGTGGCTTAGCACGCGAGGTTGCAAGCGCGCTCAATCCACGACATGTGCTCTACCAGTTGGGCACCTGTTGGCGAGAGGTCCGGAGAACTTCTAGCAAGACACAAGCAGTCAAGAACTACACCATCACATATCTCTTACATCAGACATCAAACAAGGACCAAACGGAGTTAGCAACATCGACAAACTCACTCAGATTATTCACAACCACACAAGCAACTTGCTCATGACAAACACACGACAAAAGGTGTATCTCATTAATGTGCAAGATAACAAGATAAGCGAAGACTATTGATGAACATCATTACATAGTCATAGTACTTCAGAAGAGAGCATTTATGAGCCAGACAAGTTGAAGTGTGCAAGTGGTGACCGACCACTTGGGGAGACGCACCGCCAACTTGCCCATTCACAAGGCAACACGTGTGCTGGTGGCTTCAGATCAAGTTGGACGAAAATCTGCAGTAGGGTGTCGATATTATATTTGAAGAAGAATGAGTATTCTTCTCTTAGAGTCTACAATTCCTAGGTTGTTAGTTGGCATCTCAACTAACTTGTACAAATACGTTCCTTAATGTTCCTTGTAAGATAAGCCCCTGTACGAGAGAAAAGATAGAAATAATCTGGGCAAGTGTGGATCAAACTTAGGAGTGTGTGTAAGTGCTAGAGAGTTGGTGAGCTAGTGAGGACTAGGTTAGAGTATCAATACATTGTGTATTTGATAGGACGACAGGTCGGGGAACGGTCGGTGAACCATAGGCCGATAGTTAGGAGAGGGTTGATGACTTTAGGAGTAAAGTTGAAACTATGTCGGGAGTCCGTGTGTGAGGCAAGGGAGGTTGAGTGAATTTCGCGTGTGTAAATTCTCAATCGAAATGTGTTTTCTAGTTTAATAGTTGTCTCTCGTCTATCAAGTTTTATTAGAGTCCACGATACATCCACAACACGTCGGGGATGCATCAGGAGTGCTTACAGTTTCAATTGGTATCATAACAGGTCTCTTCTAGAAAGCTAACTGCTTTGGAATACGATCAAGATGTCTCATGCAAGCATTCTAGCAGCAGAAGAAGGTTCGGCACCAAATCGACCACCACTCTTCAATGGAGACAACTACACTCACTGGAAGAACAAGATGGAGTTTCATATCAAGTCTGACGATCCAAGAATGTGGAGGGTGATAACACATGGAGAGTAAACCTTCCAGAATTGGAAAACTCTTGAGGTCACCTACAAAGGGAATGATGAAATCAAAAAGACCCGCATTGAGTTGCTACTCACTCACTGGGAGTTATTCAAGAAGGAAGAAAAGGAGAGCATTTCTGAAATGCATACAAGGTTCACTAAGCTGATCAACGAAATGTTGGTGCTTGGAAGAACTGTCTCTAACGAGGATCAAATTTGGAAGTTCCTCAGATCTCTCCCTGCCTCCTTTGATAGCAAAGTCAATGCCATGCAAGAAGTGCATGATCTCTCTAAAATGTCTCTGGCAGACATGCTAGGATCTCTAATGGCTTTCGAGTTAAAATTACAACACAGAAACTCGGAAAGCTCATCAAGAGATAGAGGGAAAGGCAGCCCTTCAAGTAGCTGAAAATGAAAGGTCCGAGTCAGGAGACGACAATGATGAAATGGTCCTCTATGCTAAGAGGTACGTTCGAAAGTTCATAAAAATAAAATGAGGAAAGGCAAGGAGTCCAAGGAGTCGGATGATCAGAAGAAAACAATGACAAGTGTTTGGGTGTTCAAAACGCGGACATCACATCAAAGACTGCCCTCAGCATCACGAGAGGACAACGACAGGGTCAAGAAGCCTGTCCGACGATCATTCAACAAAGGACCAAAGAAGGAAGCCTTCGTTGCCGCATGGGAGATTCTGAACAAAGTGATGACAATCAAACCTCAGACAGCGACACCTCAGAAGAGGCTCACCTATGCCTTGAAGATGTGTGCTTGATGGCACAAGACAATGATGTCTCAGAATCGAAGGAGAAGAAGAACAACATAAGGTAAACTATTCTAAACTTAGAAGGAGAATTCAAAAGGCTGAACTTCTAGGACTTAGAAAGTTTTCTCTTATATTGTCACCTAGAGGCATTAGAAACTGAAAATGATGAACTTTTGGAAGAAAATGAAAACCTTAGAAAAACCTCGATAAAAAGGTAGAAATCTCATGAGGGCACTCATGAAATTACAAAGGATTATAGTGAAATTCTCACCATTCATGAAAAGATGAAGTATGAAAAACAACCTGAAATCGATGAATTGATTGTTGCTCTTAACACTAAAGAAAAGGAACTAGCTACCATCAAAGAAAAATATTCTAAGATAGATGTTGTTTTTAAGACACCCATGAGGAGAAGAAAACAACAGGTCGGATGCCAGTCAGGGACCAGTCGTAGAGATGTCTACTGCTTATGCAGACAACCCGGTCATCATGAATCCAATTGTCATAAAACGTGTTTTATGAAGCATTGGAAACTCAAAAAACTAGGACTAAAATGGGTAGTCAAAAATGATCTGAGAGTATTAAATGGTGGAAATGAGTCCAACCTTTCTGTGGACCCAAACCCCACACCACTAACGTGTTAAGTGCAGAATCGAGTGAGAATGGACCCCTATTGGTACATCGACAGTTGGTGCTCTAAACACATGACAGGAGACAAGAAGTTCTTCTCACTCGAACCAGGAAGCCAATGAACCGTTTCCTTTGGTGACAACAAGAAAGGTAAAATCATCGGTGTAGGTAAGGTTGGTATTACATCTGACTATGTCATAGATAGTGTAAATCTAGTTCATGGCTTAAAATTCAACTTGCTTAGTGTTTCTCAAATTTGTGACAAAGGGAATTCAGTTCACTTCTATCCTACACATTGTAGCATAGTAAGTCAGAACAATGGCAAAGAGTTGTTAAGGGAAAAAGATGGAAAAATGTTTATGTAACAAGCTTAGAGGATATTGACAGTCCAAATCTTCCTTGCTTGACTGCTTCAAAAGATGACTCTACTCTATGGCACAAAAGACTAGGGCATGTTAGCACTTCTTTACTAAGAAAACTTGTCAAGAAACAGTTGGTAAGAGGTCTTCCTGAGATTAATGAATCTGAGACCAATCTTTGTGATGCTTGTGTTAGAAGCAAACAACCAAGGCTTCTTTTAAATCAAAGAACTCAGTTAGTACATCCAAACCACTTGAATTACTTCACATGGACTTATGACCTATGAGAGTCAAAAGTTTTGGAGGAAATTGGTATGTTTTTGTAATTGTTGATGATTACTCACGGTTTGTTTGGACACTCTTTATTGCTTCCAAAGACGAAGTCTTTGAGAAATTTCAAGCCTTTGCAGGAAAAGTCCAAGTACAACTCAATCTCAAGATCAAGACTCTTCGGTCTGATCATGGGTCAGAATTTGAGAATCAACAATTCATGGATATGTGTAAACAACATGGGATTAGTCACACATATTCAGCACCAAGAACACCCCAACAGAATGGGGTAGTTGAGCGAAAGAACAGAACACTACAAGAGGTAGCCAGGGCCATGCTATTGGGGAGCAATCTTCCTCAAGTCTTCTGGGCAGAAGCGGTGGCGACTGCATGCTACATCACAAACAGAACGCTCATACGACCATCCTCAACAAAACTCCCTATGAGTTAATCAAGGGAAGAAAACCAAACATAAGTCACTTCAGGACATTTGGTTGCAAATGTTATGTCCACAATAATGAAAAGAGTCTTCTTGGGAAGTTTGATTCCAGAAGTGACGTGGCCATCTTCCTTGGATACTCAAAAACAAGCCGGGCATACAAAGTATACAACAAAAGGAAACTGAAGGTGGAGGAAAGTGTGCACGTAGTCTTTGATGAGGCTGACGTACACAATCAAGGAATCTGATGAAGATAAAGAACTTGGATTCAATCTAGCTGATCAGATCACATAGATAATCCCAAAGATGAATCACCGACTGAAGAAAACTTGCCCGATAGGTCAGCGACAGGTCAACAACAGGTCGACGAAGGAAACAATGATGTCGAGGATCTCTATCTCCATCAACCATTTATCAATCTCGTGCTTTGTACAAAAATCATCCAATGGAGAATATCATATCAGACCTATCCAAAGGAACTTAGACAAGAGCACAAACTCAAGATCTTATAGCCTTCTCAATGATAGTCTCACCCATCGAGCCCAAGAACGTCAAGCAAGCTCTTCGAGACTCAGACTGGATCAATGCAATGCAAGAAGAACTAAACCAGTTTGAAAGATTCAAAGTCTGGCATCTTGTGCCTCGCCCTACTTATCAAGGAGTACTTGGCACAAAATTGGTCTTTAGAAATAAGCTGAATGAAATGGGAGAAGTTGTCAGGAACAATGCTCGTCTGGTAGCTCAAGGATATCGTCAACAAGAAGAAATAGACTTCCAAGAAACCTTCACTCCAGTAGCAAGGATGGATTCTATCAGATAACTAATTACATTTGCTGCACACGAAGGAATCAAACTCTTCCAACTTGACATCAAGAGTGCCTTCCTAAATGGGTACGTCAAAGAAGAAGTGTATGTTGAGCAACCTCCATGTTTTGATACACAAGAAGGAAAAGACATGGTACCCAAACTTGACATAGCTCTTTACAGGCTCAAACAAGCTCCAAGATCCTGGTATAATCGACTGTCCTCCTATTTATTGGAAAACCACTTTAGGAGAGGTAAAGTAGACAAAACTCTATTTGTTTACAACAACAAAAGAGATTTCCTAATTGTGCAAGTATATGTTGATGATATAATCTTTGGAGCCTCTGATGAGAAATATTGCAAAAAGTTCAAAGCAATGATGAAAAAGAAATTTGAGATGAGTGATCTGGGAGAATTGAAGTTCTTCCTAGGACTTCAGGTCAAGCAGAATGATGAAGGGGCCATCATATCCCAAAAGAAGTACGTAAAAGACTTGCTGAAGAGATTTGGAATGGAGGGATGTAAGACGTTTGACACATCAATGGCAGTTGGCACTAAGATGGGTATCATGACTGGTGACCGACCAGTCGACCAGCGATCTTCTAGAGAGATGATTGGTTCTCTACTATAATTAACTGCTAGTAGACCAGATATCATGTTTAAGAATTTGCTTATGTGCCAGGTTTCAGCAGATCCAAGAGAAGTCACCTCACAGCTGTAAAAAGATTCCTACGTTACTTAAAAGGAACCATGAATCTTGGTCTCTTTTATCCTAAGTTCAATAACTGTAACGTAGTAGGATTTTCAGATACAGGCTATGGAGGATCTATCACCGATAGAAAGAGCACTTCAGGGACAGCATTCTTTGTTGGATCATGTCTGATTGCATAGGGATTAAAGAAACAACAAAGTGTTGCAATCTCAACAGGTGAATCTGAGTACATTGCTGAGGCAAGCTGTTGTGCCCAACTCCTATGGCTTAAACAACAAATTGGTGATTTTGGCATCAAAACAGGTACTTTATCAATTATGTGTGATAATATAAGTGCCATCTCTATTTCCAAAAATCCTGTGCGTCATTCTCGTACCAAACAATTTGACATTAGACATCATTTTCTTAGAGATTGTTGTGAAAAAGAATTAGTTGGTTTAAAGTATATTTATACTGAGAATCAACTAGCTGACATCTTTACAAAGCCATTAAGTAGAGAAAGGTTTACTAAGATTGTTCATGATCTTGGTATGATATTCATTAATCATAGTTAAACTGCTTTTATTTCCCACGATCGGTCAACGGCATGTGAGCAACAACTGTTATATTGTCGTTCAGTAATCAATGATCAGTTTAATGCATAGAAAACATGTCAAACGACTAGTTGGAGGAGATATGTCATTTTCCACAAAAGTGAGATTAGGTTAGAGACAATCCAACGGATAGAAACGGAAAAACTTCTCAACGGATCGCTGACAACCGTCACGACCGCTGCCAGTTATGAATAGTACCGTAGGACATGTCAGCGAGCGGACGAGGAGCGGTCACCGACCATTACTCGATATCTATAAAAGGGCGATAGGAGTTTTACTCCTGTCATACTATTGCCCTCACTTTTTCTAATCTATCTAAGCGATCAAAGCATATTCTCTTCGCTCTCACAAAACTTCCTGCGAGACTTAGAGCAAAAGAACCTTGCCTCACAGCATCTCTAAAGATTTCCCTAGCAAAAGGTCATAAACTCCAAAAATCTCTTCGAAAAAAAACATGGCACCAAAATCTGCTCTCCACTCCAAGAAGAAAGCTGTCTCCAACAAAGCATCCACACAACAAGTAGCCGACATGAGGCCGACAGGAGCTGCAACTGAATCACCGCCCCCTCGCCTATCCGAAGAGCTAGAAAATCAACTTGTGCGCAAGGTAACCGATGAAGGAGAGGTGTACCAAGATGAAATTCTCAATATAAGCCACCACCTCCCAAAAATTCATCACTGCATCCAAGCCGAGATTCTAAAACCCAAGTACTTCCAACTCCTACCTCCACAGAAAAACAAATCATGTCCTCTCCTGCTCCATCACCTGCTATCGGCACCAAACATTCAAAAGTCAAAAATCCTAAAACAAATATCTCTCCACTATTACGACAAGTCACATAGCACGCGAAACTCATGCCTCCAATGAGCCAGAGCACAGGAGGAAACTCCTCAAAGAGCCCTTTCAACGCCTGAAAGAGCAACTCGCAAGTTGCACTTCACCGACGACAAAGAAGCAACTCCCTCAAAAGTCGTCAAAGCTGTACTCGACAGATAGAAGAAAAGGAAGTGCAAAGTGACGAAAAAGGTCAAGAAAAGGAAGTGACAGAACTTGACTCAGAAGTTGAAGCAAAACTCATCGAGGTGTTTGGAGAACCAGTCGTCGACAGGTCCACGACATCTCGTGATACCAGTCTCGACGCTGATAGCGATACAGAGTCCTCTTCAATCATACCAATGGTCGAACAATGACAGAAGGCAGAGAAAGAGAAAGCGAAGCAAAAGTTGGATCTCTCACCACATGGTCAACAGCTGGAAGAGCTCTTCCAAACTAAGAAGAAAGTTGCAAAGCCACAGCCACCACAAGCACTCAAACATCTAAAAAGGCTCAAAGAGCTGAAGCCAACCATTTTTAGAGCAGAGAACGTCAATGACAAGTCCTATCCCGTCTTACCAAAGACGTGGGATCTGCACTAGATGGAGCAAATGGGACTTGGAAAGATTCAGGAGCTCTTGGAATTCCAAGGATGGGTAGACTTCTTTCAAGAGACTATCCACGTATACACTGAGCTGCTCAAGGATCATATGACCTATCTTGGACAACTCCAAGACGAAGACAACGATGAATACCTCATCTCCACAATCTACGGTGTCACCGTCAATATCACCAAGTCTTGGCCGCTAGACTTTTGGTTTGGAACCAAAAGGACTCGCGGTTCCAAAGGAAACCACCTAGAATGATTTGGGACACCAAGGAGGAAAAATGGTCCAACTACTCAACCTGGGGCTACAATGAAAAACTTCAACGCCATATAAATGTCTATCCTCGATAGGGTGCTCTTCAGTATCCTCTCCCACAACATCACCCCACGTAACCAACGCACTCACATCGTCAATGCAAGAGATGTGAGATTGCTCTATGCTATGAAGACCAAAGAGAAAATCGATCTTCCAGCCATGATTCTGCTCACCTTAGAGGAGAGTAGATATGTCAACCAAGGTCTTGTGCATGGTGGAGTGGTGACAAAAGCGCTACAAGAAAACGGAGTGGACACCAACAGGTTCCACGAGTGCACGCGCAAAGTGCAGGACAACATATGTTCATAAATGTTGTCCAAATTGGGGATAAAAACAAAGGGGGATAAGATTGTAGTCGCTCAGAAGCCTACCAAGAGTGAAGACTCTAAGTCAGAGCCTCGCCCAACCATTAGAGCGTCAGGTCTTAAACGAAGGAGAAGTCTTTCACCGGTCCATGACAGGTCGGGGACCAGTCTGGATACCTCAACTAGAGATGTTCTTCAGAGAGTGAGAGTCACTCTCACAGATGTACAGGTCATCTCCTCTGAACCAAGTGTTCATCACATGGTTCAAGGAGCAATAGATTTTATAGACTCCCACATAGCCTGAGCGTTTAACCAGACTCTGACTCCCTAGCAGCTTGGTCTATCACCTCAAGTATTACTCTATCACAATCACGTTCTCCGCATTGCATGGAGCTCTCCATAGATTCTGATGAGTCTGACCTTTCAACCATAGCTGAATCACCTTTGATCACCGCACCCAAAGCCAAACCTTCTTGGATCAAAGCCGGTTTTTAAAGGAAGTGCCTACTTGCTCAGAGAATTATGAATGGGATACCCAACTACATCACTCCATCTAGATTATCTTGATCATATTTTTTAGTTTGTAATCTATGGAATGTCTTGGCCTTTACAACATCTTACGTCGTGTAGTTGCTCCCTATTGTGATGTATAGCAAAGGGGGAAAGAAAAGTATATGTACTTGTGAGAGTATGTGAAATACCCCAAACTAATAAAATATGGATTAAATATTTAATCACATTGATTGAGGCCTAAACACGCCTTAAAAGTCAACTGAGAACAGCAGTGGTCAACACAAAGCAAGATGTTGCACCCTTTGACTGTTTAGGGTAAATAAATACCCAAATAAACTTATTAGGACCTAAAACTTTGTCCTAAGCATAGTAATACATTACTAAACATATTACAATTGTTGGACAACACTCCAACACAATGAACAAGCACTTTCATGCTTCAAGGTCAAGTAGAGCAAAAATATGCTCTAAGAAAACCTTATAGGTCTAATGACCTCTAAATGATATAAAATTGGATTACATGATCAAATATCATGTAAGGAACACAACAAACCCGTTCTCAAAGAAAACCAAGCTCAGAAACACCTTGCAACACAAAATGTGCACTAAAACACCTTAAAGCACGTTTTTGTGAAATTGCCTTCTAAATTGGTTTTTAATGGGCTTAAAGGTCATAATTACCTTTAAATATGATAATATATCATATTATATCATATTAGGAATTTAATTCTAGAAATTTACGAATTTTTACAAATTTAATATTAAAATATTAATAAAACCCTAAAAGGGGGCCCGTTTGAGTCAACATTGACTAAGAATGGTCAAGAGGTCAAAGTTTGACCCCTTGGACCACATGAGGTCGACAGCCACAAGCAAGGGAACCTATTTTCGTCACTTGCAAGCTCAAAGGACAAGGTTCCAACACATTCCTTAAATTAAGGGACTACTTTTACCTTTGCTTCTGTAAATTTAGGTTGAAGACAACCCTTGGTCACCTTGGTATTCTAAGGTAAATTTTACCTTGAAATATACATTAAAACACTTCTTATGGTTAGATCTTGCTTGGAGACTAACTATGCCTTAATTGCTGTTTGAAAATATGTAAAAGAAGCTGTGGAAATTTTATTCCTAAGCAGCCAAAATCAAACAAGGCCTAAACTAGGCAAAAACAAGGTATAAATCACTTAAACCTTCACTTGGTATATTAATATGTAATTATACATATGTATATGTATATGCCGTGAGTGAACAAGGTTAATAAGGTCTTATTTTGACCTTAGGTGATTAAGGAATGGTTTAATAAATTTATCTAAGTAATTAATTAACATAATTGTCAAATTTAAGACATTATGTGGAAAATTGGTAAATATTGAAAAGATATGGTGAGGGCCAACATTTTAATGCATTTTTGGACATTTATGTGTAATTTATTTTATAAGCCAATGTTTGTAATAAGACCATGTACTTTAGGCCATTTTATTTATGCATTTATAAGCTTTTATGTAAGTTTAGGTGATATATAATTATTACCGCAAGGAATTGGGGTCTTAGGTGAAATTAAATTAAAATTGGGGGCTATAAAAGGATATAGCCAAAAATTGGAGGTTTAAGTGAGCTTATATAAAAATTATAAGATTATATAAAGTTTTGGGGTTAAATTGTAATTTCTGGAAAAAATTGGGATACAAGTCGTAATATATGGAGTTTAATGGTCAAGGAAATATTAAGGTGGTCAACCTTGACCATATGGTAGGTTTTGACCAAATTAAATAAGTTAGATAACTTATTTAAGGTTTTATAATAAGATAAGTATTTAATTGTAACAATTTTATAACATATCTGGTGAATATGTTATTACCGAAAATAAAGGGTGTATAATGGTATTATAAACACCCATGGGCTATTAGGAATTTTTAGGAATTTATTGGATTGTTTTTGGAATTAAATGAAACTATATATGTATAATATATAGTTATTATGTCATTATGACACTTTGGAAAATATAGATGGTGGAATGGTAAATACCGAGAGTATATGGGTTGATAATAATAATTATAACCCTTTGGTGAAATTTGGTGATTTTTAAAATTATATAAGAGTATTTATTAAGATATATGTATAATATATAGTTCAATGAATTATTAAACTATATGTTATAAATTGGGCCAAATGGCAATTATAGAATGTATTGAGGTCTGTTAGGAATTTACAAAAATATAACCATAGGTTATACCCTTTTTTATAAGTTAGAAATGTTATATTAAATGGTATATAAAATGGTATAAATAATGGGGTGATTTTGTAAATAAAAGAAACTATGGTTTATGTAAAAGAATAAGGTTTAATATATGTGCCTATGCGGCAATATATAAGAGTTTTGTATAAAAACTATAGGTTATAAGTTAAAGGAAATAAAAATATCATATCAAATGATATTAGCATATGGAATAACATTACATAATGTTATGTGGTCAAAATAGAATTTAAATAAATTCAAGGGTTGTACCGAAAATAATAAAGTTGGAAAATGAGTTTTGGACTAAGGTCTATAATGTTATAAATGTTATAACAATTATATGGTTTAGATGGAATTAATAAAAGTAAGAATATTCACATTAAGTAATGTGACAAACTATAAATAAATAGGATTCATAAACTAAGGAATTTGTTAATTAAACCTTGGGAGTTGTTAAGATACAACATAAAATGTTACATGATATTAGGATAATAATCTTAATATAAGTTGTACAATATAGTACAACTAAAGGGAATAGTCATCTAATAAAAGATGATAAAAATGTAACATATAATATAAGAGTTTATAACTCATGGAACTTACCTATGTGGTAAATATATACATATACAAGAAAAATGTATATAAGGATGAATATATATTATGGTTAGAAACCATGTATTAAAATGGATGGTGGAAAAACAAAACCTTGGGAAAATAAATACTAAGGTGAAATGTATAAGTATATGATTAAGATATACATGCAATATAGTGATAAACTATATGATATACAAATGTGTATTAAATTACATACGATAATAAACGTTTAAAGTTAAGTATATTAATATACTCGACGTAATCACGCATGAAACATGACGTTTTTCCAAATTCCGAGTTAAGCCGAAAACCCGACAAAACGTTGACAGTTAATAACGGGGGATTAACCGGGAGGTAATAGCGATGGTACGGGGTACCGTAGAGTTAAGTTGTTATACGGGATTCTAATCAGTAGCGTTATGTATTGTTAGACTGTTAGAGACGACACGAGGAGCATCGGATCTAGCTGAATCATACTCCACCGTAATACTTTCAGGGTGAACGGTATGTTATTTATGTGGCTTGATTGTCTCTGAGGATTTCCTCAGTTCAGACATTGTGTGAAAATCTGTGATAAGATTGAAAGTCTGCTTGTGTGAACTAATATGCTCGAGTTGCGTATTAATGCTGCTATATTATTATAACTGGTGTGCGATAACAGTACCGTTCGTATATATGAACATATTATAAAACGAACTAGCGGCAATGATGCTATCTTATGTGTGTAATATAAGGAACGTAAGTAAAACGTTGTAGCATTAGGGTAATAAGATATATATAATATCTGAGACTTATATACGGAGCATTGGCCTCTTTAACGCTGCTCTCGTATCTAGCACTGGATCCCGAGTCGACATACTCAGGATTGGACTACGACCTTAGTCTGCTGTGTTAGAAAAAAAATAGTAAAACGATGCGATGGTATAAATAAGTTTATCAAGAGGATGTGGCTCTTGCTGTGAACTGTGATCCATTAATGATACTAGGATACCGTGTGGTAACCGTAAGTATCTGGATAAATTTCCAACGAACTATAGATGGTTCGTAAGTCGGAGACTCTACCGCTGGAGTGGCTATTGCCGTGGGTGACCCGCCATAGGAGATGGGTAACTTAGAGACACGTCGTTCTAACGAGACGTTGTCATTAGGCATGACTGAACAATTACGAATGACTATACTAGCTCGTACATTAGGCGAACATTATTTGGGCTTGTACTCCAAAGACGGGAAATTATACTTGTTTATAATTCTCGTTGTTTCGCCTTGTTGCTCAGTGGTTATGCTTTGTAATTATGTGTGGTATGTTGGTGGATTTGTTTGAACGAGCCATTGTGCTCATATTGTGTGTTGTGAATTGGTTGAGTCGAGTCGCAGTACTCATGTGTAGATTATGGTGGATTGTTTGGTCGAGTGAGTCGCCGTACTCAATTATGAACTATCAAGTGTTTGTTGGAATGGAGTCTCTGTACTCATATAAGCGTTGTAACGTTTTCAGTGGTTTATTACGATGCGATGTGTGGAAGCCGGGGGCTTGTTTGTTATTTGAGTTTACTGCAAATATATTGTTGCTTTACAGTTTTAACATTAAACTACTTGCATGAAAATGATTTGCATGCTCTCGACCAATTAACTGAGGGTCCGAGGGGGCATGACAGTCATGTAGTAACATACTCAGCAAGGGCTGATTCCATACCACAAACAACCATTTTTGCTGGTATGCAGCTTCCGGTGTCGACAAAGAGAGGGACGCGCTGGGTAGTTTAATTACAGTTGTATTAAATATGCACTGTTGCATTTTGATGCGAACTTAGAAACGTGTATAGGATTAGGATACTTAGAATGCTCACTGTGAATGTATTTTATATTGGTTTGGGAAGGATAGATCTATCTCTTGTTGTCACTGTGGGAAATTGTTTCGCATTTAAGAATATATCAGGAAGCACGTTATTACTCGTATGGGCGAGTAAGAACGGTGACACCAGTAGTACAATTGTTGAGATTACCGCTGCGATTATAATGTTAAGTAAGATGATTAGGAGCCGATTAGAGTAAGGGTGTTACAGTATGTCTATCGTCCTTGTATTATGTATCATCTGAATAAAGCCCTATCTATGATATAACATAAAAGCTGTCACTTATGCTATCATTCGTTAAAATTATTTCATTCTTAAAAACCCTTAATAAACTCAGTGGGAATCCTTCTTAGGGGGAATCTCTCAATTCTTGATTGCCAAATACATAATAAGTGTATAGGTTTCCATCATCAAAAAGGGGGAAATTGTTAAGACAAGATCCTTTAGTTTTGATGCTAGCAAACCTTGTGTTGTCTATCTAATGCGTTTGTCAAGATTCATGATTTCAGATAGACAGGTGAATAAGTGGCTTAGCACGCAAGGTTGCAAGCGCACTTAAGTCATGAGTGGCTCAGCACGCAAGGTTACAAGCGCGCTCAATCCAAGACATGTGCTCTACCAATTGGGAACCTGTCGGCGAGGGCTCCGGAGAACTTCTAGCAAGACACAAGCAGTCAAGAACCACACCACCACATATCTCTTACATCAGACATCAAACAAGGACCAAACGGAGTTAGCAACGTCAAAAAACTCACTCAGATTATTCACAACCACACAAGCAACTTGCTTATGAAAAACACACGACAAAAGGTGTATCTCATTAATGTGCAAGATAACAAGATAAGCAAAGGCTATTGATGAACATCATTACATAGTCGTAATACTTCAGAAGAGAGCATTAATGAGCATTAATGAGCCAGACAAGTTCAGACAAGTTGAAGTGTGCAAGTGGTGACCGACCGCTTTGGGAGACGCGCCGCTAACTTGCCCATTCACAAGGCAACGCGTATGCTGGTGGCTCCAGATCAAGTTGGATGAAAATCTACAGTAGGCTGTTAATATTATATTTGTAGAAGAATGAGTATTCTACTCTTAGAGTCTACAATTCCTAGGTTGTTAGTTGGCATCTCAACTAACTTGTATAAATATGTGCCTTAATGTTCCTTGTAAGATAAGCCCCTGTACAAGAGAAAAGATAGATATAATCTGGGCAAGTGTGGATCAGACTTAGGAGTGTGTGTAAGTGCTAGAGAGTTGGTGAGCTAGTGAGGACTAGGTTAGAGTATCAATACATTGGGTATTTGATAGGACGACGGGTCGAGGAACGGTCGGTGAACCATATGCCGATAGTCAGGAGAGGGTTGACAACTTTAGGGGTAAAGTCGAAACTGTCCCGGGAGTCCGTGTGTGGGGCAAGGGAGGTTGAGTGAATTTCGTGTGTGTAAATTCTCAATCGAAATGTGTTTTCCAGTTTAATAGTTGCCTCTCGTCTATCAAGTTTTATTAGAGTCCACGATATGTCCACGACACTTCGGGGACGCATTAGGAGTGCTTGCGAGTTTCAACATATTATGCTTATATTTAACAGATATCCAATCAATAGGATACAAACCATAAGGTTAACACATCAATACTTGTTAGATCACATTATTATGTTCCTTGACCCTTGCGGGTTTCTACCTTAATGGAGTTATTCCTTATTAGACGACACTTACACATTTAATCAGGTTATACTTAATTACTTCTTATATTAACTTGAGGTTGAATTCAGTGATCAACGTACACAAACATAACGGTACACATCACGTATTAACTTACATACAACACAACTCAGGAAGAGTCACGTGAGGACTCGTACCGAAATGAGAGTTAGTCATCTTATTAGAGCCTAGGGAATCTTTTTATTCCCATGTTGAGCTCGTTACACAATAACTTACTGTTCTTCTTAGAGAACGTATACTTTACTTAAGATGTGTCGGATATAATATAGTTCTGACACACCATACACAATTACTTTACTTAGATGTGTCGGTCATAATATAGACCCGATCACACCATACATAAATCCCCCTAACCCCAAATAATAGTCAAGGTAGGAGAGCCAGCTATTGGCTCGTGGGAGATTGAAATCCAAGAAGGAAAACAACCGAACAAAGGAGAGAGTTGAATCAAATATAGATATCAACTTCCAAACATACGCACGCGACCGGACACTCGGATTCCTCACACCCAATTAATACATTGTCTAGAAGCTCCCTCCACGGGGCTTATTACCACAAATTACATTATAGTTAGTGAGGTCCAGTTAGACACACAGGGGAGGTAAGATACTATCCGACAGACATGAACAAAACAACAGTCGTTACACAACGACATACATAAAGAAGATAAACACACTTATACACAACTAACACACGGATACCCGTAGTTAGAACGTCCCCGTAGGTTGGGTCGTTAAATCTGAATACCGATCTCTTATGCAATCCTAGAGTTGGTTAGCTACGGTTTAACACATATTCGAGGTTAAACGGTATCGAAGCTAAATACACCACATAAATTAATTACTGTAAACTTATTTCATGCTTATTCTTGCAAGGTGGTAAACACACAAATAAACAGGTTGGTATACAAGCCGGTGTAATCCGGTAGAACACAGTTTGCAAGAAAAACATATCTGTCACCTTGAGGATGGCTAGCCTAACGCGACACCCTCTTAGTCCCGGCTGCCATTTCGACTAGTTCTCGTTCCTATAATTCATTCATTCAGAATGGTCAAGTTTTGTATTAACATTGACTACTTGTCATTACCTACGATGTTCTCTTGTCTTTTCTTACATTCCGTAACCTCTCACTTATGACTTACCTTATCTCAAGGTTTCTTATTAAGTAACACTTGTGACTAAAAGTTTCTAATGTTGTCATTAACATTAAACTTTTAGTTCTTAACTTCACATTATGGTTTCCGATTAATAACCACTAAGTCCTTGTAATTTAATCTTAATCATGTAAATCATTTACTCCTCATTACCTCTTAATGGGGTACCACTAATGTTACATTTTTTTCTTGACCCGACCTACCTTGCCAAGGTCGGTCGCAAGGTCGGTCGGAGTTAGTAGGTTACGGATTTACAAAATTTCAGTCTGACCAACCCTACCAAGGTTGGTCCTAAGGTCGGTCGAAGTCAGAAGACTTCCGGATTTGAAAATTCAGTTCGATTTGGATCAGGTTGTGTTCATCTGGTTTAAATTAGATTCAGGTGACTTCGATTTTGGTAGAGTTCGGGTTTGGGTGTTTTTGGTTTGGGTTAGCCTCTACGTCATTCGGGGGCAATGGGTCAAATTCGGGGGGTACGTTTGATTGACAAAAATTTTAAAGTATGAATTTTAAGCAATCTTTATAACTTGTATTGATTTTCATACCAGACTCCAGATTCTTTTAATGTAATGTTACTCTTGATCAAGACTGCTATTGTGTATTGGTTAGACATAATCAAAGAGGATGACAATTTTGTATATGTATTTTTAACTATACATTTATTAATTGTATCGAGCAAGTATAAATTAAAATTTTATGAATTACTGGTCAATATTCTACACTCGACACTCAGCCTACCCTGCCCACGCCCGACACCATGCCTCTTATCGTCCTACGCCCGTCACACATCACGAACTTGTCACCTCGCGCAAGCATCACGCACCTGTGCCCATTCATCACCGCCTCATGCGCCCATGCCTATAGGGGTGGCAATTTTAACACGACCTGTTTGACCAACACGAACCCGACACAAAGTTAGTAATTTATATTAAATAAATATTATAGGTTAATTATTTTTATCAATTTCTTTATAAAAATTAAAATATAAAAAATAAATATTTTTAATTTAAGTTTAAGTTAATAATATCATAAAATGATAAAATAATGTTAATTAGTTAAGCTATTTTCTTATATATAACCAAACAGGTTAGGTTTGAGTTTAATATATGCAATTTGAGTTTTAAATTTGGACACGTTAATTAATTGGGTTAGATGGATCAACCCATTTAATAAACAGGTCAACCTGTTTAATAAACGATTTGTGTATGGGTTTCATATTTGGACACAATTAATTTAATGAGTTGGGTCGGGTTAGCTCGTTAAATAAACGGGTCGGGTTTGGGTTTAGCCCAACATGACCTGCAAATCCGTTTTTCCACCCCTACAAGCCCATCCATCAACATTCAAATCATTCCCAAGTTATAAACATAAAGAAACATAGAGTAATATAAAATAGTAATGATACACATTACTCTATCTTTTAAACATTTTAGGTAATGTTCTCAGGGTAGATGAAATAATTTGGTGGAGATTTTTCATCCTCCAAAATGCTAGTCTATCCCACGTTTCACAACAATCTACCATATTGAGAATATATATATTTTCCTCATTTTATTGCGTCATTTTCTTTAGGCATATACACATCAATTAGTACATATTTCAGCAAAAAAATCTTAGGTTTTATAATTAAACTTGATCAACATTTAAACCATTCTCAAGTCTCATGTCCTAAACATAACAAAAACTAAAGTTTATTAAAATTAAAATTAGTAGAGTATTACAAAATAGTAATGATACACATTCAATTGTATTATAAAACATTTAAAGCAAAACATCTATATGTGAGTAGGGTAACAATATAATTTATGAATGTTTTAATACAGTAAGGTTTGAGATGCTTAATAATTGAAGATGAAAACTATTATATATATATATATATATATATATATATATATATCTATATATAATATATATCCTAAAATAACAAAACTAAATTTTTTCAAATCAAAATTAGTAGAGTATTATAAAGTAGTAATGATACACTTTCAATTGTATTATAAAACATTTAAAGCAAAACATCTATATGTGAGAAGGGTAATACATAGTTTATGAATGTTTTAATACAACAAGGTTTGAGATGCTTGATAATTAAGGATGACAACTATTATATATATATATATATATCATTTGTGATTGATGAACACATATAGGATGTCTAAATCTTCATTATGTGTTTTTAGTTTCAAGATTATTTTTTATGGTTGGAACAACTATAGTAGATTTAGGCTTTAACAAAGCATTCAGATAGATTTGGTTCGGGTGGATTCAATTCTGGTGAATTCAGTTTGGGTGGACTCAGGTTATACCGAATTTTGGTTTGATTCAGTTTTGGTTTGGTTCTATTCAGATTGTCGGGTTACATTTTAGGTCACACCATTCAGTTAAAAATCGGACTTGGATTGGATTGAATCGGTTCGGCCTTTTAGGTTTATGTCACCTTTGCTAGGTCTGCTTTAACCTGTATATACTATATTTGACTAATAATGGCCAAGTTGCGCAGCTCGAACCAGCTAAGTATAGAGGCCTACAAAAGAGTTTTTGGGCAATTCAGACCTATATAAAAAAACCGGACAAAATAGTAATCTAATTATGAGTTGTTGTAGCTCAATTAATAATATATAAATGAAAAACTATATATATATGTATATGTTATTATTTGATTATTTACATATACTAAAATTTTAAAAATTGAGAAAATTAGGTCAAATATGAGCATAGCCTTAAAAGAATCGGGTTTAGGCTGGTCCGCTGACTAACAAATAATGATCTTGGACATTACAAGTCGTTTTAAGGGGTTTAAAAATTATCCTAAATATGGCCAAACCTGACTCACCCACGTAAATCATCTACTTCACGTAGAACTGAGTTGCAACTAGACTAAGGGAGTAGCAAAATTAGTATGGAGGAAGGAGATAGAGGGAAATATTATGGATTTTATAACAATTGGTCTGAGTTATGACCAAATGTAGTGGGATGGCTGCATATGATGACATGATAAGTAAAAAATCAATGCATTTAAAATCAAACAAAAAATCAAATGGAGAACAAAACCATTCTCAACAGCTTGCTTTCTGTTTTGTTTAGGCGCACCAATAGCCTCCATTGAAGGTTAATGAAAATAGTCAAATCAATTGAACCTAGGTGACCTAACGTGGCTAAGCAATCGACTTCCATTGTTGTTCTATACTAAGCTTTATCTAGACCTAAAAGTTGATAGCAAAAGAGGCCATCTTCTCAACAGAACACTCTAGCTCCATTGATGTTAAGCACTATAGTTCATTCTACACCTGGATTTCCATAAATCAAAATATCAATTTCATGGCAAGTGCCTAAGTATAAACCTGGTTGATGCACTTGGAGTTATGTATGGAGATGACTATTATGTCTACATATCCCAGTTTTGGGATATTTTTTTCTTTTGATTGTTGTTTTACTAAAGTATATGTGATATTCAATTGAAATTTATGATTTGGTTTCTTATGATTGTTTGAACGAAAGAATACGGTAGCAGATTGATTTCAAGTCAAACATAGAAAAATTGATACTTTTGTTATAGTGCTCTTATGGATTCTTGCTGGGAGTCTAGTTTTTGATGACCAGTTGCTGGTATTATTGATGGGATATTGATAGTTTACTAGGTGTCTTTCCTTTATGAGAATGGTTCATCTCAATTATCGATTTCAAGTTTCCTTGAGTATGCTCTAGTGAAGAGCGGAACACACATGGAGGGTAATAGCTAAATGAGTAGTTTGTTTCATTTTATCTGTCTGACTAATGGGTTAAATTTTCATCCTACTTTTAAACATGGTATATGTAACATCCCTTTTCCATAAACCCAATTATCATCTAAACACCTTATAATACATACACCCATAAAAGTATTTATAACGGAAGTCTACAAATCATATATTTTACTGAAAGAGATGCTACCGCCGCCACGTGCCCAACGCACGTGACAAGGCCTCAAAACCACAAACCAACAACCGACCAAAACGCTGTGATGACAGAGATAGCTCACCAGATAACAGTCTAATTCAAATTTTAGCTACAACTGTGAGTAACTCTACTACTCAGGGCATAGTTTAAGTTATACTAAAAACCCAAAACATCAGTCTAACCCATCCCACTCATCGTCTTTGAATTTCCAATCCACACACTTGAAAAAAAAATTCATTTCCATAAAAGATTAAGTAACTTATTCTACAAAGAGATTTTTTAAACACAATGATATCTAACATGGATTCATGATTCTTTAATTATGAGAATAAGTAGAGGGAGTTGTGAAGTACAGGGATGAAGCTAGTACTATAAGCCATCCTTGGATATTAGAGGATGTATTATGTGCATGTACTTGAGTTTTAGGACACTATTGTGCTGAAACAAAACTAGCCAAAGCTTTACCCTAGACACTAAATAACATGAACAAATAAAGCAAAAATGATCAAACGATTGAGAATTTGGATATCACAAAGGGGGACTTCAAATTCGTGATAAACGACAATTCATCCTCGAGGTATAAATTGGGAAGAGCGTCTTTAGGTTTGGGGAGAAGGGCAAATGAAGCCTAAATTATGTAGGGTCGTACATTGCACGGAGCGTGTGAGCCCATTGTTATAAGGAAGTATATGACAATTTCTATACTCTTTGACTCAATGAACGTCTTAGAAATTAAAAGAAGACCCCCTCATTGTATTAATTTTAACATCAAATAAACTAGAGACACAATTGTTACAATGATGTGAGTGACTCCATAAGTACTCAATATCCAGCGCTCTGATTCGAGCGTCTCTAATATGTGGGTACATGGGCGTAACCCCTTTTTAAGGGGGGTAGGGCCACCTGACATTGTTGCGGGGTTGTGTTATTGATTGTATTTTAGTAATGAATTGGTATGTGTAGACATGCATTGTGGCACCTTGGTGCATAACACCTTGGTGCATGTTGATTGACTTGTATTGATTGAGGCATTTATGTGCATGTGAGTGAGTTATGGTATCTTGACGTATATCGATTGATTGGTAATGTGGAGGTTATATTCCATATATGGTTAGTGTGGCTATGTCTCACACATGGGTATTAGTGACATGGTATGTGAGTGCTCATGGTAAAGATGACATGATGCACACCGGTATGGTGGTGTATAAAGGAATTTGTGATCATGATGGTAATTGTTAATGTTAATGTACATGGGAATGTAAGGTTGAGACAAGTGTTTGGTGGAATGTTACTCGGTATGAGACCAAGGTAGGAATCAGTTGTCTGGTTCTATAGTTGTGTTGTGCTAATAGTGAATAAATTGTTATGATTATGACTAAATTTATTATACTAGTTTATGAATTGATCGACATATGACTAGAAGCGTGTAGGGTAATAACTGAAATTGGTTAAATTGTATGTTTGTTTGAATTGGACGTGTGAGGTTGAACTTGACCTTGGCCAGGTCAAGTGATACTGAGCACAAATTGGGGTGGAGGGATAGTTCAACACTTACGCTGATCACGTAAGGGTTGGATGATCATCGAAGCCCCCTATAAGTGGACACATAAATTGCAATTAGGTATGAAATTTTATAAGTTCGGATTATGGAAGTGTGAAGGTAGTGATGTTGATGTTAGGAGATGCGGTAGTGTATAGTACATCGACACATGATACGAAACATGCATGTTGCACTTAGTGGTTAAATTCACATGATAAATACAGATATGTGAGAACTTGATTCTCTAGATAGAATGATTAGAGGAAATAGACTTCGGGATGAAGTCTTTTTAAGGGGGTAGACTGAAATATCCCAAGACTAATTAAGTAAAATAACTTAATTAAATATTTAATTAAGTTAAAATAATTAATTAAGGTTAAAAATGTTACTGAGATGAATTATGCAATTCATACACTTCAGGGATTAATATTATAAACGAATGTAAGATTTAAAGAGGTTAATAAACCTCACATAAATAACGAAATAAAAGAATATAATTAGAGACGAATTAAATAATTAAATAAAACGTACAATACTCCTAATTAGGTGAATGATGATTATTCACCGATAGGTTTAATAGAAGGAGAATAAATAAATGTTAAGTTGTATAACCTAAAGTACATTACATGAAATAATGAATTAATAAACGTTACAAATGAGGAAATTAAATAATAAGTATTTTATGATCTATCATAAATAATAAGATAAGAAATAATGTTATAAATTAATATATAACATTTTGGGATTGAATGGAAAGCCAGAGCATTTACAAAATTAACTGACGGTTGGGAAACAGACAAATAAGTCAATCGGACAAAAATGTCCTCTCGTTGGACTATTAGGCTGATTCAGAAACAAAATAAAATGAAAAAATATATGTGGGCCGACCAGCCCAAAATGAGCCAGCTGGCCCTCCCTCTTTTGTTTTCACTCACGGTAACTCTCCCAACCTTAACTTATTCTCTAAACCTTAATCTTCTACACTAAGGGGACGTTTGTTTTGGGCTAATCAGGAAAGGGAATCGGACTGATTCCCTTTCCTGCTGTTTGTTTTGCCAGTTTCTCCTATTTTTAGGAAAGGGAAAGGGAATGGGATTATCCCAAAACCCTTTATCTTGATTCCCCACCCTCTACTAGGGAATGAGATTCCCTTTCCCCGGTACATGTTGACCGAGGATATATGACCATTGACTGATGACTTATGACCATTGACTGGTGATTGGTGAATGTTGACCGACAATTAGTGACCGTTGACCGGCAGCCGGCAGCCATTGACCATTGACTGGCGGCCATTGACCGATTATTTATTTAATTCCCCCAGCTCAAACAAACAACCAGGAAGATCAAAGGGAATTCTTTTCCATTCCTCTTCATTCTGTTTCCCCCGCTCGAAACAAACGCCCCCTAATTCTCTTCTTCTTTCTTCTGAAAATCGCCGCCTCACCCCTCTCTTCTCCTGTATGATTTCTCTCTTCTTCCCTAAGTTTTCTCTCATCTTCTCCTCTAAGCTTCTAGTTCTCTAGCAAGTTAAGGGAATCTCCCTATTTCTTCCTCTAATCCCGAACTAAACCAGTGCCCTCTTCCTCCCCTCTTTCTCTTCGAACGGTGCTGATTTTCTCCATCTATCTCTCGCTTTACCTTCTTCTTCTTCTTCTTCTCCATTTTTTGGTTCGAATCGACCCTATATTCCGAGATTAAGCTTGCAAGGAAGAAGGAAACGGTAAGAGTCTTCTTCTCCATTTTTTGGTTCGAATCGACCCTATATTCCGAGATTAAGCTTGCAAGGAAGAAAGGAAACGGTAAGAGTCTCCAATTAAGTCTAATTTCGGTCGATTTTTTCAAGCTTCCACTTACTTTCCTCCTTGTCTCTGTATAACTGAAAAAACGGGAGCAAAACTCCAGATCTGGGTGAGGGCGGAATCGAACGAGACAAAATCGAGAGAATAAAGCCCCGTTTGGTGAGCGTTGGTGAAGGTACGGAAGTTTAAACTTCCTACCTTAAATTTATGTCTGATTTACATAGAATCAGAGAGCAAAACTAGAAAAAATATGTTCTCCATTCTTTGGTATGTTCGGCACTTTGTAAGCCCGATTTTGTGATAAAACTTCGGTAAAATTTGGCTAGTTTTTGTGCTAACTGTGAACTGTCAAACCGTGTGTGGATCTGCAAAATTTCTTTGTACATGGACATTTTCATTATGGTTTTAGTTTCTGTCTGTGAATTAGGAACCCTAAATTGAATTAGGGATTGAATCTTTATTAAGGAAATATTTGTGTTAGAACCGTGGTTATTATAAGGCTTAATTGGCAATTGAGAACCAGGGTTCTAAATTTATGAAATAGGGTTTTGATTTTCAAATTTAAGATTCCAAGTTAGTAATTAGGGTTTCTGACAATTAGAAAATATGTTTCTGATTAATTTGGGGAAAATTGATAAATTAAGGGGGAGAATATAAAATTCCAAAACCTTAGGGGAAAAATAGAATTTATGTAAAAATTTAGGGCTGAAATAGCATTTTTGAAAAGTTGGTGATTAGTTATTTTTAGAAGTCTTGGGGCGTTTTAGTGATTTCCAACAATAAAAAGAAATTCAGGGTGGAATGTAATTTGGAAGAAAAATACTTTAGATTAGGGATGAAGTCAAAACTGAATTGGGATTCAGTTAAAATTAAGTTAAGATTATGGTCAAGTAATAAGTTAGGATTAGCAAAAAAAAGTTAGTTAATCTGGGCTGGAATTGATTTGGCCGAAATTGAGCAGGGCCTAAATCAGCATAATGAAGAAATAAGTTAGGCTTAAGATGGTTTTGGTTCATGTAAATCAGATTGACAAATTTGGAATTGGGCTTAAAATCAGCCCACTAGATAATAGCAAACGTTTAATTGGGTTAGGAATTTATCAAAACTGAACTAGGATAATCAGGCTAGAAATTTGGGTTGAAGTAAAGAACACTCATTTGGGTTTTAAAATAATTAGAGAGAGGAAAATGGAATTGGTTTGGGCAGCATAAATCACCCTAACAAAAAGATGGAAATCGGGCTAGAATAATATTATCTAAACCAGTACTGAGTTATAAATGGATAACCAAAATCTTAGACATTAAGTTGGGCTGATTTAGAAAAACTGAAGTGGGCCTATTCGTTAGACAAACAAAATCTTTAAAATTAGGAATTCTGGTTAGCAATTCTAACCTAGTCAGACATTGTGGTGGGATTAAGTCCAAAATTGGAAGTGGATATATTAGAGTAAATTAGGGCCAACCCTAAATAACCCAACATTGTCTTTAATTAAGTTAGTAAAAATAAATGAGCCAACTAGAAATAAAAGGTGAGATAAAGTTAGTGGATTTATAACTTAGTAAATTATTGCTTAATTAAATTGGGCCAACATCTAAGTTGAGGCCCAACCTCAATTAAATAAAAAAAATAGGCATTAGATAAATTGTAATCTAGGCCGAAGGAAGGAAAACCTGTAGAAAGCAAAAATGAGGAAATTAAAAATGGGACTTAGCAAATAATAAAAATTTAGGAATAAACTCGAAGTTTGAGTTTATGCACCAGTTATGGATGATTGTAAATCACTTAAACTATGATATAAATTCTGGTGAGAATCTGGTAAAGAAAGCTAAGAATTGGTGAATGATAATTTTGTTCCAGTAAATTAGGTTTTTATTTGGGTCGAATTAAAACGTTTCAAGTTAAATAAAATTTTATTATAAAATACATGTATCCAATTAAATCAATCACACAAATTAAGTTATCAAATATAGCTTAAGAAGCGCATATTCATAAGAGAATATCAGTAACAATAATTACAGCTCCTTTGCCCCTAGTTTGGTGGAACAGGCAAGTAAAAGGTTAGATTACTTTAAGTTGGAAGAATACACAAGGAAACATGATGATGAAGGTGAGGAATTAACAAATGGGTTCTTCCTCATACTCTAGGATTCAGGAAATGGGACGCTCTTGGCTAAATGTGGATGATGGTATACTCGTGATTAAGACTTTCAAAAAGCTGCATACTCCAGGTATGTTGTTGTGTGATCCGAATGGCCTGAAGGTTACCTCGGGTCCGGATAATTATGTGTTGAGTGATAAGAAGATATGGGTGTTTAATTCTTCTCTATAATATTATGTTGATTACATATAGCATGTTGATTTGTGATGGTAACTCTAATGATTTTACCATATGATATGTTATCATAATAAAATCCTTATGACTATTCGAATGAGAATGGGCTACTTGCCAATTGAGTACTATAACTTGCTAAACTGGATAGAGATAGATATGGTACCAAAATATATACATTAGAGAATGTGTTACCACTGAGTGACTTGGGAAAAAATGTAACATGATGTTACAATACTATGAGATGGAAAGTTTGGTTATGATGTTTGTGGTTGTTAGCAGAAATATGTGACTACTTCTACCTAGGCAGTGTACCTATCGTTTTGCGGGTATAGTGATTAAGTGGGTTGTCGATCTCAGGGACCTCGTTCAATTAACTGACAATTTATTTACTAACTGAGAAACTAAACTAAGAAAAACAGGAAATGTCACTTTTTCGGGTTTTAATTAATTTAATAAAAATAAATGACTCAACAAACTAACATAAAATAATAAGCGAATAAAATAAATTGAGTAAGTAAAGAAATAAAAAGGGTAAATAAAACAAACAAGCAAAAAACAAATAACGGATTAGAAATATAATAATTAAAAGACGCTCCCTGAGTTGTTCTGCTCACCTAATTCCTCAGATTTTATTATTAATTCTTCCCTTATAATTAACTCAGAAACTTTAATTAATTCGTCAACGGCTAAGTCTAACGAACCCTAATTAATTGCTAGAACTAGCAGCAGACTAATGCTCTAATCCGGACACAATTAATCGCATAAAGTACAGTTTCTATTGGAGTCCGATTAACCTATAGACGGGATCACGCTTCTAGTCATTAATCAGGTTCGACTTCCTATATCTAGTTAACTATCTCAGCTCTCGCATGTTGATTAGAAAACTACAAGAATTGTTCTAATTATTGGCCAGATAACTAAAACATATTAAGAACAGGAATCAAACTAACTATAATAATAAAGTTGTACCGAAAATTAATAAAACATAATCATCAAGAATTAGGGTCACTTCCCAACTCGGGAAACTAAAAATAAACTACTCACACATTATTTCAAAAACACAAATATATTAAAACAAATATCAAATGACACGTAACAAACAAGAGTGTAACAAGACATAAAATAACATGTAACAAACATATAATAAAGTGAGTTTAGTTAAACCCTTTATTATTTGTTCGGAACCGTTCAATCCTAGTCGGTTCGCTTCCGGTTCGCCCCTGTCCCTGTCCGAGTCGCTATTCAAGGTCGGTTCCTGCTTTGTCGTTTCTCCCTCTCGCCTCTGTTCTTCCTCGCGATTTACCATCTTACTCCTCTGCCTCACGACGGTGGGGAATTCTCGATGTCGCTCCCTTGCTTGCGCCGATGTGATGGAAGAAGATCCTCTGGTGATGGTGGTTGGTGAGTCGGTGTGAATGTTACGACGATGAAATGTGAAGAGGCGAAGACGGTGAAAACGATGGTGGTCGGGAGTGTGGCGTGCGTCGGTGATCTGGTGTTTGGAGGGAGACGACGTGATGGCGACGGAGACGGTTGAAGTGAAGGTGATATGGATACCGGCAATGAATGAGCGAAGTCGATGATTGAAAGAGAGGGTGTGGTCGATACAGTGGTGAATAGCGAGAATATGCTGGTGTGTTGTCGGTGGTGTGTGGTCAATGATGACGGTGGTGACGATGGAACGATGATGGTGGTGAAGGTGAGGTGATGCGGGTGTCCGGTGTTGCAGATGAGGCGATGGTGAAATGTGATGAATGTCGCGATGGAGATAGTGGTGTCGTGTGTATGTATGTGGCGATGATGAAGGTCGGTTGGAGATGATAATATGATGGTCGATCTCGTTGGAGTGAAATCGGTGATGTGGTGTCGATGCAGTGATGGTGAACGGTGGCGAAAGCGAATGAGAACGGTGATGTGGATGGCGTTAGTGATGATCCGATGATGTAAAGGCGGGTGATGCGTGGCGTTGATGAGGATGGCGAGACGGGATGAGGGTGATGCCGTGGGTGAAGGAGATGGTGTGAATGTGGTGCGGAGAGGCCAGAGCCTCGTTGGAGGCGTCAATCCCTGAATGGATGCGATGAGATTTATGATGTAGGTGGTGTCGGGTGATGCGATCCAGCATGTCCCAGGCGTGAGTCCAACACCGAGAAGATTCTCCTGATGGAGTATGCGATCGATTGGAATCCCATCGTGACTCCCAGCAAATAGCATGGGTTTAATTAATATCATATATGATTAGCCCATGATGTTATAAATGCCATGGTCTGTGCCTCTGTGTTGGTTGTCGGCTGCCTTCATTTTGTTGTGAATTGTACAGACGTGAATATTATAGCGAAGATTAGTGTGCAGCTTGATGACATGTTACGTGCGAGTGCTTGGCTTCAGTAAAATCATCAAATGATGATACGAATGATGACAATTAAAGGAATGCGTGAGTGGTGAGATGTTTGACGTGAGGAAAATTCGTGCTGATTTCAGCGCTATGAATGGTGTGTCTCCAGCAACAGGTATATGATTAATTCATGATTAATCCATCATGAATTAATCATGATTTATTAATGATGAATTAGTCATAAAATAATGTATGTAACTCCAATGCATTTTCCTACATTTGACATATAAAATGTATCAGTCCACATCAAAACATAAATCTAAGGAAAAACATATGATAAGTGAGAAATAGGACAAGAATTATTATAAAAATAGGAAGAATTATAACCCTATAAGTAGATATATTTCGCACTTATCAGTGGTATACCTTCCTACGAATGACTTTTAGAAAGAAATTGGAAAGGCCTTGATAAGGCACTAACACTATGATTTGTATGATCTGTTTTTATATGTATGACTACCCTAACCTGTACTTGGCTAACGGGGTAGAATGGGGTTTGAGTAGTAGCTTAGGAACAAGAATACCTAGTTGGTTCTTGGTCGTGTTTGGGGGCACCGAGGGATGATGACGAATTGGTCCACTCAAATATTGGTATTGGTATTGGTATTGGTAATGGTATTGGTATGATGAGTGGATGACGACTATTGGTCCACTCAAATATTGGTAATGGTATGATGAGCGGATGACGACTAACTGCTTTGCTCAAATGTTGGCATGATTCAACGAGGCCGATGTGCTCGTTGATTTGGTAAGGGCCACTGCCCAGGTTGACTCGCCTTATAATAGGGTACATGTCACTTCCTACACGTGACACGGTGAAAATATGTAAGGATACGCGCAATGGGAAATCAGCGGATCTCTAACTTAACTGACAACAATCATATGGCACTGACTACGACTAACTCATATTGAACTTTATGTGTGGAACCTGAATGTGATAATTGTGTTTGCTTAAGTCATGGCTTGTTGTGCTTTATGAACTGTTTGTCTATTATGTTTTAAGTATTATGTTTAAGCATGATTGTTATATGTTTATAAACAGAATTTGCATGAAATGAACCTGCATGCTCACTTGACAAACACCTGGGTTATTCTGAGAGTTCAGGAATATTGCATGATGGCATACTCAGTAGCTGGGCTGACCCCCCAGCAATGTTTTTTCTTTTTTTTTCAGGTGTGTGGATTGGAAATTCAAAGAAGAGCGGGATGGGTAGACTGATGTTTTGGGTTTTAGTATAACTTGGGCTATGCCCTGAGTAGTAGAGTTACTCACAGTTGTAGTTAAGATTGAATTAGACTGTTATCTGGTGAGCTATCTCTGTCATAGCAACGTTTTGGTCATCTTTTGGTTTGAGGTTTTGAGGCCTTGTCACCTGTGTGGGCACGTGGCGGCGGTAGCATCTCTTTCGGTAAAATATATGATTTGTAGACTTCCAATGTATATACTTTTATGAGTGTACGTATTATAAGGTGTTTGGGTGATAATTGGGTTTATGGAAAAGAGATGTTACAGTATATATGTTTAGCGGGAAAAAATATTTTAATAATACTGATAATTATAGTTTTAGGAGTTTGATGATGTACTTTTGACTATATTATTATCCATGTTACTCTAAAATTGAATCTTGACATATTAATTATAGTGTGTGTGGTGTTTGTTTATGTTTGCCATGCAGGGGTGCTTGTCTAGTCAGTGTTCATCAGTTCTTTTTGAAACCCCAATGAATCTATCAGAAGAGGTTACTACTACCATGACAAGAACTTTGAGAAACAGGGATATCAATTTGCTACTATAGTGACCAAAATTGGAATTATCATTCATCTGCTACAAGTGCCCATAATCCATTTTCTACGCCTAAATGGTTCTAGCTCGAAGACCATAAAAAATTTGTATAGAAAGTCATACAAAGCTGTGTGGATGGGCATAATAACCAGAGACGGACCCAGCGATTGAATGTTATGGGGTCATTACAAACCGAAATTTCTATAATTAATTTTTATGACATTTTTGGGGTCACTAAGACATAAAATATCTACTATTTTATAAAAAAAAACTACATAAAACTTATTATAATTAATTTTTTTACAAAACACGTGGGGTCACGTGACTCCACGTGCACCCCCCTTCGGTCCGCCTCTGATAATAACTTGTATTTTGTTACATTACAAATTGTACTCATGATGGATAAAACTGTACAAATGAGAAGGATAACTTAATAATGTCAGAAAAAATGAAACATGATGTCATGTTATCTTTGCTCAAAGCAATGGATTTAGCACTCTTTAAAATATTAAGCATTGTAAATCTAACGGCATGGATCACTATGTATGCTAAATCGTCTAACCCCTAACCCTAAAAACTTGCGGAGATATTTGAAATGCTATAAGGGTGGATGAATCACAAAAAATACCTTAAACCCTACACATGCCCTAGTAATGCTAAATCATCAAAGGTTATGGTTTAGGTAGCCTAAAAGGTTGTAGTTCATAGACCATAAACTACTTATACATAAAGAAATACAAATATGTACAAATGAGCATTAACATTTGTACATCTTTATCTTAAAAACAGTACACCTGACGGAGAAAACTTTGCTAAGTTGGAAGGATAACTTATATATGAATTCTAAAAGATACCCTAAACCTTGCACATATCCTAGGAATGCTAAATCTTTGAAGGTTTATTTTAGATTTTTAAAGTCAAAGGTTTAGATATATACCCAATTCGGGGATGTCACATTTATTCTTCTTCACATATTAATACATTTTACTTTTCTCTCATACTCTTTGTTCAAGTTTGATATTGTCCTTCAAATTATCGTGGTGGTTTTATACTCTCCCATTAGTTTTTTTAGCCTAAATTATTAGAAAAACATTTTTATTTAGTAAGGGATAAAATGTCCTCACCTTAGTATAAAGTTAGTGACAGAAACACCCTTGGAGAGCAAGAGAAAATATCCCATCCGGGTGAATCTTCAAGGCCATGGCCCAAAAAGTTTAGTTGTTTTTTTTTCCTTTCAAAGACTAAGTCGTTTAAGAGCATCAACTACAATGTTCTTATTGGGATTATGGGCTTCATAATACCCAGCCCATGTAGTCTTTAGTTAGGCTCACATTCAGTTAAATATGTACGTAAATATAGGAATTATTTAGTATTCTGTACTATTTAGAATTTATATTATATGTCATAGTCATCGGTTTCTACATTAGAATGTGTATAAGTAATGTATACAGCAACCTTGTATTCTCGCATTGAATAATATACAAAATACAAGCGTTAAGCTTTTCCATTCTCTCACGCTGTTTCACACAGCAACCACATACATCAATTTCTATTATGGTATCAAGAGCTTAGGTTCTTTAAACATTCATTCACATCAAAACACAAACAATTTACTATCGCTTAAACACTAGACATGGCAGATGGAAGCACACCCAGAAAGAGAAGGCGCCTGCGAGCGGTAGCAACAACAGCAACACGATTGATGTTAACGACCCAATCTATGTTCATGCTACGGAAAATCCAGGGCTGAGTTTGGTGCCCAAGTTCAACGGCACCGGGTTTTTAGGCTGGAAATGTGATATGATCACTGCGTTGAAATCCAAAAATAAGTACGGTTTTGTTACCGGGACTGTTAAGAAACCGAATGCAGAGGATACCTTTCGCGTTTCTGCTTGGGAGAGATCCAACTCCCTTGTTGCGTCTTGGCTGAAGACGGCATTAGAAGCAAGTGCTATTGAGACGGTCCGCTACTGCAATGATCCGAAGGAAATCTGGGAGACGCTTCAGGAAAGGTATGAACACAGCAATCTGGCGGTGACTCATAACCTGGAACGCACACTATCAGAGATTAGGCAAGGAGAAGATACGGTGGTAGTTTATTATAATAAACTGAAGTGTATTTGGGCAGAACTTGACTTAGCTCGGCCATTACAAGGTTGCACTTGTTCTGGTTGTACTTGTGGTGTCAACAATACAATCAAAAAGGCAAAAGATGAAAGCAGACTTGTCCACTTTCTGTTAGGATTGAACCGGAAATTTTGTCCATCCGAGGACAGATCTTAGCAATGAAGGATATCCCATCTCTAGAGAAAGCTTTCTCCCTTGTTGAGCAAGAAGAAGAACAGTGGGGTACAGATGCACCGAAAGAAGATGCACTTTCATTTTACAGCCAAAGCCAGAAATTGGTGAGAGCCACAGAAACCCTAAACGGGTTGATACAGAAGGAAGAAGCTTACCTGTAGCTTCTGTAAGAAGACCGGACATAGTTTCGAGGAGTGCTACCAACGGCGCAAGTGCAGTCACTGTAAAAAACGGGGCACTTGGCCACCGAGTGTTTCCAGTTGCACGGCCGTGATAATATACTCGCACGAAGGGGCAAAAGCTTTGCTCATATTGCAAGTGACCAAACCCAGATATTACAACCAGGCGAACCAGAAACCAGAGAAGAAGGGTTAAACCCGAAACAACTCGCACAGATTTCAGAGCTTATACGGAACGCAACAATAGGAGCCAAAGCAGAAACAAGCAACTATTGTAATTTCTCAGGTACTGAATCTCTTTACTTTGCAAGTAAACATTGTTTAATGGGGAGGGATTGCAGTACTACTTTCGACGGTAAGTGGATAGTAGATTCGGGTGCTACCGATCACATGTCGGGAGCAAGGGAATTATTCACGAACTGGAGAAAATTACCGCATCAGAGATCAGTAACCTTACCAGATGGGAGACCGCATTTGATTGAGAGAATAGGGGATGTTCGATCGGCGCAGTTTGCTTGCGAGATGTGCTGTTCGTTCCCAATTTCCGATATCAACCTCGTCTCGTAAGGAAGGTGACTGAGCATTTCAGTGTCGGGTTATTTTTGATTCTCTTCAATGTTGTGTACAGGGCCGTACGACAGGAGGGCTGAGATGCTTGGACTGATGCTTGGTGGGCTGTACGTGTTGGACGAAGCCCAGTTCGGTGCGCTACTGGACGGACAACCAAGTGCGGGTCGGTTGGGCTTATTGTCCAAAATTAGTCCAGCGGCAGAAGCGGTCCACATTAAATTAGGACATGTTCCCTTACCCAAGCTTGTTAAGATGGGCTTAATAAAAACAAGTGATTTTCCTTCTAATTTTGCTTGCGACGTTTGTTACAAAGCTAGAGCTCAGAGACTACCATTTGAACATTCGATTATTCGCAGTAAAAAGGCTTTTGAATTATTGCATATTGATGTTTGGGGTCCATTTCGTCATACTACTTATAATGGTTATCGATATTTTGTGTGTTTTGTTGATGATTTTACACGGGCCACTTGGGTTCATCTCATTACGCAAAAGGGTGAGGCTTGGGAAACTATTGTTAATTTCATTAAAATGGTTGACCGTCAGTTTGAAGCAAAGGTGAAGGTCGTCCGCACAGACAATGCTAAAGAGCTTGGAAGTTCTGTTGACGGGAAAAGGTTTTATGCACAAGAAGGTATTTTACACCAAACTACATGTGCATACACGCTCAACAAAATGCTGTTGTAGAACGAAAGCATAGATATTTGCTTGAAACTGCCAGGGCTATTTTCTTTCAGTCTTGTGTGCCTTTAGACTATTGGGGAGAATGTATTCTGCATGCAGCTTTTCTAATTAACAGGCTTCCCACTAAGGCTTTGGATGGGAAGACACCTTTTGAGAGTTTGTTTGGCCGTCCACCGGTATACACGGAAATTAGACCTTTCGGGTGTCTATGTTACAAGACTATCGTGCATTCTCAGGGCGGAAAGTTTGATCCCCGGGGAGAGGCATGCGTCTATCTGGGGCAGGATCCGAAGAAGAAAGGTTATCGTGTCATGGGCATCGACTCACGTGTTGTTGAGGTTAGTCGAGATGTTAAGTTTCATGAATCTGTGTTCCCTTTCCAGCATGGTTTACGCTCGACTGTGCATGTTCCAAAGGAGAGTGACGTTGATATGCATGCTCGACAACCCTTGCTTGTTGACGAGAATGAAGGAGCTTCATGTGAACATAATGTTCAACTTTCTGACTTCACTCCTTCTATTGATAGTGACAGTGGTGATCAGGCTACTATTATTGACCCCGGTACTGGTTCTACCCCTCTACGGCGTTCCCAACGGGCAAGTCAACGACCCGGTTACCTTGATGATTACGTCTGTAATACTGTTTTTCAGGATTTGTTGGATGAAAGAGTGTATAGCAGCAAGGTTCTCCGCTGGGTCTTACCAGTTTGACTGATATCACGCCTGGTCGCTCTATTGCTCTCGCAACCCCGGCGACAAGTCTGGTCGACATGACGGAGCCTCGTACCTATCGAGAGGCTGCTGAGCACCCTCACTGGCAGAAGCGATGGATGATGAGCTTCAAGCTTTGGCAAAGAATGACACTTGGGAGGTGGTCACCCTGCCTAAAGGAAAGAAAGTCATCGGGTGTAAATGGGTGTACAAAGTTAAATTACGATCTGATGGCACCCTTGAGCGGTACAAGGCGAGGTTAGTTGCAAAAGGTTTTACCCAACGCCATGGGTTAGATTATACTGAAACCTTTTCTCCTGTTGTCAAGTTAACTACTATTAGAGCTTTAATTGTTGTTGCTCTCAATAAGGGCTGGATTATTAACCAGTTGGATGTCAACAATGCCTTTTTACATGGCACCCTTGACGAAGAGGTTTACATGTGGATCCCGCACGGTCTTGAGGTTGTGGGTTCGAATAAAGCTTGTCGTCTGAAGAAGTCACTGTATGGTCTTAAGCAAGCTTCTCGCCAGTGGTTTTCCAAACTTGTCAGTTTCCTTCACACACTCAATTTCTCTCAGTCCAAGAATGATTACTCTTTGTTTCAAGGAGCATCCTGGAGGGGTCATCTTCATAGCGGTGTATGTGGATGATATGTTGGTGGTCGGGAGTAATCAGCAGGACATTGATGACGTTAAGCATGCTTTGGATATGAATTTCAAAATTAAGGATCTGGGCAACTTGCATTATTTCCTTGGTATAGAGTTTATCCCTACTTCACATGGGTACGTCTTATCTCAACGAAAATTTTGCCAGGATTTAATTGACGAATATGCTTGTCAGGATTCCCATGCTACTAAGGGACCCATGGTTGTAGGTACAAAGCTTTTGGCCAACGTTGGTAACCCTCTTGATGACCCATGGTCTACCGCAAACTGGTTGGTAAGCTCAACTATCTGTCTAACACTAGACCAGATATTAGTTTCACTGTCCAGGTCTTAAGCCAGTTCATGCAGTGCCCTACTGACATTCACATGCAAGCTGCGCTCCATGCCCTTTGTTATATCAAAGGAACACTGTGTTATGGGATTGTTCTGCAGAGTCAACCGGGTCACAAGTTAGACCTATTAGCATATTGCGACTCCGATTGGGCAGCTTGCCCCAACACCAGAAAGTCTGTTTCTGGCTACTATATTTTCTTAGGCACCAGCCCTATTTCATGGAAGACAAAGAAGCAAGGTTCTGTTTCTCTTTCCAGTGCTGAGGCGGAGTATCGTTCCCTCTGGCGTGTTACGGCTGAGCTTACATGGCTTACTCGTCTTCTACATGAGCTTGGTGTTGCTCATATCACTCTGATACCCGTTAAGTGTGACAATCAGTCTGCAATTCACATTGCTCGAAATCCCGTTTTCCATGAGCGAACCAAGCATATCGAGATTGATTGTCATTTTGTTCGTGAGAAGATACAACAAACTAGTGGAAGTCGTTTATACTCCCACCACTACTCAGTTAGCTGATATGATGACAAAGGCCCTCCCGGCAAGTATAAAGAACAGCTACAGTCCATAGGGATGCGTCCCAGTCACAGTTCAAGCCTTGGTAATCTTGCTTCCCTACGGCTTGCGGGGGGGTATTGGGATTATGGGCTTCATAATACCCAGCCCATGTAGTCTTTTAGTTAGGCTCACATTCAGTTAAGATATTGTACTGTAAATATAGGAATTGTTTAGATATTCTGTTTAGATACTCCTTAATTATAGTCATCGGTTTCTACATTAGAATGTGTATAAGTAATGTATACAGCAACCTTGTATTCTCGCATTGAATAATATACAAAATACAAGCGTTAAGCTTTCCATTCTCTCACGCTGTTTCACACAGCAACCCTACATACATCAATTTCTATTAGTTCTTTTCTGGATTCAGAAGTAGGAGAGGGGTGTTTAGCTAAGAAACTATAACAAAGTGAAAACATGTTATGAGGGAAATGAATAAATTAATAATTCAGTTGTGGTTGCTCTAGATGGCCCAGAGGGTAGGTACTTCCCATTGTGTATCTTGTTTTGGGATACGTCTACATTAGAAAATTCGGGCCACTGAATTTGGGTTGAGTGGGAGTTAACTTAAAGATTGTTTGACATTTACTTTGGTTCGATTTAAATCGTATGAATTTAGACATTTATGTTCGGATCGGTGGTACTTGGGGTCATGTTCTGTTCAGTTGGGTTAATCTTTATTCGGAGGGGCTTTCGGTTAAATAAAAAAAGTGTGTGTGACTAGGTGGGGCATTATGAATCTGTCAAGGGGTTTAATGACCCTTCCTGGGTAAGGACTGGCGGATTAACGATTTGACGGTTGACATATAAGGCCATGGCCCAAAAAGTTTTGAGGTTTTTTTTTCCTTTCAAATAAATAGGCTTAGACCAAATCGTTTAAGAGCATCATTAACAATATTCCTTTTGGGATGAGAAGTGAGGAGAGGGGTGTTTATCTATGAAAATATAACAAAGTGAAAACATGTTATAAGGGAATGAATAAAATAATAATTTTTAAGGAGTGGAATTAGCTCTTATATATTGTTTGGTTGTTTTAGGTAGTCAAGATTAGGGATGGCAATGGGTCGGGTTTGGGTCGGGTGGACCATCACCCGCACCTATCACCCGACTTCACCCGCTCCACCCGTATCCGATCCGTCACCTGTTTCACCCGTCACCCGCGGGTGAAACGGGTGAAACCCGTTTACCCGTTTATTTTTCCCTGTTCATTGTTCAGTGCCAATTAGGTTTGCAAAATTACTATGAGTGACGAGAGAAAATAGAGGCGCAGAGCATGTAAGTTTCATGTTCGGTGGTTAGGGTTGTAAAATTACCTTCAGAGGAGAGAATGAAAAATTGTGCAGAGCATGTACGTTCCATGTTCTCCAGTTAGAGTTGCAAAATTACCATTAGTGAAGAGAGAAAATAGAGGTGCAGAGCATGTATGGTTCATGTCCATCCGTTAGGGTTGCAAAATTACCATCGGTGAAGAGAATGAAAAACTGCCCAATGCATGTAAGTTCCTTGTTCTCCAGTTAAGTTGCAAATTACCATAAGGAAGAGAGAAATTAGAGGCACAAAGCATGTATGTTCCATGTTCACGGTTAGGGTTGCAAATTTACCTTCAGTGAAGAGAGAAAATCGATGCACAGAGCATCTATGTTAAATGTTCACCAGTTAGGGTTACAAAATTACCTTCAGTGAAGAAAATTAAAAACAGCGCATGGCATGTATGTTAGGGTTGCGAAATTACCGAGTGATGAGAGTGAAAAATGGCATAGTCTCGCAGAGCATGATTGTTCCTTGCTCACTAGTTAGGGTTGCAAAATTACTGTAGTAAAGGAGAATGAAGAATAGTTAACAACTCAATATAATAATATATATATATTTATTATATTTATGTTGGTGAACGGATCGGGTGAACGGGTCGGGTGATGGGTGGAAAATGTTCACCCATCACCCGACCCGCACCCGCACCCGTTTATCACCTGTTTTTGACGGGTTTTCACCCGGTTTAGCGGGTCGGCTGGCCGGGTGAAGCGGGTACCCGTGGACTCATTGCCATCCCTAGTCAAAATGGTTGGTACTTCCCATTTTGTGTCTTGTTTTGAGATATGGCTTAGATCTGAAAATTCGGGTCACTCCATTTGATTTCAATACGAGTTAACTAAAAATTGTTAGAGTTTAGGTTCGATTTAAATCGTGTGAATTCAGTTTTTTTTTTCCTTATGTTCAGATCGGTGATATTGGGCTCATGTTTTGTTCAATTCGGTTAATCTTTCACTACAACAAAAACAGGATTTAGCGTCCGAAATTAGCGTCCGACTGAGTAGCGGACGCTATTTTTCGATTAGCGTCCAATATTAGCGTCCGATTTTATCTTGGACGTTGAATTGTGTCCAACTCGATTTCGGACACTAGCTGGACACAGGTTAGCGTCTGATATTAGCGTCCGACTATAAATCGGACACTGAATTGTGTCTACACTTTGTGTTGGACACTTGCGGACGCAGATTAGCGTCTGATATTAGTATCCGACAGAAAATCGGACGCTATTTACATATATGAAAAAAAAACATTTGAACCTTATATACCATACTACTTTAAACTTAATAATTCATTTTATTAAGAGTAATGTTAGAGTAGTCTCTTAAGCTTATTAAATTAACTAGTCTTTATATTCTAATTATATTTACTGGAAGTTATTATTTTACACAAAATCTGAAATACAAAAGCGACTATATAACTTTAGGGAATAAATTTAAAATCCTTTTTTATAATATTGTTATTGTATAATCTAAAATATAACAAAATCTATTTAATAAGTATATTTTTTTATGGTTAAATAAATTAAATAATTTAAATCGTGTGAATTCAGTTTTTTTTTTTTCCTTATGTTCAGATCGGTGATATTGGGCTCATGTTTTGTTCAATTCGGTTAATCTTTCGGATGGTTTAAGGGATTAATGAGCCTTCCGGGAGTAAGGACTGGCGGATCAAGGATTTGATGGTTGACATATAATTTGATGCTTTGACCTATGACAGCAACAAACTAACCTTTCATTCTTCATTTATGATTGAGTTATTCTTACTTGGTTTCAAGTGAAGGAAATCGTTGACTCGGGCATCTAAAGAATATTAGAATTAGAGGAGTATTCTTAAATGGATGAGGGAATTCCAACCACCTTTCCGGTCTCACAACTCAGCTAGGGAGTTTCTTTTATCATATGAAGATTGAATATTCTATGTTAGACATACAAGAATTTAGCAAATGCACTGCAGCCTGTCATTGCACAAACTCACATCCACATATATATAGTTTTAATACTTCTTTTGTAACTGATTCATAATTTATATCTAGAGTGCTAATCAACATTATGTCTGAGTCAGACTTCCTTGCCGTGAGCTACAGACTATTTGACTTCCCCTGTCCAAGAAATATACAAATTTCCATTAACACGCATTCCAGTCCATAAATACTTCTATCTATCCAGCTAATTCTACTCTAATTTTTTTCTTACCTTTCTTTAATTAGTCTTACTAGTGCTAGTTAATCCAGGCTCCAACCAGTTTAAATATCTTCCCTTTTATTTAGACAAGAGAAGTGGGTAACTATGGAGGAAGGTCCAGAAGCAAGTTGCGACATAGAATCCGAAATCTCAGAGACAAGAAAGCTAATTCAAAAGCTCAGTGAGGAAGACGACATGATGCTAAACCAAGTGAAGATTGTTGAAGTACCACTCCCTCTCCCTCATCTTAATTGTTGTTTCTTCCAACACTAAGAGTGCGTTCACTTCGGGTAAGGAAACGAAATGAAATCAGGAAAGTGAATGGAAATGAAAGGAAAGGAATTCCTCCGAATTAAGAAGTCTGTTTGATTCTAACACGGAAACAGAATAAAATCCTCAATGATTGTCTTTGTTGTTGTTTGGTTCCAAACAGAAATTGTTAATACTTAATTACATTATGAATAATAATTTAAATATTATCTCTAATTGTATGTAACATATAAATGATATATATTAATATTTATATAGATTATATATACAATATATTAATATTAATATATATATATATTTAAATAACATTTTTGAAACTTGTCTATATATATAATATATTTATTTTTTTAATTTTTATAGTATTTAAGCTATTATAATATTTATTCAAAATTGTAAATAACATAATAAATATTTATTTACATTATATATATTTTTTATTATAGTATTTAAATATTTAATATTATATAAGTTTAAATATTTATATGTATATATATAAATATTTTTAACATTATAAACTATTTATATATAAATATTTGTTTATCTTTATAACATTAGAGTATAAAAGTATTTATTAATATTAATATATATTATATATCGAATTTTTTCATATTTATTTAATTATATCTATATGTATAAATGATTATATATTTAAATTTATTAATAATATATATTATTATTTCAGAATTTTATTGTACTAAAATTTAAAATAAATTTATATATATTATATATAGTATTTGTTCATATTTTAAATATAAATAATATATATTTAATTATTATAAATTAAATTTCTCTTTTCTTTAAATTTTAACTGCTCTCTCTTCCATCTTTTCTCCTCTCTTTATCTATATCTATTATCTTTTATATTTTCTTTGTATTTGTCTTTGTCTTTTCTCTTCTGTTTCTGTTTCTCTTTCTGTTTATCTTTCTCTTTCTATTTCTCTTTCTCTTTTCTCTTTCTCTTTCTATTGTACTTTCTCTTCTCTTTTATCTTTATCTTTCTCTTTCTCTTTCTTTTCTCTTTCTATTTCCTCTTTCTATTTCTCTTCGCTTTCTCTTTCTATTTCTATTTCTCTTTCTCTTTCTCTTTCTCTTTTCTCTTTCTATTTCTCTTTCTTATTTTTCTTTCTCTTTTTCTTTTCTTTTTTCTCCTCTCTTTCCTTTCTCTCCTCTCTTCTCTTTCTCTCTCTCTTTCTCTTTATTTCTCTCCTCTATTTATCTTATCTTTCTTCCATGGAATATATTTCTGTTTCTATTAGATATAATATTGTAACTTAATACTTATAAAATTATGTGTCAATATTAATAATTATATAATAAATATACCATATATATTAATATTTCTTTATGTTAAAAATGATTATATGGGTAAGAGGGAAGAAAGGGAATACTTTTCCCTACGATTTTGGGGGGAATCGTTAAAAGGGATATGGGGGTTTTTGAATCTTGAAATGGGGGAAACAAAATCACTAAAACACAAACAAACAATCACAAAAGGAATGATTCCGTTTCCCTTTGTTTATTACCCCGAAGTGAACGCACCCTAATTTCATACTTCTTCGTGCTTATTCGTACACATATATCTTTAACAACTTGGATTATTCCTCTACCCAGGACGAGATTCACAGAATTAACATGCAGATCAACCCACTACAGCATTTCAAAATCGAACGACATATCAAAATCCTAATAGAAGAGATCAACCTACTAGAGAAGTTTCCTGATATGCTAAGTCCACCCACTAGGGTGAGTCTTAAGGGTTGTTTGTTTTGCCCATTACTTGGAGAATGCCAATAATATGGTGTAAGTTAAGGAGATCTTTCCTTTACTATGTTATTTAATTTCTACTTGGGTTCTGGAACAGGCGCCATGTATATGGGAAGAACAAATCAGGACATTAACATCAAATTTGCACCATGGTAAAACGAATCTGATAGCTGAAAGGAAGAAGCTCAGGCAGATTCAGCAACTTGAGAGGGAAAGGGAGCAACATAACCTTGATTTATCGGATCAGAATGGCTGTGACAACACAAAAGTTCAACTTCCAAAGCAAAAACAGCGAGTCAGTGACCTCCTAGAGGTATATGTGTTATTATTAATATTCCAAATCATTATATATCCACCAGATTTTATCAGCCACGGTTTTAGAGGTCAGCTATCAGCTGATCATGGCCTGGTAGCTACAACCAAACAGGCCGCCCAGTTATCTAGCCTAGCTAAATACTATATATTCTTAATTACATATCTAAGTATTCCATATATGGCTGTTTAATTTGTGCTTTTCGTGTTATAGGAATGGGTTGAGAGAATTAAGCATGTCAGTGGATTAATGATTACAGAAAGGAGGCGGAATGATATTGCAAGGTGGGAATCCGTTGAGGCGCTCTACGGACTTATTAAATTTAGGTGTAAAGTGTATGGAATGGTTGATGAAACCAACAGGGAAAGATTTCAGCGCAGCTGGAAGTCAATGCGAGATGTGAACAATATCATACAGGTATGTTGCACAGAGTTCTTTTTAATAAGTACATGCAGATTCTTCACTTGTTTATTTGTTAGAGAGTGCAGCCTAAATATACAACAACATGCATAATGATCACACAGCACTTTCGACCTCGTTTGGGTAAAATGAAGCAAACCAGTAGGGAGAGCTATGCCGAGCTTATACAATTGGAGCAGAAAAAACGAGCAATTTCGAGGCATTTCTGGGATATCACCAGCAAGTTGAGGCTTGATGTGCAGCTTCCGAAACACAAAGCATGTAGACGGCTTAAAAGGCTTGAAGATAGGAGGAAACAATCAATGACAAACATCGAATGAAAGATGGAGTAGTAGTAATCATCTACTAAGTCATATATACATGTGATGTAACCCTTCAATCTGTTGTAAGATTTCATATTACTTTTTAGGCCACTGAATTTCTCATTAATGTTGCGCTTCTTTCTGCACAAAAAAAACAAAAAAAACAGCCACAAAAAAGCCTCTTTGTTTACGGGTTAGAGAAATATTGTACTTACTAAAGATAGTAGTCTGTTGGCCCATAGCCTTAGGCCCAGTCTAGTATTGATCCAATAATAATATGTTTTACAGTCCATTATCAGTTAACTATCAACTCTATATATACGGTAATGTAATACAGCTGAAATCAATGAAACAGTATACATTCATCGTCTACATTCTTCATCTCTTTTCTTCCCAGTCTTTACAATGTAATCTTCTTAGCAGTACTAAGCTATCCTTTTCTGTGTGGACCTCTTAAGTTTGTTAACCTTCCCCTTCCCTCCTTCCGACACTTCTTGTTGACTGTATTTCTGTCGTTGTAATAAGCTGTGTGATTTTAATTCCAACCAAAACAATCAAACCCTTTGATAAACAAGTTATTCACCCCACTGAATCTGCACGTACATTGTCATGCCACGACAAAACAGAAAACTGTCAAAGCTTGCATCATCAAGATCAACATTCTCTTGTCAGGATGTCAGTATTAGGCGTATATACATTGGATATAATATCTATGTTATAATATGTTCCTCTGTACAACCGGTCTTATACCCGTTTAGTATCTTTACTAATCTACCCCTAGTCTATAGGTGTTAGTATGTACTTAACACCCTCAGTCGTCCTCTCTCTGTAATCGACTTGTACTCTCATCTAATTCATAATACACGATTCTCTTTCGCATCTTCTTCTTCCTGTCGTTTCTTCGATCTCGTCTCCAGATCTCACAAGCCTGACATGGTATCAGAGCTTCGTCGCCTACATTGAATCTTTCCGCAACAATGGCGAACGAAGATACAGGCGAGAAGCCGGAGATAGAAGACGAACACGATGAAGGAAAACCGAAGACCCAGAAGATCAAGAAGATCCAGTAGATCTGAAAGCCGACTACAACGACCCCTTATATCTCCATCCGTCAGATAGTTCTTCTCTCACTATCAGGCACAAATACAAGGAGGGACAGAATTTCGACTCATGGAAGAGAGCTGCCACCATCGCCCTCAAGGCGAAAAACAAATACGGGTTAATCAACGGACAAGTCGAAGAACCGGAGATCTCCTCAGAGCGGTACCCTATGTGGGAACGGTGTAATCACACCGTGATGAGTTGGATACTCAACTCGTTAGACAAAGAAATCGGAGAAAGCATCATGTACCAGACCACGGCGCATCGCATGTGGGTCACTCTCTGCAAACGCTACGATTTGGCGAATGGAGCTGAAATTTACTCGATTCAAAGGGAGATCAGTCGGCTGCAGCAAAATGAAGATACCGTAAGTGCTTATTTTTCAAAGCTCAAGAAACTCTGGGACAGATTAGAATCGGCAAGAAAAAACCCTAAATGCGTCTGCGGGTGTACCTGTGGAGCGGCGAAAGCGGTACAAGATAACAATGATCAAGACCAATTGATGAAGTTCTTAGATGGCCTTCACGACGATTTCCGGAACGCGAAGAGTACTATTCTCCTCATGAATCCTCTACCGGACATCGAACGGGCATACTCTCTGATTTCTCAAGACCAGAAACAGCGGCAATTGTCCGACAGCCGCACTGAGACAAGCGAAGAATCGGTTGCCTGGCAAACAAATTCAACTCAGGAGTGAAGAAACCAAACCAAGAATCCCGACTAAGAAAACTACCTCGACTGGAAATACAACGAAAAAAGCTCAATTAAAGTGCTCCAACTGTGCCAAGATGGGGCACACCAGAGGAGAATGTTGGTGGTTGATCGGATTCCCAGAGAGCAAGAACCAAGCTGAAAGTCAAGGACAACAACGGAGTCCAACCCTGGCCGGTGCGGTTCACGATCTAGATGTGAAAAACACAATGGAGCCAGAGATCACTCCTCACCTGTCCAAGGTCTGTCCACTGTACAACTTGATCAGCTAGCAAGGTATCTTGAACAAAGAAACTCAAATACAAAGACCAACACTCACAAAAATCTTGGGAGTTTTTCTGGTAACGCTTCAAACCCTTATAGTTATCAAATGCATGTTGAAAGTGGTACTTTTCCTGATAAATTACATATGTCTTGGATCTTGGATTCTGGCGCAACAGAACATGTCACTGGGAATGAACTTCTGTTTAGTAATTTTAATGAGTTATCTGAATCTAGAACTGTTACACTGCCTGATGGAGAGAAACGAATGGTTGGAAACATTGGAAGAATTTGCATCTCTGATGAGCTGACTTTAGAGGATGTGCTATATGTTCCTTCTTTTGCTTTCAATTTAATATCTGTTAGCAGGTTAATCAAACAACTGAACATGATTGCTGTATTTTGCTGTGACAACTGTACTCTGCAGGATAAGCAAACCAATCTCGAAGCCCAGATTGCATACCAAAGACATGGGCTATATTTTCCTTAGACTGGATGCTTTGAGGAATTTTTTAGTACAGATTAGAAAACAAAAAACCTCCATGTCTGTTTCTGTTTTAGATATTACTGAATCTGCTTCTGTTTAGCTACTAGCTATAATGATGTTCATCAGGCTCTGTATAAAGATTTCATTCTATGGCATAACAAATTGGGACACATTTCCCCACAGAATTGTGCAGTTTGAATCTAGGAAAGAAATTCCCTAGTTTAAGTGTGATTCCTTGTACTGTTTGCTACCAGGCGAAAGGAAAGAGAAAAAAATTCCCATCTAGTGAAATAAAAACTGATGATTCCTTCCAGATGATACATGTTGACATCTGTGGCCCCATGAAAACTGAAACCTTTAAAGGCCAACGCTACTTTATAACTTTTGTTGATGATTTCACTCGTCAACTTGGGTTAAACTTCTTAGATCTAAATCTGAAGGAATGAAATACATAAAAGATTTTATTCAGCTTGTTGAAAGGCAGTTTGACAAACTTATAAAGGTGGTAAGGAGTGACAATGCTAGGGAACTAGGAAGTAGCAAAGAGGGAATAGAATTCTTCAAGGAAAGAGGAATAGTACATCAAACTAGTTGTGCCTATACACCACAACAGAACGGTGTGGTTGAAAGAAAACAAGGCCACTTAATGCAAGTTACAAGATCTTTTCTCTTCCAATCTGGCCTAAGTTCTGAATTCTGGGGTTTAGCATTAGAACATGCCGCCGCCTATGTTTATAACAGAACTCCCTCTAAAGCTATAAACAACCTAACCCCATTTGAGAAACTGTATGGAATTCCACCAGATTATACAGAAATAAAGAACTTCGGTTGCCTCTGCTATGTCACTCTCCTTGGCCCAACAAGAAACAAACTCCAGCCTAGATCATCAGCAGCTATTTTCTTAGGACTGCATGCCAAAATACAAAGGGCTACAGAGTTCAATTACTAGGAACCGACACATACAGACAAGTAGAGATGTTACTTTCTTTGAGTCCATCTACCCTGTTCTTGACAAACATTGGAGCAAGCTGTGGCATAACCAAACAACCCCCTCTGAAACAGAAAACCTGCCCACTTTCCTCCATGATGAAGAACCACCTCTCCAGAACCATCAATACCACCCACCACCCAACACCTACCCCACTCAAGAAAGCAACACACCTGCTCCTGCTCACACAGATCAAAACACCCACAATCAACCTGACCAGAATACACAGACTCCCACACCAGAAAACACTTACCTAGAAAGCACAGAATCAGAGAACTTCACCACAAACACTACTGAGCACACAGAATCAGAACCACCCACCCACCTTCGAAGGTCCATGAGAACCAAACAGCCCCCTGCCAAACTACAAGACTATGTGTGTGCAGCTACAGAAAAAGTTGATCCCTTCTCTGATATCCTTTCCCACAGATTGCAACAACACAACATTCTTTCTCCTCCCCCAATCTTCTCCCTCTGGATTCTCTCACAAACATCATTCCCAACACAATATCACCTCCTACTCTCTCTCAGTCCAACAAACAATCTTCTCACTAGTATTCTCTCTCTGCAAGAACCATCCTCTTATGCTGAAGCAAGCAAAGACCCACGATGGGTTGAAGCTATGCAGGCAGAATTTAAGGCTTTAAAAGACAACAACACTTGGTCCATAGTTGATCTTCCCACAAACAAAAAACCCATCAGCTGTAAATGGGTATACAAGATAAAATACAAAGCTGATGGAAGCTTGGAAAGGTTCAAAGCTAGGTTAGTAGTGAGGGGATTCACACAAAGGTACGGCCTAGATTATGAGGAAACCTTTTCCCCCGTCATAAGACTCACTACTATTAGAGCTTTAATCATTGTTGCTGTCAAAAGAGGATGGATCTTAGATCAGCTAGATGTTAACAATGCATTCTTGCATGGAAACTTAAAAGAAGATGTTTATATGGCCATACCTCAAGGGCTAGATGTTGTAGGTAAAAATAAAGTGTGTAAACTTCACAAATCTCTATATGGCCTCAAACAAGCATCTAGAGAGTGGCATGCCAAACTTGCATCTTTTCTCATACATCTCGGCTACTCCCAATCCTCCAATGACCCTTCTCTCTTCTCTAAGAAATCTGATAGTAACGTTACTTTTCTGGGTATATATGTTGATGATGTCCTTGTGACAGGAAATAACCCAACCGAAATAAAAGATTAAAACAGAAACTGGATGAGCAATTCAAAATAAAAGATCTTGGTCGGTTGAGTTACTTTCTTGGCATTGAGTTTATAGAAACAGAAGACAAAATGATAATGACACAAAGGAAATATGCCACTGAAATTCTAACTGATTATGATATGCTAGAATGTCGCTCTTCAGTTTCTCCCTTGCAGCTCAACCAGAAACTGTACAAGGACACTGGACAAGCTCTCTCAGATCCAACAGTCTACCGTCGCCTGATAGGGAAGTTAAATTTCCTCCTAAGTACTCGTCCTGACATTGCATACACAGTTCAGCATCTAAGTCAGTTTTTTACAGCAACCAACAAATGTCCATTTAGATGCTGCATATCATGTTTTATCTTACTTGAAGGGTACATTAGGTTTTGGCATTGTCTTTAATAAAAACAGCACATATAACCTGTTGGCTTATTGCGATTCTGACTGGGCATCTTGTCCTATTTCCAGGAAATCCATTTCTGGATACTACATCTTGCTTGGTGGCTCCCCCTTGTGTTGGAAGTCCAAGAAGCAAGCATCTGTCGCCTTGTCATCCGCCGAAGCTGAGTATCGGGCTCTCCGACAAGTCACAGGCGAGCTTAGCTGGCTGACTCGCCTACTGCATGAGCTGGAAGTCCCCGACATAGAACCTGTCCCAGTGCGCTGCGACAACATCTCAGCAGTCCACATCGCCAAAACCCCCGTCTCTCACGAAAGGACAAAACACATCGAGTTGGATTGCCACTTCGTGAGAGAACAGTTACAAGCTGGACTCATCCAAGTTCAGTATATCCCCACTACCAGCAGCTCGCGGACATCCTCACAAAACCTTTGACGGGCAAGGTTTACAAACAGACGCTGCCCAGAATTGGCATGGAATAAACAAACAAGTCTTCATATTTGAGCAACATTAAGACTTGAGGGGGGGGGGGGTATTAGGCGTATATACATTGGATATAATATCTATGTTATAATATGTTCCTCTGTACACCGGTCTTATACCCGTTTAGTATCTTTACTAATCTACCCCTAGTCTATAGGTGTTAGTATGTACTTAACACCTCAGTCGTCCTCTCTCTGTAATCGACTTGTACTCTCATCTAATTCATAATACACGATTCTCTTTCGCATCTTCTTCTTCCTGTCGTTTCTTCGATCTCGTCTCCAGATCTCACAAGCCTGACAGTCAGAGTTTGAAACTGCCTTTGTTGATTCAAGACTATCCTGTGCCAGTAGTAAGGAAACCATAATGCAAGTACAACAGAGTGTGAGTTCAACATACATAGGAGGGGCACCATTATTTTGTAAGCTGGCAGCTAGTAATGTTCTCGGATGAATTTAGAAAAGATTAAAAATATGTAAGTGAGAAGTAAAAAATTGAAATATATGTGACATAGTAAGCTGATTAGATAAACTCAATCCATAAGCTCACAAAAGAACGTGGCAAATCAAGCACTGTCATGATTACATATCTGAGTCATAGTTGTACATGTATAACAAAATCACTATATAACGTACAATCGACGATGGTACTAGACTTTTATACATGCCCAGGGCCCTAAACCAGTTCATGATCCTATATGTATTTTCTTTCAACCAAGCACTAGATGTCCTAATGTCTACATTTTCTGGAATTCAAACCATGTCTGTTAGGTGTATGAGCGGATGTTGATGTATAAGATCCACTCCTTATTATATACTACCTCCGTCCCGTCATAAGTGTCCTATTTGTTTTTTGGCACGTTTTCCACTTCAATATTAAATATATAAGATAAAATAATTTTTAAAAATAATTTTTACAATATATAGTTTTTCACATAAGGATTCCATTATAAAAAAAATTATAAAAATATATTATCTTACATGTTAAATATTGAAATCAAAACGACAAGCTCAAATAGTGAAGTGGACAATGGGAGTGGGACGGAGGGAGTATATATATATATCTTCATGATATAACAGATAGATAATCCTTCCCCATAATTAACATTTGATCTTTACTAAACCCAATTTTTCCCTCTCCCGTTCCACTTGAACTTTCCATCAATTGGTGACAGTATCCTCCCCTTTTGTTCTTCAGCACAAAGCTCCTCTCACACCTGGGTTCCTAGCTCGCCCATCTCGGTTTAGTCCTCTTTGACGTAACGACTGTTGAACACTCCTTTCACATGTTCTAAACGTGGTGTTGTTGTTCCATCTTGACATGAATCTTTCAATCTGACAAAGAAACAAACCACATTGATAACCCATTCTCAATTCAAGATGATAATTAATTAGATTTTGTATCCTGACTGATGCCCAGAAGAAAGGATCATATTATCCAAAAGAAACAGAGTATTATAGGCGTACTTCTCTGTTCGACAGTTCTGATAGATTATCTAAGCAATTCTTCTCACCAAGCTCCTTGGCACGAGCTGCTGTCACCACATACTGATGTAATCCTGCAAACAATAATAAGCCCCAAACACTTAAATTTCTGCCAAAAGGTGCCCCCTTTAAGTTGGTAGGGTTAAATTTTGAAGAGTTTCATGAGAGAAACAAGTGAAAAACATACATTTTTAGCTGCATCCAACAACTTCTGTGCACCCAGAATGCGTTGGTACTCCCTCGCTTTCTTTCTGTTCATGCCCACCAGTTTCCCCCCTCAATTTCAACAGAGCTTTATCGACACTATTCTTCTGTGCCAAGTGTCTCTCGTATTCTTTGTTCTTTTCAGCAACGTCATTCGCAATATCCTCGGGATTCACACGTTGGAAATTAATCTCCTGTGCGTGTCAAAGAATTTGACAGAGAAGATCAGAAATGAAAGAACCTTTCTACTACTATTGTTCTGTAAGTCAATTACACCCAGACATTAGTTTTACATCATTCCATTGCAAAGGCTATACATTACTTTGATTTCACGTTCTATGCTTTCGTTTGCATTCTTCAGTGCTGCTGTTGCCCCACTGTCTTAGTACATCTTTTTCTTCCTCCTCTTTAGTAAGGACAACTTCCTCCTTTGGATGTTGAAGCAGATCAATCTCTCTGTAGATCTCCCTTTCCCTTCTTAGGCTTGGTGCACCACACCACTGCCAGTATGGATTAACTTGCGGCTTGATGTCATAACTTGCTTATCCAGCTCCTTCAAAGAAGAGGAAAAGCAACAAACAACAAAAAACGTAAGTGATTTCTAGATGCAAATGTGGGAGGAAGTAAGACGGCTGAAATTTAGATATTGTTTATGGTTCTCCTTGTTCTTTGCAAGGAAAGAGCACATTCAGTCAGCTTGATACATACAGTCAGCTTTTGGAGGCAATGTTGCAGGTAGGCAAGTCGACGATCGTAGTAATAGCACCCCCAGTCGGGCCATTTTCCACGGTAATACCAGCGACGACTATACAGAGTCTCTCTCATTTGTCTTGATCCATCTAAGTTTTCGTACAGGTAGACGCAACATCAAAATCTAGAGCTAATCAGTTCAGACAAACCCACGATGCAGAAACCCATACTTAAAACAAATATATATTCAAATTTTTTGAAGTAAAGAGGTTCCTTTCACGCTCGTGTCTATCCTCACCTAGTCCACCTGAATTCCTCGACGATTGGACCTCGGGATTCATTATCTCCCGAAGCACCCGAAAGCCCTCTTGTATTTCGGATTCAAGTCTGGGTCATCAAAAGCGTGGAACTTAACCAAGTAAGTAGCTTTTAACCTTCTCGTCTCTGTAAGAAGCGCCTCTGTCGTGCTCAGTGCTGCCCATCTCATCAGATTCGAGTCTTTTCTTCTCTACACTGCTAGCTCGTCGATTTCTGTAACCATCGACGCCATTGTCAAGCCAGCCAGGCGACCAGCTACTGCCTACTGTATACTGTATTCGATTTACCAGTGTTAAATTTGCAGCGACTGCTTGCCAATAAATAAGTGAAATGGGGTTCGAGAATCCGGTTTGGATTTTGAATATGGCGACATCGAGTCATCGACAGTTGTAACCGAAAGAGGGCGAGAGCGAAATTTTAACATATCTATTAGTTGGATGAGCGCGACTTGTGATCGTTTGGTTGGACGACCCTGAGTGCCTTGCGGGGCACAAAAGTTGACCGGAAGAGGTTAAGTAATTGGGTCCCAAGTAATTAAACCTAAAAGAGTTATATTGTTTCGTTAAACTTGATCGCGAATCCCATAAAAAAATTGTTGCACAATAATAAGTAATTTTGATCTCAGTCACTACATATTTTATTCCATTGAGTAACTTTTAACAAAATTGAGCATCTATACAATAGCAAATTCGTCGACCAACAATGTCACATTTC
>CM041778.1:192630533-193031396 GCA_023374045.1 Limonium bicolor | reverse complement strand
CGCACTGAAAGTACAAAAATCTTACTCTTATAAAGATAATATAAATTCAATACCCTACCTTCCTTACAAATGACCAACGTTGGTGATAGCACCGCCGGGGCGAGCGCCATTGCTACGGTCACGTCGTGAAAGGATCACCCAAGACATCACGGCAAACGGTCCAGGAGCGTCCTAAGCTCCGTGAGACCGTCCCCGTAATGGGAACCTTAAACTACCTGCTATTGTAATGAAATGCCAAACTGTAACACTAAAATCTTGTCGTGACGACACCTAGGAGAAACAAATTCCGAGCGTTTATGCATCATAAATCTAATTTGAGGTAGAACTTGGATATTCTAATAACAATGTGACCAGGGAAATTTTCCAATCCAAATACCGTCTTTTTCATGAACAATCGTTCTAACGGTACTTAAGCAACTAATGCGGTAGTAAGACGAACAAGTCTGAAACCGACAACTCTACTTGCATGGCGCGCTTGCCACTGCAAGCGCTAAGTTAAACAATGTACTAATAATTCTGTCTACCTCGCTCACTTGCTACTGCAAGTGCTGCAGACAACTACGACCGTAGTTACAATTTCAGTTATCGTTACAAACGAGTTCTATAAATTATGTAGACCAATGGTACGACACCATGGCTACCAATAACCACTAAACAATCGTACAGTTCGAATACAACAGCATGACTACCAATCTATAGCCTCGAAAGGACCTGTTGAGTCCGACCATCATAACGAAAAGGGGCATACACCAGCCCATAATGAACTACCTTCATCAAACAGTAACAAATTATCTTCATTAAAACAATAATGAAACATTGACATCAGCTTGTGAGCCAAACAGAATAATGTAATTGTTAAATTATTTAATGGCTGGAATGGATGTGGGAGGTGAACTTGATTTTCGGAATCAAGGAGCTGAACACAAATTGGGGTGGAAGGATAATTCAACACTGGTGCTGATCACATCAGGGTCGGATGACTCCTGAGACTCTTCACAAGTTGCCACAATTAATTACAATCAGGATAAACAAATTACAGTATGCTAGCTACGAACAACTAGCCACAATTTAACAATACTAATTAATAAAGATACTTGTGACTAACAGCTCACACTTGTATATAGTAAATCATACAGAAAATTTTAGGGTAATACATCATCTAACAATCAATACCAGTAATACACACTACCAGTTTACGCCAACTTGTGATGAACACCAGAAAAAATTGTGAAACGTATCAGTCCACAGTTGGACCAAAATTCAAAAGAACAATTCTATCATAACACGGTTACTACCAGTACCATTCGAACGCGAATTTATATGTAACGCATGAATAATTACCACCCCTGGGCACTACCTTTACCATGGAGTGCCATGTACGCTTATGTACAATTATAAATGGACAAGCGTCATGATTAAATGTTATGTGTATTATCATGATCATATTGACACTAGTAGAAAAAAGATTTTAAATGACGCACTTTATACCACGGTTAAATAAATAACCATCATTTATATTCTATAAACCACGGTTATTAACAAAACCGTCATTTATATTGCACGGCCCATCAAAATAAATGACGGTTTCTTATTAACCGTCGTATAAAGTATATATAAACCACGGTTGTGGACGGAACCGCCGTTTATGTTGCACGGCTCATCATAATAAAATGACGGTTTTATCCATACCGTCGTATAAAGTGAGTTGAAACCACGGTTACTCTTGAACCGTCGTTTAAAATTTTCCGCCAAAACTTAAAAACCATGGTTTCTATGATAACCGTTGTTTATTTCTCTTGTAACATAGGTTTTAAATGACGGTGTGTCTATCAACCGTCGTTTAAAGTTATTTAATTAAAAACCCCCGCGCCTCATTTCTTCTTCTTTCCGCGACTCTCTTTCTCCTGTGCAATTCCGTTGTGCGATTTTCGTCGACTCCCACTCCCCGGTCTTCTCCCGTCACCTTCGAGCTTCGCCCCCCTTCCACCGTCGCCTTGCTTCACCCCAGCTCGCAGCTCGACACCGCCCAAACAGCGAGGCGCATCAGTTGCCGATTGTTGTCGTCACGGTGAAGCTCTGTCGTCCTCCGGTGAAGCCGTGCCTTGTCGAAGCCGGGAACACCGCCCACAAGTCTACTCCGGCCTCCTCCACTGCCCAGCGCACACCTGAAACCGCCGCCTACCTCCGCCTGAATCCAAGTCTGGTAAAATCCTCATTGGTGCTTCTTGATTTTTTCGGGTTGTATATACTAGCAATCTTTGTAATTTGGATTGTGTGTTGGTTTGTTTATGTTTCGATTGTGTGTTGATTTTTTCTGGTTGTTTATGCAATCTGAAAAAATATTGTGGTATCGCTTGTCAGACGCATAAAAAAATGAAGGTGCAATGATGGGTTTTGGAATTGGAAGACAATTTGCAAGGTCTGGGTTTGCAATATATATTATATGAAGTAAGTGTTTTATTGGTGTATTTCATATATTATATTATCACTTTTCTTGCCCATTTCTCCACTTTGGATAGTTTTCCTCTAGTTTATGTTTTATTGGTTATCTTACATATTTATTGGTTAAACATGAGGAAAACCAAGCTAGGAGCGAAGTAGACAAAGAGACGAATGCGTAGGCGTAAACGGGTCGAAAAACGGAGTCCAAACGAAGAATCTAGAGCCGGTCAAAGTTCACAAAAGAAAACGAGCCAAACACACGTCCGGGTCACTCCGGGATAAAAGGCCGGACGTGACACGGATCGATGTGTTTAGTGAAATACCCCGTAGTTAGAAACAGTGATTAATTAGGCTAATGAATAATTTAGAGGCTTAATTAAGTATAAATAATCATGAGGGAACAAATCCCGAAGAAAACAGATCCTTAAAACGGATTAAAATCACTAACGAACCTTAAAGCGCGTTTTTTGAGGTAACCAGGAAAACGTGTCTTTAAGCGGGTCAAATAGACTCGTAATAATTTTGGTCAACTAAATAATCATTAATAAATATTAGTGAAGCTTTAGAACCGATAAAATCAAGAAAACGAGAAATTAGTAAAAACTGTCAAAACGAGAAGTTGTGGGGTAGAAGTATAAATAACTCAAACTAGTGTGTCCAATATTGCAAATAAAATTGTAAAACCCATATGGGCTGTAGAGCTAGCCGATTTTCATCCCCCCCACACACACACCCTTAACTCTCTTTTATTTGTAAAAACAAAAGAATTAAAAACCAAAAGTAACCTATCACTCACCTTTATTCTCTCTCTCCTCTACCATCTCTTCTCTCACGTGAATTCCCCTCCCTCACTCTCTCATTTCCTCTCTGCTTCTCCAAGCAGGCGACAGCCATGGGAGCTTGAACAAACACACAAAACTCCCCTTCTCTCATCTTGTTTCTTCCCTTTACTCTCTTCCAAAAATTATAAAAAGTATACCATTGGAATCCTCTCATCAAGAGCTACATTTCCATCCTTCCAAAATTCAAAAACAACAACTTTCATCTCCATGGGTATGGAGCATTTGGAGCTTCAAGACCACCATTAGAAGGCCCTCCTTCTCCTTGTTCTTTTAAGGTAAAAATATTCCTAAAAACTCCATCTTTTTCTAGCCTCAAGGGCAAAACGAAAATGAAAACTAAAACCCTTGTTGCTCCTTGTATCCTAGCCGATTTTGGCATCTTGGTGGAGTTGGAAACTTTGTTCTTGAGCCACTCCAAGCTTCATTTACACCCTTGCAAGGTAATGAGAATTCTAAACCCTAAAACCTACTTAAAGCTTAATAATAGTTAGGGTTAGTTTTATTGTATTGAAATGTGTATGTATATGGGTTGTAGAGTAGAGAATTTGGGTTTCTAAACCGGTGGAGAAAGAGAGGAAGGAAGAAGAAAGAAGGAGAAAGAAATCTAGAAGAAGAAAACAAGGTAAATAAGCTCACCCATGTGTAGTCTTGTATATGTATGTAACAGATTTTATAAGTTTGAATTTAGTAATGAAATGATATTGTAGTAGAGTAATATATAAGAGAACGAAAGTGTTTAAAACCCTTGGAAACAATGTTAAAAAAAAACTGTTACAAACTAGTTTGGGAATCAATGTTTGAGTGTAGGAATTTTAAGAGTGTTTTGGTGTTAGTAAATGTGTATGGGAGCTTGTGTATTGGTATTGTGTATAAACAGGTGAGATGAGCATATATGAGTGTGAAACAATGTGGTGAGAGTGTAGAAATATAGGGGAGATTATGTCAAAATTTATGTAGGATTAGAACACTTAGTGTGTTAGAAACTAGGTGAAAAACTTATGTTGTAACAGATTTTAATTGATTTAGTTTGGTGGGTAAGTTATGAGAGGTGTGTAATGCATTAGGAGTGTTAAAAATGACATTAGAAGAGGGAGTTATAGTTGGGGAGAGTTAGAAGAGAAATTTGTAGCAAAATGCAACTAGAGAAGAAACTAGTGTGAGTGTTGTATGAAACTTGGAAAATTATGTGAGTGAATGAGTATAGAAATGTGTAAAGAGTTAATGAATGGATTAAGGTGTATTAGGAGGTTTAATAAGTGTTAAAACATGTGGGATTAAGTGTAGGAACAATGGGGAAGTAATGGGTAAAAGAGAGGACTTAAAATAGAAATAAAATGCAAATACTGGGCAGGACCGAACTTGCGACCGGACTTGCAAGTTCGGTCGAGCCAAGATTTACAAAGACGGGAAAGCTTCTGGAATAGACCGGACTTGCGACCGGACTTGCAAGTTCGGTCGGACCAGAAAAATTCTCCCGTCTGTAACGTACTGGAATCGACCGGACTTGCAAGTTCGGTCGAGCCAGAAAAATTCACCGATGAAACCTTCTGGAATGGACCGAACTTTCGACCGGACATGCAAGTTCGGTCGGCCAGAAAAATTCCCGTAATGCAAGCCACTGGAATGGACCGAACTTGCGACCGGACTTGCAAGTTCGGTCGAGCCAGGAAAATTCGGTAATGGTAGCTACTGGAATGGACCGGACTTGCAAGGTCGGTCGCAAGTCCGGTCCCGTCAAAAAAATAAATATTATTTAAATTAAATAATAATTATATGTATATGTATATATATATATATGTATGTATACCCACATATATATATATATATGTACATGTATGTAAGTATGCCAACATTAAGTAAGGAAGTAAAACTTAAGTAATGAAAAATAAGTAAGTAAAGTGTAAGTGTAAGAAGTATAAGGACATAGTAAGTAGGAGTTAAGTTGATGATAGTTAGATTAATCATCCAATTGTATGTATATCATAGGATTTGATTTGTGACACCGGAAGGACTTTTGGGAACACGTACGACGGTGAACGGTATGGATTCCTCATGCCCCATATGCTATCTTGGTTACTCTGATTTGTGTGTTGTGTGCTAATTGATCGCCAAATAAGATAAATGCACGAATCGGAGTTATCATGTTTACTTGTGAATATGTAGTGTTGTATGTTGTTGTATATTGTCTTTAAATTTAGTTTGAATAATTCATGAAATGTATGGATGAATTTGAATGCTTGTATGAATGATGTACTGTACTGTGACTGTTTATTATTGTGTTTGGACTTCTAACTTATTCCTAACAAGCTAACCAATCTAACTTAAATTGGTAATTAAATTGGAATGAGTAGAAGTCCGATATAGTTTCGGCCACGCGTGAGGATGCGAGTCACGAGAGGTTGGCTCCAATTCCTGACTCTTAAACTGGTCCGCGGCCCAAATCCCTTAAGTGGGTAGCATCCCGGATTGGTGAGTCAAGTAAATCCCGGAGATGGGACGGCGTAGTCCCCAGGGCCGGAGGTCCCGACGACTTAACTTGAGTATGAGTAAGTAAGTAAGAATGAGTAAGTAAAATGAATGTAAGTAAGTAAATGTAAGTAAGAAAAGAAAGTAACGAGTAAAAGATAAAAGAGTAAAAGCATTCCGATTAACCCGGATGCATAATTTGGCTAACCTTGTGAAGGTAAGTATTGTGGGCATTATTGTATTGTTGCCTTGGAATGAATAATGTACTGTGAATGAATGTATGTTGTATGCAAGCATGTATGTATGAAATAAATGAACAGCATGTTTAGTGGACGTCAAATAGTCGGCGTGCCCTAGCTAGCACGCGGTATATGCGAAGTTTATACGCAGCGTTTGCTGAGCCCCTTGGGGCACCATTTTTACTACACGCAGGTACTCGCGAAGGATGAAGATGTGAAGACTTAGTTCTAGTTCTTTTGTCTTCTTTTGGATTGTAAACATTGAATGATGATTGGTGTACTGAGTAGTACATGGTTGTTTTTGAATAGCCGGTGTACCATGGGGTACACCTTTTTGGGTATAGAGAGGATGATGATTTGGTATAGATGAGTAGCCGGTAGAAACTCATTCTTTTGGTAAGTTTGATTTGGGATGTAATTGTATGCACTTAAATACTCGGTGATCCATTGATGTAAGTATTTGGTATATGGTACTTTAGTAAGTAATTTAGCAGCTCGGTACACTATGTGCGTCAGACCATGACTGTAAGTAAGGTAAGCCTAGCTAGCCGTATGGGCGGTTAGCGGCGTTGTACCACTCACCGTAGTAAGTAGTAATATTTCCGCTGCGAACTCGTAGGATTAACAGGACGATTAGACGGAAAGCATAGAATTAGTGGTTGGGGTGTTACAAAAAGTGGTATCAGAGCGTAGTTACGCTCTGATGTCCTAAGTTACCGAGCATAGGGGATTACCGAGTTAGGATTTCAACCGTCTTAAGACGAATACTTAGTAACCAAACTAGGAACTACCGTTATTAATAACGGATACACTTGACGTTCTTAGGAACGATACCTTGTTTAAATTCCAAGACCCTTAGGTCATATCTTGGAAGGCCTAATGTAACTGTTAAACATTCAGATGTCAGGAAGAGGTCCAGGTCGCCGAGGGACCAATGACGGACCGGGCGCGCAGACGATTGCAGAGATCGTCGCCGCCACGGTAGCGCAGATGCTACCACAAGTTATCCAAGCAATGCAACAAAACCAGCAAAACCAACAGAACCAAGCGGGACCAATCCCTCCCCCGCCACCCAGAGAAGCAAACTGGGTAAAAGCTGTAGCGGAACTCCATCCTCCTTGCTTTAGGGGCGAGAGTGATCCGGCTAAGCTCAAAGCCTATATCTCCGAGATAGAGACAACGTTCGAAACACTCGAAGCTCCTGCTGGAGTTCGAGTCAGAGTTGCTGCTTATTATCTGAAGGATGCTGCGATGGATTGGTGGAAGCTAATCAAGCATGAGCACGTCAGGGACCCCACATTCGATTGGGAGTCCTTTGCATCACTCCTCCGATCCAAGTACTACCCGGAGCACGTGAAAACAAAGAAAAGGCTAGAGTTAGATGCCTTGAAGATGACAGACAAGATGTCTGTGGATGAGTACTACCGCACCTTCACCTCCATCCTCCGTCTTCTACCCGACCTAGGATACACCGGCCAGGTGTTGGTCGATCGCTTCTATGGCGGTCTGAGCCATCGCCTACGGTACGGTATGGGCTACACCAGATTTACCTCCCTTCAGGTAAATATCGGTTAACCCTTAGTATCTTTTCAATTCCTTAAAATTCTTTGAATCTTTCCTTATCCTTTCCTAAATAAGAATCTCGGCTAATACCTGAGATTTCAGGAGTGTTATCACGCGGCTTCTCGCATTGAAATCACTTGCCAATTAAGGGATGAAGAGACCGCGCTGAAGCGCAAGGCCAACAATAAGAACACCAGTACTGAGGAGCAGAACCAGGGGAAGAGCTGGAAAAAGAAGAAGGGGAATTTCTTTCAGCAATCCAAAAGAAATCCCCAGGTGAGAGCAGTGCCCATGCTGAGCAGGGCAAACCAGTTGAGCTTCTTCAGCTTGGTTATTCTGCACCGGTGGCAGCAAAGCCACTGAGATCACACCCACCAAAGGGTAAACTTCTATTCCTAAATCGTAATCGTACAAGTAATGTATCTAGTATATCCACGCACACATGTGCTAACCCTCTAAACCTCAGGTTCTAGCTCCGGTTCCGCCAAAACCTTCTCCGATGGCCGCACCTATGTGTGCAGAAAGTGCAATCAGGACCATCCCGACAAAGATTGCTATGGGAGAGACATCAAATGCTACAATTGCCAGAAGCTAGGACACACAGCCAACAAATGCCCAGAGAATGGGAAGCCGAAGGGGAACTACCAAAGCTACAGGCAGAGGGAAGGCAAGGAGGTTGCATCTGGCGATGCACCGACCAAGCAGGCACCACAGGGACTTGGATCCCGGGGACCTCCGCGGGGTGCACCTCAGAGGCAGCCTGTCCTTCATGTGATTGACCGTGATGGGTCCGGTTCTAAATCCGGCCCAGGTAATAATCTAAACCTATAATCCTTTAAGTAGCATGTCTAAGTATTGGAGTAACTGTATGAGTGAATGCATGAGTAAATAAATTGAAGTGTGTATTAAGCATGAAACAAAGTAGTTGAAACTAGTACTCACCGTAGACGAAATTTATAACCATAGGAAGCTTTAGTATCTGTTACCCGATACCGGTAAACTTGAATCAAGAAGAGATCGACATCACCAACCACGACTACACCAACGAACTGTGTCAGGTCATCCGACCAGGTATGATCTTATTAAAGAGATACCTGACACCTGAAGCACAAATCTCAATCATCCGACGATGCAACGAGCTAGGAACGGGTCAAGGTGGATTTTATACACCCGAATTCCCCGGTGGAGCGAAGATGAAGCTAAAAATGATGTGCTTGGGAAAGGACTGGAATCCTTATACCAAGACATACCAGGAGACACGAACACAAGATGGAGCGACGCCACCGACAATCCCTCCAGAGTTTCAGACACTCGTCACACAAGCGGTAAAACTTGCACAACAATGCGAACATGAACCGATCCCCGCACTTGAAGCGGACCTCTGTATCGTCAACTTCTACGAGAAAGAAGGACGACTTGGGTTACACCAAGACAAGGACGAGACAGCAGAATCTCTTCAACAAGGAGTGCCCGTAGTGTCTTGGTCCATTGGTGATGACGCCGTATTACTGTATAGCGAGCAGAAGCGTGTGGACCTCGCACAGAAACTGGTATTGAGATCAGGAGATGTCCTAATCATGGGTGGAAATTCTAGGATGCTTTATCACGGGATCAACAAGATCAAGTTGAATACAGCACCGCCGGAAATAATCAATGCCACACACATGAAACCAGGACGCCTGAACCTCACCTTTAGGAAGTACTAAATTCATAGTACCAATGTAATGTTTTAGTAACGTGTATTAGAGACACGGCATGTATGATGGTTGGTTTATCAATAAAGAGCAGTGTTGATTTAATTCCACTTATGTCCACCATCAATACTTATCCAATTGTGAATCCAATAGGTTGTGGACTCGGTACCGAAGGTAACCTGAGCATCCTCACCGAAGCACAAGCCGGCAGAAGCGGCACCATCTTAACGGGAACATTCCCAGTAAATGGCATTGATGCCAATGTGTTATTCGACTCCGGCGCCTCTCACACTTTCGTATCACCATCCTTTGTGAAGAGGTTGAAGCTAGATGCGGATGAGCTACCGAACTTCATGGTTACTCTCCCATCGAAGGAGCGAGTAAAGTGCAACAAATATTATCAATCAGCCACCATCGAAATCAAAAACGAAGCGTTTCCCATTTCCTTCATCGAATTCAATGGATTGGGATTCGACTTAATCATTGGAATGAATTGGTTGGAGCGGCACAAGGGTAGAATCCTCTGCGCCGAGCATCGTTTGCTGCTCAAGAGTCCTTCCGGGGTTACTGTATCTTACCGCCAGAGACCGAGAGAGCCTTCAACCACACACATATCTGCTATGGCTATGTACCGGGAGCTCAGAAAGGGCCAAGAGGTGTATTTGTGTTATGTACAAGACCTGGAGAGAGATCCAGAGTTCAGTGATGATGTACCCATTGTATCCGAATTCCCAGATGTATTCCCTAAGGAGCTACCCGGCATGCCACCACCGAGAGCAGTGGAATTCAAAATTGATCTATTGCCAGGTACCAGTCCCATTGCTAGGGCACCATACCGCATGACACCTGCTGAAATGACTGAACCGAAAGAACAATTGCGAGACCTTCTCGACAAAGGGTTTATACGCCCGAGCGTATCACCCTGGGGAGCACCGGTTCTCTTCATGAAGAAGAAGGACGGTAGCCTCCGACTTTGCATTGACTACCGCGAGTTGAATGCGGTCACAGTCAAGAATAAATACCCATTGCCACGCATCGATGACCTATTTGATCAGCTGAAAGGTGCATCAGTCTTCTCCAAGATTGACCTCCGTTCTGGGTATCATCAAATTGCAATTAAGGAACAAGACATTGAGAAAACGGCATTCCGTACCAGATATGGCCACTACGAATTCACGGTGATGCCATTCGGTTTGTCAAACGCACCAGCTAAATTCATGGACCTCATGAATCGATTATTCAGTGAACAGTTGGACACTTCAGTGGTTGTCTTCATCGACGACATACTTGTATACTCCAAATCACCAGAGGAACATGAAATTCATTTGAGGAAAGTGCTAGAGACACTGCGCGAGAACCAGCTGTATGCGAAATTCTCCAAATGCGAGTTCTGGCTTGATCAGGTATCATTCCTTGGACATGTCATCTCGAGCGCGGGTATCTCAGTTGACCCTTCTAAGATAGAAGCTGTACGATCATGGCCTAGACCCAAGACTGTTACCGACATTAGGAGCTTTCTTGGTCAAGCCGGTTACTACCGGAGATTTGTAAAGGACTTCTCAAAAGTCGCTAAGCCCATGACTACACTGATGAAGAAAGATGCACCATTTGTATGGATAGATGAGTGCGAGCTATCGTTTCAGAAACTAAAAGACTCATTGACCTCAGCGCCCGTCCTTACTCTTCCAGAGGGCACAGAGGGATTTGAGATATATTGTGATGCATCAGGCAAAGGAATGGGATGCGTACTCATGCAGCATGGCATGGTTGTTTCTTATGCCTCCCGCCAGCTGAAAAAGCATGAGGAGAATTACCCGACACATGACTTAGAGTTAGGAGCCATTGTCTTCGCCTTGAAGATATGGCGACACTATCTTTATGGGGTAAGCATCACCATCTACTCCGATCATAAGAGCTTGCAGTATGTATTCACACAGAAAGAACTGAACTTGAGACAGAGAAGATGGATGGAATTTCTTTCAGATTATGACATCAACCTACAGTATAAGGAAGGGAAGGCAAACATTGTAGCCGACGCCCTGAGTCGTCGAGTACACTCGCTCCATTCGCTACTCGCTTCTTCTAGCTTGGTTGACGAGGTGCGAGACGCTCAGTTGAGTGACCCTTACCTAACCGAAATCAGACACAAGATCGAGAATGGTACATTTGAGAAGAAGAAGTATGACTTCAAGCTACATGAAGATAGTTTGATTCGGTTGAATGGCAGGCTATGCGTCCCCCGAAGCAATGCTAAGCTAAGGGATCGCATCCTGCGAGAGTCACACAGTTCCACATTGTCAGTCCATCCAGGAGCCTCCAAGATGTACAAAGACATGAAGAGGTACTTCTGGTGGTCTGGATTGAAATCAGATGTGACGGAATTCGTATTGAGATGCCTAACATGCCAAAAGGTAAAATTTGAACATCGTAGACCGGGCGGAATGGTACAATCTATGCCAGTTCCGGAGTGGAAATTTCATGATATCTCCATGGATTTTGTTGTAGGACTTCCACCTGCCAGGGGAGGACTCAACATGATCTGGGTTGTAGTCGATCGCCTTACCAAGGTTGCCAGATTCATACCGATGAAGGACACTTGGAAGGTAGTAAAGCTAGCTGAGCTATTCGACAAGGAGATTATCAGACACCACGGAGTCCCTAAGACTATAGTATCTGACCACACCAGATTTCTTTCGAGATACTGAGAGCTACAAGGGAAGCGTTGGGTACAGAATTGAAGTTGAGTACCGCCTTCCATCATCAGACCGACGGTCAGACAGAAAGGACCATCCAGACACTGGAGGACATGCTTCGGGCATGTGCCTTAGACTTTCAGGGGAGTTGGTTAGATAAGCTTCATCTTATCGAGTTCTCGTATAATAATAGTTATCACGCCTCGATTAAGATGTCGCCTTTCCAAGCTCTATACGGTAGACCCTGCCGTACACCCTTGTGTTGGGATGAGTCAAGTGAAGCGGTCATAATAGGACCGGAGTATCTTGAACAAGTGCAAGCTGAAGTGCAGCAAATTCGAGCTAACATGAAGGCAGCCCAAGATAGACAGAAATCCTATGCGGACGTGAGACGACGCGACCTTGAGTTCGCTGTGGGTGACCAAGTGTTCTTGCGCGTTTCACCTATGAAGGGTGTCTTCAGATTTGGCCAGAAGGGCAAGCTTAGCCCAAAGTTTGTAGGTCCGTATGCTATCACCAAAAGAGTGGGATCCATAGCCTACAGGTTAGCATTAGCTGAGGACTTAGGACGTGTCCATGATGTATTTCATGTGTCACAACTCAAGAAGTACATTACTGATCCCTCTCACGTCTTAGAGCCCGAGAGACTATCCATTGAACCGACAATGAGATATGTTGAAACCCCAGTGAGAATCCTTGATAGGAAGACCAGAGACACTCGCCATAAGTCTATACGAATGGTGAAGGTCCTATGGTCAAACCATGATGTCGAAGAAGCGACATGGGAGTTGGAAGATGCCATGAAGGCTAAGTACCCACAGTTATTCATAGACTAGGTAGTCTAGTATTTAGCAATACGGGTACGGGTCGTACCCCTTTTAAGGGGGGTAGAGCCCTTTTGCTTTTGCATTGCTTCGGGGTAAGCATTACTTAGTATGTAGGCATTGTAATAGGTTTTGTATGGCACATGTAGTGCAAGTGAACTTGGTATGCGTATGTATGTATGTGTAATGTGTAGTGTATGTATGATGGATGATGTTTGTGTAATGAGTACTGTGAATTGCTATGTGTATTGTGGAATGATATGAATTGAAAATGTTGGATTGTGTATGTGAATTGTGTATGAGGCTTGAATTGTGTATGTTTGCAATGTGGAAGGAAGTAAACACCTCATAGGTGTAGTAAGACACATTAGTGCAATTGGTTGCCTAATGAGTAGAATTACCTAAACCATTAACCTTGAGCAACTTTGAGGGCAAAGTTTCTTAAGGGGGGTAGATTGAAATACCCCGTAGTTAGAAACAGTGATTAATTAGGCTAATGAATAATTTAGAGGCTTAATTAAGTATAAATAATCATGAGGGAACAAATCCCGAAGAAAACGGATCCTTAAAACGGATTAAAATAACTAACGAACCTTAAAGCGCGTTTTTCGAGGTAACCGGGAAAACGTGTCTTTAAGCGGGTCAAATAGACTCGTAATAATTTTGGTCAACTAAATAATCATTAATAAATATTAGTGAAGCTTTAGAACCGATAAAAATCAAGAAAACGAGAAATTAGTAAAAACTGTCAAAAACAAGAAGTTGTGGGGTAGAAGTATAAATAACTCAAACTAGTGTGTCCAATATTGCAAATAAAATTGTAAAACCCATATGGGCTGTAGATCTAGCCGATTTTCATCCCCCCCCACACACACCCTTAACTCTCTTTTATTGTAAAAGACAAAAAGAATTAAAAACCAAAAAGTAACCTATACACTCACCTTTATTCTCTCTCCTCTACCATTCTCTTCTCTCACGTGAATTCCCCCTCCCTCACTCTCTCATTTCCTCTCTTCTTCTCCAAGCAGGCAACAGCCATGTGAGCTTGAACAAACACACACAAACTCCCCTTCTCTCATCTTGTTACTTCCTTTACTCTCTTCCAAAAATTATAAAAAGTATACCATTGGAATCCTCTCATCAAGAGCTACATTTCCATCCTTCCAAAATTCGAAAAAAACAACTTTCATCTCCATGGGTATGGAGCATTTGGAGCTTTAAGACCACCATTAGAAGGCCCTCCTTCTCCTTGTTCTTTTAAGGTAAAAATATTCCTAAAAACTCCATCTTTTTCTAGCCTCAAGGGCAAAACGAAAATGAAAACTAAAACCCTTGTTGCTCCTTGTATCCTAGCCGATTTTGGCATCTTGGTGGAGTTGGAAACTTTGTTCTTGAGCCACTCCAAGCTTCATTTACACCCTTGCAAGGTAATGAGAATTCTAAACCCTAAAACCTACTTAAAGCTTAATAATAGTTAGGGTTAGTTTTAGTGTATTGAAATGTGTATGTATATGGGTTGTAGAGTAGAGAATTTGTGTTGCTAAACCGGTGGAGAAAGAGAGAAAGGAAGAAGAAAGAAGGAGAAAGAAATCTAGAAGAAGAAAACAAGGTAAATAAGCTCACCCATGTGTAGTCTTGTATATGTATGTGTAACAGATTTTATAAGTTTGAATTTAGTAATGAAAATGATATTGTGTAGTAGAGTAATATATAAGAGAACGAAAGTGTTTTAAACCCTTGGAAACAATGTTAAAACAAAAAAACTGTTTCAAACTAGTTTGGGAATCAATGTTTGAGTGCAGGAATTTTAAGAGTTTTTTGGTGTTAGTAAATGTGTATGGGAGCTTGTGTATTGGTATTGTGTATAAACAGGTGAGATGAGCATATATGAGTGTGAAACAATGTGGTGAGAGTGTAGAAATATAGGGGAGATTATGTCAAAATTTATGTAGGATTAGAACACTTAGTGTGTTAGAAACTAGGTGAAAAACTTATGTTGTAACAGATTTTAATTGAGTTAGTTTGGTGGGTAAGTTATGAGAGGTGTGTAATGCATTAGGAGTGTTAGAAATGACATTAGAAGAGGGAGTTATAGTTGGGGAGAGTTAGAAGAGAAATCTGTAGCAAAATGCAACTAGAGAAGAAACTAGTGTGAGTGTTGTATGAAACTTGGAAAATTATGTGAGTGAATGAGTATAGAAATGTGTAAAGAGTTAATGAATGGATTAAGGTGTATTAGGAGATTTAATAAGTGTTAAAACAGGTGGGATTAAGTGTAGGAACAATGGGGAAGTAATGGGTAAAAGAGAGGACTGAAAACAGAAATAAAAATGCAAATACTGGGCAGGACCGAACTTGCGACCGGACTTGCAAGTTCGGTCGAGCCCAGATTTACAAAGACGGGAAAGCTTCTGGAATAGACCGGACTTGCAAGTTCGGTCGGACCAGAAAAATTCTCCCGTCTGTAACCTACTAAATCGACCGGACTTGCGACCGGACTTGCAAGTTCGGTCGAGCCAGAAAAATTCACCGATGAAACCTTCTGGAATGGACCGAACTTGCGACCAAACATGCAAGTTAGGTCGGCCAGAAAAATTCCCGTAATGCAAGCCACTGGAATGGACCGAACTTGCGACCGGACTTGCAAGTTCGGTCGGGCCAAGAAAATTCGGTAATGGTAGCTACTGGAATGGACCGGACTTGCAAGGTCGGTCGCAAGTCCGGTCCCGTCAAAAAAAATATTATTTAAATTAAATAATAATTATATGTATATGTATATATATATATATGTATGTATACCCACATATATATATATAGTACATGTATGTAAGTATGCCAACATTATAAGTAAAACTAAGTAATGAAAATGAATAAGTAAGTAAAGTGTAAGTGTAAGAAGTATAAGGACATAGTAAGTAGGAGTTAAGTTGATGATAGTTAGATTAATCATCCAATTGTATGTATATCATAGGATTTGATTTGTGACACCGGAAGGACTTTTGGGAACACGTACGACGGTGAACGGTATGGATTCCTCATGCCCCATATGCTATCTTGGTTACTCTGATTTGTGTGTTGTGTGCTAATTGATCGCCAAATAAGATAAATGCACGAATCGGAGTTATCATGTTTACTTGTGAATATGTAGTGTTGTATGTTGTTGTATATTGTCTTTAAATTTAGTTTGAATAATTCATGAAATGTATGGATGAATTTGAATGCTTGTATGAATGATGTACTGTACTGTGACCGTTTATTATTGTGTTTGGACTTATAACTTATTCCTAACAAGCTAACCAATCTAACTTAAATTGGTAATTAAATTGGAATGAGTAGAAGTCCGATATAGTTTCGGCCACGTGAGGATGCGGAGTCATGAGAGGTTGGCTCCAATTCCTGACTCTTAAACTGGTCCGCGGCCCAAATCCCTTAAGTGGGTAGCATCCCGGATTGGTGAGTCAAGTAAATCCAGGAGGTGGGACGGCGTAGTCCCCAGGGCCGGAGGTCCCGACGACTTAACTTGAGTATGAGTAAGTAAGTAAGAATGAGTAAGTAAAATGAATGTAAGTAAGTAAATGTAAGTAAGAAAAGTAAGTAACGAGTAAAAGAGTAAAAGCATTCCGATTAACCCGGATGCATAATTTGGCTAACCTTGTGAAGGTAAGTATTGTGAGCATTATTGTATTGTTGCCTTGGAATGAATAATGTACTGTGAATGAATGTATGTTGTATGCAAGCATGTATGTATGAAATAAATGAACAGCATGTTTAGTGGACGTCAAATAGTCGGCGTGCCCTAGCTAGCACGCGGTATATGCGAAGTTTATACGCAGCGTTTGCTGAGCCCCTTGGGGCACCATTTTTACTACACGCAGGTACTCGCGAAGGATGAAGATGTGAAGACTTAGTTCTAGTTCTTTTGTCTTCTTTTTGGATTGTAAACATTGAATGATGATTGGTGTACTGAGTAGTACATGGCTGTAGTTTTGAATAGCCGGTGTACCATGGGGTACACCTTTTTGGGTATAGAGAGGATGATGATTTGGTATAGATGAGTAGCCGGTAGAAACTCATTCTTTTGGTAAGTTTGATTTGGGATGTAATTGTATGCACTTAAATACTCGGTGATCCATTGATGTAAGTATTTGGTATATGGTACTTTAGTAAGTAATTTAGCAGCTCGGTACACTATGTGCGTCAGACCGTGACTGTAAGTAAGGTAAGCCTAGCTAGCCGTATGGGCGGTTAGCGGCGTTGTACCACCCGCCATAGTAAGTAGTAATATTTCCGCTGCGAACTCGTAGGATTAACAGGACGATTAGACGGTAAGCATAGAATTAGCGGTTGGGGTGTTACAGTTAGAGACGTCCGGGTCACGTCCGTGGAAAAAAGGCCGGACGTGACACAAGGAGATAATCCTGTCCGTGGAAATAAGGCCGTCCATGTGTGTGTTGTCCGAGAAGAAAAGGGCGGACAAGGATAATTGTGTCCGTGGCATGTCCGGGTAAATTTGGCCGGACAAGATCAAAGGCTAAACCCGTCCGTGGTGTGTCCGCGGAAATAAAGCCGGACACGCCCAAATTGAAGATCCGTCCGTGGAAATTAGCCACGACGCAAGCAAGGACACAATGTGTCCGTGGATATTTTACCGGACAAGAAAGAATGGAGAGTTGTGTTGTCCGTGGAAATAAGGACGGACAAGAAAGAAATATCTGTGGCATGTTGTGGAGAAAAGACTGGACAACAAATAGAGGTGCAACCCAGATGCAGAATAATTGACGCTCCGGCCGTCTTCCCCTTTTTTCCTGTGGCGCCTGCAAACATATCTATCTACTCCATCAGCAATATCAGGCGCCGGTGCACTCCTTAAATTGCTCACGCGTGTTCCAGCTTGTCTTCAGCCTGTCTTCTTCCTCCTCTTTTCTTCTCTAAAACCCACGCTCCTTCTGCTCAAATGAATCATCCCTTCCAAAATCCAAAGTTCACCACCGTTCATCAAACCACGACCAACGACCATAACACAAACCACACCTACGATCCATTCCATCCTCTTATCCCCCACTTCTCCATTTTATTTTTATTCTTCATTCCACCACTCAGCAGAAGCACGATAAAAAGAAGAGAAGGGAAGCAGCTGGAGCAGAAGCGAGTCGCACTCCCGTCTCCTCTAGTAGTGTCCAAAACAATGGCTACTTCTATCTTTATTTTTTTTCATTCGTGTTAATGTCTGAGTAATTTTATATTTGTGTTCAGGATGGGTGTTTAACCCCAAATAATTCAGACGTATTTATAATACCGAGTTTGCTTATGAATATTTATTTTGTCTCTTTAAATTATTAAATGCTTAAGAACTGATCATTTTTACGCATTTACGGTTTCTCTTATTTCAATGATTTTGTAAATCTGAGAATAGACCACAAAGAGAGACAAACGTTAGATATTATCTCCTTGATTAGCAGATAAAATCCATCGCTGTTATTAAAAGAATTCTTGCTTAATGCTAATTAATGATTTTAGACTTTTTCTGATTGTAAAAAGTCTATTGAATTAATTAAGAGTTGTCCTTATCTATGATTTAGGAAGGCCATAAGATAAATTCTTAAACAGACAAATAGAGCAAATTAGGATTATAATTAATGTCTGAAGTATATTTGGGCGATTTCACCTTCCTTAGCACATTTTCCATCCATTCAATACACAACTGTTTTATTTAATCTTTTAATTATTTTTATTTTCCCACACCAAGATTGCCACTGGCTAAACCCCCAATTTACATTAAATGCACTTTTATTTATCTTCTTGTACATTTACTAACTCGATAATTAATTAGATAGTTGTGAAGTCTCTGTGGATACGACCTTGTTGTACTACAATGATTGGGTTCACTGCTCATAAGTAGCAAGATAGTTTAACTACTATTTTGCCCAACAGTAAGCAATTTTGGATGTTTATGAAAATACACGGTACAATCGGTTAGTCATGTACATTATTACTTTGCCACACACTAGAGGTGATCATTCGGGCGGGCGGGCCGGGTTCGGGCAGGGCCAGAGGAAAATTTTAGGCCCGTCGGGCCTATTTTCAAAAACCAAGCCCGGTTTTTACATGCTCGGGCCGGGCCGGGCTAGGCCCGGTTTTTTCCAGACTTTGCCGAAGCCCGGCCCGCCTGGCCCGGTTTTTTAATTTTTTTAATATAAATTAATAAAAAAAATTTAAAATTAATATATTTTAATATTGATTTATATATTATATATAACTTATTTAAAATTTATATTATATATAATTTTTTATATATTATATAATTAAATATGTATAATACATTTTAAAAAATAATATAATAAATAATATAAAATCGGGCCGGGCCGAGCTTGCCCACGGGCTCAAAAAATGTGCCGCGGCCCGGCCCGGTTTTTCATTCGGGCCTAATTTTTGTCCAGGCCCGCCCCGAAGCCCTATCGGGTTCGGGCTTGTCAGGCTTTTTTACGGGCCGGGTCGGACCGGGCTGCCAGGCCGGACACATTATGATCAGCTCAACACCCTCCTGATTATTGCTTTCTTCTACCCTTGTTGTTCTTAGAGAAACAACAACCTAAGAAGATAGCAAGTGAATGTGTGCTGTAGAAATAGAAAAAGGTCACAGAATAGAATTCAGTTGCAATTTAAGTAATATTTCTTAGAAATCGGAATTAGAATTCAATTCAATAACAAAACAGGAAGAAAGAAAGTGAATATGTGTAGAATTAGAAAATGACAATTTGATTAATTTCAATTCAACAGCAGTTCTATATATGCTGATAGTTGTTTTTAATGTTTCCGGTTTGAGAGTTGAACTAAAAACCTAGGTTTGTACAACATACATGATACATTGAACTTTAAAGAACAAAAGAACATAACCAGATGAGAACTTATGTTTTCTACTTTTATGCTCTATTTTCCTGATGAACAAGAAATTCAAAACGAAACAAACAGGTTTCTTTTCTTCATCAGTCAATATTAGGAGGCCTGATTGCTCAAGTCAAGTATCGCAGTAAGGATAAGAACACAATGCTGGATCCTTCTACAGCTAGCTGTTCTTTAATTTGAATACTAACTAAGGCTCTGTATGAAATTGATTATGTAGCACTGTATAAGAACCCCTTCATTTGTTAAAAAACTACTGGAGGTGTCATTTTCTTTGGATTTGAAAATTAAAAAATTTGATTGCAGACGTATTGGTTTCCATTTGTTTTCTGTTTGGAATTTCTTGTTCATCTTTAATAAGCATAAAAACCTTAAAACATAATTCCTTGATTGTGAGTCATCTGTGTGTTGTAGAAATATAAAAGGTCATCTTATTAGATTCAATTGCAATTTATGTAATAGCTCTTGGCAGTCTGAATTAGAATTTTAATTCAATAGTAAAATAAGAAGAGTAAGTGAATGCGGTAGAATTGAAAATGACAATCTAAATTAGAATCCTATTCCATAGCAAGTTCTCTATATGCTGATAGTTGTGCAATGTTTCTAGGTTTGAAGAGTTGAACTAGAAAGCTTGTATAAAGCCTTGGTTTGTAGATGTTGGCACGACCCCCGTTCATTCTATATGGTTCTGCTCATAGAATTAATCATGGGTCATGTATTATGGTGCTGTTATTATGTTTGTTCTGCATAAAAAAAGTGTGGAGTCTCTAACAATACGCAGGTCATGCCAATTTTTTCTAGAATTTAACTTTATTCTAATTTCATTGGATAGGTGTTACTACGGTTGAAAAATTCCGCTTCCTCCCATTTCGAGATGACCATCACTACTCACTATGGTTAGTATTTTAAGAATGATTCAAAACTGGTTTATATTCGAAAATTTATTCGTTTTCATTTTTTCAAGTATTAATGTTTTTTTTAAATAAACCTTATCATAATATCATTAGTTGTTACACTCCTGTTTCTTCTTCCTCTACCTCCCACCCTAGCTGACCATCAGTACTCATCGGTTGGTATTTAAATGTTTCAAATTTATTCTTGTTTTTCTATTAAATTGATTAATATGACGACTTTAAACCACAGTTAAAAATGTACCCGTCGTTTGAAGTAAACCACGGTTTTTAAATTGTGTATTTAGCTGCTTTTCATGCTTCTTCTTCCGAAACCGGTAATATACTTGAACATATATTTGTTTGCTTATTTGTTTAGTTGAATACCCCAAACCTTAGAATGTTTGTTTAAACATTAAAAAATGATTTCTTAAGACAAGAAAATGTCTTAGAACATTAGTAACAATTTAAACCATAAAGAACACAATAACTACTTAAGGTCAATATGGGCTCAAATGTGCTCTAAGCTTGGAATAAGCTTGGGTAGACCTAATGAACTTACCAAGACCTATTTATATATTAATGAACATATTAAATCAATTACCAAGAAAACCAAGCTTGAAAACAAGTTAAAACACAAATGTGCTTTAAGAAGTCTTAAAGCACATTTTTGAAAAATTGTCGTAAATGAGTTTTGAGTGGCTAAATGTCCATCATTCTCTTAAATATATATTTGTACTATATCGTAACATTTGGGTGGCTATATCAATGGGAAATAAAATTTCACTTCTATGTGCCTGTTTTTATGAATAGTGATTTTTATAAGCTAGTTTGTACATATTTATCATAAGTAATTAAATTGTCAAATAAAGACTAAAGTACCCTTATGTAATAAAGGGGCCGGTTTTTCTTAAGTGCGAGTGACTCACCACTCACTTTTAACATTTTAAATAAATAAGATGACTAGTTTTTACTATTTACTTATAAGAACAATATCTTCTTAAGCAAATTCTATCTTCATTCTCATTTCCCTCCTCCATTTCACACGGTTCCAAACTCCATCTCCTTCCTTCTGCTGCTCTCTCGGTAATATCCCACCACCATTAAAACTCTAGCTTTGACCCTTGTAAAATCTAGCTCACTTGTCCAAATCAAAACAAACACCACCAATCTCTCCTCTCATCAAGCCCTTCATTATATCTTCTCAAAACTTCAAGAGCCCCATTTCGGTGCCATGGAGTTCCACCATGAAGGAGCTTGAGCTTGTCTTTCTACATATTATTGATCTCTTGCTTCTAGGTAAGGAATCTCAAAGAAAATCAAGTTTCCTTCATGTTTTTGCCTTGACTGAAAGACATTGATGGAGCCTTTGTGTGACCTTGTTCTAGCTTCATTCCAACCTTTCATGGACTAGGTGGAGTCCTCTCGTCATAGATATTCAAACTCTCTTCAAAGATCAAGGAAAACAACTACATTAATGTTTGAAACAATGTAAAATTAGGGTTATACAATGAGATGAAGCTTAAAGCTTGAATACTCATTATGTTGTTTGTACAAGTTTAGAACTTGACAAGGAATCAAATACTTACCGGTTTTATAAGGAAACAAGAAAGAAGTGTTTGGAAAGAGGTAAATATACTAACCTAATGTTGTTTTTTAAATGCCTTAGGAGAAATGAGCTTATAATGCTTGTTTAAACTACCTAAAGAGCAAATGGTGAATGACTTAGTAAAGTGTTCTCAAGGAGACTAGTAAAGGAACATATGTCCTGTTGTATGTATTTGCAGGTCAAAGGCATATATATTGTGGAAATTCAGGTTTATGATTTAAGCATTTTAAGGGCCTAAGAGCCATGCATTTTAAGGGCCTAAGTGCCATGCAATTAAGTTGCTTTATATTTTAATGTAGTGATATTTGAGTGAAGTTTTGTGTATGAGAGTGCTCTTGGTGTTCTTAGTGTTCTTGGGTGTTTAATGGTGAAAACAATGTGCTTTGGTGTAACAAAATGCTAGGAGAACCTATGTCGAAATTTAGGAAATGCATAAGGAGTTCAAGATGTTTTAAAGGAATTTTGATGAACTAGGAAGTGTTCTAGAGTGTAATAAGGACTTAGGCATGATCTTGAGGTTTTAGGTGTACCAAAGTCATTTGGACTTAGGTAAGGAATTAGGCAAACTTTGGTAAAATAAAGAAAGGAGAAAGTGTAAGCTTAGAAAAAGGGATTTCAAGGATGACATAAGGAGTTTTAGTTTGTAAGAAATGATGTTTAAGTAATGATGTTGTGTGGAAGAAATATCTTGGTATAATGATTAGAATAGGCATGAAACATCACTTAGGAACCTAGGCAATAGATATATAAGTGTTGGAGGCTTTGGAGGAATTTGATTAAGTGTTTAAAGGCTTGGAAATTGAGCATTTTGCCTTGTCCGAACTTCCGTCCGGACATGGAAGTTCAGACAGGCTCTGTTGGGTAAGAATTTTGCGCACTCGAACCTGTGTCCAAACTTGGGAAGTCCGGACACATGTTCGGATGCATGGATTTCCGCATTAAGAGATTCTCGACTCACGTCCAAACTTCCGAAGTCCGGACACAAGTTCGGACGTGTGTCTGTTTCTGTCTGAAGTCACGGCTGCGTCCGAACTGGAGGTTCGGACACAGGTTCGGACGGGCCACTGTATGGACCAAAAATTGTTGTTTTAAGATGGGAGATGTTATCTAAAAGTGGTAATAAGTTAGTAATGATATTATAAGGTTATATAAGGCATGTTAGGAGTGTTATAATGGTAATTAAAATGGTGAAGAGTTATAACAAGTGTGAAAATCAAATAAATAGATTTGTGAAGTAACAAGTTAACGATGGACTAGTGCGTTAATTAACCGACGTTACTAATGTGTTTAGGATTCTCTCAAGGTGGAAACGAAACGAGGCAAGGACCAAGGTATGGTTTTCTTGCAGTCTGTTGTCTACCGGTTTACACGGCTTGGGTGTTGTTTGCTTTTCTGTGTGCACGACCTTATAAGATTAAGGCATGAAAAGAGTTTACAGTTGTTATATTATGATGATGTTGTATTTTGTGACTCCTTCCCCTGGTTGTGTCTAACAAGACCTAACACTTGCTTGTGGTGATTAACAAAATATGTGTGATCACTAACAAGTGCTAACCGGGGGAGTGAGGATCCGGTATGTTCCGGCACGCCACAGCGTGTGAGGACGGGAGTCGATGTCACATCCGGTTCGGCTCTCTTGGTGTATGTATAGGTTGTATTCCAATTTGGTTTCGACCTTCCCTTAGCTTATCCAAAGCTAGTTTACTGACTCACGTCGGGCCACAGGGGCATACGAATGTTATTTCGGTTGTGCTTGGGATTACTATATCTGAACACCCTTGGGTTTAAGTTAACCGTTCGATATAACTGGACGGTAACGAGGTTGGTAACGAGCTTAGCATGAGATTGGCAATAATCTCTAGGCTCACTATGTATACTAACTAGGTGGAAGGTTCCTTGGTGAACCGATTTTATGGTGTATGATTGTTTTGTGATATGCAATTTCCGTTGCTATGCTATGGTATATATATGTTGGATGTTTAAAATGAATGCCATGTTATCATGACAATTGGTTGCGCGGTATCCCGGTAGCGATGGGCTGCGCGTTAACCATACCAGCCAAGGGTTGCTGACCCCTCGGGGGCTCCATATTTTTACTGAAGGATGAGGATCGAAGAAGCGGAGTGGCTCTACACCTAGGTCGTGATGTACTTTGGTTATTTTGGTTGTTGAGCCGGGATGCGCCTGTGCTCCCGAGGCGTTACGTTTTGGCACCGGTTGTTATACAGTGGTGGATGTTTACAGTTGGTAGTTGTGATGTAAATTAAATACTCGGTATTGTTGGTTATGTATATATGTGGATGTTAGGACCTATGATCGGGAGTCTGATCATCGACCGATACACTTGTATTTATTCTGCCTAGTTAACCACATGGGTGGTTAACGGCGTTGTAACACCAAAGCGTTTAGTTACTGTTTGGTTGGTTATTTCCGCTGCGATTTCGGTAGTTGTTAGGGGCGTTGTAGGGGTGTTACAAAAAGTGGTATCAGAGCGAAGTATCGCTCTGATGACTAGAATACCGAGCTAGAAATATACCGAGTTAGGAAACCTAACCATAGTTACCTAAGTGAACAGATTTGGAAAGGTTAACCACTAACTAAGTGTGGAATTACCTTGTTGTCGGGAAGATGCTACAATCGTTTGACCGATAAGTGTGCAGGCATAATGCTAATGAAATGTTCATGTGAATTCAGATGTCAGATAGACCACGAGGTAGAGGACGCGGGCGCGGTACTGGAGGTACGGGTGACCAGGGCGATGATACTACGGCACAGACCATGGCTGAGGCAGTAGCAGCCGTCATAGCCCAGATGGTACCCTAGATGGTTGCTGCATTACAGCAAGGGCAACAGCCCGGAGTTCAACCACCACCACCGCCACGAGAGACCAATTGGGTCAAGGCGTTGGCTGATCTGAGACCGTCGTCGTTCAACGGGGAGACCGACCCTCGTAAGCTGGAGGCGTACATCTCCGAGCTAGAGACCGCCTACGAGACCTTGGCCATACCTGCTGAAGCTAAGGTCTGTCTTGCCGCTTATTACTTGAAGGGTTCGGCACAGAGTTGGTGGAAGTTGGTGAGAGAGGACAGGATAGCTGATCCTGAGTTTGGTTGGAGGGAGTACACGGCTCTACTGCGAGCCAAGTATTACCCTGTACATGTGCAGGAGGCCAAGCGCCTCAAACTGGATAGTCTGAGGCAGGGGGATAAGATGTCGGTTGATGACTACTACACCGCATTCACCGGCCTTATCCACCTGTTACCAGACCTTGGGTACTCGAACCGAGTGTTGGTGAACCGGTTCTACAATGGTCTTAGCCACCGTCTCCGCTACGGGATGGGGCCAGCTGAGTATACTACCTTGCAGGTAATAAGAATACCATGTTGTGATTCGGTTTATACCGTTAGTGAATGTTTATGTGACTTGGTGAGTTTTGTTTTGTGGGGCATGACTGACATCCTAAATTCAGGAGTGCTATCATGCCGCTGCTAAGGTTGAGATTACCGTCCGTCTGAGGGATGAGGAGAATGCGCACAAGCGCAAGGCCACGAACGAAGGCCAGAGTCAGCAAGCTTATGGGGGAGGAAAGAAAAAGAAACATTACCCTCAGCCCCAGAAGAGTCAGTACCAGGGTGACAAGGGCCAAGCCCAGACCACTACAGCTGGGGAGCCACTGAAGCTCACATATGCGTATGCGGCGAAGCCACTACGCTCCTACCCGCCTAAGGGTAAATACCTAATCATGTGTATCTAGTTGAGGTGTATGTTGTTAAGATGTGAAGTGAGTATTGATTGTGTGTTGTTATAGCAGCTAGCGCGGGTTCTGGACCGGAGCGCCACTTTTACTATAAGTGGTGCAACGGAGACCACCCCGGCAAAGACTGCAAGGGAAATGACGTGCGGTGTCGTTACTGCCAGAAGATGGGGCACCGCGAGTTTGAGTGCTGGACGAACCCCAACAGCAGGAACTATAAGCCAAAGGGGCAGTGGAAGGGTAATACTACCGCAACCACCGAAAGCCCGAAGGCGATCATCCAGCAGTCTTCTGACAAGAAGTACACTGATTCCCAGAAGGGGAAGGGTACGGGGTCCGGCAAGGCCGCCCTGAATGTGGTGGACCGGTCTGAGGCACCAGGGTCCTCTTCGAGACCAGGTACCGCCTAAACTGTTAAATGAAAAAGTGATTGCTTACCGTATTTCATGCATGAGTGTTGTATTAGTGAGTCTAATGTACAACCACCTAAGTAGTGAGTTAAGGAATAATGTGAAAGACACCTAAATTAGACAATGTTGGAAACCTAGGAAACTTCAATATCTGTTATCCAATCCCGCCCACACCGAACCCTGAAGAGACAACCCTCAGCATCACCGAATTTCCACTAGAGCAATGTCAGGTTATCCAGCCAGGTATGATACTCTTAAATGGATACCTGACACCGGAAGCACAAATCCACATCATCAGGCATTGCAACGAACTTGGAGCAGCACCAGGAGGTTTCTACACACCCGAATACCCGAGCGGTTCGAAGATGAAGCTGAAGATGATGTGCATGGGTAAGGACTGGAACCCTTACACCAAGTCATATCAAGATGTGCAAGCTGAAGACGGAGCAACTGTACCAGGTATACCTGAGGAGTTCCTTGCGGTCTTTAACCACGCCGTGGGAATTGCTTAGCAAGTTGAATCAGAACCGATTCCGAATATTAAAGCGGACTTGTGTATTGTGAACTTCTACCAGAAAGGTCGACGGTTAGGGTTACACCAAGATAAGGACGAGTCACCCGAGTCTCTAAGTAAGGGAGTACCCGTGGTGTCTTGGTCCATTGGTGATACCGCAGTGTTTATGTACGGCGAGCAGAAGCGTGGTGATCTCGCAAAGAAGCTAGTGTTGAAGGCAGGTGACGTGTTAATTATGGGAGGACAATCAAGGATGTTATACCACGGTATAAAGAAGATCAAACTGAATACCGCACCATCGACAGTGGTAAATGCCACACATCTGAAACCAGGACGTTTGAATTTGACTTTCAGGCAGTTTTAAGCCTTGTGTAACCATGTAATGTAATAAGCCAGTTGTATGTTAAGGAAGCTATCTATAGCCATGTCTACAATGTAACCCACTTATGGTGTAAAGACTGTGTTAATTTATAAAGAGATGTTGTTTTGGAGTATATCAAACGTGTTACTACCGTATACTTATGAGTTTGCCAATGAATTAGGCTGTGCACTCGGAACGGGAGGTATACTGAGTGACTGCAATAAGGCAGAAGCCGACAAGAGCGGCACAATCCTCACCGGTACCTTTCCAGTGAATGGCGTGGATGCATCGATCTTGTTCGACTCTGGAGCCTCACATACATTCATTTCGCTATCATTTGCGAAGAGGCTGGGGTTAGACGGTGAAGAGATGCCAGACTTTGTGGTCACTCTCCCGTCGAAAGAGCGGATCAGGTGTACCCGCTATTACCGAGATGCTGTTGTACGAATCAGAGATGAGGAGTTCCCGATCGACTTGATAGAGTTCGACGGACTAGGTTTTGATGTGATTGTCGGGATGAACTGGTTGGAGCGGTACAAGGGTAGAATCCTATGTGCCGAGCATCGACTGCTTCTTCGGAGTCCATCTGGGGTTACTATATCATACCGCCAGAGGCCCAGGGAGCCTTCGACACAGATCATCACCGCCATGACCATGTATCGTAAGATACGACGAGGGAATGATTTATACCTCTGCTATGTCCAGGACATAGAGAGAGACCCTGAGTTTAGCCCAGATGTGCCGGTAGTGTCGGAGTTTCCTGATGTATTTCCTAAGGAACTGCCGGGATGCCACCAGCACGAGAGGTGAGTTTGAGATTGACTTAGTTCCGGGCACCGGACCCATTGCGAAGGCACCTTATCGTATGGCTCCAGCAGAGATGACAGAGCTCAAGGAGCAGCTGAGAGACCTACTCGACAAGGGCTTTATCCGCCCTAGTGTTTCACCATGGGGAGCGCCGGTCCTCTTCGTGAAGAAGAAGGACGGTAGCCTTCGCCTGTGTATTGATTATCGGGAGCTGAATGCTGTTACGGTGAAGAACCGTTACCCTTTACCACACATCGACGATCTATTTGATCAGCTGAGGGGAGCATCAGTATTCTCCAAGATAGACCTACATTCCGGATACCACCAGATTGCCATCCGTGACAGTGATATCGAAAAGACAGCATTCAAAACTAGGTATGGGCATTATGAATTCACAGTTATGCTGTTTGGCTTATCAAATGCACCAGCAAAGTTCATGGACTTAATGAACCGTTTGTTCCAAGATCAGTTGGACAAATCAGTGGTAGTCTTCATCGATGACATACTTGTGTATTCGAAATCGAGAGGTGAGCATGAAAGCCACCTGAGGGATGTGTTGCAAACGTTGAGGAAGAATCAGCTGTATGCTAAATTTTCTAAATGTGAGTTTTGGTTGAACCAAGTATCCTTTCTTGGTCATGTGATTTCTGAGGCCGGGATCGTTGTTGATCCGGCAAAGATAGATGCAGTGCGCACCTGGCCTAGGCCGAAGACAGTTACCGATATCAGGAGCTTCCTCGGTCTGGCAGGTTATTATAGGAGGTTTGTTAAGGACTTCTCCAGTGTCTCGAAGCCGATGACTTCCTTGATGAAGAAGGATGCTCCATTCGAGTGGACAGTCGACTGTGAGAGTTCTTTTCAGAGACTCAAGGATGCCCTGACATCTGCACCAGTCCTGACTATACCAGACGGTCCAGATGGTTTTGAGGTCTATTGCGACGCATCAGGCAGGGGTATGGGTTGTGTGTTGATGCAACACGGGAAGGTCGTGCATTACGCCTCCCGACAGCTGAAGAAGCATGAAGAGAACTACCCTACCCACGACTTAGAATTGGGTGCCATTGTCTTCGCATTGAAGATATGGCGACATCATTTGTATGGGGTAAGCGTGACAATCTATTCTGACCATAAGTGTTTGAAATACTTGTTCACTCACAAAGAGTTGAACATGAGGCAAAGAAGGTGGGTCGAGTTCTTAAATGATTATGACATCAATTTACAGTACAAGGAGGGTAAGGCAAATGTGGTAGCTGACGCATTGAGTCGCCGAGCACACTCTCTCCATTCGCTAGTCTCTCATGCTGGCTTGGTTGAAGAGACGCGGAGTGCTCAGATGACGGATCAGTATATGGTGGAGATTAGACAGAAGCTTATTGATGGCACATTCGAGGGTCAGAAGTACGACTTCAGACTCCACGATGATGACCTGATTAGGCTTAATGGCCGACTGTGTATACCGAGGAGTAGAGCTGAAGGAGCGCTATTGAGTGAATCCCATTGTTCTACGACATCGATTCACCCCGGAGCTTCAAAGATGTATAAGGGTATGAAACATTATTTTTGGTGGGCTGGAATGAAAAAAGATGTTAATGATTATGTGTTGAGGTGTCTCACTTGTCAGAAGGTCAAGTTTGAGCACCGACGGCCTGGTGGTATGGTGCAGCCAATGCCAGTGCCTGAGTGGAAGTTCCATGACATTTCTATGGACTTCGTGGTAGGGCTTCCGCCTACAAGGGGAGGTCTGAATATGATTTGGGTTGTGGTAGACCGACTGACCAAGGTGGCTCGATTCATACCGATGAAGGACACCTGGAAAGTGGCTAAGCTTGCAGAGCTCTTCGACAGAGAGATTGTAAGACATTATGGGGTTCCGAAAACGATTGTATCTGACAGAGATACCAGATTCTTATCGAGGTATTGGAGATCCACACGAGAAGCACTGGGTACTGAACTGAAATTGAGCACAGCGTTCCACCCACAGACAGATGGTCAGAGTGAGCGCACCATCCAGACACTTGAGGATATGTTACATGCATGTGCACTTGACTTTCAGACCAGCTGGATTGATAAGTTACATCTGATCGAGTTTAGTTACAACAACAGTTACCATGCTTCGATCAAGATGTCTCCCTTCCAGGCCTTGTACGGTAGACCATGCCGCACGCCTTTATGCTGGGATGAGTCGAGTGAGACGGTCATTATAGGACCAGAGTATCTGGAGCAAGTTCAGGCAGAAGTTCACCAGATCCGGGCTAACATGAAAGCAGCTCAGGATAGACAGAAGTCGTACTTAGATGTGCGCAGACGGGACCTGGAGTTCGCTGTAGGCGATCAGGTATTTCTTAGGGTATCCCCCATGAAGGGAGTATTTCGTTTTGGCCAGAAGGGCAAGTTGAGCCCGAAATATGTGGGACCTTATGTTGTGACGGGGCGGATCGGCCCGGTAGCTTATAGACTTGATTTACCCGCCGAGCTGGGCAAGGTACATGATGTGTTTCATGTGTCCCAGTTGAAGAAGTATATGTCTCATCCGTCTCATGTGCTTCAGCCGGAAAGGCTAACCTTAGAGCCGACCATGCGATCAGTGGAGACCCGTACAGATTCTGGATACTAAGACTCGAGACACTCGCCATAAGTCCGTGAGACTGGTGAAGGTCCTCTGGTCTAACCAGGACGTTGAGGAGGCCACTTGGGAGCTGGAAGATAAGATGAAGGCGAAGCACCCATCATTGTTTACTTTTTAGTGTTGGTACGGGGCGTACCCCTTTTAAGGGGGGTAGAGCCGTTTCGGTTATGGTTGTGTGCGACATGTATTTGTATACATTGTCTATGTTATGTGGCAGACCGTTGTGTCTGAATGATACTACGTGGTTTGGACCTTGAGTCTGTTGTGGTGTAAGTATGATGGTAATGTTGGTAATGATGTTTTTGGAAGTATTGTGTTATAAGATTTTCCCCGTGTTCTAATATTAAGATATGTGGGAAGTGTGAACTTTGGGGACAAAGTTCTTTTAAGGGGGGTAGATTGAAATACCCCAAACCTTAGAATGTTGTTTAAACATTAAAACATGATTTATTAAGACAATAAAATGTCTTAGAAACATTAGTAAACAATTTAAACCATAAAGAACACAATTAAATACTTTAAGGTCAATATGGGCTAAAATGTGCTCTAAGCTTGGAATAAGCTTGGGTAAGACCTAATGAACTTACCAAGACCTTATTTATATATTAATGAACATATTAAATCAATTACCAAAGAAAACCAAGCTTGAAAACAAGTTAAAACACAAAATGTGCTTAAGAAGTCTTAAAGCACATTTTGAAAAATTGTCTTGTAAATGAGTTTTGAGTGGCTAAATGTCCATCATTACTCTTAAATATATATGTGTACTATATAGTATCACATTTGGGTGGCTATATCAATGGGAAATAAAAAATTTCACTTCTATGTGCCTTGTTTTTATGAATAGTGGTTTTTATAAGCTAGTTTGTAACATATGTTATCATAAGTAATTAAATTGACAAATAAAGACTAAAGTACCCTTATGTAATAAAGGGGGCCGGTTTTCTTAAGTGCGGTGACTCACCACTCACTTGTTAACATGTTAAATAAATAAGATGACTAGTTTAGTTACTATTTACTTTATAAGAACAAATATCTTCTTAAAGCAAATTCTATCTTCATTCTCATTTCCCTCCTCCATTTCACACGGTTCCAAACTCCATTCCTTCCTTCTTGCTGCTCTCTCACGGTAATATTCACCACCACCATTAAAACTCTAGCTTTGACCCCTTGTAAAATCTAGCCACTTGTCCAAATCAAAAACAAACCACCCAATCTCTTCCTCTCATCAAGCCCTTCATTTCTATCTTCTCAAAACTTCAAGAGCCCCATTTCGGTGCCATGGAGTTCCACCATTGAAGGAGCTTGAGCTTGTCTTTCTACATATTATTGATCTCCTTTGCTTCTAGGTAAGGAATCTCAAAGAAAATCAAGTTTACTTCATGTTTTTGCCTTGACCGAAATTGTACATGATTGAGTCTTTGTGTGACCTTGTTCTAGCTTCATTCCAACCTTTCATGGACTAGGTGGAGTCCTCTCTCATAGATATTCAAACTCTCTTCAAAGATCAAGGTAAAACAACTACATTAATGTTTTTGAAACAATGTAAAATTAGGGTTTACAATGAGATGAAGCTTAAAGCTTGAATACTCATTATGTTGTTTGTACAATGTTTAGAACTTGACAAGGAATCAAATACCGTACCGGATTTATAAGGAAACAAGAAAGAAGTTGTTTGGAAAAGAGGTAAATATACTAACCTAATGTTGTTTTAAATGCCTTAGGAGAAATGAGCTTATAATGCTTGTTTAAACTACCTAAAGAGCAAATGGTGAATGACTTAGTAAAGTGTTCTCAAGGAGACTAGTAAAGGAACATATGTCCTGTTGTATGTATTTGCAGGTCAAAGGCATATATATTGTGGAAATTCAGTGTTTATGATTTAAGCATTTTAAGGGCCTAAGAGCCATGCATTTTAAGGGCCTAAGTGCCATGCAATTTAAGTTATGCTTTATATTTTAATGTAGTGATATTTGAGTGAAGTTTTGTGTATGAGAGTGTTCTTGGTGTTCTTAGTGTTCTTGGGTGTTTAATGGTGAAAACAATGTGCTTTGGTGTAACAAAATGCTAGGAGAACCTATGTCGAAATTTAGGAAATGCATAAGGAGTTCAAGATGTTTTAAAGGAATTTTGATGAACTAGGAAGTGTTCTAGAGTGTAATAAGGACTTAGGCATGATCTTGAGGTTTTAGTGTGTACCAAAGTCATTTTGGACTTAGGTAAGGACTTAGGCAAACTTTGGTAAAATAAGGAGAAAGTGTAAGCATAGAAAAAGGGATTTCAAGGATGACATAAGGAGTTTTAGTTTGTAAGAAATGATGTTAAAGTAATCATGTTGTGTGGAAGAAATATCTTGGTATAATGATTAGAATAGGCATGAAACATCACTTAGGAACCTAGGCAATAGATACTATAAGTGTTGGAGGCTTTGGAGGAATTTGATTAAGTGTTTAAAGGCTTGGAAATTGAGCATTTTGCCTTGTCCGAACTTTCGTCCGGACATGGAAGTTCGGACAGGCTCTGTTGGGTAAGAATTTTGCGCACTCGAACCTGTGTCCGAACTTGGGAAGTCCGAACACATGTTCGGACGCATGGATTTCCGCATTAAGAGATTCTCGACTCACGTCCGAACTTCCGAAGTCCGGACACAAGTTCGGACGTGTGTCTGTTTTCTGTCTGAAGTCACGGCTTGCGTCCGAACTTGGAGGTTCGGACACAGGTTCGGACGGGCCACTGTATGGACCAAAAATTGTTGTTTTAAGATGGGAGATGTTATCTAAAAATGGTAATAAGTTAGTAATGATATTATAAGGTTATATAAGGCATGTTAGGAGTGTTATAATGGTAATTAAAATGGTGAAGAGTTATAACAAGTGTGAAAATCAAATAAAATAGATTTGTGAAGTAACAAGTTAACGATGGACTAGTGCGTTAATTAACCGACGTTACTAATGTGTTTAGGATTCTCTCAAGGTGGAAACGAAACGAGGCAAGGACCAAGGTATGGTTTTCTTGCAGTCTGTTGTCTACCGGTTTACACCGGCTTGGGTGTTGTTTGCTTTTCTGTGTGTTACGACCTTATAAGATTAAGGCATGAAAAGAGTTTACAGTTGTTATATATTATGATGTTGTATTATTGTGACTCCTTCCCCTTGGTGTGTCTAACAAGACCTAAACACTTGCTTGTGTGTGACTTAACAAAATATTGTGTGATCACTAACAAGTGCTAACCGGGGGAGTGAGGAGTCCGGTATGTTCCGGCCACGCGTGTGAGGACGGGAGTCGATGTCACATCCGGTTCGGCTCTCTTGGTGTATGTATAGGTTGTATTCCAATTTGGTTTCGACCTTCCCTTAGCTTATCCAAAGCTAGTTTACTGACTCACGTCGGGCCACAGGGGCATACAAATGTTATTTCGGTGTGCTTGGGATTACTATATCCGACACACCTTGTGCTTAAGTTAACCGTTCGATATAACTGGACGGTAACGAGGTTGGTAACGAGCTTAGCATGAGATTGGCAATAATCTCTAGGCTCACTATGTATACTAACTATGGTGGAAGGTTCCTGTGTGAACCGATTTTATGGTGTTATGTATTGTTGTTGTGCTATGCAATTTCCCTTGCTATGCTATGGTATATATATGTTGGATGTTTAAAATGAATGCCATGTTATCATGACAATTGGTTGCGCGTATCCATGTAGCCGATGGGCTGCGCATTAACCATACCAGCCAAGGGTTGCTGACCCCCTCGGGGGCTCCATATTTTTACTGCAGGATGAGGATCGAAGAAGCGGAGTGGCTCTAGATCCTAGGTCGTTGATGTACTTTTGGTTATTTTGGTTGTTGAGCCAGGATGCGCCTGTGCTCCCGAGGCGTTACGTTTTGGCACCGGTTATTATACAATGGTGGATGTTTACAGTTGGTAGTTGTGATGTAAATTAAATACTCGGTATTGTTGGTTATGTATATATGTGGATGTTAGGACCTATGCTCGGGAGTATGATCATCAGACCGATACACTTGTATTTATTCTGCCTAGTTAACCACATGGGTGGTTAACGGCGTTGTAACACCAAAGCGTTTAGTTACTGTTTGGTTGGTTATTTCCGCTGCGATTTCGGTAGTTGTTAGGGGCGTTGTAGGGGTGTTACATTAGTCATGTTTTTTATTTGAAATATTAAAAAAAATCAAACAGTTCCCTGTCTGATGATGCTTAAAATGTTAGTGCGTTTTGTTGAGAATCACTTAAACCTTGATCTGATGCTGCTATCGTGTTTGCTTTTGCCTAAAAAAAGTGTGGAGTATCTAAAAAATGCAAAGGTCATGCCAAATTTTTTCCAGAATTTTACCTGATTCTAATTTCATTGAATTAAACCTTCTTCATAATTACTCACAGTTTCAATTTTTTTCATCTTTTGCACAATATCAATGTTGAATGTTTTAATAACTTTTAAGATTAACTTATCTTTTCTTGATTGATGTCGCAGTCTTGAATATTTTTGACGAGTCCGGTTGCTGCCTTAACTATTGCCCCGTCAACCTCTGCCACCGGCTTGCTTGATCAGAACCCACGGTAGTAACCTAGCTAGTTGCTCAAAATATCTTTTTTTTGTTTGCCAACTAACTAACTTCTTGAAAGTTGATTTGTATATCAAAATTAATTTTTCCAGAATTTAACTTTATTCTAATTTCATCAGCTAGGTTTTACTACGTACGGTTGAACTATCTCCCTTTCATCCTCTTTGTGAGTAGATCATCACTACTCATCAGGTTAGTAGACCTTGGTTTGTTCCAGCTATATTAGTTTGTTTAAATATGTTCAACTATTCAAGTTTTTATAAAATTAAAACCTTATTCTAATTTCATTGAATATGTGTTATATATACTACGCGTAAGAGCATTTGCCTACTTCTCCATCTTCTGTGTTGTCTGCGCTAGCTGACCATCCAATACTCATCAGGTTGGTATTTTTAAAACATTTCAATTTATTTTTGTTTTTCTATTAAACAATGGAAAATCAATTCAAACATAGAATTTCCTGTCTGAGATTTACCTGATAGAGGTATGTCTTAGATAGTCCCTGTTGGGACTATCCAATGACCTTTTGATCTCACCATCTAGGTTGTGAATAAGTTAATAATATACAGTAGTTCAGTGATAATTTTGGTAGCATTACCCTAGTGTTCTTCTAGTGTACATATATATATGTGAATTGAAACGATTCATATATATATATATATATCTACACTAAGAGAACTGTAGGGTAATGCTGCCGAAATTATCACTGAACTACTGTATATTATTAACTTGTTCCTAGGTGAGATCGAAGGTGATTGGATAGGTTTAGGTTGTTAAATATGTAAATAAAAAAAGAGGAGATCAATGGAACGAGTTCACGACATCTGGTGTGTGTTGAAAAAGGAAATGGAGCGCTTAGTGATGTACAGTGACAGATTGGACATCAAGTACCTAGAAGGGGTCAATAAATTTTGCAAAGTCCTTGTTGACAATCATAAACCAAGGGATAAGGGATATGTTCAATGTCCTTGTGTCGATTGCAAGAACGACTTCAAATACCGAGGTATGGACAAGATTAAGGATCATCTGATTCGCGGAGCGTTTACAGAAGATTACGAAGCCATAAAAATACTGCATGGTCAACATTCAGTACAAGTGTTTGAATGTGCTGATAACGTCGTTGCAGAACAATCAGAAATGGATGCTTTACACGATTTTGGGGATACTCAAGATGATTCACTAGTTAGTGATTCAGATGAGAAGGACCTTAATGCAATGATGGAAGATGTTGAACAACATTTTTCCAACAAACCCAAATCATTCGAAAATCTGATGCAAGCATCCAAGGAACCGTTATACAGTGGATGTGATACCACTACTAGAAAACAGCAGTTTACCTACGGAAATTACCTACGGAAAATATTTCGTAGGTAATTACCTACGGAATACCGACGGATAAAGGTTGTGTTCCATATGTTAATGTATACCGACGGATTACCGACGGTTTACCTATGTACAAATTACCGACGGAATATTCCGTAGGTAAAATGGAAGGGAAAAAATCGGGAGTTGGGTTCTTATCTTACTGCAGTATTACCGACAACATATATCCGTCGGCAAAATATAAAACAAAACTACCGACGGACTCAATTCCGGAGGTAATATGTTGAGCCCAACGGACACTGGTTCTGGTGGAAAAAAATTCAGAATATATTACCGACGGACTAAATTCCGTAGGTAATATGTTGAGCCACAGTGAAAAAAAAAATCGTTATTTTGTTAACTTTGTTGCCGACGGAAGCGTTTCGTCGGTATTCCTTTTTCCCGAATTAAAACTCGGCATACTCCTTCGTTTTACTCCTTCCTTTTCGATCTCAGTCAGCCACTTCTCTATCTCTCTTGGTTGTTCAACCCACAGTCACCGACTTCTTCCCATCTTCCTCCTCGTTCTTCCTTTTTGTTTAATTTGGCTTCACCACCACATTATCAACTAACTGCTGCGGCGACCAGAAGTTTTATGCCCAATCTCAGACACAGTAAGACGAATTTAAGGTCTCTTTCAGTTCTAGGTTATAAGTCTATTTCGATTTCTTTGACACAAAAATCCTAATCCAAATAACGGTGATCATTGAAGTTCTTCAACCTCCAGCGCTTGATTCGCACAGAAGTTTGGTTCGCAAAGCAGTTTTTGAGGAAATCGGAGGTCTTCTTCTCTCTAAATTTCGGGAGGACTGGTAATGTTTCCTGTTCTTTGTGGCTTCAATTTAGCTGTGTAGGTATATGGTTCTAATTGACTTCGAAATTCTGCCCAAAATCTGTCTATTTGCCTATTTGCCTATTTGCTTCACTTAAGCTCTAAATTTTGTGAGCCCTAGTAGTGCTGATTTTAAGATTAGAAGCTCTATGATGGAGAAATATATGACTACTTCTACCATATAGGCAGTGTACCTATCGTTTTGCGGGTATAGTGATTAAATGGGGTTGTCGATCTCAGGGACCTCGTATAATTAATTGACAAATATTTGATTAACTGGGAAATTAAGTTAAACTAAAGAAAACAGGAAATATCACTTTTTCGGTTTTGATTGATTAATTAAAAAGAAACTAAACTACAAGGAAAAATAAAACAACTTAAATAAACACAGAGGGATTTAAAGAGTGGTGAATGTGATAAATAGAAAAGCGCACCCCGGGTTGTTTGCTTACCTATTCCTTTTATATCTGTTACTAAATTCTTCCTTTAATTTTACTGCAATAACTCAGAAACTTTAATTAATTCATTAACGACTAAGTATAATGAATCCTAACCAATTGTTAGACCTAGCAGCAGGCTAATGCTCTAGACCGGACACAATTAATCGCATAAAGAGCAGTTTCTATTGGAGTCTAATTAACCTATAGGCCGGATCAGGCTTCTAGCTGTTAATTAGGTTCAACTTCCTTCGTCTAGTTATTTATCTCAGCTCTCGCATTTTAATAAAATAACTACAAGGGTTGTTTTAACTACCGGCCAAATAATTAAAACACTTGAAGGACAGGAATTGAACTGTTGCAGTTAACTAAATTTATTTAAAGAAATACATAACAGAATTTAGGAAATAGGTTCGCTTCCCAACCCGGGAAGCTAAAATACTTACTCGCTCATCGTTACAGAAACAACGATAACAGAAAAGGAATGCATTAAATAAATTAAAGTAAGGGTAAGAGATAACTCCAGTTTAGAAGTTCACTCCGGTTCCTCGCTTCAACTTCGTCTTGCGTTGCCCCGTCTGCTAATTTATTTCTGTAGAGCTGGTGCGTAATAGTGGAAATAAAATGGAAAGTGGGGTGTATGTATTACGTGGGAATTTAATGGAGTGGATGGTGATATTTTTGATGAAGTGAATGGAGTGCGATCGTGGGGAATGCGTGGGTGAACGGATTAATTCGTGGACTGATAGATGGATGGATGACTGGATGGATGGATCGTCTATTTTAGCTTCCAGTAGTGTGGGTTTATATAGGCGGAGGACATGGGAAACAGACAAAGGAGAAGTGACAGGGTGAATCAAGATAGTCGGAGGAGTTGGTGCAGATCCGTGAAGATTGAGATTTCATCGGGCAGTGCAATTGATTTCAGACAGATTTAATTGATGATCTGCAGCAGCCATTGATTGAAGAGCCGGCGTCACGCTCGCGCAAATTAAGGTGGGCGATCGCAATAATGAAGTAGTTCGACTGCGGCGCCTGAACAAGGAAGAAGAAAACTCTGTTCGGAATTCTGTTCCGTGCGCTGAAATGCTCTTGTCCGCCTCGCGCCTAGCTCAGTCCGCCTCGCGGTCGTCTCTACCTTGTCCGCGCGTGTTGGTCCCGTCCGCCTCGCGGTCTGTGTGCTGTCCGCCTGATAAGAGGCGGTAGTCTCTGCCCTGTCCGCCAGGCGGACGTCTGTTCCTTGTCCGCGACCAAACCAGGCGGACGCCTCTCCCTTGACCGCGAGATAAGAGGCGGACGCCTCTGTTGTGTCTGCGCCTCTCCTGTCCGCCAGTTATGCTATATATAGTATATATATACGATTGTGTAATCTTGAATCGGCTCCAGATTATTCGTTATAAGTCCGTTTGACTCGCCGTTTGTTGCGTTGGAAAGCTTGTGAAGTAAACTACTTGATTCCAACACTTTTTCCTATATTTAACACATAGAATATATCAATTCATATCAAAACATAAACCTAGGAAAATCGTCAGATAAGTGAGAAATATTACTTAAAATACTGCAAATTATAAGGTAATTAAACCCTTAAAAGTCTATATATTTCGCACTTATCAAACTTCCTCACACTTATCTTTTGCTTGTCCTCAAGCAAATAAAGAACAAACTTTCTCTAAGGTTACAGTATCAAACTCCGGGATTCAACAATCGTGGAAGGAAATCAAGCTAAATGGCAATCAAAAGAATAATCCTGCTCTTAGATGTAGGTTTTTGTAAACAGTGAAACAGAAAATTTTTAATAAGAGCATGGATAAGTCAGATTGTAAAAATTGAACATAGATTAGCTTGGAACCTTCCACCAATTTCTTTTCTCTAACCTTTGGATGACAAGGGGTGTGAAGTAACACCTTATTCCGTGATACCTTTCAACACCACATACTCATGATCAAAATATGAAAAATGTGACAATTATTCAGAGTTTTGCATTTCATTTTTCTTTTTCTCTTCTCTTTTGTTTTTTTTTCATTGTTTGCACAATTGTTTTCATCCCCCAGACTTTTCTCTTCACCCATGTAGCGGTTTTGGGCCTTCTATCCCAGATCACAAGACCTTAGGTAGATGGGTGATAAGGCACCCCAAGGACTTAATAACCGAATGAACGAGGCCTGTTTTGGTTCAGAAAACTTCATTATATGATCAGAGGAGTACCTTGCCTTATCCTTTCCATACCAAACTTTCACTTAGTCCCATGATTGCCAAGCTAAGGTAACTCAATTTCCACAATCAGCTTATCCACCAGATTTCAGTGAAAATAGATTAATTTTGAAGAAAGAAATTGATACATACAAACAACGTCAAGCAGAACGATTCTTGAGGTTGTCATCAGGCTCGATTTCAAAAACTTCCACAAAAATTTTAGCCCGAAAATTCAACATGTATTGGCCTTTAGAGAAGCTTACTACATAATAGAGAACAATAAAAATCAAGTGTGGCATTAGGTACTACTGGCATATTTTCAGGGAAAGGTCTAAACTTCCTCACACTTAAGAGGAGCAATGTCCTCATTGTTCATAAAATAATCAAGAAAAGACCTTTCAAAATATGCCAGACTCATGAATCAACAGTTAAAGCTCGAGTGGCTGAACATAAATATTAAAAATAAAGGAACTGAGACTCCCCTGATATCGTGAGATTGAGGAAGGTGCCCTTCCTCACACTTAAAGCATTGGCGGTGGGGTCGATGTTCCTCACACTTGAGTCTAAGCAAGGGTTCAGCTTGGAGTGATTGCAACAAACGGTTTACCTACACACACTGTCAAATACCAAAATAACGCTAGGAAGCGTTGCGTTAATAGCACAGGTTAATTATCTCCTTCCTCTTCTTTCTTCCTCGCCCTTTTTTTTTATATATATATATATATCACAATATTAGAGAGAAATAGATGCGTAGCTTATAAAACATGAATTTGAAAATTACCCCTGGGTTGCCTCCCAGTCAGCTGCCCTCTTTATAGTCATTGGCTGGACTTTGTGAAGTAGCTAACCTGCAGTTGGATCTTTAAGAGATATTTCATATGTAGCAGCTTGATCCAGTGTAGTACCCAGAAATTTCTTGACTCTTGACCCATTGACTTTAAATGTTTCCCCCTTTGCATTGGCGAGTTCAATCGCACCGAATGGGGAAATGCTAATAATAGGGTAAGGTCCTGACCAGTATGATTTCAGCTTACCTGGGAAGAATCTGAGCCTGGAGTTGAAAAGTAACTTGGTCCCCCACCTTGAGTTCCCGATTGGCAATCATCTTGTCATGCCAGCGCTTGGTACGTTCCTTATATATTACAGCATTCTCATAAGATTCGTTCCTGAGTTCCTCCAACTCTGTCAGCTGGAACTTACGTTTATCACCGGCTTGCTGTAGGTCAAAATTAAGAGCTTTCAGGGCCCAATATGACTTGTATTCTAATTCCACAGGCAAGTGGCATGCCTTCCCAAAAACCAACTTGTAGGGAGACATGCCAATTGGTGTCTTGAAAGCAGTGCGGTAGGCCCAGAGTGCTTCATCTAATCGAAGTGACCAATCCTTTCGAGAAGAGTTCACCGTCTTTTGCAAGATCCACTTGAGCTCTCGGTTCGTCACTTCGGCCTGCCCATTTGTTTGAGGATGGTAGGGTAAGGAAACCTTATGTCGAACCCCATATTTCTTTAATAGTGCTTCAAACTGGCGGTTACAGAAATGGGAGCCACCGTCACTGATTATGGCTCGAGGAACGCCGAATCGAGTGAAAATATTTTTCTTCAGGAACTTCACAACAATTTTAGCATCATTAGTAGAACAGGCAAGGGCTTCCGCCCATTTTGAAACATAATCAACAGCTACTAAGATGTAAAGATTACCGAAAGAGTTTGGGAAGGGACCCATAAAATCAATACCCCAGACGTCAAATAGCTCAACTTCTAACATGTTATTCAGTGGTAGCTCATTCGACGAGATAGATTACCTTGCCTTTGACACCGATCACATGTCGAAACAAACGCATGACAATCCTTGTGAAGGGTGTTCCAGAAAAAACCTGATTCTAGTATTTTTGCAGCGGTTCGAGTGGCCATGATGTCCACCGGCTTCTCTGGAATGGCAATGGAGGAGAATGTTTCTGACCTCTGACTTCTGGACACATCTCCTAATGATACCATCTGCACAGACTTTAAACAGATAAGGGTCATCCCAAAAATAATGTTTGACAATGGAAAAGAACCTCTTTCTCTGCTGATAAGTCATATCAGCTGGAACAATCTTCCTAACAAGGTAGTTAGCGATATCAGCAAACCATGGATCCTCAACATCTTCAGCTGCAAATGCTGACTCATCGGGGAAGGACTCGTTGATGGGAGTCCCGTCATCAGATGCTCCATTCTGGACAGATGATCAGCTACCACATTTTGTGTTCCCTTTTTGTCCCTGATCTCAATATCAAATTCTTGCAATAGGAGAATCCACCTAATTAACCTGGGTTTAGACTCTGCCTTAGCAAACAAATACTTAAGAGCAGAATGGTCAGTATGCACAATAATTTTGCCACCCAGTAAATAAGATCGAAACTTATCTAGAGCAAAAACTACAGCTAGTAATTCTTTTTCTGTGGTCGCATAATTTTTCTGGGCATCATTTAAAGTTCGACTTGCATAATATACTACCCGAAGAATTTTATCAACCTTCTGACATAACACGGCTCCCACAGCGTAATCACTAGCGTCACACATTATCTCAAAAGGGAGTGACCAATCAGGAGACACAACGACAGGTGCAGAAATTAGCTTTTCTTTTAATGAATTAAAAGCTGTCAGACATTCTTCAGAAAAATGGAACTTAACATCCTTCGCCAGTAGATCACACAGAGGTTTAGAGATTTTGGAAAAATCTTTGATGAATCTTCTATAAAAACCTGCGTGTCCAAGAAAACTACGAATATCTCTAACAGAAGATGGTGGTGGGAGCTTTTCAATTACCTCGACTTTAGCCCGATCTACCTCAATACCTTTTGAAGAAATTTTGTGGCCCAGGACGATTCCTTCTCGAACCATGAAGTGGCATTTTTCCCAATTTAACACCAGATTGGTTTCTTCACACCTGGACAACACAAGATCAAGGTTTTCTAGACAGGATTCAAATGTTAGACCATAAACAGAAAAATCGTCCATAAAAACCTCAATGCATTTCTCAATATATTCAGCAAAGATGGCCATCATACAACGTTGAAACGTAGCAGGAGCATTACATAATCCAAATGGCATTCTTTTATAACTATAGGTTCCATACGGACAGGTAAAAGTTGTCTTATCCTGATCCTCAGGAGCTATAGGGATTGAAAATAACCTGAAAAGCCATCCAGAAAGCAGTAGTAGTCATGTCCAGCTAGTCTTTCCAACATTTGATCAATGAAAGGTAATGGAAAATGGTCCTTACGAGTGGCATCATTTAACTTTCTATAATCAATACAAACCCGCCACCTGTAGTGGGACGCTGGGTAATCAGCTCACCCTTTTCATTAGGAACCACAGTATTCCTCCTTTCTTTGGTACTACCTGAACTGGACTTACCCATTTACTGTCTGAAATAGGGTAAATAATGCCTGCATCGAGTAGTTTGATTACCTCTTTCTTAACTACCTCTTTTAGGACTGGGTTAAGACGTCGCTGAGGCTGAGCCAATGGTCGGTAGTTATCTTCCATATAGATTCGGTGAGAACACAACTGAGGGCTGATTCCTTAATATCTGCTAGACCAACCAATAGCTGATGTGATTGCGCAACACCTCCAGTAGTTGCTTCTCTTGAGTTCCTGTCAAGTCAGAAGAGATTATAACAGGTAATTCCGATGGTTCATTAAGAAAAGAATATTTCAAATGAGAGGGAAGAGGTTTCATCTCCACTGTAGGAGGTTTTTCAATAGATGGTCTTGGCCGGTCAGCACTTCGCTCAACTTTCTCAAATTGCTGCTGGTACTTGTGGAAGTGTGGCCGCCTTTTGTTTAACTCCTCAGCCATGAGGGCCATATCTGGATCCTCATCATCAGCTTCACAAGATGCCATAAGACATCTTTCCAGGACTTCCTCTTCTTCTCTGCTTAAAATAGTTTCCTGCACTAAAGAGTCAATAATATCTATAGCAAAGCAGGATTGAACAGTGGCAGGACGCTTCATGTTGCGTGTCATGTCGAAAACAACCTGCTCATCATGAAATCTTAGAATAATCTTCCCTCCTTCCACATCAATGAGAGTGCGGGCAGTTCTCATAAACGGTCTGCCCAAAATTAGTGGTACATCTGTATCTTCCTCCATATCAATGATGATAAAATCAGCAGGGAAGATAAATTTATCAATAGAAACTACCAGGTCCTCAACTTTTCCTTTAGGATAAATTATGGAACGGTCTGCTAGTTGTAACTGAACAGATGTGGGAGCACATTGACCTACACCTAATTTCTTGAAAATAGATAAAGGCATCAAATTAATACTTGCTCCTAAATCACATAAACCGTTACCGCAATCAACCTTCTCGATAGCGCATGGAATGATGGGAAGACCCGGATCTCCTAACTTGGGTGGCAGTTTCTTCAGGAGAACTGCAGATACTCTTTCTGTCAACTTGACTGTGTCAGACTCTAGCAAAGAACGCCTGTTAGACAAAATATCCTTCATAAATTTAGCATACATAGGCATTTGAGACAAAGCATCAGAAAAAGGGATATTAATAGTTAATTTCTTAAAGATATTAAGAAATTTCCCATATTGCTCGTCCATGTTCTTTTTCTTTAGTCTGTTAGGGAATGGAATAGGAGGATTATAAGAGAGTTGAGAAGGTTTAATAGTGAGAGATTCAGGAGACTCCTTCTCCTTGGGATTTGTTGTTTCCTCCACTTCAGGTTGAGATTCAGCTGGCTTATTAAAATCTTCTTCAACTTCTGGAACATCAGAAACTAGTTCCTTGCCGCTTCTCAGAGTTACTGCTTTTGCATGCTCCCTTGGGTTAGGGTCAGGCTGACTGGGAAGTGACCCCGTCGGTCGCTGTGCCAGCTGTTGTGAAATTTGACTCATTTGCCTCTCTAGGCTCAGGTTGATAGAAGCTTGATCAGCGTTTTTAGCGGCTTGTTCAGAAAGTTTAGCTTCTATTTCGGCAATCCTGGAGTTTGTAGTTTGGCCTTGTTTAAGGATTTCTGCCAGCATATTCTCAATTTTACCACTGCCTCCTTGAGAATTTTGGGATTGCTCCTGCTGTCTAAAGTAAGGTGGTCTATTTTGATTGAACCCAAAATTACCTAAAGACTGATCATTACCCCTCCATGGAGGTTGTTGATTGTTCCTCCAATTATTCTGATTGAAATTGTTAGGATAGGGGTTACCTGGTCTGTTGTTGATCGATTTTAGCTCTTCGGGGTTACCTGCAAAGCTAGGACCTTCACAGTTGAACGTTTCGTGGGCTCCTCCACAATTCTCACAGCAAGGATTCAGGAAAGGCGAAGAAGTAGCTGCCTTCGCGGTTTGCTGTTGCGTCTGGTTTACAGCTAACTTTTCCACAACTTTAGTAAGAGCTGTTAGTTGAGCGGATAAATGATCCTGTGGGGGAATATTATACATACCTGCTTTTGGCTCACCTCTCCCCTTGTTCTTGCACCACTGTCTGGTACTAGCGGTCATGGTGTCCAAAAGCTCCATCGCTTCATCCCCAGTTCTTGCCATAAAGTTTCCTCCAGATGAGGAACTTAGTACCATTTGTTTGAATCATTTAATCCCTTAAAGAATGACAGTACTAGTTCTTCGCTACTCATACCATGGTGTGGGCATTGAATCTGCAGCTCCTTGAATCTATCCCAAGAATCATACAGGGACTCACCTGGTTCTTGACAAAAGTTTGTGATTTCAGCGATCTTTTCCCTTGTCTTTGACGGTGGATAGTACTTCGCCAGGAACTTGTTTGCCAAGTCAGCCCAAGTGTGGATGCTACCCGGTTGCAGACTCCTTAGCCACCTGGACGCTCCGTCTTTCAGAGAATAGGGGAACAGCTGTAGACGAATGCGCTCGTTCAGGTTCCCCGTCTTGTTGAATGTATTGCAGAAGTCCAGGAATGCAGAGATGTGGTGTGGGGCATCATCTGAGTCAAGTCCGCTGAATTGTCCCTGGTGGTACAACGTGGTGATGAAGCTCGTCTTGAATTGCCAGGCGTCGAGCTCAGTTTGCGTCACTTGAGGGAGGACGATAGCAGAGATCGTCCTTCTACTGATGGTTGCTGGTACTCCCCCAGAGTTTGTCTGGTCGTCATGGCAAACTGTAGTTGTCGCCTGCTGTGGAGAACTCTTTCGATCTCTGGCTGAAATTCAGCTATAGGTTCTCCTGCAGATCGGGTCCGACGCATAAGAGACGAGTTGGTATGAATATGGAAAAACTAGATTAACTATATACGTGGCAAAAATAAAGAGAAAATATTAAACAGAAAATAAAAATAAAAGAATGAAAAATTTAACTTATCCCAATTAAATAATAATTGTCAATTAACCGTGCCGGAGGTCCCCGGCAACGGCGCCAAAAACTTGATGGAGAAATATGTGACTACTTCTACCACATAGGCAGTGTACCTATCGTTTTGCGGGTATAGTGATTAAATGGGGTTGTCGATCTCAGGGACCTCGTATAATTAATTGACAAATATTTGATTAACTGGGAAATTAAGTTAAACTAAAGAAAACAGGAAATATCACTTTTTCGGTTTTGATTAATTAATTAAAAAGAAACTAAACTACAAGGAAAATTAAGACAACTTAAATAAACACAGAGGGATTTAAAGAGTGGTGAATGTGATAAATAGAAAAGCGCACCCCGGGTTGTTTGCTTACCTATTCCTTTTATATCTGTTACTAAATTCTTCCTTTAATTTTACTGCAATAACTCAGAAACTTTAATTAATTCATTAACGACTAAGTATAATGAATCCTAACCAATTGTTAGACCTAGCAGCAGGCTAATGCTCTAGACCGGACACAATTAATCGCATAAAGAGCAGTTTCTATTGGAGTCTAATTAACCTATAGGCCGGATCAGGCTTCTAGCTGTTAATTAGGTTCAACTTCCTTCGTCTAGTTATTTATCTCAGCTCTCGCATTTTAATAAAATAACTACAAGGGTTGTTTAACTACCGGCCAAATAAAACACTTGAAGGACAGGAATTGAACTGTTGCAGTTAACTAAATTTATTTAAAGAAATACATAACAGAATTTAGGAAATAGGTTCGCTTCCCAACCCGGGAAGCTAAAATACTTACTCGCTCATCGTTACAGAAACAACGATAACAGAAAAGGAATGCATTAAATAAATTAAAGTAAGGGTAAGAGATAACTCCAGTTTAGAAGTTCACTCCGGTTCCTCGCTTCAACTTCGTCTTGCGTTGCCCCGTCTGCTAATTTATTTCTGTAGAGCTGGTGCGTAATAGTGGAAATAAAATGGAAAGTGGGGTGTATGTATTACGTGGGAATTTAATGGAGTGGATGGTGATATTTTGATGAAGTGAATGGAGTGCGCGTGGGAATGCGTGGGTGAACGGATTAATTCGTGGACTGATAGATGGATGGATGATGGATGGATGGATCGTTATTTTAGCTTCCAGTAGTGTGGGTTTATATAGGCGGAGGACATGGGAAACAGACAAAGGAGAAGTGACAGGGTGAATCAAGATAGTCGGAGGAGTTGGTGCAGATCCGTGAAGATTGAGATTTCATCGGGCAGTGCAATTGATTTCAGACAGATTTAATTGATGATCTGCAGCAGCCATTGATTGAAGAGCCGGCGTCACGCTCGCGCAAATTAAGGTGGGCGATCGCAATTAATGAAGTAGTTCGACTGCGGCGCCTGAACAAGGAAGAAGAAAACTCTGTTCGGAATTCTGTTCCGTGCGCTGAAATGCTCTTGTCCGCCTCGCGCCTAGCTCAGTCCGCCTCGCGGTCGTCTCTACCTTGTCCGCGTGTTGGTCCCGTCCGCCTCGCGGTCGTCTGTGTGCTGTCCGCCTGATAAGAGGCGGTAGCCTCTGCCTGTCCGCCAGGCGGACGTCTGTTCCTTGTCCGCGACCAAACCAGGCGGACTCCTCTCCCTTGACCGCGAGATAAGAGGCGGACGCCTCTGTTGTGTCTGCGCCTCTCCTGTCCGCCAGTTATGCTATATATATGTATATATACACGATTGTAGTCCAATCTTGAATCGGCTCCAGATTCGTTATAAGTCCGTTTGACTCGCCGTTTGTTGCGTTGGAAAGCTTGTGAAGTAAACTACTTGATTCCAACACTTTTTCCTACATTTAACACATAAAATATATCAATTCATATCAAAACATAAACCTAGGAAAATCGTCAGATAAGTGAGAAATATTACTTAAAATACTGCAAATTATAAGGTAATTAAACCCTTAAAAGTCTATATATTTCGCACTTATCACTCTATGTCAAAATTTCTGTTGCTGTTGCATTATGTCTCTGTCTCGATGATCTGAATTAGGGTTCTTGTTAGAACTAGATCAAAATTATTGTTAATAAATCCTATGTACTACCAGCGGTTGCATTATGTCCATCTGCAATACATGTGTGGCTATAGACTAAACTTTCTCCTAATACAGAATTCCTATCTATCCATCCGCAAAGTAAATACCATTTTTCTATGATTATTAATCTTTGGTCAAATTTTCTGTTGGATCTGGTTGCTATTTTCTTTTCAAGTTCTGGATAAAGATACTTTTGTGTTAAAATTCGTAGAGACTTAATGAGTAACCCTGCTAATGAACCATTAACACCTTCGGCCTGATTTTAATGGTAACATTAAAAATTGCTACACTTGCTTGCTTTAAAAGTCTTTATTTCACGCTGTTGCACAAGCTTTTAAAGGAAACCTCTCTCAATCTGGATTAAACATTTTAACCAGAGTTTTCTTTCAATTGTATAGACGATAACTTCTCCAGTCATAATCTATTACTCAGTCTGCTGAACTTGATCTTCATTAACGTGCAGCAGTATGCTTGAGTTACTTGTACTTTGGCCGTAATAAGATGATGAGAGTCAGTATATAAAGTAAAATTTACTTTGAAAACTTTCTCCGATTTGGGCACTGATGCTGTTGATGATGTTTTCCATTTAAGTTCTTTGTCCGTACTTTTTATTAACACCCTGAGACGAATCTTGTCTACATTATTTATTTTGGACAAAATTAAAAAGCTCATTAGTGCCAAATAGGTGGTGCCCTTGTGGATAGAGGCCAAATTGACAGCAGTAGTCAACTAAACAGAATTTTGCCTGCGTGCTGCTTGTTTAGTTTTTAGGTTTTAGTTGTCAATAGGGACTGGTGTCGAAGTACTGAGAGCAAAGTGTTGCTGCTCTTCGGTCTCCTTTTGCTTCTGTTGTTTGTAGGTATGATGCTTGTATATGTTGGTTCTGCAGTGGACATGTCAAATGCTAGGCTAGGAACACTACAGTGATTGAAGTTTTTACACTGAGAGAGTTTTTTTAGATGATGTATATTGATTTCTCAAATGGAAGGAGGTTGTCCTCTTGACTACAACACAATTACTAATATCTCTTTCTACAGGTGTGGTCCCGTTTTGATAATATCTGTATAACTATCAATATCTATGCATTGTTTGACATTTTATAGATTTTCTGCTCCAGAAGCATGCATCAACGCTTTTTGTGTAGATTAATGGCACTATATATGATTTTCTTCTCATTTCTTATATTTCTTCCTATTAAACAGAGAAATCTTATCCGTGAAGCGATAACCTTCCTGTTGGATGTTCTTAAACCCAACTTACCTGAACATGGCTTCTTCAAACTAAGGTCTGAGAGCATACCACTTATCTTCTCTTTTCAATTTTACTTTGCAAGCCACTGCTAATGGTGTTCAAATACACACTGCCTCTCGTTTTCTGTTGGAACAGGTTCAGAGAGCTATAGTGATCTTAGTTAACAATATACTGCTGGTTTCTTCTTGTTATCGCCAACAAGGTTTATGTCATGCTTGAGTTACTCTTCATTGTTTTGTATGCAGGAACTAGAGATAGAAATTTGTGCTAGTATGCTGGACGCTCTGAATGAATGCTTACAGGTGAGACATAGTTACAAACATTGCCTCTACAAACTCACTTTTTTTTGTAGTACATAAAGCTTAAGTAAGAATGCTCTTGGAGTGTGACATGGGGTCCTCATGGTGATAGAACATCTTATTAGTGATAGCTTTTTTATTTTATTTACATTTTGTTGGAAACTTTCATTACTGGTTTACTGAGTCCTTTTTATCTTGCCAGATTTCTGGAGCCCTCCTGGATGAAGGCCAAGTGAGGTCCAGTGTGGGTGAGATTAAGCAGGTTCTTACTGCCAGCTCCACTAGGAGAAGTGAATGAGCTGAGAGGGCTAATGCTGAGGACTTTGACGCAGAAGAAGGAGAGCTTCTTAGAGAAGAGAATGAAGAGGAAGAAGTTTTTGATCAAGTAAGTTTTTGACAGTTGATTATACTTTAGAATGTTTTTTCTAACATAAAAACGGTATGGCCAGCAAGTGTGGCCTGTTCCAGCCTTCCAGGTCAAGATGTTGCGATGGGGGCAAAGCGTGGTGACCAATTCTTCTATGCCATAATATTGAATCTGGTGTGATTGATAGAAGAATACCCTTTATCCACTTATCATCCTCCTGTATTATGTTTTCCTCACTTTATTCGGTTGGCTATTGGAAGTGATATACTTTGTTCTGAACTTAATTGTACAATTTGGGACATCATCACCTTTTTTTGTCTAGGTCGGTGAATTATTGAGAACGTTGACCAAAACCTTCGAGATGTCTTTCTTGCCATTCTTTGATGAGCTCTAGGTCGGTGAATTATTGAAAAATGTAATTCAGTATTTTAATTACGCAGCCTAGTATGTTCTGGATCTGTGATGTGTGCTTCTTCATAGTGCTCATTGCACAGTGTCCCTTCTGCTCATCATGGTGCATCTACTAATGAATAACTTGAGTAGAAATATGATATTGTATTGAGTGGTTGAGATCCTTGATTTGCGGACTTGTCATTGACCAGGGAAAGGATAAAACATTTGAGCAGCGTCGAATTGCGATTTGTATATTTGATGATCTTGCTGAACAGTGTCGTGAATCTGCTATAAAGTAAGTTTGTTGCTTGTTTTGCGTGCTTTTTGGTGATAAAAGGCTTGCCTGTTGATATGTTCCGCTGTCTGTTATTGATACTATGACATATACCTTCCTTTCTTATTGGAAGGTTGTAATGACGAGAATTAAAATGTTATACAGGTTAGTACTCAAACTTCAATGTTTTTTGGAAGCCTTTTAATTTAGTGTAGAGTATCTTACCTTTCAATTTTTGGTTATATGCCGTGATTTATACTACTACTAGGTTCTTTTTTATTTGTGTATCAACCGGTTTTTTCCTTGTACAGCGACTGATACTACTGTGGTTTCATATGCTATGATGTTCGTTGTTTGTATTATATTGTTTGTATAGTCAATCAAATTCTTCCACGTTTAATGACAAGGCTTTAAAAGAGCCACTGAAGAAGCCACATCAGAAGAGAAACCTGCCAAGCTTTGAGAAGCTGTCAAGTGCTCCTTTGGCCGACAAACGAGAAACCCGCCATCAAGCCCAAGTTGTGGTCTGATGCAGAAAAGCCACGAGGGAACTAAACATATTTGTTAGATTTGAAATTGCAATGTAAATTCATAAGTTTTCTTTCCCTATAGTTACACAAGTAAAGCCATAGGATATGGTCCTTTCTGTTAGGAAGGAACTGATCTCTAGTCAGTGCAGACATATTAAACCCAAGGAATCGAGAGGTATATAGAATCCTATATGTGGATATAGGATTGTAATTATACGTACACTTTGCTTTTGTATATATATATATGGTAAATAAAAATTCATCTGTAATGATTCTTTTGTATATATATATAAATGGTAAATAAATAATAAAAATTTATCTGTGTATTGATTCTTTTATATATATATTATATATATATATATGGTAAATAAAAAAAATTCTGTATCGGCTCTAAGTATACTCACTGCTACCTATATATATCATACTGAAAAACTAAAAAGAAAATTTTTGTAATAAATTTCTGTAGGTAATCCGTAGGTAAAATTTACCTACGGAATGCCGACGGATATGTGTATGACTAGGGGATGCTGACGTGACAACGGTTTACCGACGGAATTTCCGTAGGTAATTTACCTATGGACGATTCCGTAGGTAATCCGTCGGTAACTGTGGTCGTCATTTCCGTAGGTAATCCGTCGGTAATTTACCGACGGACTCATATTTCCGTCGGTAATTTAATTACCGACCATTATATTGCCGACGGACATTTAGGGGAAAAATTAGTCGGTTTTCCGTCGGTAATCTTATTTACCTACGGATTACCTACGGAATTGGCCGTAGGTAAATCCGTTTTTTCTAGTAGTGTACGCAAAAGCAAAACAAATTGAGCGTTGTCCTAAAACTATTCAATCTGAAGGCGAGACATGGATGCAGTGATGTCAGTTTTACAGATCTTTTACAACTGCTGAAGGATGTACTACCAAAGGACAATTTTATACCCACAACAACTTATAAAGCAAAGAAGTTAATGTGTCCGATGGGTATGTAATATAAAAAAATACATGCTTGTCCAAATGGGTGTATGTTGTACTGGAAGGAGAATGAGTTGGATGACCATTGCTCTGAATGTGGGGAATCACGATATGTAAAAAAGGGTGAGAGAAACCACATAAGCACTAAAGTGGGTTCTCCTATGAAGGTGTTGTGGTATCTACAGATAATTCCCCGATTCAAACGTTTGTTTGCAGTTCAGAAAGATGCTGAGAACCTCCGATGGCATGCTACCCATAGAAAGGATGATGGTAAATTGAGACATCCAGCCTATTCCCACAATGGAGAAAAATTGATAGAATATACCCTCAATTCGGTACAGACCCAAGGAACTTAAGACTTGGTTTATGCACTGATGGGATGAACCCTTATGGCACTTTGAGCAGTATACACAGTACTTGGCCTGTTTTATTGACAATATACAATCTACCGTTATGGTTGTGTATGAAACCCAGACATATTCTTCTCTCTCTGTTGATATCGGGTCCAAAACAACCGGGAAACAAAATTGATATGTTTTTACAACCACTTATTGACAATTTACAACTGTTGTGGAATGAAGGTGCGACAGTGTATGATTCATACGGTATGGAAAACTTCAAGCTTCGGGCTATGTTGTTTTGTACAATCAATGATTTCCCTACATACGGTAACCTCTCGGGATACACAATTAAAGGAGCACTAGCGTGCCCTATATGTGGAGATAGAACTTGTAGAATACGGTTAAAACACAGTGGAAAAATGTGTACATGGGCCATCAGAAATTCCTCCCGAAAGGTCATAAATACCATAAGATGACAAAAGAGTTTGATGGAAAAACCGATCATGAAGTCGCACGACCACCACTATCTGCTGCTGAGACTTACAATCAGTTGAAGAATGTTGTGAACAACTTCGGTCCACCAATTAAATCCACTGAAAAGAGCATCTGGAAGAAAAAATCAATATTTTGGGAACTTGAATATTGGCAACATTTAGAGGTGAGACATTGCATTGATGCTATGCACGTGGAGAAAAACATTGGTGAAAGTGTAACCGTGACACTACTAAACGTGAAAGGAAAGACAAAAGACCATTTGAAGGGTAGAAAAGATCTGGTTGAATTGGGTATACGAGAAGAACTCGCGCCACAACAAAGAGGGAAACGAACATTCTTGCCTCCCGCTTGTCATACATTATCCATAGAAAAGAAAAGAAGTTTTTGTAGTTCTCTTCGTCATATTAAAGTGCCATCTGGTTACTCTTCGAACATATCAAGTTTGGTATCAATGTCTGATCTTAAATTGGTAGGGATGAAGTCTCACGACTATCATGTGCTGATGCAGCACTTACTTCCGGTTGCAATCCGTGGGATCCTTCCAGCTGATGTCAGGAAAACTATTACAAATTTATGTGTTTTCTTCAAAGGAATTTCATGTAAAGTGCTTGATGTGGAGACGCTGGATAAACTACAGAATGACCTTGTGATCACCATGTGTCACTTGGAAATGTATTATCCTCCTTCGTTTTTTGATATTATGGTGCATCTACTTGTTCATATTGTTAGAGAGATCAAACATTGTGGTCCGTTATACCTTCGATACATGTATCCGTTTGAGAGATATATGGGTATACTGAAAAAGAACATGAAAAACCATCGGCGACCAGAGGGAAGCATAATTGAAGGGACAGTAACAGAGGAGGTAGTTGACTACTGCACTCACTACTTACACGGTTTTGATGTCATTGGATTACCAAAAGCAAGACATCATGGCAGGCTTAAAGGTGTTGGTACCTGTGGAAAAAAATTATGCAGAGTTGATATTGATACATTGAACAAGGCACATCTGGTTGTGTTGAATCACTCTGAAAAGTGTTGAACTGTATTTCGATGCACACCTAGCCTACCTCAAAACAAAACACCCAACGATGAGTAATGCTAAATTAAAAAAGGAGCAAAATGCAACATTTGTTAAGTGGTTCAGACAGAAGGTGCTGAATGAAGATTCAAGGAACGTGGATGAAATGATCCAGATTTTGGCACTCGGTCCAAATCTCGATGTGTTGTCTTATGAAGGATATGATGTAAATGGATTTCCTTTTTACACTGAACGTCAAGATTGTAAATCGACAAACCAGAACAGTGGTGTGCATCTTATCGCTTCACAAGACATTTTCACAGGAACAAGTCGTAATACACTGAAGAACGGATATTATGGTGTTATTGAGGATATCTGGGTCTTGAATTACACTAGTTATGAAACTTGCGTATTTCGTTGCAAATGGGTGGACAACAAACAGGGATATCGTGAGGAGGATCATGGTATAAAGGTTGTTGATTTAACGACAGCGGCTCCTACTGATGAACCCTTTATTGTTGCATCAAAGGCAAAACAAGTATTCTACTGTCGTGAACAGTGTAATCCCAGATGGTCTATTGTAATGCAGAGTAAAAGATCGATAGTTGGGATTGATAATAATGTTGATGAGGATGAATACGACTGTGAAGATGAATCAGATGTACCAATTCGGTTGCCGATAGAGGTAGATAATGTAACTAATTTTGAATATTGAAGGTCCGACCACAATGAAGGATTGTGGATTGAACGATGAAATGTTATTTTGTAAGTCTGGTTGACAATATTATATTATTTCATTTTTGTCATGTTTCAACATTTGATTCAGTAGATGTTTGTATTAACCTTGTTAATTATTGATTATTTTTCAGATTATGGATCGTGACGAAAGAGTCGAAGAGGACTTACTGTTGGGGTTGGATGATATTGACGATGACGTCCCTACTGAAGAACCACCAGCTGCATCTACTTCACAAAACCCTCAAAAGGGACGTGGACCGACCCATAGGTTGAAGGTGAAGAAGGATTCTCCCATCGATTTGGTCTGGGACAATTACCTCCGACATTCTGGTGGGTCGAAGCAGCAGTTTGCTTCTTACTTGGGATTGATGGTAAAATCACATTGCTCGATTAATAAGGATTGGAAGGATCAAGAAAAGGCAGACAAAGACATCATGTGGTAGAAGGTGCAGAAGAAGTACAAAGTCGCGGATGAACTTCGGACGAAGATTGAATCACTTCTAGCCACATCGCTGTGACAGTTCAAGCATCGGTTGGTAGATGGTTGGTGATAAGTGCGGAATTTATATATGTTTATATGCTTTATTGTTTATTAATCTAAGCTTTAATGTTATATATTTTTCCACTTAAGTGCTTAAATATGTTAAATGTTAAGATTATTTCTCACATATGTTTTTTTTATAATTAATAGCTATATATATAACGTCGGAAGAGAAAGGAGTATACAAACATACACATGGGGAGTAGTAGCACGTGAGCATTTGGTTTTGGAAATAGTCAATCATGCATGAACAACATGTACGTGAAGAATTAATAATACCCTCACCTATCAGCCATGCACACCACATTGGTCATTAATGACCCACGGCCCATCATCATCCACACCATTGGGCTGGAGCTACTTACGTACACATCTGCAATACATGGATCATATTTCATGTTGGGCTGCAGAGAGATTAAATTCATGATCGATATCATACCTACGCGGAATTAATATCGGGAATTATATATCGATCTTGAGAGCCTCAGTCACATGACATACAAATTGATACGACGAACACAATATAGAATTCGGAAGAACCCTAGCCGCGAGTTACAGAGCCCTAGCAGACGCGCAGGTCAGACCGAGAGAGTTTGAGACAGAGTCAGGGAAACATCAGTTGTTACAGCAATGTAACAGTGCAGCAGAAGAGTAAATGAGATAGAAGAGCAGACAGAAGAAGAACCATGGAAGGAAGAAACTAGTGTTCTTGAAACACCAATTCCACTAACCTTGCAAGCTGCCAAAGATAGCCAGCTTGGCAAAGGGAGACGAGATCGAGAGAAGAAGGAATAGAATGAGTTTTGTATTATGAATGTATTATTGTTACAATCAGTCATAGCTATTTATAGTATGGTGCCAGCTAAGACAGCAACTACTTATTAACATCTTGTAACAAAATACTAGCTTGCAATGTAACAGTGTAACAGTTTTATTCCCATAACAGATCTCCCCTCCTTAAGAACCTTGTCCTCAAGGTTCAAAGTCAGGGAATCAACGAAGTAAATCATAGTAAAATTCCCAAGTTGCCTCTTCCACTGGTAAGTCAGTCCATTTGACTAGAACCTGAGTAGCAGCTTGACTATGTCGATTCACCATTCTGTGTTCTAGGATGCGTTCTGGTTCATGGACCAATGCATCAGATATAGAATCTGGTAACATTGTTGAAGGAGACCTAGTGCCAACCTGTGCTTTGAGATGGGAAACATGAAAAACTGGGTGTATAGAAGAAGAAGGAGGTAAGTCCACCTTGTATGCTCGCGTACCATATTTGTCAAGAATCTGGAAAGGTCCAAAATATTTAGGAGCTAATTTCTGATTAGAGCGATGGACAACAGTATGCTGTCGATATGGTTATAACTTGACAAACACCCAATCTCCAAACTCAAATTCCCGGTCAGTGCGATGGCGATTGGCCTGCTGCTCCATTCCATGTTGAGCCCTCAACAGATGGAATTTTAATACTAGTAACATATTCTCCCTCTCCTATAAACATCTGTTTACAGTGGCCACCTTCGATTCACCCGGAAGATAGGGTAAATGTTGGGGAGGAGTTTGAGAGTAAACCACTTCGTAAGGAGACATTTGAGTAGCTGAGTGAAATGTGGTATTATACCAAAATTCCGCCAAGGGTAAGAATTTACTCCATAGATGCGGTCTGTCTCGCACATACAGTGCAAATATGTTTCCAAACACCGGTTTACCACTTCAGTTTGCCCATCAGATTGCAGGTGGTAAGCACTGGAAAAATTTAGCTCAACTCCTTGGGTAGCAAACAGCTCCTTCCAAAACTCACTTAAGAAAACCGTGTCTCGATCACTTGTAACAGACCGAGGAAACCCATGGAGTTTGAAGATGTTATCCAAGTAAGCTTGCGCCACCGAGAGAGCTGTGTAAGGAAGTTGGAGTGCAATAAAATGCGCAGCCTTACTGAATCTGTCAACCACTACCAGTATCACTGATTTCCCAAATGATTTAGGCAACCCGTCAATAAAATCAAGAGATATGTCTTGCCAAACTTCATTTGGAATAGGTAAGGGCTGTAGTAGGCCAGGTGATGATGTAGTGTCATACTTACAGCGCTGGCAAACATCACAAGCACGAATGAAAGCTTGAATCTCCTTACTCATACCTTTCCAGTAAAAGAGAGCCTTTGTTCTTTGATGTGTCGCATCACGACCAGAATGTCCACCCATACCTGAACTGTGCATCCACTGTAATACTTTTCTTCTGATATTCCCATGAGTAGGTAGAACAATTTTACTTTTGCGCCTCAAAATTCCATGAGCCCACGAATAATGTTTGTGAGAATCTTTCAGAGTCTGCAGATCTGTAATAATCGCTTGTGTAGCCGCATCTGAAGCATATGCGTCCTTTATCTGTTGCAGCAAGTCAGATTCTATTACAGATAAAGACATAGAAAGGATTTCTGATCCTTTGACTCGAGAAAGTGCATCAGCTGCCAAATTCTCCTTTCCCGCCCTGTATTGTATTTCATAATCAAATTCCAACAACTTTGGGAGCCACTGTTGTTGAATTGGAGTGTTAAGCCTTTGCTCCAGCAAGTACTTAAGGCTTCTTTGATCAGTGTTAATCACAAAGTGATTGTGCAACAGGTAATGTCGCCACTTAGAAACTGCAAACACAACAGCTAGCAGCTCCTTTTCATATATAGACAAAAGCAACTGCTTCCCTTGTAGGTGACGACTAAAAAAATCCAGTGGGTGACCTTCTTACATATGAACTGCACCGATACCAGATCCGCAAGCATCTGTCTCAACCACAAAAGGCTTATCAAACTTTGGCAGAGCTAACACAGGAGCTTGACAGAGAACTGCCTTCAAAGTATTAAAAGCATCAGTAGCTTCATCTGTCCAAATAAAAGCATCTTTCTTGGTAAGAATTGTAAGAGGACGTGCAATGGCCCCAAAATTTTGCACAAACCTGCGGTAATATCCAGCTAACCCCAGGAATCCTGTTAGCTGCTTAAGATTTTTTGGAAGTGGCCAATCTGCCACGGCTTGAACCTTCCTAGGATCTGTTGCAATACCATCAGAAGAGATGAAATGTCCTAGATACTCCACCTTATCAGCAGCAAAGGAACATTTACTGAGTTTAGCAAATAGCTGATGTTGCCTCATAGTTTCAAAAACTTGTCGTAGATGCAGTAGGTGAGTCTCAATGATGTATTGTAAATCAGAATGTCGTAAAAAAAACCAACACAAATTTCCTCAAATATTCTCTGAAACATCATTCATAAGGCCTTGAAAGGTGGCTGGGGCATAGTTAGCCCAAAGGGCATGACTAAATATTCAAAGTGCCCTGAATGAGTTTTAAATGCCGTTTTAAATGCATCATCAGTATGCATTCGAACTTGGTGATAACCAGCTCTAAGATCAATCTTAGAATACACTGCGGAACCACCCAACTCATCCATGAGGTCTCCTATGAATGGAATAGGAAATCTGTCCTTGACTGTCATGGTGTTTAGTTTTCTGTAATCGACACAAAGCCTCCATGTTCCATCTTTTTTTTACTACTACACACCACTGGTGAGGCATAGGGACTTGAGCTGGTCCTGATTATACCTTGAATCAACATCTCCTTGACGATTTTGTCAATCTTATTTTTCTGGTGAACAGAATATCGATATGGCCTCTGATTGACTGGGTTTGCATCAGCAAGGAGAGGAATGGTGTGATCATGCCCGGGACGAAAAGGAGGCAACACGTGGGTTCCTGGAATATATCAGTATATTCTTTTAATAATAGTGCGAGGCCAGGGTGAAGGTTGTTGTTTTCTGTTGTGACAGAGTAAACCTGAACTGGAGTCTCAAGCATAAAATCTGTAATATACAGCATTGATAACTGAATTCCACTGTCAAGCTTACCGCAAAGCTTCCTAGCTTTGATTTCTCGTACAGAACCAGAATGAATTCCATTTAAGATCAACTTCCTATTTCCCGCCTGGAATTCCATCACCAACTTGCGAAAATCCCAAGTAATAGCTCCCAATTGCTCAAGCCACTGAATTCCCAATACCATGTCACAGCATCCCAATGAAATTACCATGAAATCTGCCTCAAACTCCACATCCTGAAACTTCCAGTGAAACTTATCCACCTTACCATCCACCTGAAGCGTAGTACCATCTGCAACCGAAACTTTGATATCACTCACAGGTTGCAAATGATATCCTAGCTTTTGAGCCACAGATTTGTCCAAGAAGTTGTGTGTACTGCCCGAATCAACTAAGATGAATAAAGGACGCTTAGCATGAATTCCTTTTACCCGCATAGTACGGTAAGTAGATGCTCCTGCTAGTGCATGAACAGAGATGTGCAGTTCTTCCTCCTGAACATCTTCTTGCGGAATTTCCTCCAAACTCTCATCTTCCTCGTCACATTCAAGCAGGTAGAGTTGAGCTTTTTTATGTTTCAAGTGGTGGCGTGGGGTATACTTCTTGTCGCAGTAGAAACAAAGACCCTGAGCTCGACGGTCATTCATTTGCTCCGTCGTTAAGAACTTTTAGGAGCAAAGATTTCTTTACCTTTCTCCGCTTGAGTCTTTTGAACGTCGAACTCCTTCGGAGTAGGCAACAGCCCTTTCGCAGATGGATTGGTCGCCGGATTCCTTCTCGACTACCAACTCGGAACACCAGCATGACGCGGATGTGCTTTTTCATAAAGGAGACCTAGTAACAAGCACTGCTGAATCGTACGGGGTTAAAACATGCGAACATGCATTTGCGTATCGTTACGCAGTCCGGCCAGGTAAGCACTCATTAGGTAGTCTTCTGGCAGAGAAACTCGAGTACGTATGAGCTCGAATTGGCTATGGTACTCCAAAATCCCTTCCGTTTCTTGTAGAGCTTTGAGCTCCGCAATCGGATCGTCCAAGATTTCACCGAAGCGTTCCTTAACAGCTTCCTTGTATAATGACAGTCGCGACTCAATGCTTGCCCCGCTACAGATTGCACCATCGACTGAAGCCAGGAGGCCGCAAGAGTCGAAATGGATTGACGCAATACCGACTTTCGATTCCTCCGGCATATGATCTATAGCAAAGAACTGCTCAACCTTGAACAACCATTCTTTCACCTTTTCCCCGTTGAATCGAGGGAAATCTAGTTTTGCGAGACGTGTTACTCTCCGGAATAGGAGTTACGGCGACTGGACGTCTCACTAGAAGAGCGATCAGACTCCACTGGATGCCGATCAGTTCCCGACGTGTGCACGCGCAATGCTTCAAAAAGTACAGCAATGCTCCTGTCCATCTTAGCATTTTGCTCCGTAATGCTCTGTTCCATCTTAGCATGTTGCTCCGTAATCAAGGCCTAGATCTGAGGCTGGAACGTTGCTTCCATTTCCTTGACTGCCTCTCTGATCAATTGGCTGTTACGTGTCTCCGCCATTTGTCACAGAATCACTAGAATCTGATACCTATGTTACAGCAATGTAACAGTGCAGTAGAAGAGTAAATGAGATAGAAGAGCAGACAGAAGAAGAACCATGGAAGGAAGAAACTAGTGTTCTTGAAACACCAATTCCACTAACCTTGCAAGCTGCCGAAGATAGCCAGCTTGGCAAAGGGAGACGAGGCCGAGAGAAGAAGGAATAGAATGAGTTTTGTATTATGAATGTATTATTGTTACAATCAGTCATAGCTATTTATAGTATGTGCCAGCTAAGACAGCAACTACATATTAACATCTTGTAACATAATACTAGCTTGCAATGTAACAGTGTAACAGTGTTATTCCCATAACATCAGTCAGTTTTGATAGACCAGAGCAGAAGACAGAAATTGAATTCGTCATCGTTCTTCAATTAGATGGCGTTTTCTAATCTCTTTAACAGTGTTATATTTCTTTGTCTCTGATGTCTGAATAGTTTGTTAGAATTCTGGTTTTACTATGGACAATTTAGTTTATTATTTTACTTCTGAGTTGTTAAATATAAATTCCATTCAGATTGTAGTTTTATTCCTAGTTTAATATTGAATTCTCTTGTGATTAATTATTGCTTGAGTTTATTTGGTATGAATTGCTTATAAGTGAGAACTGCGGCGTTCATTAGACGATATGAATATTACCAGTGAAACTACAGATGGCAATTCGTGGGGATTAGCTCACTAGAAACCAGATGAACCATTAATGCTACTAGTTAATTTGTAAATTCGTAACGATAGTTAGGATTTGGGAATTGCTAGTAAAGATCTATCTTGCGGGAGACCGGTTTTAGATTAATTTAGATTTGAGGTTGCAATCTAGAATTTAGAAAACACTAAGGAAGGGAATTGATAAACTAGGGAGAAATAGTAAACCAGGATTCACTCTTTTAGATTTGTTAGAGAAACACTTTTATTTGTTTTTAGTTTGTTAAATCATTAATTTCTGCATTCAAACTCCCAATTTATTATTGTTATTTTTCTTTAGTTTTTAGTAGTTAGATTAAAGACTTAAACTAGACACAAGCTCCTTTGGTTCGATAACCTAGAGAATACTACCTAGGAAAACTTGCTACAACAGACCAGTACACTTGCTGAATATACATTTTATACCGTACAAATTTTTGCCCCGTTGCTGGGGAGGAACGGTTATTTAGTTTAGTCTTTATTCTATTTTTATTTTCTTTTATTTGTTTTTAGTTTATTTTGTTAAGTTTTATTTGTGTGATTATTATTACTCGGTTTGATATTATTTTAATTTTTTTATTGTTTTTATTTATAGTAATCTATTTTTAGGATTATTCGTTTAGGCTTATTTCATTTTATTTTTGTTTCTATGATATTTATTTTGTTAGTTTAAGTTTTCGTTAGCATTGTTCTGTTTTTATTTTCATTTTATTTTTTTATTTTTTTTCTTTAATTTGATTTTAGTTTCTCTTTTATTTGTTTATCTTATTTCAGTCTTGTTTATTATTTTTTTTATTGATAGATTTTTTTTAGTTTGATTTTGATTTTGTTTTTATTTATTTTATTTTATGTACATACTTTTATTTTCATTTGTATTTATATTCTCTTCTTTATGTATATAATTAATTTCCCTTTAGGTACTTTGATTTGATGGCTGGATATTACAATCCGCCTAGAGGTTGGCCTGGATATTACAACTAGTGGGTTGTATGCGAAAGGTGTGGAGGAGACCACGAGCGTGCTTATTGTCCAGTTGTCTCTTCTGGATTGGAGGATGCTCTAAGAAGTTTTATATCGTCTAGTCCTCCTGAAGCACGACCGTCTCTTGAACACTATTATCCTGCACAAAGTTACAACCAGTGGGTTATCCGCCAGACATGTGGAGGGGATCATGATAGTTCACAATGTCAAAGTAATCTATCTAGCTTGGTAGCTGCTCTTGCAGATTTTAACAAAAAACATGGCAAATCAAACCCCAGTTGGCATGAGTCCTTCAGGATGGATATGAAGGAGATACGGGAAAGTAATGCAAGAATTTTAGCCCATCTTGATGAAATATCACAAAAGCTTGGATGTGAACCGGTTCCTGAGATCGAACAACCTACTGCAGTAGCTGAGTGGAGTGATACGCAGCTTGATCATTCGATTCCTGAAATTGCAGACACACCTGAGGTGGAGATCATGGAGAGGCCAGAGCTAGAGATTGAGCAAGTTGATGAATCTTCAGAGTTAGAGAATGATGTAACTCATGAAGCTATCCAGTCTATTCCTTCTGCACCTGTACCTGAGCCAGAGAGTTTTCCAGTTGACCTCCTTGCACCTGCTGATGAGCCATAAGAGCAGAGTTACCTCATCGACTTCAAGGAGCCCTTGATTCCTGTTGAAGTTGATTTTCCTATTGGTTCATCCTTTGATCTTCCATCAAATGACAAGAATGTTTACATCCTTGAATTTGAGGAGGACCAGCCAGAGAGTGATCTTCACATCGATCACCCACCTCAACACAACCACCTGACGCATGATCGTTGGAGTTTACACTGTTATATTTGGAGTGTAGAGGTTTTATTTCCATTTGATAGGGGTCGTTTTATGAAGATATGTGATGCCCGCCCCACCCACCCTTTGGCACCAAAGTCAACATTCATTTTTGATCCTGGTTGACCTTAGGGAGGTATGGTCTAGCCAAAGACATTAAAGAAGAGCAGCTGACTGGGAGGCAACCCAGTATTTTATTTTGTTAGTTTATAATTTCAGTTTTAATTTCTTATCGTAGTTCTTTCCCTGGTTTTGTTGTTTATTAATTTTTAACTTCTTTTTGTAGTTTTGGTTGCTTCTGGTGTTTTTCCTTTCAGATGAATTTTTCATAGTGCTATAGTGCTACTGCAACCAGGCTGCAACACTTGAGCAAAGCTCAAGTGTGGGGTCATTCTACATCTGCAGCAACAACAAAATCCAGGGGAGTTTTAGTTTGATTTATTTTCGCTTAATTTTTGTTTCTGACTGCTCTGTTGTCTGTTGCCTTCGGACATAAATGTTTTTCTGCAAGCTTTGAGTTTTTCACTCACTCCTGCCTTGTCACACAATGAGGATATTGTTTTGTAGGATCGGGTGGCTAACTCAAACCAACCCAAGGTGTGAGTCTAAGAGTTGGTTTGACTCAATCAGCCTCGAAGTGAGAACACTCTGTGATGTAGAGGCACTCAATCGAATAAACTAAACTAATGAAGCGGAGGACTTTAGCGGTAATTGTAGCGAAACAATGTAAAGAGAGAAGGACTCTATGGAACTCAGCAGGATACACAAATAAGCTATTTCATTTCCTGGTCAAATAAAATAACTTACAAATGCCCACTAAGTAGAAGAGATCTACTTAGCGGTTTTCACTCACTTACCCAACACACTCTCTAATCAGAACAATGGTAAGTGTAATGAAACTAGGGACTTCCTAGGTAGAGTCTATCTTAAGGTGCTACTGACTAAGTACGTATTCTCTCTCCTCTTTGGCTTACAATGCGATTCTCTTTTTCTCTCTAAGCTCTGAAATAATACTCAATGAAAGCACACAGAAAACTATCTATTACATGTCGTATTTATACTCTAAGTGTAGCACCAATCGAAGGAGTTAGTTCCGAAAATACCGGAACTAACTTAGTGGGCAACTTCCAACGGCTCTTACTTGGTCTTCTTACTTGGGCCGTGATCTTCGGTGTTGAGGAAGAGCTTTGTGACCATTGAGGCGCTTAATGTGCTCCGAGTTGACTCCTGATTTTTCGCAACAGCATGGCAGACTCTGTGGAGTCTTTTTGTTGCGCGGACTCCATCGCAGAGGCTCAGTCTTTGTGTCTGTCAAATGATGCTCGACTCTGTCGCGGTGAAAGGCTATCTCTGCAACACTCCGATGTCCCAACAATTTCCCCCTTGTTGCTGATGATAGCAAACCTTCGTGAATCCCGATGGAGTCAATCCTGAAAGTGGAAAAAACAAGGACTAGGGGAACCGACCCTGTCAAAGTTCCCCCTTAATAGCAGCAGTAGCAAATAAGTGCAAGCACTCTGTTTAGGTTCCCCCTTGATCGGAGAGGGACTCCAGGCAAGCAAACCACAAATAAGCAGTGTAATAAGCAGGATGGTATATAAGGCAGTCAAAAAATACTAGACCACATGGTCTAGCAGCGCAATCCGGAAAGCAGTTTTAAACCAGCAACAAAATAACCCGTACACCAGACGGATTCACCGCTTCCCCTTTTGCTTTCATCAGAGGGGAAGCCCATAGTAGCACAGAGTTAGTCAAGTATTCACACAAACAACCAATAAAAAGTGTTTAGAACTTAAAAACATCCTAAGTTCTAACACTGCACAGCCACGTCATTCTAAGGGTTGGGGATAAGGGTGGATTGAAGGTCAAGGAGTTGTTCCTGCAGGCCGACACTGTCGTCTCTATCCCGGCGAGTCGGTCTTCCATCCGCTTCTGGCCCTGAATCAGCTCGGCTGCATGCGCAATGAGGCGCTCCACCTTCTCCAGGAGAGGTTGGATTGAAGCTTGAGGAACGGCCTCTTGAGAAGTGGATGTCCCCGCCGTCGTGGAGTAGATGGAGGGGGCAGCAGCTTTGATTTGTCGATGAAGTGAGCCGATTCAAATACCGCAGGTTGATGGTGTCCCTCCTCGGTGGACTCTGGCGTCGAAGACGCCAAGGGTACCTGAAAGAATTGGAAGATACGAGGCAGCCAGAACACGTACCCCAAGGAGTGTTTCGGAGTGTCGACCGACTGGGCTAAGTGATGGAGAATGATGTGTGCCAAATTGATAGAGTGACGATTAATGATGCAGTACATAATGGTTAAGTCCAAGCAGTTGACCACAAGATTCCTTCCTTTCGTGGGACGATATTTTTGATGACCAAAATGTGGAGGAGTTGGTGTAGGATAGAGAGATCACCACGGGGTATGGGGGAGCCAATCTTTTTCTTGGAGGAGAAAAAGCGTTAGATTTTAGTTGTGGTACCCCGGGGATCTCAGGAAGGATTCCTTTTTCATAAAATGACAGGCCAGTGGCAGGAACGCCAAGAATTTCATACAGCTTTGCAAGATCAAAAATATTGGGGTGGAATTGACAACAGACTGAGCAGCACCGTTACGGATAACAAGGTTTTGGAAGAAGTCGACAGACTCTTTGGGATACCACTCTGGAATTTCGCAGAAGAGGTGTTTCCACCCCTGAATTTCTAGCATTGTGACTAACTCCCCTAAGTTGGAAAGACTGAGCCCAAGAAAAGTCTAGGAACTTACCCCTGACTATGTTACGGTCGGAGGCAGGGTCCCCGAGCATGTACCTTTGAGTGAAGGGGTCGACCTTCACACTCCACGACGGTGGGGTTTTGGAGTTTCTGATCTCTGCAGAGGTAGCACCCGTGGAGGCATCGTGACTAGCGGTGGGCAGTTCTTGGACGGGCTCGATTCACCGGAGCCAGAGGAGACATGGTGGGCCTTGACAGAGGAACGGAGGATTCTTTTGCTGTGGGTCGGGATGAGGTTTGGCCTTTGCGCTTGCGGGATTGGGTGGAGGTATTTGAGGTGGAAGTTGCGGGAGTTGCGGATTTAGCGGGGGATGCTGGTGGTGTTGGTGTAGGAGATTTTGTCGGTGATTTGCTGGCATGGGCCTGTGGCTGATCAGTTGGCTGGTTTTCGGCGGGAGGGTTTCAGCTTGTGGGGTTGGGGATGGTGGTAGGGTTTGGATTGGGGTAACGTCTTCAACGTCGGTGTCAAGAATTTCCGTTCTTGCAGCCGATGGTGGTGTTTTTGAGGGTGGATGGGTCGCGGGTATCAGGCGGTGGTGTGGAGGAGTGTGTGGGCGAAAAGAAGTGGCGGTGGTTTTAGTGGGAGATGTAGTGGTGGTGGTGGTGAGTGTAGGTGGGTTAGGGTTTGCCATCGCTTGTAGATACGCCTAAAGCGAATGGGATCGGCGAAAATTTCGGCTGGGATTTGGATTCCGTTGAAGTTTATGCCGGCCATTTGGTTGGAGGGATGCTTGAGTGTAAAGGGAGTGGAAGTGAGAGAGCTGGACTGTGCGGGTGATTGATATAAGGCAGGCAGTTGCAGAGTTTGTGTGTCAGGTCCGATAAATGTGGCGACGTCATGGGGGGGTTTAGATGAAGGGCGACGATTTAGGCGAGTTAGGTGCGGATAGATGACGTGGAAAGTAGCGCTAGAGCAATAGGTATGCGAAGTAACGAAACACAATTCACTGATTCAAGTGCAAACAAAGACAGACTCTATGATACATGAGGGAGTACCTACTGAAGATTGCGGTTGGGGCAAGGAGATGCGACCGTCTAGGTAGACGGAGTCAATCCGATTGCTGATCGCAGTGCTTCGAATCTCGCTGTAGACAAAGGCTTAGTAAAATATCTGCAAGTTGATCTTCTGTGGGCACAAAATCAAGTTGGATAAGCTTTTTCTCGACACAGTCTTTCAAGAAGTGAAAACGTATTTCTATGTTTTGGTTCTTGAGTGTTGGACTGGGTTTTGGATATTTTGATTGTGCTTTTGTTGTCACAAAAGATTGGGATTTGTTCTTGGGTGATATGATAGTCTTGAAGTTGTTGTTTCATCCAAAGGAGTTGGGAGCAACATGCATGCTGCAGCAGAGACATACTCTGCCTCCGCTGTAGACAGTGCTACGGAGTTTTGTTTTTGGAGGACCATGAAACAAGGCAAAGACCCAAGAACTGTGCATTACCTGAAGTACTCTTTCGATCTTGGAGAGAACCGGCCCATCAGAGTCACTATATCCAGATAAAGTAAAAGTAGGAGATCGTGGATACCATAGATAGAGTGTACTTGTACCTTTTAGATAGCGAAAGATACGCTTGACTGCTTTGAGTGAGACTGTTTTGGTGCTGCTTGAAGCGAGCACAAAGACAGACTGCATGGAGAATGTCTGGGCGACTGGCAGTCAGGTACAAGAGGGACCCTATCATTCCTCTATACTCAGTGGCATTGACGCCGACTCCGTCATCATCAGATGCAATTTTGCAGATGTACAGCTCGGTGTGGCCATACTCTTGGCATTTTTTAGGTTGTACTTTTCAAGGAGTTCCTTGATGTACTTTTGTGATGGATCTTGATCCCGTCCTTTTCCTGTGTTTGAAGGAGGACCGGGTGTGTTTACCTTTTACACATGCTTCACAACGGAGTCTGTGTCAAAGGTAGTGTCTGGTAAACCATCACCAAGTCCTTGCTTTTGAGTTTGTTCAACAGCCTATGATTTGCGTGGCCAAGTCTGGAGTGCCACAGCAGAGAGTTTTGGAATGCCATTGAACAGACTTGGTCGTCGGGTTCATGGAGTTTTAAGCACATTTTGTAGAGGTTGCCTTCTGTGAGCCTCGATTTTAAACCCTATCCTATGTTGATTAAATTGATTAGGATCTAACCGGGTTTTAGGTCCACTTATAACCTAAGATTAATAACTATGTCATATAACAATAATTATTAAACCTAAGCTAGCTCACTGGAACCTATTATGAGTCGCCACCTAATTTTAACCTAGGATAAATTAGGAAAGGAAAAGTTCTGGTTCGGGGGCTTGGTATTCGACTTATTTAGGGTTCAATTACTTTCATTACCCTCAAGAGTCGTTTTTCCTCTACTTAGTTTATTTACGGCTTATTACGAGTCGTTTTAACCTAAGTGCGCAAGCTTCTGTTTTTTTTTGTGTTTTTTAGCGTTTTTTGACAGAAAATTAAAGTGAAATTGAAAGCTACCTAAACTAGGGTTTCGGAGGCAGAATTAGGTCAAATTTGCTTACGTCCGTAGCCACGGACCAAAAGTCCGAGACCACGGACCCCAGTTACCTAAATATGCAGAAAAGTCGAAATTGAAGGAAAACAAAAATTTGCAAAGTCCGGGGCCACGGACAGGCTGTCCGTGGGCCCGGACATCGTTAGAAAAACCTAAGTTTTGAATTTTTAAATCCCGCCGCCGTCCGTGGGTGTCCGTGGTCTCGGACAACGCGTCCGAGGTCCCGGACCATAGGTCCGAGGTCACGGACCACCCACGGACAGGGGTTTTCAGAAGGTTCCCGAGGGTGTTTTGAGCTCAAATTTTATGGGTGTGTAGCCTGAAAGATTTACAAGTCGTTAGTGATTGAAGGTTTTCAATTTGAACTCGAATTAAGCACGAAACTTGTAAACAAGTTATTGGACAGAAGCTTAAACAAACGTCAATACAGAAGCGTAAACAGGTTGGTTTGAACCCAAACTTTGACAGAGAGTTAACAAGGTCGTGGGGAATCAGAAAAGTGGGATTGTAACCTGTTTTACCTTCGAATTCAAGATGATTCTTCACGTTGGGATTCTTCGGAGGCTCCGATGATGCCGGTTCCGGATTGAGTTCGACCCGGGCTTCTGGTTGTTGATTGTTGATGATGTTCTTCACGATTTGGAGGTGGTTTGGTTGATGTTTGATGATTGTTGATGTGTTAGGAGTTGAAAAGTGTGTTTAGGTGGTGATTTCGAGAGATTTTTGATGTGATTTTGGTGCTTGGATGTGTAAAAACGTGAGGAGAATGAGACGGCTAGGTTTTCTGGTTGCTTAGGGTTCTTGAGGTTCTGATTTGATCATGGGATAAGGTTCCTTATATAGGCTTCCTTAAAGATAGAAAAATCCGGTAAAAACCGAGATTTACCGACGTTTTAGCTCAAGGGCTTCCAAAAGGAATTTGATTATAAAATTTTACACATGGGTAAAGGATGATATTTCTGATTTTTCTAAAGTGGAATCGAATTTTTTGGATATTGGGATATTTTTAAATTCAATTTCCCGTCAGATTCAATCAGAAATTGCTAGAAAATTATTGGAAATTCGAAAAATCAAAATTCCAACGCCATTATGCTTCAAATGTCATCCTTTATCATGGGTTAAATTTCAAAGCATTTTGAATTGATTTGACCCTTATTTGGAGGAGAGAGAAAGCCTATAGGGGGCTTAGGAGCCTTGAAAAATTACGAAAATGCCCCTGGAGATGACTAAGCTGTCCCTAGTACTCTGAAACGTGCCGATCGAACTGGGAACCCTTGCTACTAGCCTATTAGTAGAGACTTTCCTCCGGGGGGGTTGAAATTTTGGGTATAACAGATTGCCCCCCGTCAACTAGGCTTTGTAATGAAGATGAAAAGACTAGTTGATGCTTGAGTGATACCCCAAAATTCTGGATCCTAAAAGACCTCGTATGCCATTTGAAATCTAGCAAGTTGTGTCGAGCTATTCTAAGGCGCTGACTACCTAAGGTGATGAAAATGATGTCAAGTTATTCTAAGGCGTTGACTACCTAAAATGATGAAAATGGAATGTAATGCCAAGCGATTCTAAGGCGTCGACTACCTGAAAGATGAAGTAATGTCAAGCGATTCTAAGGCGTTGACAACCTAAAAGATGAAGTAATGTCAAGCGATTCTAAGGCGTTGACTACCTATAAAGGAATGAAGTACGCTGAGCATTCTAAGGTGTCGGGGAACCTGAAAGTGAATGGAATACACCGAGCATTATAAGGTGTCGGGAACCGGGAATACGCCGAGCATTATAAGGTGTCGGGAACCTGAAAGTGAATGAAATACGCCGAGCATTATAAGGTGTCGGGAACCTGGAATACGCCGAGCATTATAAGGTGTCGGGAACCTGAAAGTGAATGAAATACGCCGAGCATTATAAGGTGTCGGGAACCTGAGACTGAATGGGGTACGCCGAGCATTATAAGGTGTCGGGAACCTGAATTGAATGGATTACGCCGAGCATTATAAGGTGTCGGGAACCTGAATTGAATGATTACGCCGAGCATTATAAGGTGTCGGGAACCTAAGTTGAACGGAATACGCCGAGCATTATAAGGTGTCGGGAACCTGAAATTGAATGGATTACGCCGAGCATTATAAGGTGTCGGGAACCATAAGTTGAACGGAATACGCCGAGCATTATAGGTGTCGGGAACCTGAATACGCCGAGCATTATAAGGTGTCGGGAACCTGGAATGAAATACGCCGAGCATTATAAGGTGTCGGGAACCTGAGATTGAATGGATACACCGAGCATTATAAGGTGTCGGGAACCTGGAAAGAGACGTAATGAGATCGATGTGATGTGTGCCTAAATTGACGGATGTAGGGTAGGACCTATGGGTGCCCAAGTGGAATGGTAGGAAACTGGGTTTATGACGAGCCTGAGGTTGAGTTCATCTATTCTGGTGGATCTGAACCTTCGGCTGAGAATCTGTATCTCTGATCGGGTGAGAATCTGTATCTCTGAGGAATCTGTATCTTCGGGGCGAGAATCTGTATCTCTGAAGAATCTGTATCTTCAGGGCGAGAATCTGTATCTCTGAAGAATCTGTATCTTCGGGGCGAGAATCTATATCTCTGAAGAATCTGTATCTTCGGGGCGAGAATCTGTATCTCTGAAGAATCTGTATCTTCAGGGCGAGAATCTGTATCTCTGAAGAATCTGTATCTTCGGGGCGAGAATCTGTATCTCTGAAGAATCTGTATCTTCGGCGAATCTGTATCTCTGAATTGTGACGAGGAGTCTCATACGAATAGATGCAATGGTCATGATGAAAGTTGATTATGAAAGTGCCAAACGTGGCAATGAGGATGTGCATGTCAAAATACGATCAAGGTGTATGTAGGAAATTTGTCCAAAACAAGAAACCGTTGGAAAATGTGCCAAACATGGCAATGTTAAGGATCAAAAATTGTCCAAAGCAAGACATTTCTAGAAAGTGTGCCAAATGTGGCCATGATGAGGTTTATGAAACCGAAGTGTTTAGAGGAAAGTTGTTCAAGACAAGAAATTTGTTGAAAGAGGTGCCAAACGTGGCAGTGTTTGAAGAAAATTCTGTTTACTGAAAAGGAAAGTGAAATTATCATTTCCTGACCATAGATTTCAGACTTGTAATTTATCTCCTAGGAGATGAACATGCCATCGGTGGGGGTATGGTGTATGATGTAAAGGTAAGGACTTATGTGGGCCTGTGTAGCGGTTTGGGCTTTGTGTGGTGTATGGTGTGAAAGTAAGGGCTTATGTGGGCCTGTGGTGTTTGATGTGCAAGTAAGGGCTTTTGTGGGCCTGTGTAGTGATGGTGTGGAGGTAAGGGCTTATGTGGGCCTGAGGTGTTTGACGTGGAGTAAGGGCTTATATGTGCCTGCGGTGGAATGGTGGTGGTGATGTTTGAGCTCTGGGTTCCAATTGGTGTTGTCATAGCAATTGTTGGAACCAACAATTGCCCCCAGTATTTTCCTTAAGACAATCTGAGCTAGAGTTCATGGCAATCGATCGGAACGATCGATTGCCCCCAGTATTTTCTTTTATTAAACGTGCAAACGAGTCTCGTCCTCACAGGGTCAAGGCTTATGTTTTTATGTGGTGCTTCCTAACCTACACTCGGCGTGTTTGGCGTTTGCACTCGTTCCTCACCTACGGTCACAACTTCTAGACCATTGAATTCGATATTTGATGAATTTACGCATTCGATCTGTTACTTTCACGTAATTGGACACACAACTATCAAGTCGGAAGTCTTTAAAGCTTATAATGTGGCTATGGGGTGTGATGAATGACAACAGGACGACGGAGGAATGTTTAGGATATGTGGAGCTATAAGGGTGACCAAAGCTGCAACTTGCACCTTCTCCCGGACTTGCTTTTTTGTCTTGAAGTCGTTTGGCTACTTCGTGATGACTTCGCTTGTGAGCTTGGAATTTTGGACCTTTGAATTGTTCCTTGCACCTCTCTCTCTTTCTTCTGATTTTGGATTACTTCGAGGCTTTCCAGGTTTGCCTTTCTTTGAATCTCTTTTCCTTCGGGGTTCTTGTGTTTCCCGTTTTTGAACTTTGAGAGCTGTTTTTGATGTTAGCTCATTTGGATCCTGTGCCACTTTGGGGCCATTTGCGGATCACTCCGTCACGCTGGTAGCAGTTCTGCTTCTTTGGACTTGTGAAGTTGCTGTTCGGAAGTCGGGCTCCTTGCATCCTTTGGTCACCGGGTCGGGTATTCATCATTGGCTGGCCTATTCTGTGGAGTTTGAAGTGTTGTAAAAGAGGTCATATATCAAAAGCTCAGCGGGGGTGCCTAGGGTGTGATGTCAGGGTTCACAAGCTTTTGGATGTGTGGTGATGTACCTAGGTGCTTCGTCATCCCTAATAGTTGTGTATCCTTTCTTTGTTACTTTTCGCAGGTCTAAGTGTAAATCTACAAATTATCTCCTTCGGTCGGAGTTACGCCGTTTACCTCACCTTTGAATGTGGTCTCACCGGAGTCGTGTAAAAATGACACGCTCGTTCGCTCATGGTTTTTCCGCTCAAGACATTCTCGTGAGATTTTCACTCCGAAACTCGTTCGCACATTTAAACAAAAGATAAATGATGACGAACTTAAACTTAGATTGCCCCTAGTATTGATTTTGGGGTTTGTGACAACAATTCAATAGATGTGGACCTTGAACCTCTTTGGGGGTTATTTGGATGTTTTGGGATAAGCTGTGGGGTTTGGTAAGGCATGCTCAAAACTTCAGAAACAAAATACAAGTCTTTGTATTCCATTGTCGGGAGATAATTAATTCATGAACCATTTTCAACAAAACCTTCTCTCTTTTTTTGTGTTATCATTTAGACTTGAAAAAGTCATCCATTTGCGAACATGAGGGGGAAGATGATTTAACAAGATCGATGCTTCTTATTAGTGGTTTGAAAACGATCATTCTTTGAAAAACATGAGAGGTGCATTTGAAAGATGAGTGTTATGGCAGGTTATGCAGTAGAATGCATAGGAACCCTAAAATTTCTGTTGAATCGAAATCCTGCTGAACCGTCTGAAGTCGGCATGCTGAAGACTCGAGCTCTTGACCGCTGGGATGTCGCTAAGATGACTGTGATCGTCTTCTTCTTGGACTCTTAGTAGGCTCCTAGGAATGCCTATGAATGACGCATGAGACACTTGGGCCTGGATGTGAGGTGCATGGGTTGAAACGGTTTCATGAATGTGGATTAGGCACTCGGGCCTGGATGATTTTTATGGATGTGGATAGGCACTCGGGCCGGAATGAGGATGCGGCACTGGGGCCAGAACATGTTGCGAGACTGTGGCACTTGGGCCGGAATGTTTAGAATATGTGGCACTTGGGCCAGAAAGTATTTGAAAGCGTGGCGCTTGGGCCAAAAAGTGTTTGAGGATGTGGCGCTTGGGCCAGAATGTGCTTGGGAAGGTGGCACTTGGGTCGGAATGATTTGGGAATGTGGCTCTTGGGCCAAAATGATTTGGGGTTGAAGTAAGACATATGGGCCAGAGGGACTTCTTCACTAGAATGGATGTACGGGCCTGAATGCGCTTAATCTGGTAGCGAAGCAAACAGGCCGAAGGAAGCCTCATGGACTATGGATGGGCCACTGGGCTGAGGGAGAAATCTTGAAGCCTAAGATTCGTTTGACGTTCTTGTTGGGGCCCTAAGGCCAGAAGCTGGAATGAATTATACAAACTATCTTGAATTCAAATGTTTTATGCTATGGGCCGAAATTCTGGAATGAAAGTGAAATCCGTGGGCCAAAACTATGAATTGGCCTGTGGGCCCAGATGAAATGAGTTGTGAGTGTGGTACTACCCGGAATGTTTTGAGAATTTGGTACCTGATCGCTAGAATGTGTTTGGGCTAGAAATAGGGCGCATGGGCCGAAATGATTTTTAAACCATGTCCTAGATGTGAATTGGAATTTGGGCCGAGTAATTCTGATTGGGCCTAAAAGATGGTACCTATATCTAGGATTTTGGGCCAAAGCCCAAGTGGAAAGTCTTCCTAGACTAGAATAAACCTTGAAATGGAAAGGCCCGACGGATTTTCATGAACTGCTTTAGGTGGATTTGTTTTTCCTGGGCCAAGAACTAAATTGATAATTCGAATTGGGCCGAAAGAGAGAAATCACCTAAGTCTAAACTTTTGGGCCGAAGCCCGAACAAACAATTCATTCATTCAAACCAAACAGGGCCTTTGGGGCCGCCAACAATAAAACCGTAAGTTCGGGATGGGCTGAGTTGATATAGGAAAAGTTCCTATCAGTTCCTAGGCCGGGTAGTGGGCCGATCATACAAGCAGACAAAGCCCACGCAAGTTCAACATGTCCTCACTTGACGCTTATCCAATTCGGGTATGGATCGATCCGGAGAGATGCTTGGGGCATGGGCCCAGGTCACCACAAAGGAATAGGGCTTGCGCGCTATTCTCTTTGGGCTTCCCCACTCTTTTCACATCACCTAAAGGTGTGCGTCTACGGTCGGGTCTTTGACTGACCAAACAATGGGCTAGGTAAGGGCACTGTCAGGAAAACGCTTGGGGCTAAGGCCCAGGTATTAAGGGGATGTGGTTAGACGACATCCTCCTCTTTTCCCCCGCTTATTCACATCACCTAAAAGGTGTGAGTCCCTGACAGGGGACCCCAGATGGGTCCCGGGGTGAAATCGGTTTGTGTGGACCCTCGCTCTCATATGATGCAGAGGTGCAGGGAATTTAAATTGCGCACAAAGGTAAACAAACAATGTAATAAAAGCCATAAACATTTTCGAGTTAAGCCCTCTTTCTTAAAATTAAACAAGTTAATATTAAGAAGTTTGTCCCCAGCAGAGTCGCCAGTCTGTGAGCCTCGATTTTAAACCCTATCCTATGTTGATTAAATTGATTAGGATCTACCGGGTTTTAGGTCCACTTATAACCTAAGATTAATAACTATGTCATATAACAATAATTATTAAAACCTAAGCTAGCTCACTGGAACCTATTATGAGTCGCCACCTAATTTTAACCTAGGATAAATTAGGAAAGGAAAGTTCTGGTTCGGGGGCTTGGTATTCGACTTATTTAGGGTTCAATTACTTTCATTACCCTCAAGAGTCGTTTTTCCTCTACTTAGTTTATTTACGGCTTATTACGAGTCGTTTTAACCTAAGTGCGCAAGCTTCTGTTTTTTTTTGTGTTTTTTAGCGTTTTTTGACAGAAAATTAAAGTGAAATTGAAAGCTACCTAAACTAGGGTTTCGGAGGCAGAATTAGGTCAAATTTTGCTTACGTCCGTAGCCACGGACCAAAAGTCCGAGACCACGGACCCCAGTTAACCTAAATATGCAGAAAAGTCGAAATTGAAGGAAAACAAAAATTTGCAAAGTCCGGGGCCACGGACAGGCTGTCCGTGGGCCCGGACATCGTTAGAAAAACCTAAGTTTTGAATTTTTAAATCCCGCCGCCGTCCGTGGGTGTCCGTGGTCTCGGACAACGCGTCCGAGGTCCCGGACCATAGGTCCGAGGTCACGGACCACCCACGGACAGGGGTTTTCAGAAGGTTCCCGAGGGTGTTTTGAGCTCAAATTTTATGTGTGTAGCCTGAAAGATTTACAAGTCGTTAGTGATTGAAGGTTTTCAATTTGAACTCGAATTAAGCACGAAACTTTGTAAACAAGTTATTGGACAGAAGCTTAAACAAACGTCAATACAGAAGCGTAAACAGGTTGGTTTGAACCCAAACTTTGACAGAGAGTTAACAAGGTCGTGGGGAATCAGAAAAGTGGGATTGTAACCTGTTTTACCTTCGAATTCAAGATGATTCTTCACGTTGGGATTCTTCGGAGGCTCCGATGATGCCGGTTCCGGATTGAGTTCGACCCGGGCTTCTGGTTGTTGATTGTTGATGATGTTCTTCACGATTTGGAGGTGGTTTGGTTGATGTTTGATGATTGTTGATGTGTTAGGAGTTGAAAAGTGTGTTTAGGTGGTGATTTCGAGAGATTTTTGATGTGATTTTGGTGCTTGGATGTGTAAAAACGTGAGGAGAATGAGACGGCTAGGTTTTCTGGTTGCTTAGGGTTCTTGAGGTTCTGATTTGATCATGGGATAAGGTTCCTTATATAGGCTTCCTTAAAGATAGAAAAATCCGGTAAAAACCGAGATTTACCGACGTTTTAGCTCAAGGGCTTCCAAAAGGAATTTGATTATAAAATTTTACACATGGGTAAAGGATGATATTTCTGATTTTTCTAAAGTGGAATCGAATTTTTTGGATATTGGGATATTTTTAAATTCAATTTCCCGTCAGATTCAATCAGAAATTGCTAGAAAATTATTGGAAATTCGAAAAATCAAAATTCCAACGCCATTATGCTTCAAATGTCATCCTTTATCATGGGTTAAAATTTCAAAGCATTTTGAATTGATTTGACCCTTATTTGGAGGAGAGAGAAAGCCTATAGGGGGCTTAGGAGCCTTGAAAATTACGAAAATGCCCCTGGAGATGACTAAGCTGTCCCTAGTACTCTGAAACGTGCCGATCGAACTGGGAACCCTTGCTACTAGCCTATTAGTAGAGACTTTCCTCCGGGGGGTTGAAATTTTGGGTATAACACCTTCTCTACGTCCCACACTTTTTGAGTGAACCCTGTACGCTCATCATAAACCTTACAATCCGAAGAGGAGAATAGTAACCAAATTAACTATCACAAATTTTGAGAGATGCTTAATAACTATGTGGAGTCCAGTGACCAATGACTCCATCATTTAATCTTGAGGGGTTTACTACGGATCCACTCCCACGATTTAACCCTGGTTGTTGTTTCCAAAAGTAACCTTACCTCTTGGTAGGATGAAAGCGAATGAATTGATTTGGTCTCCAGTCATGTGACGAGAGCATCCACTATCCAAGTACCAGCTGTCTCCATTCGCCTTCACCTACAAAAGAACAAATCATTTGTTAGATTTGGGAACCCAGATGTACTTGGGTCCCTTTTCGAGCCAGACTGTTTCAATTTTTCTCGTGCTTCAAGTATCAATTGAACACGTTTAACATTAAAGGAGAGATCTCTGTTCATTTATCGCATGCACTCCCGATGTCCAAGACTCCCGCAGTAGCCACAAATTTTGGTTGGTGGAAGATTGACGTATTTCTGTTGTCCTTTCCACCAGGAGTCGAATTTTTCTTTTTCTTGATATCGCTTGGCTCTGTTGTCAGATTTGGACAAATTCTTGGAATGTCGAACTTACCTTTTGCCACTTGGGCGTGGACGGAGTAAGTCGAGCTCCGGATTGTTGATTCACAATCTGTTTAGAGAGTTGTTCGACTTTAGAGCGAAGAGCATCTCGATCTTGGCTAATTTCTTTGATTTGGAGTTGGCCCACTCAGGTAGTTCGGAGGAGGTGACTTGTTTGATAAACTTGACTGGCTTAAGGGAAAGAGCGTGTTCCTTTTCTTTCAGTTTTTGAGTGAGATTTTTGATAGTGGTGTTCAAGGATATGTTTTTGGATTCAGAAGCATTAAGATCATTTTGGAGAGAACAACACTTATCAGTGAAGATGGTGAGGTCTTGTTTAAGAGAGTCGATCAGGGTGAGAGACTCTTTCTGGTCACCCTGTCTGAATTGAGTTTGTTCTAAGGTATCATGAAGTTCCTTTTGAAGGGAATCGACATGACGCCTTGAATCTTGTAGATCTAACCTTAGAGAGCAAGAGATGGTTTTGTGTTCCTCAGCTTCGTCTCTTAAGGCATACATAAGACTTTTTGATATTTCGAGCTCCTCTGTTAACTCAGAAATTTTGCTGTTGAGACTTGCTTTGAGAGAGTTTGTCTCCGAGGCAATTTTAGCAATTAATGTCATAAATCCCATAGGAGAAATACGGTAAAGGTCTGTTTCAAGGTGGGAACGCGTTACCTCATTATCAGGGATCATGGACTCTGTCGTATCATGTGCCATGAGACATACTAAGCCGCTGGACTCTGTGTCTGGATCGTCGGAATCTGAATCACCCCAGCCGACAGCTGCCATCAGCGATCTCCCTTGAGGTTTTCCATACTGATTCTTGAGTAGAGGACATTCCTTTTGAAGTGACCGGGTTTGTTGCAGTTAAAGCAAGTTACAGAGTTGAAGGATTGTTTGGAAGGGTTTGAGAACGACCGATTCTGACGATTTGGTTGGTTACGCATGAATTTTCGGAAGTTCTTAACTATGAAGACGAAGTCTTCCATGGTCTCAGCCTCACCTTTCTTCTTCAACAATAATATCTACCAGCTCTGCCCTAGCTTGTCTGATTTGGGTGTCAGCGACATGGGCTCCTTCTTGAGTGAACTGAGTTGAATTAACCTGCAAGGCTTGGTCATTCAAAGTAGTAGACTTACTAGATGAGGGAGAAGAAGTGATACCACACTTCTTTCGAACATTCTTCTTGTATTTATCTACAGATTGTAGATAGGAACCTAGGTCTTGACAGCTCCATTTGGATAAATCCTTGCATGCTTTGGTAGAGATTACCGTTTCTGCCCATTCTTCTCTCAGACTGTCCAGCAACTTGTGCAAGACACTCTCTCTATCTGGCAAGATGCTGACTTCCTGCATAGTAGTGGTTAGTAAATAGAAACGATCAAGCACTTCTTCTAGAGACTCACCGGTTTTCTGTAGGAAATTTTCATAGTCCATTCGAAGTTCTTGAGCTTTGCATTTCTTCAGCTCAGTGACTCCTTCGTGAGTTGCTTGAAGGAGTGTCCAGATCTCATTAGCGGACTTACAGTGGTTGACTCTCCTTTGTTCTGGGATGGACAGGCAAGTATATATTGCGCGTGATGCTTGACGATTCAGCTCGTACCTCTTGCGATCTGCAGCAGTCCATGTGGATCGGTCTGGATTGACTGCAAGATCTCCTCCAGTGACTATTTCCCAAAGCTCGGAGTTGACAGACTCGATGTGTTGCTCGATCTCGTTTTTCCAGTGGTCGTAGTTGGTGGAGGTGAGTCTGGGATGCTCAAAGTGCATTTTGTTTTGTTTTTTGATTGGCAAAGAGGTCTGCCATTGCTTCGTTGATTGACCGTTAGCCTAAGCAAGGCTCTGATACCACGTGTAGGATCGGGTGGCTAACTCAAACCAACCCAAGTGTGAGTCTAAGAGTTGGTTTGACTCAATCAGCCCTCGAAGTGAGAAACACTCTGTGATGTAGAGGCACTCAATCGAATAAACTAAACTAATGAAGCGGAGGACTTTAGCGGTAATTGTAGCGAAACAATGTAAAGAGAGAAGGACTCTATGGAACTCAGCAGGATACACAAATAAGCTATTTCATTTCCTGGTCAAATAAAATAACTTACAAATGCCCACTAAGTAGAAGAGATCTACTTAGCGGTTTTCACTCACTTACCCAACACACTCTCTAATCAGAACAATGGTAAGTGTAATGAAACTAGGGACTTCCTAGGTAGAGTCTATCTTAAGGTGCTAACTGACTAAGTACGTATTCTCTCTCCTCTTTGGCTTACAATGCGATTCTCTTTTTCTCTCTAAGCTCTGAAAATAATACTCAATGAAAGCACACAGAAAACTATCTATTACATGTCTTATTTATACTCTAAGTGTAGCAGCCAATCGAAGGAGTTAGTTCCGAAAATACCGGAACTAACTTAGTGGGCAACTTCCAACGGCTCTTACTTGGTCTTCTTACTTGGGCCGCGATCTTCGGTGTTGAGGAAGAGCTTTGTGACCGTTGAGGCGCTTAATGTGCTCCGAGTTGACTCCTGATTTTTCGCAACAGCATGGCAGACTCTGTGGAGTCTTCTTTGTTGCGCGGACTCCATCGCAGAGGCTCAGTCTTTGTGTCTGTCAAATGATGCTCGACTCTGTCGCAGTGAAAGGCTATCTCTGCAACACTCCGATGTCCCAACATGTTTAATTTTAAGTGTGGGGTAGGGAAACACCTTAAGTTATCACTTCAGGCCACTAGTTTCTGATTGTTTTCAGGTGATAAAAAAATATGCTTCTCTAATGCCTATAAATGTGAATTTTGGGTGAAATATCTGTGGAAGTTTAAAATTGAGCCTGATGACAACCTTAAAAATCTTTCTGCTTAAAAGTTGTCAATCAGGAATTGTTTTTCTTAAATTTACGTACTCTATTTTCACTGAAATTTGATGGATTGGCTGATTGTGGAGACTAAATGCGTTTATCTTTGGATCTTGGGAATGATATGAATGTTTGGAATGAAAGGATAAGGCAAGGTACTCCTCTGATCAAAAATTTCCTGAACCGAATCAGGCCTCTTTTATCTGGTTATCAAGTCCTCGGGGTGCTTTATCACCTATCTACTTAAGATCTCGTGATTTGGGATAGTTGGCCCAAAGCCGTTACATGGATAAAGAGAAAAGTCTGGGCGAAGGAACAACTATGCAATTAATTAAGTAAATCGTTTGTTTTTATTTTTTGACGAAGAAAAGTTTTTGCATACGAAATATTTAATTGCAGTTTTTAGTTTTTGATCATGGGTGCGTGGTGTTGAAAGGTATTGCGGAATAAGGCATTACTTCACACCCCTTGTCATCCAAAGGATAATGGAAAGAAATTGGTGGAAGGTCCTAAGCTAATATGTGTTTCAGTTTCTACAATTCAGTTTATTCATGATTTTATTAAATTATTCTTTATTCACTATTTGTGAAAACTGACAGTTTAGAGCAGATTGATTTTTCTGATTGTCATTTTGCTTGTTTTCCTTCCACTTATGTTTGATCTTGGAGGTTAATGTTTCGGTTTGGAGCAGTTATATTCTTTATTTGCTCGAGGATAAGCAAAAGCTAAGTGTGGGGTAGTTGATAAGTGCGGAATTTATATATATTTATATGCTTTATTGTTTATTAATCTAAGCTTTAATGTTATATATTTTTCCACTTAAGTGCTTAAATATGTTAAATGTTAAAATTATTTCTCACATATATTTTTTTTATAATTAATAACTATATATATATAACCTCGGAAGAGAAAGGAGTATACAAACATACACATGACATATCATTACTGGGGAGTAGTAGCACGTGAGCATTTGGTTTTGGAAATAGTCAATCATGCATGAACAACATGTACGTGAAGAATTAATAATACCCTCACCTATCAGCCATGGACACCACATTGGTCATTAATGACCCACGGCCCATCATCATCCACACCATTGGGCTGGAGCTACTTACGTACACATCTGCAATACATGGATCATATTTCATGTTGGGCTGCAGAATGATTAAATTCATGATCGATATCATACCTACGCGGAATTAATATCGGAATTATATATCGATCTTGAGAGCCTCAGTCACATGACATACAAATTGATACGACGAACACAATACAGAATTCGGAAGAACCCTAGCCGCGAGTTACAGAGCCCTAGCAGACGCGCAGGTCAGACAGAGAGAGTTTGAGACAGAGTCAGGAAACATCAGTCAGTTTTGACAGACCGGAGCAGAAGACAGAAACTGAATTCGTCATCGTTCTTCAATTAGATGACGTTTTCTAATCTCTTAACAGTGTTATTATTTCTTTGTCTCTGATGTATGTGTAGTTTGTTAGAATTCTGTTTTACTATGGACAATTAGTTTATTATTTTACTTCCTGAGTTGTTAATATAAATTCTATTCAGATTGTAGTTTTATTCCTAGTTTAATATTGAATTCTCTTGTGATTAATTATTGCTTGAGTTTATTTGGTATGAATTGCTTATAAGTGAGAACTGTGGCGTTCATTAGACCATATGAATATTACCAGTGAAACTACAGATATCAATTCGTGGGGATTAGCTGACTAGAAACAAGATGAACCATTAATGCTACTAGTTAATTTGTAAATTTGTAACGAGAGTTAGGATTTGGGAATTGCTAGTAAAGATCTATCTTGCAGGAGACCGGTTTTAGATTAATTTAGATCTGAGGTTGCAATCTAGAATATAGAAAACACTAAGGAAGGGAATTGATAAACTAGGGAGAAATAGTAAACCAGGATTCGCCCTTTTAGATTTGTTAGAGAAACACTTTTATTTGTTTTTAGTTTATTAACTCATTTAATTTCTGCATTCAAACTCCCAATTTATTATTGTTATTTTTCTTTAGTTTTTAGTAGTTAGATTAAAGACTTAAACTAGACACAACCTCCTTTGGTTCGATGACCTAGAGAATACTACCTAGGAAAACTTGCTACGACAGACGAGTACACTTGCTGAATATACGTTTATACCGTATAGTTGGATTAACAAACCGGGCTCCAAAAGTTCACCGTCGTGGGTAGTGTATGATGGTATGATCACGGAGGAGGACTGGAAGATATTCTACGACCATCGCCAGACTGAAGAGTGGAAGGTACTTTTACAATTATTTTTTCTTAATTATTTAAGGAATAAAATTTAACAAATATTTTTATTATTATGTATAACTTACAAATATACAAATTTTGTAACAGTTACACCAAGAACGAGTGAAATACCCCAAACCTAGTTATGTTGTTTAAACACTTAAATAAAGTGTAGTAAGACAAAAAGAGTCCTAGAAGTATTAGTAAGCAATTTAAACCTTAGGAAACACAAAATGTGTTTTAAGGTCAATAAGAGCCAAATGTGCTCTAAGCTTGGGATAAGCTTGGTTAAGACCTAATGAACTTACCAAGACCTTATTTATATACTAATGAACATATTAAACCAATTAGCAAAGAAAACCAAGCTTGAAAACAAGTTAAAACATAAAATGTGCTTTAAGGAGTCTTAAAGCACATTTTTGAAAAATTGTCTTGTAATGAGTTTTGAATGGCTAAATGTCCATCATTACTCTTTAATTAACATGTGTACTATATAGTATCACATTTGGAAGTCTATATCAATGGGAAATCAAAAATTTCACTTCTATGTGCCTTGTTTTTATGAATAGTAACTTTAATAAGCTAGTTTGTAACATAGGTTATTATAAGTTATTAAATTGACAAATAAAGACTAAAATACCCCTTATGTAATAAAGGGGGACCGGTTTTCTTATGGGATGACTCATCCCCTTGTTAATTTGATAAGATAGAAAAATAGATAAAGTAAATCACTATTTACTTTACTTAAATATCTAAACAAACTCACTTATCTTCATTCTCTCATTCTCTTCATTTCCCACCGTCTCCACTCATCTTCTTGCTCTCTCACGGTTTGCTACAACACACCATCAAACACCAACTTCCATTGTCATTATCTCCTAGCTCACTTAACCAAATCAAAAACTAACACCACCATTCTCTTCCTCTCATCAAGCTCTTCATTCCTATCTTCTCCAAACTTCAAGACCACCATTTCGGTGCCATGGAGTTCCACCATTGAAGGAGCTTGAGCTTATATTTCTACATATTATTGATCTCCTTTGCTTCTAGGTAAGGAATCTCAAAGAAAAAATAATGTTTCTTCCATGTCTTTATCTTGACCGAAAATCACTCTTAATGGTGCCCTTATGTTGCTTTGTTCTAGCTTCATTCCAACCTTTCATGGACTAGGTGGAGTCCTCTCTTGACACATATCTAAACTCTCTTCAAGTTTCAAGGTAAAACAATCATCTAAATGTTCTAAGACAATATGTGTATTTACTGTATATTATTAACTTGTTCCTAGGTGAGATCGAAGGTGATTGGATAGGTTTAGGTTGTTAAATATGTAAATAAAAAAAGAGGAGATCAATGGAACGAGTTCACGACATCTGGTGTGTGTTGAAAAAGGAGATGGAGCGCTTAGTGATGTACAGTGACAGATTGGACATCAAGTACCTAGAAGGGGTCAATAAATTTTGCAAAGTCCTTGTTGACAATCTTAAACCAAGGGATAAGGGATATGTTCGATGTCCTTGTGTTGATTGCAAGAACGACTTCAAATACCGAGGTATGGACAAGATTAAGGATCATCTGATTCGCGAAGCGTTTACAGAAGATTACGAAGCCATAAAAATACTGCATGGTCAACATTCAGTACAAGTGTTTGAATGTGCTGATAACGTCGTTGCAGAACAATCAGAAATGGATGCTTCACACGATTTTGGGGATACTCAAGATGATTCACTAGTTAGTGATTCAGATGAGGAGGACCTAATGCAATGATGGAAGATGTTGAACAGCATTTTTCCAACAAACCCAAATCATTCGAAAATTTGATGCAAGCATCCAAGGAACCGTTATACAGTGGATGTGATACGCAAAAGCAAAACAAATTGAGCGTTGTCCTAAAACTATTCAATCTGAAGGCGAGACATGGATGCAGTGATGTCAGTTTTACAGATCTTTTACAACTGCTGAAGGATGTACTACCAAAGGACAATTTTATACCCACAACAACTTATGAAGCAAAGAAGTTAATGTGTCCGATGGGTATGGAATATAAAAAAATACATGCTTGTCCAAATGGGTGTATGTTGTACTGGAAGGAGAAGAGAATGAGTTGGATGACCATTGCTCTAAATGTGGGGAATCACGATATGTAAAAAAGGGTGAGAGAAACCACATAAGCACTAAAGTGGGTTCTCCTACGAAGGTGTTGTGGTATCTACCGATAATTCCCCGATTCAAACGTTTGTTTGCAGTTCAGAAAGATACTGAGATCCTCCAATGGCATGCTACCCATAGAAAGGATGATGGTAAATTGAGACATCCAGCCTATTCCCCACAATGGAGAAAAATTGATAGAATATACTGATGGAGAAATATGTGACTACTTCTACCACTTAGGCAGTGTACCTAATCGTTTTGCGGGATAGTGGATTCGTGGGGTTGTCGTACTCTTGGGGACCTCGCTGTGGATAACTGACAGTGGATTAAATTTACTGAGACTTCTAGTAAATAGATTTTATCGTTTTTTAAGGAGAGAATTAACAGCTAACAAAATAAAAATAGAAATTATAAATCTTTTGGTTTTTGAGAAGCATCCCGGGTTGTTCTGCTCACCTTTTTATCATTATATTATAAAACTTTACCACTTAAGTAATAAACTCAGAAACTATAAATAATTCGTTGACGACTAAATCTAACGAACCCTAACCAGTTGCTAGAACTAGCAGCAGACTAATGCTCTAATCCGGACACAACCAATCGCATAAAGAACAACTTCCATTTGAGACTAATTAACCTATAGGCCGGATCAGGCTTCTAGCTGTTAATCAGGTTTATTCCTATGTCTTGTTTACTATCTCAGCTCTCGCGTGTTGATTAGAAAACTACAAATATTGCTTTAATAATTGATCAGAGAATTAAAGCAGATGAAGGACAAGAATTAAACTATTACTTTAGATAAAATCATAGTGGAAAGCTTAACATAACATAATTATACAAATAGGCTCGCATCCCAAACCTGAGAGGGCTTAAGTTTATTAATTAAACATAACTATATATAAACAACGTTTTAACAAAATAAGAGAAAAGGTAGAGAAAACTCCAGCTAGCCAGTTGACTCTGAATCCTAGCTCCGCCTCTGTATCCACGTCGTCCGTAACTAATTAATGGCAGAGATGTGGTGTGGTGGTAAAACAAATAAAAATGGAGAAAACGGGGAGAAAAGAAATGGATGTGGTCGTACGTGGTGAGCGAGTGTTGGAGTGAGTGCTGTGAGTGAACGAGTGATGGACTGGCGAGGTGGGCTTTGGATTTAAGAAGGGATGATTATAATGAAGAGAGCGTAGTTATTTATAGGAAAGGAGATAAGAAGCAGACAACGGAGCAGCCGGTGCAGTTGGTGAGCAGATCGTGGAGATTTGCAGTCAGAGAGCAGCGGCGTCACGCGTGAGTAAATTAGGCGGCGTCTGTAATTAATGAGGGAGCAGTTCGAGTGCGGCGCCGCGAAGGAAGAAGGAAAAACGGAGAAGAAAACACTGAAATTGGTCTCGTCTCTCGCGCCTCTGTGTCGTGTCCGCTCGATAACAGGCGGACTCCTCTGTCCCGTCCGCTTCTGTGTCCGCGCCTTATTAGGCGGACGCGCCTGTGTTGTCCGCGAGAAAGGAGGCGGTGCTGCTGTCTCTAGTCCGCTCCAAATCAATTGAATTGTTTTATCATGGGACACCAATATTGACTAACATCATGGATTGTCCTTGATTGCCGTGAGATGTGGGTGCTCGTGGTGTGGAGCAGCAGTACGAGAGTGCATGCAAATAATTAATCATGAATGAGCCAAGGATGAGTACGTAATCATTAGATAATGATTCATGAGTGAATTTTGGTGTTGCCTAGCCTCTTGTTGAAATGTGAACGTGATGAATTCATGATATATCTTCTGTTATGCAAAGCCCTCTTCTCCAAACATATATATATTATATATAATTGCGTTGCAAAGCTAGTGAAATGAGGACGCATCCCATGAATTTTATCTGCATTTGACACTAATATATCAAATTCATATCAAAACATAAATCTAGGAAATCATATGATAAGTGAGAAATACGCACAAATTGCTATGAAAATAGGAAGAATTAAGCCCTAAAGTAGATGTATTTCTCGCTATCATATACCACTAGTGCAAAAAGGGTCTTTTTCGGCGGTTTACAACCGCCGAAAATGCTAAAACCACCGCCGAAAAGGGTCTTCCCATATTTTGGCGGTTGTACAACCACAAAAAAAGCAACTATTTTCGGCGGTTCCTAAGTCAAAAACCGCCGAAAAAGACCTATTTCAGAGGCAAAAAATTGTGAAAAAAATGGGGGATTTTCGGCGGTTCCAAGTAGAAACCGCCGAAAATAAACAGTTGTTTTTGATTATTTTCGGGGTTTCTACTTGGAACCGCCGAAAATCCCCCATTTTTTTTTTTGGTTTTTCTCGTTTTCGTTTATAATCCCACATATGTCGCAAAACCTGTTATATGCATCCAAATATGTCCACATATCTCTCTACACCACATGGTGGAGGATCTCATCACTCTTTGTAAGTAAATTGTCAAAAAATCCCAAAAATAATGACACGGCTTACAAATGACCATACACACCACATTTAAAATGGTCACAGACCATACACCACAATTCACATAGTCACAAATGACCATATACATACATAATTGATCAAATGTTCACTAATATACTCATAGTGGTCATTTTTTACAATCTATCTAACCATAAAAGTCTAACGAAAGTTCTACATAACAATTCGAGAACAAAAAGCAAAAATCAAACCAAAGTGATGGAGACGAAATCCGCCCAATCCTCTAGCATCCCGTTGATGGTTTCTGCGTGATATTCTCCAACACTAGGAAAAACCTTTGAAAAACAAAACATAAAATTGGTTAATCATCAAACAATTATATTAGTAATTGAAAAATAAATATAACTTCGATATACCTTTTCTAAATGATCATCCATCTCACCAAATAGGGTGACTATGTCATGCATATACCTCATGACATAATACCCACACTCTGAACCTCCGGGTTGACGTGAACACTTAAACACAGGAAGAACAGAACTAATTATATAAGACATTTATTTGTGATTACAACCCAATCAATAATAAACAAGTAACTGATGACACATTTACCTTCACTGAAGTCCATTGGATGGAAATTTTTGACCTTACACCAAGCTCTGCAAGCAAAACACCTTGATACCAACTGCATAATTATTATCATCAACATATATACATTAATTAAATTAGGATATCCATTCATAATAAAATTAAATTAAAGGAGTTGAAATACATAAAGAATTGCTTCATAATGTACTTACACGCTAAGTTGTGGCTTTATCTTGATGTCTCTTGGATTTCCGGTTTGCAACGGATCAAGAAATAGTATCCGCGAACGATCCAGACACAACACCAGTAAAACCCAATGGCCACTGTGTAATACCAAAACACTCACATGTCATTATAATGCATGTGTGCACAGATAACTACAACACTTATTCAAATTAAAATGATAAACATAAGTTAATACTTTTTGATAAGGTAGCATAAGATTTTCTTCCTCGCTCTGATGCTGTTAGTCAACGCACGCTGTATGTACACCCTACAACCTTCTGCATCGAACTTCAGAGCAGTGAATGATGCTCTTTCAGGACACAAAAATCCATACTTGGTAAGGCAAAAGATTGCATTTTGTCATTCAAAAACCTGTTCATAAATAAGAAGACATAAAATTAATCAACATTGCTTCAGAACATCAATTTATAACTTAATTATAAAACAAAACTAATACTTACAGAATAAATGAATGCATCACTGCAACAGGCACCCAATCAAATCGTATGATGTCCTTAACATCAGTCGTATACATGTGGATTTCTACAGATCGTCCGTAGTGAAGAAGGTCATCGTCAAAGTGAGTAGGATAGAATTTCTGCCATCTGGGAAGTCGCGGATTAGATCATGCAAGCTTTCATGTTTGGCCCCAAGCGTGCATATACGGAATCGTCCACCAAATTTTCTCTTTCTACAACATTGGTGGATGCTCTGTATTCAGAAGATCCAATCTTTGACTTCTTTTTCTCAGGAGATCCAGATTTCTTTCTTAATGCCTATTTACAACCGACATTCAATACTAGTCATGAACTGAGCATCCACACATACTATATTCATGTAATGAACAATAATAACTACACTAGTGGTTAGTATTAGACATACCTTCACACACTTCTTAATCAGGCGAATGGGCCACTGAACGAATGCACCCTTTGCAGACCGAACTGTGCTGTACTCCTCCGTAGGTACAGGGAGTGGTAGATCAGGAACCTCATAAATCGGTTCGTCACAGAGACTCTCCCGTGATACGGCTTCAGTGGTATTCCATGGGTCACGTCATTAGGGCCTGATTGGTACACCCTTCCTTCCGCGACACATATTTCTTCATTGTTGTGTGGAAGCAGGAGGTTACAGTTCCACGGGTCCTACAATTTCATCAGATTAGTAGATGTTGAACTAAAAATATGTAATAAAACATATGACAACTAATAGAACAGTTAAAGGTATAAAAAATTACCTGTACATAAGCGTAAGGATACTGGTCATTGGAATCCACACTTGTGTACACTCCACCAGGAGTAGGGTCAGAATATCTTGGAGGAACATATGGCTGGGATGCATGACTGCCTTGACGTATTTCATCAAAGACCTCCTTCTTCCACTGCTCTCTCTTTCATTCATTAATGGCACGCATGTGCTGCTCGTAAGAAATTGTTTCTCCTTGAGTACTCCCTTTCCTTGACCCGGGGTTACCAAAAAATTTTCTTATCCCTATGTTAACACCCCCTAACCCCACGCTCGCCTGGATGATCTTTCTTTCCAAGTGCACGAGACAACTGGTCATCATGTCGATCAGGTACCCAAGTCCCTTGGGTAACTTGTTCATTCAGCTCATCCTTTATAATGAAATGTAGAAAGCAGTTAATTATAATTTTTAAGATGATAAAATAAATTTGTCAAAAAATTTGAAAGTAAGAAAAGTACTTACCATCTTATCAACAATTTCCTTCGTCTTCTCGAAGGGATATAACATCTCCAGTTTTCGGGTCTTTCTTAGTACGTGAAAGCTTCCAAAACGTACCCCGTAGCTGGTGCTCATCAAGAGTGCTCATATCTGATGGCAACTCTCCTTCTGCCACCCATTCAGGCACTCTTCTATTAACCCCTTTCGCGCCCAACACGTGATGATATTCATTCTTCTTCGCATTCGCGGATTGGGCTTCGCGGTACTCCTGTTAACAAATAAACACACAATTAGATGACCAAATATATACATATGTAAATATAAGTACCTCAAAAATATATATTTATATAATAATTAATTATTTAATAGTTAATACATACCTTTGTCTCCATCTTCTTATCATAGAACTCCTGCCCCTTCTCTTTGGTTATTGGTGTGTAAATCTCCCAAGGTTGGCGTGTGTCGCCGTCCGGCCTCTTAAGCTTCTTGGTGATAAACCACTTAACCAGATCATGCTTATGATCTGCAAATTTTTTGCGCATCATTGATTTGACCATGGAGTAGTACTCATTTTCTGCTGGTATTTGATATCGTTCTGCTGCATTTACCATAAATGAAACAAATGTTAGTGATGGATACCTACAAATTATACAAAAATAATACTTTAACTATTGTTTATTTACCTGTACGATCTCAAACATCTGTCTCTTTAGTCCTTCATCAACTTGAGGCCAGGTGAGAGTAATATCACAATACTCTCGCACAATGATGCCTAGCTCTGTAGTGAAGTCTGTAGCCCATTCCCCAATCGGCTGTAGATACGCATTAAATGTAACGGCTTTGATTCAATCTTTTTTGATCTGAGAGCTTTCGTCGGACCTCGAGGTTTTACGGTCCTAGGAAGCTGGATTTGTGATCCAGAAGGTCCAGCCTCTGTGTCCTCAGCTGGCACAGAGGCTGGAGTAATCTCATCCCCGCCATTACCCCCCTCATCAGCTGGGCCTGTGACTTGTGACCTTTCCCTCCACGTGTTTTCTTCTTCTTTGGTCGGGATGCCTCTGTCAAAAGCTCGCCGACTGGGTCATCCATATCATCCATTTAACTATCTGCAAAGATAAACAACCGTATATCAATAACACCACAACAAATAATGTAATCAATACATAATAAGACATCGTTATTATTCCAACAAATTATTTAATGAAAAACAAACAATAAAATATATTTTTAATTACCTAACAACTGAACACATCATTTATGGTTTTCAACCCATAAACCCTCATCGTGATCAGACCTAGTATACACTACATCGTCTGGAACATCAACAATGTCTGTGACAGGAATACTGGTAGAAAAAGGTGGTGTCTCATCGAACATTAATTCATCATCATCAACATCTTGATCAGCATTAATGTTGACAAATCTTTTCCCTGGTAATACAACTGACCACCTGGAATCATGGGATCTTCTATGTAAAATACTTGTTCACAATCCTTAGGAAATATGAACGGATCTTGTGTATGACCAAGCGTGATAAATCAACCAAGTTAAACCCATCGTGAACCCGATAATCGTTTCTATTATCCACCCATTTGCATTTAAAATAACAAACTTTTGAAACTGATAATCAAGCTCCCAAATATCTGCAATGAATCCATAATACAACTCGACGTTGAAATCGTTGAAGCTGGATCACCTCTGGTATACTCATTGTTGTTGCTTCTACTTTAACCCCGCTATTCTGGTTTAAACATCTATCATCTTGCCGTTTTGTCCAGTAGGTGAACCCATTGATGTCATACCCTTCATAAGATATACAAGTGGAACCAGGTCCCAAGGCTAACCAACGGAGCTCTTCACTTACATTATCAGGCTCTAGTGATGCAATCTTCATGACATGATCTCTAAACCATGAACAGAAGGTCTTGTTTTGCTCCTTTACCAACCAAATAATATTCCTCCCAGGATATTGAGCTCTTAGTGCAGTCATGTGTTTCTCAAAAAATGGCTCAATAATCTCAAGGTGATGTAAAACGAATAGATGTGCAGACTCCATTGAGGATGAATCAATTGCCACAATTTTTTTCCAATAACACCTTGACCTTCTGTCCCTCCTATGTGTCTCGGTTGTGGCACTCCAATAGCTACAGCTCCCTTCAAGTATTCAGTACAAAATTCTGTCACTTCTTCGGTTATTGTCCTTTCTATGATACTCCTTTCAGGTCGATATCTATTCTTCATCCTTCCCTTCAAGATTCCCATGTATCTCTCAAATGGATACATGTATCTTAAATATATAGGACCACATAATTTGATTTCTCTTACAATGTGAACAACCAAGTGGACCATGATGTCAAAAAACGAGGGTGGAAAATACATTTCAAGTTGACACATCGTACAACAACATCGCGTTGCAGACTGTCTAGTGTATCAACATCCACGACTTTATTGCACACTGCATTTAAAAAGAAACATAGTCTTGTAATTGCATTCCGCACATCTTTCGGCAATATACCCCGAATGGCAACAGGAAGTAGATGCAACATCAGAATGTGATAATCATGAGACTTCAACCCGATCAACTTCAAGTCCTTCATTGACACAAGACTTTTCCAGTTAGATGAGTAACCCGTAGGAACCTTAAGGGAATGAAGACATTTACAAAAGCTGTTCTTCTCATTCTTAGACAAAGTGTAACATGCTGGAGGTAAAAATGTTCGTTTGCCTCTTTCTTGGGGATGCAACTCCTCACGTATGCCCATAGCTTGCATGTCTTTTCGAACCTTTATTCCGTCTTTTGTTTTCCCAGGTATGTTAAGCAAAGTCCCAACAACAGCCTCACCAACATTTTTGACAATATGCATGAAATCAAGACAATGCCTAACAGATAAATGTTTCCAATACGGAAGTTCCCAAAATATTGAACATTTTTTCCAGATGTTTTTTTGGGTAGACTTGGACGGAACACCAGAAAACATTGTCAATGTCTTTCACCTTTGATAAATCTCTTCAGAACTCAGAGGTATACGAGCAACACGTGACTCAGTCTTTCCGTTGAATACTTCCTCTTTTTACGGTACGGGTGAGCTGATGGCAATAATCTACGATGACACATGTAGACGTTTTTTCCACAAACTGTAGACGATCAGAACAAGTGTCGTCCTCACATATTGGGCAAGCAAATGTGCCTTTTACTGTGTATCCAGATAAGTTCCCGTACGCTGGAAAGTCATTCACTGTGCAAAAAGCATGGCACGAAGTGTAAAGTTTTGTCTGGCATAACTGTCATAAACCACTGTCCCCTGATTCCATAGCAATTTCAAATCGTCAATCAGCGGTGCAAGGTATACATCGATGTTATGTCCTGGTTGTTTAGGTCCAGAAATCAACAATGATAACATTATGTATTTCGCTTCATACACAGCCACGAGGGAAGATTGTAGATCACCAATAGAACAGGCCAAGTGCTGTGCTGACTACTTAGACTGCCATAAGGATTCATCCCATCCGTACATAACCCGAGTCTCAAATTTCGACTGTCACTGGCAAAATCTTGAAATCTTCTGTCGATTGTCCTCCATTGTGGTGAATCAGCTGGATGTCTCAGCTTATCATCATTTTTTCTTCCTTCTGCGTGCCATCTTAAATTTTGGGCATCTCTGACATTGGCAAAAGTCGTTTGAATCTTGGTATTATGGGTAAATACCAAATGACTTTTGCTGGAGGACTTATTTTCTTAGAATTGGATGTTTGACCGTCCTTCTGTTTATAGCGTGACAAATGACATTTTGGACACTCATTCAAATGTTTATTCTCTCCTCTGTATAATACACAACTGTTTGGACATGCGTGTATCTTTTCGTACTCCACACCCATAGGACACATCAACTTTTTTGCATCATAAGTGGAAGTAGGAAGATTGTTATCATCTGGTAGCATGTCGTGGAATAGTTCTAGTATTGCGGTAAAACTCTTATCACTCAAGCCAAATCTTGCTTTAAGATTGAACAAATGCAGCACGGATGTCAACTTTGTATATTTGTGCATCCGGGAAACAAAGGGGAACGTGATGCATCAAGTAATCTTTGATATTCAGCCGGTTTGTCTGTGAAATTATCTTCAACATCTTGCAGCATAGAGTCCAGTTGTTCAATCTTATCACTGTCGTCGTTGATATCAGTGTCACTCAGATCACACGTATTATCAGGAAATGTAGTATCGTCTGTAACCATTTCTGGTTCACTGTTCGGTTGAGTGGAAGTTTGAACCCTGCTACTGGCTTCTAATGACTCGCCATGCAAAAACCATATCTTATAGTTCGGCATAAATCCACGCCTTGATAGATGAAATCTGATTGTATGTAGGTTAGGAAACTTATTTGCGAAGTTCACATTGTGCACATGGACAGGGAATGTGTGTCTCGTTCATCCTTTTCTGATGATCGAGAGCTGCTTTGCAAAATTCATTATCCACTTTTGATTCAAAATAATTCCCTCGCTGACCGTACATCCATTCACGGTCCATTCTACAAACTCCAAATGAAAGTTAAAGCTAAAAATATGTAAAAAATATATTGATAATGCATAATAAATTAACTTATATATTAAATAATAAATATGAAAACAACAATAACTAAACTATCTTTGGAAATGATATATAATGATATGGTTCTTGCATGGCGAGTCTGTATAATATATATATACACATCTTCAATATATATTATAGATATATATATACTACTACTTTATTATCTTATATGTACATATACATAATATATAATAATATATATATATAACCCACAATATATTAAATATATATAATATAATATAATTCTCAACTACTATTATATATAAATCAATGCATTTTACAAACAATTATGATAAACAGAAATTCAACGAGGTTGAAGAACAAAACTAACCTGTTTTTGGAAGGACGAGGAGTATGCGAAACAAGGAGGGAGGAAACAGGGCGGAGGACGGCGACACACGAGCTCACAAGGAGTAATTGTGAACCCAATAATTAGAATAATAGTTGTAGTTATAAAAAAAAACTACGTACAATTATTCAACAAGAACTACCCTCACCTCAACTGGGCTAGCTCACCTCCGATGGAGGTAACAGGACGGAGTACAACGACAAGGGTATAACTGTAACGAACCATATTAATAATATGAGGATAATACTTGTAGTTATGTAAAAAAATCACAATTATATTAACAAAAACAAAAAACCCTCAACTCACATGTTTCCCCCTTTTTGGACTCGTTTCAGGTCGCTAAACCGGCGACTTGTTAGAAGTGAGGATGAATTGTCGCGTGTAGCTACACCGCCATTATGAAGTATCTATTTCATTGTCAATATTAATCAATAATCATAACTTATTGTAAATCAAATTATAAAATTAAGTAACCATAAGTCAACATTTTTGATGTAAATTCACACGACAAACCACCAATGACGCTTACTTGTCAACAATTCACACAAACAATGGTAAAAAAGAAAAAGCACAAAAATATCACTGAAATCGGTTCAGCCATTTCATCGAACACTTTGCGGGCATATGCATTATTTTGTAAAATTACACACATATAGCAATTCCAATCAAACCAAACAATCTACTATACTCCAAATGACATAAATCAAGCAACCATTATACATATGCACCAAAATAATGCCCATAATCGACCACAAATCGAAGTTTCAAATTCGGACTCAAATCCCTAATTTTCGGACCTGTTATCGTTTCTGCTGGTGTCGAACAGCGCCCACCTCGACGGCGTCGATGAAGGACGACGGCGGCGGCGCAGGAAGTCGGGGCGGCGGCGGAGGAGGGGACGGAACAGGGCGGACGAGGTGGAGGCGACAGAGAGAGGTTGAGAGCTAGCGCAGGTGAGAGGAGAAAATAACAACAATAGGGTATTCTGTCGGGGCGGGGGTCAATTACAAGACTCTTTTTTTCGGCGGTTCTTAAGCTAGGAACCGCCGAAAAAGCCCCGGTTTATTTTTTTTTTAAAAGTTGGTCTTTTTTTTGGCGGTTCAGAACGAAGAACCGCCGAAAATCATTAACAATTTTCGGCGGTTGTGTCTTTGGAACCGCCGAAAAAGACCAATTTTCGCGGTTTTTTTAACGAACGCCCGCAAAATTATGTTCCCAGCGAGCTATTTTCGGCGGTTTCTGTAGGAACCGCCGAAAATGAGGTGCTGAAAAAGCCTCATTTTCTACTAGTGTACCCTCAATTCGGTACAGACCCAAGGAACTTAAGACTTGTTTTATGCACTGATGGGATGAACCCTTATGGCACTTTGAGCAGTATACACAGTACTTGGCCTGTTTTAATGAAAATATACAATCTACCGCTATGGTTGTGTATGAAACCCATACATATTCTTCTCTCTCTGTTGATATCGGGTCCAAAACAACCGGGAAACAAAATTGATGTGTTTTTTACAACCACTTATTGACAATTTACAACTGTTGTGGAATGAAGGTGCGACAATGTATGATTCATACGGTATGGAAAACTTCAAGCTTCGGGCTATGTTGTTTTGTACAATCAATGATTTCCCTACATACGGTAACCTCTCGGGATACACAATTAAAGGAGCACTAGCGTGCCTTATATGTGGAGATAGAACTTGTAGAATACGGTTAAAACACAGTGGAAAAAAATGTGTACATGGGCCATCAGAAATTCCTCCCGAAAGGTCATAAATACCATAAGATGAAAAAAGAGTTTGATGGAAAAACCGATCATGAAGTCGCACGACCACCACTATCTCTGCTGAGACTTACAATCAGTTGAAGAATGTTGTGAACAACTTCGGTCCACCAATTAAATCCACTGAAAAGAGCATCTGGAAGAAAAGATCAATATTTTGGGACTTGAATATTGGCAACATTTAGAGGTGAGACATTGCATTGATGCTATGCACGTGGAGAAAAATATGGTGAAAGTGTAACCGTGACACTACTAAACGTGAAAGGAAGACAAAAAAGACCATTTGAAGGGTAGAAAAGATCTGGTTGAATTGGGTATACGAGAAGAACCTCGCGCCACAACAAAGAGGGAAATGAACATTCTTGCCTCCCGCTTGTCATACATTATCCAAAGAAGAGAAAAGAAGTTTTTGTAGTTCTCTTCGTCATATTAAGTGCCATCTGTTACTCTTCGAACATATCAAGTTTGGTATCAATGTCTGATCTTAAATTGGTAGGGATGAAGTCTCACGACTATCATGTGCTGATGCAGCACTTACTTCCGGTTGCAATCCGTGGGATCCTTCCAGCTGATGTCAGGAAAATTATTACAATTTATGTGTTTTCTTCAAAGGAATTTCATGTAAGTGCTTGATGTGGAGACGCTGGATAAACTACAGAATGACCTTGTGATCACCATGTGTCACTGGAAATGTAATCCTCCTTCGTTTTTTGATATTATGGTGCATCTACTTGTTCATATTGTTAGAGAGATCAAACATTGTGGTCCGTTATACCTTCGATACATGTATTCGTTTGAGAGATATATGGGTATACTGAAAAGAAAATGAAAACTGTCGGCGACCAGAGGGAAACATAATTGAAGGGACAGTAACAGAGGAGGTAGTTGAATACTGCACTCATTACTTACACGGTTTTGATGTCATTGGATTACCAAAAGCAAGACATCATGGCAGGCTTAAAGGTCTTGGTACCTGTGGAAAAAATTATCCAGAGTTATATGGATACATTGAACAAGGCACATCTGGTTGTGTTGAATCACTCTGAAAAGTGTTGAACTGTATTTCGATGCACACCTACTACCTACCTCAAACAAAACACCCAACGATGAGTATGCCAAATTAAAAAAGGACAGAATGCAACATTTGTTAAGTGGTTCAGACAGAAGGTGCTGAATGAAGATTCAAGGAACGTGGATGAAATGATCCAGATTTTGGCACTCGGTCCCAATCTCGATGTGTTGTCTTATGAAGGATATGATGTAAAATGGATTTTCTTTTTACACTGAACGTCAAGATTGTAAATCGACAAACCAGAACAGTGGTGTGCATCTTATCGCTTCACAAGACATTTTCATAGGAACAAGTCGTAATACACTGAAGAACGGATATTATGGTGTTTATTGAGGATATCTGGGTCTTGAATTACACTAGTTATGAAACTTGCGTATTTCGTTGCAAATGGGTGGACAACAAATAGGGATATCGTGAGGAGGATCATGGTATAAAGGTTGTTGATTTAACGACAGCGGCTCCTACTGATGAACCCTTTATTGTTGCATCAAAGGCAAAACAAGTATTCTACTGTCGTGAACAGTGTAATCCCAGATGGTCTATTGTAATGCAGAGTAAAAGATCGATAGTTGGGATTGATATATTGTTGATAAGGATGAATACGACTGTGAAGATGAATCAGATGTACCAATTCGGGTGCCGATAGAGGTAGATAATATACTAATTTTGAATATTGAAGGTCCGAACCGACCACAATGAAGGATTGTGGATTGAACGATGAAATGTTATTTTGTAAGTCTGGTTGACAATATTAATTATTTCATTTTTGTCATGTTTCAACATTTGATTCAGTAGATGTTTGTATTAACCTTGTTAATTATTGATTATATTCAGATTATGGATCCTAACGAAAGAGTCGAAGAGGACTTTACTGTTGGGGTTGGATGATATTGACGATGACGTCCCTACTGAAGACCACCAGCTGCATCTACTTCCGCAAAACCCTCGAAAGGGACGTGGACCGACCCGTGGGTTGAAGGTGAAGAAGGATTCTCCCATCGATTTGGTCTGGGACAATTATACCTCCGACATCTGGGGGTCGAAGCAACAGTTTGCTTCTTACTTGGGATTGATGGTAAAATCACATTGCTCGATTAATAAGGATTGGAAGGATCAAGAAAAGGTAGCAATACATCATGTGGCAGATGGTGCAGAAGAAGTACAAAGTCTCGGATGAACTTCGGACGAAATTGAATCACTTCTAGCCACATCGCTGTGACAGTTCAAGCATCGGTTGGTAGAATGGTTGGTGATAAGTGGGAATTTATATTGTTTATATGCTTTTATTGTTTATTAATCTATAAGCTTTAATGTTATATATTTTTCCACTTAAGTACTTAAATATGTTAAATGTTAAGATTATTTCTCACATATTTTTTTTTTATAATTAATAGCTATATATATAACGTCGGAAGAGAAAGGAGTATACAAACATACATATAGGGAGTAGTAGCACGTGAGCATTTGGTTTTGGAAATAGTCAATCATGCATGAACAACATGTACGTGAAGAATTAATAATACCCTCACCTATCAGCCATGCACACCACATTGGTCATTAATGACCCACGGCCCATCATCATCCACACCATTGGGCTGGAGCTACTTACGTACACATCTGCAATACATGGATCATATTTCATGTTGGGCTGCAGAGAGATTAAATTCATGATCGATATCATACCTACGCGGAATTAATATCGGGAATTATATATCGATCTTGAGAGCCTCAGTCACATGACATACAAATTGATACGACGAACACAATATAGAATTCGGAAGAACCCTAGCCGCGAGTTACAGAGCCCTAGCAGACGCGCAGGTCAGACAGAGAGAGTTTGAGACAGAGTCAGGGAAACATCAGTTGTTACAGCAATGTAACAGTGCAGCAGAAGAGTAAATGAGATAGAAGAGTAGACAGAAGAAGAACCATGGAAGGAAGAACTAGTGTTCTTGAAACACCAATTCCACTAACCTTGCAAGCTGCCAAAGATAGCCAGCTTGGCAAAGGGAGACGAGACCGAGAGAAGAAGGAATAGAATGAGTTTTGTATTATGAATGTATTATTGTTACAATCAGTCATAGCTATTTATAGTATGGTGCCAGCTAAGACACAACTACTTAATAACATCTTGTAACAGAATACTAGCTTGCAATGTAACAGTGTAACAGTGTTATTCCTATAACAGATCTCCCCTCCTTAAGAACCTTGTCCTCAAGGTTCAAAGTCAGGGAATCGACGAAGTAAATCGTAGTAAAATTCCCAAGTTGCCTCTTCCACTGGTAAGTCAGTCCATTTGACTAGAACCTGAGTAGCAGCTTGACCATGTCGATTCACCATTCTGCGTTCAAGGATGCGTTCTGGTTCATGGACCAATGCATCAGATATAGAATCTGGTAACATTGTTGAAGGAGACCTAGTGCCAACCTGTGCTTTGAGTTGGGAAACATGAAAAACTGGGTGTATAGAAGAAGAAGGAGGTAAGTCCACCTTGTATGCTCGCGTACCACATTTGTCAAGAATCTGGAAAGGTCCAAAATATTTGGGAGCTAATTTCTGATTAGAGCGATGGACAACAGTATGTTGTCGATATGGTTGTAACTTGACAAACACCCAATCTCCAATCTCAAATTCCCGGTCAGTGCGATGGCGATTGGCCTGCTGCTCCATTCTATGTTGAGCCCTCAGCAGATGGAATTTTAATACTAGTAACATATTCTCCCTCTCCTGAACATCTGTTTACAGTGGCCACCTTCGATTCACCCGGAAAAATAGGGTAAATGTTGGGGAGGAGTTTGAGAGTAAACCACTTCGTAAGGAGACATTTGAGTAACTGAGTGAAATGTGGTATTATACCAAAATTCCGCCAAGGGTAAGAATTTACTCCATAGATGCGGTCTGTCTCGCACATACAGTGCAAATATGTTTCCAAACACTGGTTTACCACTTCAGTCTGCCCATCAGATTGCAGGTGGTAAGCACTGGAAAAATTTAGCTCAACTCCTTGGGTAGCAAACAGCTCCTTCCAAAACTCACTTAAGAAAACCGTGTCTCGATCACTTGTAATAGACCGAGGAGGAACCCATGGAGTTTGAAGATGTTATCCAAGTAAGCTTGCGCCACCGAGAGAGCTGTGTAAGGATGCTGGAGTGCAATAAAATGCGCAGCCTTACTGAATCTGTCAACCACTACCAGTATCACTGATTTCCCAAATGATTTAGGCAACCCGTCAATAAAATCAAGAGATATGTCTTGCCAAACTTCATTTGGAATAGGTAAGGGCTGTAGTAGGCCAGGTGATGCTGTAGTGTCATACTTACAGCGCTGGCAAACATCACAAGCACGAATGAAAGCTTGAATCTCCTTACTCATACCTTTCCAGTAAAAGAGAGCCTTTGTTCTATTACAGATAAAGACATAGAAAGGATTTCTGATCCTTTGACTCGAGAAAGTGCATCAGCTGCCAAATTCTCCTTCCCGCCCTGTATTGTATTCATAACCAAATTCCAACACTTTGGGAGCCACTGTTGTTGAATGGAGTGTTAAGCCACAGCTCAGCAAGTAGTAGTACTAAGGCTTCTTTGATCAGTTTTAATCACAAAGTGATTGTGTAACAGGTAATGTCGCCACTTAGTACTGCAAACACAACAGCTAACACTCCTTTTCATATATAGACAGAAGCAACTGCTTCCCTTGTAGGTGACGACTAATAAAATCCAGTGGGTGACCTTCTTGCATATGAACTGCACCGATACCAGATCCGCAAGCATCTGTCTCAACCACAAAAGGCTTATCAAACTTTGGCAGAGCTAACACAGGAGCTTGACAGAGAGCTGCCTTCAAAGTATTAAAAGCATCAGTAGCTTCATCTGTCCAAATAAAAGCATCTTTCTTGGTAAGAATTGTAAGAGGACGTGCAATGGCCCCAAAATTTTGCACAAACCTGCGGTAATATCCAGCTAACCCCAGGAATCCTCTTAGCTGCTTAAGAGTTTTTGGAAGTGGCCATCTGCCACGGCTTGAACCTTCCTAGGATCTGTTGCAATACCATCAGAAGAGATGAAATGTCCTAGATACTCCACCTTATCAGCAGCAAAGGAACATTTACTGAGTTTAGCAAATAGCTGATGCTGCCTCATAGTTTCAAAAACTTGTCGTAGATGCAGTAGGTGAGTCTCAATTGATGTATTGTAAATCAGAATGTCGTAAAAAAAAACCAACACAAATTTCCTCAAATATTCTCTGAAAACATCATTCATAAGGCCTTGAAAGGTGGCTGGGGCATAGTTAGCCCAAAGGGCATGACTAAATATTCAAAGTGCCCTGAATGAGTTTTAAATGCCGTTTTAAATGCATCATCAGTATGCATTCGAACTTGGTGATAACCAGCTCTAAGATCAATCTTAGAATACACTGCGGAACCACCCAACTCATCCATGAGGTCTCCTATTAATGGAATAGGAAATCTGTCCTTGACTGTCATGGTGTTTAGTTTTCTGTAATCGACACAAAGCCTCCATGTTCCATCTTTTTTTTACTAACACCACAGGTGAGGCATAGGGACTTGAGCTGGTCCTGATTATACCTTGAATCAACATCTCCTTGACGATTTTGTCAATCTCATTTTTCTGGTGAACAGAATATCGATATGGCCTCTGATTGACTGGGTTTGCATCAGCAAGGAGAGGAATGGTGTGATCATGCCCGGGACGAAAAGGAGGCAAAACATGTGGGTTCCTGGAATATATCAGTATATTCTTTTAATAATAGTGCGAGGCCAGGGTGAAGGTTGTTGTTTTCTGTTGTGACAGAGTAAACCTGAACTGGAGTCTCAAGCATAAAATCTGTAATATACAGCATTGATAACTGAATTCCACTGTCAAGCTTACCGCAAAGCTTCCTAGCTTTGATTTCTCGTACAGAACCAGAATGAATTCCATTTAAGATCAACTTCCTATTTCCCACCTGGAATTCCATCACCAACTTGCAAAAATCCCAAGTAATAGCTCCCAATTGCTCAAGCCACTGAATTCCCAATACCATGTCACAGCATCCCAATGGAATTACCATGAAATCTGCCTCAAACTCCACATCCTGAAACTTCCAGTGAAACTTATCCACCTTACCATCCACCTGAAGCGTAGTACCATCTGCAACCGAAACTTTGATATCACTCACAGGTTGCAAATGATATCCTAGCTTTTGAGCCACAGATTTGTCCAAGAAGTTGTGTGTACTGCCCGAATCAACTAAGATGAATAAAGGACGCTTAGCATGAATTCCTTTTACCCGCATAGTACGGTAAGTAGATGCTCCTGCTAGTGCATGAACAGAGATGTGCAGTTCTTCCTCCTGAACATCTTCTTGCGGAATTTCCTCCAAACTCTCATCTTCCTCGTCACATTCAAGAAGGTAGAGTTGAGCTTTTTTATGTTTCAAGTGGTGGCGTGGGGTATACTTCTTGTCGCAGTAGAAACAAAGACCCTGAGCTCGACGGTCATTCATTTGCTCCGTCGTTAAGAACTTTTTAGGAGCAAAGATTTCTTTACCTTTCTCCGCTTGAGTCTTTTGAACGTCGAACTCCTTCGGAGTAGGCAACAGCCTTTCGCAGATGGATTGGTCGCCGGATTCCTTCCCGACTGCCAACTCGGAACACCAGCATGACGGATGTGCTTTTTCATAAAGGCGACCTAGTAACAAGCACTGCTGAATCGTACGGGGTTGAAACATGCGAACATGCATTTGCGTATCGTTACGCAGTCCGGCCAGTAAGGTAAGCACTCATAGGTAGTCTTCTGGCAGAGAAACTCGAGTACGTATGAGCTCGAATTGGCTGTGGTACTCCAAAATCCCTTCCGTTTCTTGTAGAGCTTTGAGCTCCGCAATCGGATCGTCCAAGATTTCACCGAAGCGTTCCTTAACAGCTTCCTTGTATAATGACCAGTCGCGACTCAATGCTTTCCCGCTATAGATTGCACCATCGACTGATGCCAGGAGGCCGCAACGGAGTCGAAATGGATTGACGCAATACCGACTTTCGATTCCTCCGGCATATGATCTATAGCAAAGAACTGCTCAACCTTGAACATCCATTCTTTCACCTTTTCCCCGTTGAATCGAGGGAAATCTAGTTTTGCCAGACGTATTACTCCGGAATAGGAGTTACGGCGACTGGACGTCTCACCAGAAGAGCGATCAGACTCCACTGGATGCCGATCAGTTCTCGACGTGTGCACGCACAATGCTTCAAAAAGATCAGCAATGCTCCTGTCCATCTTAGCATTTTGCTCTGTAATGCTCTGTTCCATCTTAGCATGTTGCTCCGTAATCAAGGCCTGGATCTAAGGCTGGAACGTTGCTTCCAATTCCTTGACTGCCTCTCTGATCAATTGGCTGTTACGTGTCTCCGCCATTTGTCACAGAATCACTAGAATCTGATACCTATGTTACAGCAATGTAACAAGAAGCAGAAGAGTAAATGAGATAGAAGAGTAGACAGAAGAAGAACCATGGAAGGAAGAAACTAGTGTTCTTGAAACACCAATTCCACTAACCTTGCAAGCTGCCGAAGATAGCCAGCTTGGCAAAGGGAGACGAGACCGAGAGAAGAAGGAATATAATGAGTTTTGTATTATGAATGTATTATTGTTACAATCAGTCATAGCTATTTATAGTATGTGCCAGCTAAGACAGCAACTACATATTAACATCTTGTAACAGAATACTAGCTTGCAATGTAACAGTGTAACAGTGTTATTCCCATAACATCAGTCAGTTTTGATAGACCGGAGCAGAAGACAGAAATTGAATTCGTCATCGTTTTTCAATTAGATGGCGTTTTCTAATCTCTTTAACAGTGTTATTATTTCTTTGTCTCTGATGTCTGAATAGTTTGTTAGAATTCTGGTTTTACTATGGACAATTAGTTTATTATTTTACTTCCCGAGTTGTTAAATATAAATTCTATTCAGATTGTAGTTTTATTCCTAGTTTAATATTGAATTCTCTTGTGATTAATTATTGCTTGAGTTTATTTGGTATGAATTGCTTATAAGTGAGAACTGCGGCGTTCATTAGACCATATGAATATACCAGTGAAACTACAGATGGCAATTCGTGGGGATTAGCTCACTAGAAACCAGATGAACCATTAATACTACTAGTTAATTTGTAAATTCGTAACGAGAGTTAGGATTTGGGAATTGCTAGTAAAGATCTATCTTGCGAGGAGACCGGTTTTAGATTAATTTAGATTTGAGGTTGCAATCTAGAATTTAGAAAACACTAAGGAAGGGAATTGATAAACTAGGGAGAAATAGTAAACCAGGATTCACTCTTTTAGATTTGTTAGAGAAACACTTTTATTTGTTTTTAGTTTATTAAATCATTTAATTTCTGCATTCAAACTCCCAATTATTATTGTTATTTTTCTTTAGTTTTAGTAGTTAGATTAAAGACTTAAACTAGACACAAGCTCCTTTGGTTCGATAACCTAGAGAATACTACCTAGGAAAACTTGCTACAACAGACCAGTACACTTGCTGAATATACGTTTTATACCGTATAGTTGGATTAACAAACCGGGCTCCAAAAGTTCACCGTCGTAGTGGGTAGTGTATGATGGTATGATCACGGAGGAGGACTGGAAGATATTCTACGACCATCGCCAGATTGAAGAGTGGAAGGTACTTTTACAATTATTTTTTTCTTAATTATTTAAGGAATAAAATTTAACAAATATTTTATTTTATGTATAACTTACAAATATACAAATTTTGTAACAGTTACACCAAGAAAAGTGAAATACCCCAAACCTAGTTATGTTGTTTAAACACTTAAATAAAGTGTAGTAAGACTAAAAAGAGTCCTAGAAGTATTAGTAAGCAATTTAAACCTTAGGAAACACAAAATGTGTTTTAAGGTCAATAAGAGCCAAATGTGCTCTAAGCTTAGGATAAGCTTGGTTAAGACCTAATGAACTTACCAAGACCTTATTTATATACTAATGAACATATTAAACCAATTAGCAAAGAAAACCAAGCTTGAAAACAAGTTAAAACACAAAATGTGCTTTAAGGAGTCTTAAAGCACATTTTTGAAAAATTGTCTTGTAAATGAGTTTTGAATGGCTAAATGTCCATCATTACTCTTTAATTAACATGTGTACTATATAGTTTCACATTTGGAAGTCTATATCAATGGGAAATAAAAAATTTCACTTCTATGTGCCTTGTTTTTATAATAGTAACTTTAATAAGCTAGTTTGTAACATAGGTTATTATAAGTAATTAAATTGACAAATAAAGACTAAAATACCCCTTATGTAATAAAGGGGGGCCGGTTTTCTTATGGGATGACTCATCCCCTTGTTAATTTGATAAGATAGAAAAATAGATAAAGTAAATCACTATTTACTTTACTTAAATATCTAAACAAACTCACTTATCTTCATTCTCTCATTCTCTTCATTTCCCACCGTCTCCAACTTCATCTTCTTGCTCTCTCACGGTTTTGCTACAAACACCACCATCAACACCAACTTCCATTGTCATATCTCCTAGCTCACTTAACCAAATCAAAAACTAACACCACCATTCTCTTCCTCTCATCAAGCTCTTCATTCCTATCTTCTCAAAACTTCAAGACCACCATTTCGGTGCCATGGAGTTCCACCATTGAAGGAGCTTGAGCTTATATTTCTACATATTATTGATCTCCTTTGCTTCTAGGGAAGGAATCTCAAAGAAAAAATAATGTTTCTTCCATGTCTTTATCTTGACCGAAAATCACTCTTAATGGTGCCCTTATGTTGCTTTGTTCTAGCTTCATTCCAACCTTTCATGGACTAGGTGGAGTCCTCTCTTGACACATATCTAAACTCTCTTCAAGTTTCAAGGTAAAACAATCATCAAATGTTCTAAGACAATATGTGTATTACTGTATATTATTAACTTGTTCCTAGGTGAGATCGAAGGTGATGGATAGGTTTAGGTTGTTAAATATGTAAATAAAAAAAGAGGAGATCAATGGAACGAGTTCACGACATCTGGTGTGTGTTGAAAAAGGAGATGGAGCGCTTAGTGATGTACAGTGACAGATTGGACATCAAGTACCTAGAAGGGGTCAATAAATTTTGCAAAGTCCTTGTTGACAATCTTAAACCAAGGGATAAGGGATATGTTCGATGTCCTTGTGTCGATTGCAAGAACGACTTCAAATACGAGGTATGGACAAGATTAAGGATCATCTGATTCGCGGAGCGTTTACAGAAGATTACGAAGCCATAAAAATACTGCATGGTCAACATTCAGTACAAGTGTTTGAATGTGCTGATAAAGTCTTTGCAGAACAATCAGAAATGGATGCTTCACAAGATTTTGGGATTGAAATACCCCAAACCTTGGTATGTTGTGTAAATGTTAAACTATGGTATTTAAAGGCTAAAAAGTGCCTTAGGAACATCAGTGTACAATTTAAACCATGGTAAAACACAATAAAACACTAAGACACGGTTTGAGCAAAAACATGCTCTAAGATTGGAGTGAACTTGGTTAGGACCCAAAGAGCCTACCAAGACTCAACGATATTCAATTATGATTAAATAAGGCTAATTAAGCCCTTAGGAAACTTTGGTAGACAATTAAACCAAACAAAACACAAGAAAATACCTTAAAGTCAATATGAGCAAAAATGTGCTCTAAGCTTGGGATAAATTTGTATAAGACCTAATGGTCATATCTATAGCTGATAAATATGTTAATGAACATATTAAATCAATTACCAAAGAAACCAAGCTTGAAAACAAGTTAAAACACAAAAAGTGCTTTAAGGAGTCTTAAAGCACGTTTTTGAAAAATTGTCTTGTAAATGAGTTTTGAATGGCTAAATGTCCATCATTACTCTTTATTAACATGTGTACTATATAGTATCACATTGGGTGGCTATATCAATGGGAAATCAAAAATTTCACTTCTATGTGCCTTGTTTTTTGAATAGTAACTTTAATAAGCTAGTTTGTAACATATGATGTTATAAGTAATTAAATTGGTCAACAAAGACTATTATACCTTCTAAGTATATGGGGGCCGATTTTTATGAAGGTGAGTCACCACCATGTAAAAATCAATTAAGGAAATGAAGGGTAGGAAGGTAAAAAAGGAGAAAGTTACCTTATAATACAAATATCTTGTTAAAGCAAGTTCTATCTTCATTTCTCCTTTCTTCTTTATTTCACACGTCTCCAACCTCCCTTCTTGCTCTCTTTTACGAGCTGCTACAGCAACACCAACACCACCATTGTTTTCCATCTTTGACCACTTGTAACTCCTAGCTCCATGGTCCAAATTCAATTCCAAGACCACCATTCTTCTAGTTGGAGCAAGCTCTACACTTCTACCTTTTCAAATCTTCAAGAACTCAATTTCGGTGCCAAGGAGATTCACCATTGATGGAGCTTGAGCTCACCTTTTCACATATTATTGTTCTCCTTTGCTTCTAGGTAAGGAATCTCAAAGAAAAATCAAGTTTCCTCTCCTTTTAGTACATGGCCGAAAATTCACCTCACCATGGTGTCTTTACCTTGCTTGTTTAGCTTCATTTGAATCTTCCAAGGGCTTGGTGGAGTCCTCTCTTGATTATATTCAAGCTCTCTTTCCATTCCAAGGTAAAACAATCATTTTAATACCTTAAGATAATATATGTAAACCTAGGGTTTACAATGAGATGAAGCATAAAGCTTATATACTCATTTCAATGTTGGTATATTGTTTAGTAGTTGACAAGGAAAGAAATGCCTTACCGGTTTAAGAGGAAACAAGAAGAAGTTTGAGTGGAAAAGAGGTAAATATGCTATCTCAATGTGGTATAATGCCTTAGGAGAAATGAGCTTATAAGCTTGCTAAAACTACCTAAAGAGCAAATGGTGAATGAATGACTTAGTAAGGTGTTCTCAAGGAGACTAGTAAAGGAACATATGTCTTGGGTGTGTGTAATTGCAGGTCAAAGGCTTATATATGTGGAAATTCAGTGTTTAAGGTTATGCAATTTAAGGGCCTAAGAGCCATGTTATTTAAGGGCCTAAGTGCCAAGCAATTTAAGTTAAGCACTATATTGTGATGTAGTGCTAAATGTGTGAAGTTTGTGTATAAAGATGTGTTTGATGGATTTAGGTGTTCTTGAATGAAATAAGGTAAAAAACCTAAGTGTTTGGATGTGAGTATACACAAGAGAAGCTATGGCCAAATTTGGGAAAATGTGTAAGAAGTTCTAAGTGTTTTAAGTAAGTTTTGGTGAACTAGGAAGTGTTAAAGGTGAATAAATGTTTACTTGAGAAGAAAACGGTGTATTAAGGTGATTTAGAGTGTAACAAGGACTTAGGCATGATCTTAAGGTTTTAGTATGTACCAAAGTCATTTGGACTTAGGCAAAGACTTAGGCAAACTTTGGTAAAATAAGGAGTTGATGGTAAGAAATGATGCTTGAAAGATGATGTTAAAATGAAGAGAAAGTATTTGAGATAGTAGTTATTATGGGTATGAAACACCACTTGGGGACTAGGAGAAAACATTGTAAGTGTTAGGAATTTTGTGAAGATATAAGTAAAAGTTTAAGGAATTTTTGGGATGTTTCGAGAGGGTTTAAGTGTGCCCAAAAGATGTTAAAACATGTGAGAGAACATGTGTAAAGCATAGGAAGAAATTGGGATGAATTTGGAGTTTAGAAAGAGGAGAAAAGCACATTAGAAAATGGGTTCTGCAGTGGACCGCCCTACGGACCGCCCCTGTGGGGAGGTCCAGTGCAGAGAAGTGAAAAAAAAAATATACGTGTAGCATCTGTTGTGGACCGCCCCTGGGACCGCCCCAGAGGGGCGGTCCAGACCAGAAATGAAGAAAAAATTTTGTTTAAAGCTCCAATGATGGGGGATTGAATGGTAATGGTTTTAGATGATGTTTAGGCCTTTTTGGTGACTTTTAAAGGCCATTGGAAGTATAAACAAGTGTTAAGAGATTTGGTAAGAAAATTGGGTAACAAGTTGGTTAATGTTATAAGGTGAATCAAAGTGATATTTTGGTATTAGAATATGCCTAAGTTAATGTGTGAAGTTTGGGTAATCAATGGATGAAGAGAACAAGTTGAATAAGGGTAGTAGAAAAATGCAAATATAGCATTCTGTAGCTGGGTCCGGGACTTGGTTAATGGTTGAAGTCCCGGACCATATATCAAAAACAGGCCGAGAGATGTTCCATGTTGTGGTCCGGGACTTGGGGTGAGTACAAGGTCCCGGACCACCCTATTAAAATTGGCCGAGAGTACTCCAATGTGTTGGTCCGGGACTTAAGGTAAGGACCAAGTCCCGGACCACTCTAAAATGTTGTTAAGGTTGGAAAATGATATCTAATGATGGAGATTGATGGATAATGATGTATAAGGTTGTGCAGGACATGTTAGGTGAGTTATAAACGCAATTTGGTGGGTGAAAAGTTGAAGTAAAATGAAAGAGTGAAACATGTTAAAAATGTAAGGGTATTTAATTAGTAAACGGGGTTAAACTATGGTCATTCGATGTTACACAAACATATTACCCCAATGATAATGAAGGTAACTTTAATGTGCCAGTTGTTCGAGAATTGTTCGAGGAACGTAAGTGGACATGGTAAAATGGACTCCGGTGACAGGTATGGTTTCTTGCAACCTGTGTCCTACCGGATTACACCGGCTTGTATGCCAATATGTTTTACTGAGTGTTTGCAACCTTGTAAGATGAAAAAACATGTAATGAGTTTATAGTAATTCATTTATGTGGCGAATTTGGTCCCCGATACCGTTTAACCTCAAATAAGTGTTGAACCTTAGCTAACAGAACTAGGAACACGATGAGAGATCGGTATTCGGAGTTAACGACCCAAACCTTGGGAACGTGCTAACCATGGCTAGGTGTGAGTTAGTTGGGATTGCTGTTGTATGCAAGTGTGTGTGAACCTCCCTTGTGTGCTTAACTCCGGTTATGATACCGTATGGTGTGTGGATGTGGTAGGCTCCATAATGGATCTCTAACTACTTATTTATAAGTATATATGTACTAATGGGGGGTGAGGAGTCGGTTGTTCCGGCCCGCGTGTGATGGACGGGAGTCGATGTCATATCCGATTCGGCTCTCTTGGTGTATGTATAGGTGTTATTCCAATTTGGTTTCTACCTCCCTTAGCTTATCCAAAGCTAGTTACTGACTCACGTCGGGCCACAGGGGCATACGAATGTTATTTCGGTGTGCTTGATATTACTATATTCGACACACCTGGGTATAAGTTAACCGTTCGATATAACTGGAAGGTAACGAGGTTGGTAACGAGCTTAGCATGAGATTGGCAATAATCTCTAGGCTCACTATATATACTAACTATGGTGGAAGGTTCTTGTGTGAACCGACCTTATGGTGTTTTGGGTTGTTATTGTGCTAGGCAATTTCCCTTGCTATGCTATGATATGTATACACTAGGTGTTTAAAATGGATGTGATGTTATCATGTCTACGCCGAAACAAGAAAGGTTTGTTATGTTTTGTTATGTGGGAATGAGATATGTTGTAGGATATGGAGTGTGTGGATCATGGAAATGAATCCCAGTTTGTGACAAGAGGCATTAAGGTTAACCCGATTAATGGGTACGTGTCGTTCATTAAGGAAGTAGCTCCGTTTAGAGGAGAGCCACTCTAAGGTTAAAGGAATCATTGGATGATTTGTTAAGTGTGGATGTGTTGGTTATATTGTTGAGCCCTATTGTTGGGTGTATGCAAGTGTTGTGTGTTTATGGTTTGTATGCATGATTTAAATATAATCAACTGCATGCTAAGACGACAATTAGTTGTGCGTGTGGCCGGTAGCATGTGGGCTGCGGGATTACCATACCAGCAAAGGTGCTGAGCCCCTTGGGGGCCACCCTTTCTCTCCTTTTCTATTTCAGGTACAAGGAGCTGGAAGCCGTTCGAGAGTAGGACGGGGTAGATGTTTATACATGGGTAGCCATTTAAATGGCGTAAGCATTGTAAGCGTAGTAAGACCGAAATTGTTATCGGCATTAGTTTGTAAATACTCGGTACAGTGGGAATGTATGTATATAATAAAGGTTGGAAATGGAATGAGGATTGTATTGTGTAGTTGCTCGGGAATCTAGTCCATCAGACCGATACAAATGTACATGTATTAGCTTGTTAGCCACGTGGGTGGTAACGGCGTGTAACACATTGAATTAAGTAATGTGATGAGTTGAGATTTCCGCTGCAGTTTGATGTTAAGTGTACGGTGGTGGTTGGGGGGTTACAAAAAGTGGATCAGAGCGAAGTATCGCTCTGATGACTGAATTACCGAGCTTAGGAAGTACCGAGTTAGGATTTTAGTACTTGGGGTTAAGGGTTGAGTGATAGCGTGAGAGATACGCTAGATAGGTATTACCAGTGTGCACTGGAAACATACAATATTCATCCCACCCTCCACAGTCCCTGTTTTATAACTTGGGAAAGGACGCCAGAGAGATGGAAGTCCACTCTTACTCGGGAATACCCGATCTGGCTGCTATTAAATACCTTTAAAGTACGGAAGACCTGTCATACGGTTGATCCCGAAAACTGGGAATCCCGGAGACGGTTTCCATCTAAACAGTGTTAACCGCATTTCATAGCGAGGAATGAAGCATTTGGTGTATAAGAGGATAGAATTTCCGGCAACCTGGGTCGACATGCCGAGCAGTCGAGAATAACCAGCTTGCAACGCACTAATCGTGCAACAGGCAAGAAGTGGATTGATGAAACCCGAGACAAGTGTCTACGGAACCACAGTTATTAAGGGATACACCAACGTATATCAACCGACAAAGGAACTACAACGTAGTGCCCAAATAAGAGACAAGCCTCAGTAACCACGATAAATGCGTGGAATGGGCTACGAAGAGGATACAATACAAAAGAAAAGGGGTCTCCAGAATAGGAAACACCCTAGTTAATGAATATCATGTGAAGACAGTGAGAAGTCACCTAGAGGAGTTAATATCAAGACAGTGAGATCAGTGAGGGCCAACAAGGCCACTGATGACAATATGGGTAAAAACAATACCACAATCGGTATGTGTTAAACCGATAGTCAGATAGCATGGCGCACTTGCCCTAGCAAGTGCTGCTATAACAGGGCTGTTCGGGAAATTTATAACCAATGCAAAGTACTTAGTAAAGTACTATGAAGTTGAATGTAATCGTCATAACAGTGGAAGGCCTGTTAGCCTAACCCCTGTAATTGTAAGTGCACCAGTCAGCAAGAAGCTAGACTTGGCTAAGGTAAGAAGATGTTGTGAGACTGTTGGGCAAAATAGTAGTTAAACTATCTTGCTAACTATGGGCAGTGAACCCAATCTTTGTAGTACAACAAGGTCGTATCCACAGAGACTTCGCAACTGTCTAATTAATTAACCAGTTTAGTAAATGTACAAAAAGATAAATTAAAGTGCATAAAATATAAATTGGGGTTTAGCCGGAGGCAAGCTTGATTTACAGAATTAGTACAGAAATAATAAAAACAGTAAAGTAAAGTAAAAGGATGGATGTAAAAAGGTATCTTAGGATAGCGGGGGAATTTCCTAAATTACTTAAATATATTTATAACCTTGTCTCAATTATTTATTGCCTATTAGAGTTAATAATTGTCAGTTACGAACTCCTATTAATAGCCTTAGTATTTTCCTGCTCAATCCGGAGTGTAAATACCAAGATTAATTCCTTTGTGGTACTTTAACTATCTCAAAATCATATATTGATAGCTACCAAATAAATGCAGTATTTTGTCAGAATAAGCATTAACATATTTGCTGAAAGGAATTAAAAACAAGTTTAATAAGTGAAACAGGTGATAAATATTTATTTAAGTACAGACAATAATTATAATCCTAATTTGCTCTTATTTGTCTGTTTAAGAATTAATCTTGTGGCCTTCCTAAATCATAGATAGGACAACTCTTAATAAATCAATAGACTTTTTACAATCAGAAAAGTCTAAAATCATTAATTAGCTTTAAGTGAGAATTCTTTTTATAACACGATGGATTTTATTCTGCTAATCAAGGAGAATATATCTAACGTTTATCTCTCTTTGTGGTCTATTCTCAGATTTACAAAATCATTGAGATAAGAGAAACCGTAAATGCATAAAAATGATCAGTTGTTAAGCATTTAATAATTTAGAGAGATAAAACAAATATTTATAAGCAAACTTGGTATTAATAATAAGTCTGAATTATTTAGGATCAAATCCCATCCTAGGATACGAGTAAAATCACTCAGACATTAACAGTAATAAAAAGGAAACAGAAATAGCCATTAATTTGGAGACTGCCGGCGGAGACTGGACTGCGATTCGCTTCTGCTCCAGCTCCCTTTTCTTCTGTTCTTCTTATCGTGTTTCTGCTTCGTGGTGGAAAGAAGAATAAACTAAATGGAGAAGTGGAGATAAGAGGATGGAATGGATCGTGGAAGTGAGCGATTATTTACTGGATGGGATGATACGGTGGTCTATGTGGTCTGCTTTGGATTGTCAGGAAGGGAATGATTTTATTGAGCAGAGGGCATGGGTTTATATAGAGGTTTGGATCCGTACGAATTTGATTGCAGATGAAGAAGAGCATTGATTGCTTCATTGATTGCGCAGGGGACAGACTGAATACGCGTGCGGAGTAGATGATAAGTTGCGGGCGAGTCGGGCGAGTTGGAGACGACGACTGCGCGAAGAAAGATACTGGTCGCGACTGATAATTAGTCACGGTTATTGGTGTCCCGCCTGCTGGTACCCCCCGCCGCCCATAAGTGGCGGTAACTCCTGTGTTTCCGCGGAGATAAGAGGCGGTAGCCTCTATGTTGACCGCTATTTCGGTTGCCTGTGTGGTGACCGCGAGTTAAGAGGCGGTAGCCTCTATGTTGACCGCGAGGCGGTTGCTTGTGCCTCGTCCGCCTCCTTAACCGCCCGTTAAGAGGCGGTTGCCTCAGCCCTGTCCGCCTGGCGGTTGTCCGTGTGACGTCCGCCACTTAGGGGGCGGTTGCACCAGTCCACTGCGTGACTCTCGCGTGACTCTGTTTGACCGGCTCTACATTCTTCGTTATAAGTCCGTTTTCTGAGCCGTTTGCGTCTATGCGTTTGTCTCTTAATCTACTTTACTCCCAGCTTGGTTTTCCTCATGTTAAACCAATAAATTTGTGAGATAAACAATAAAACATAAACTAGAGGAAAACTAACCGAAGTGGAGAAATGAGCAAGAAAAGTGCTAATATTATATATGAAATACACCTATAAATCATGCTCATTTGGACACTTATCACACCCCCACTTATCTTTTTGCTTGTCCTCAAGCAAAACTACGTACCCTAAGTTGGGAATGCTCAATAATAACAAATATTATTATGAAGGGTAGGATAAAGAACTCAATAGTACATGATCTTAAACTTTTTAGAGGAGTGTGATCCATCACCTACTGGTGGCATAGGTGTACTCAGGGCAAAAATAAAAATAAGAGTTTCGGGGTATGATCCGGAGTACTTCAATGCTTCTGATTTAAGGTGACTTTGAGAACTTTTACCATGGCCAACTTCTCTCAAGAATGGGAATGAGGAGAAAACAAAAGGAAAAATAGATTTATGCATTTGTTTCACTTTTGCATAAGAGATGAGAAGATAATATGTAGGCATCAAGCCTTTGTATTTAAGAACACTCAACTCTCTTGTTGGTTACCAATGGTGTCTCGCAAATCCCTTATTTTATTATATATTTTTCTTTCTTAACAGAGAAGCACCCTTAGCAATCCCTAAGAAAGAAGACAGAAGGAACCCCTGAGCAATAAAAATCCAACCATTTCAGATCATCTGGTCACACCGCATAAAAATGCTCCTCAAAAGTAATCAAAATTTTAAAATTTGTACCATTTATCCCACAATTCATAACAGTATTTATTCCTAAAGAGAACAACCCACATAAAAAGGGTCCGCGATATTGAATTTGAACAAACGCAAGATAAGCAGAGAGATTTAAGCATTTAAGCATAAAATGTCACCGAAAAGGGCACACTCCCCCACACTTAAATTGAACAATGTCCTCATTGTTCACCAGAAAAACAAGGGAAAGCCTCAGAAGGCCTTTTCGGTAAGTAGATAAAATAGAGACAACACATTGGTCACAAATATTCATTTAAGCATATAAACTCTCCTCTGCATATTTTATTTAAATAAAAGCAAGTTTAAAGAAACTGGTACTCCCCTGATTTTATTTTTGCTAGCGTGTTTTTGGACTTCCCCACACTTGAGCTTCAGCCTCAAGTAGCGTAGCTTGGTTGCGGTGTAGACATGAAATTGCACCTGCATAAAACACTAGAAGCAACCATACTATAAACGGGGTTAAAAGTTAGCAAAAACAAAATTTAAAGGGAACCTGAAAATTAAAAACAGCATGAAAAGCATATAAAAGATAAATTCATCCGGGTTGCCTCCCGGAAAGCTGCCCTTCTTTAACGTCTTTGGCTAGACGCCTGCTTCGTTATCCTGGATCAAAAATATAAGTAGACAATAGCTCTGCAGGAAAACGAGGTTGGCAGTAATTAAAAACAAACCACCTGGATCAAAACAAAACGTTACTTCGGCAAATATAATAGGAAAATGAATACTCCACAAAACCTGGTGTTTGAGGAGGTACTGCCGGTAGCGTAGTTCTAACAGAAGACCCGGCGGTGATGATTTTTCTTCCTAAAATTGGAGGATGTAAATATCCTCCTCTTGTAGGTGAGGCTTGTAGAAAGAACGCTTGATATCATCTTCAGAGAGAACTGATTCTTTGAAAGTGATAGTGGCGTTTTGTTTGATATTTTGGTGGGAGGTGGTGGCAATTCCTTCTCTTCATTTTCGAGGATATAAATATCCTCATCTTCTGGATAGCACAGAGAAGGAGGGGAAATAGTAGTTGACTTCAGAGGGAGGAAACTCCATGAAGTCTATGGAGAAACTCTCTTCTGAGGGGTTGTCTTCATAATCAAGCTGATGGTTGTTTGGTGATGGATTCTCTAATTCGAATAGTGGAGGAGGTGGAGAGTAGCTTATGTCCTTAGCAGGTTGTTCCTCCTCATGAACCACTTCATTCAGTTGTTGAAACGGTTGTTCCATGCGTTCGATCTGATCTAGCGTTCGCTGGATCCTTTCAAACCCTGAGGTAAAATCTGCCATCATCTCCCTTAAAATGGCGTTGTCTCTCTCTTTGCAACCATAGGACATTGGGAACTTTCATGGTCTCCTCCACACTCTTGGCACACAAAGATGGGGATATGCTTGAGAGATGACTTTAATCCTCCAGAGAGCTCTCAATTCAGCATTTGGGTCTGAACATTGGGGGCTTTCATGGTACTCTCCGCACCTTTGACAGACACTCCATTGATTGTAGTCCTCTGCGCCATAGGGGTAACCATACCAATCTTCTGCTTGATCGTAGTGACCATCCATCAGAATTAAGTACCCTAAAAAAAAGTAACAAGAATTTATACAAAAAGGCAAATAACAGGAATAAAAGAAAAACTAAACAAATAATAAACCAGATAGTTGGACCGAAGTCCCCGGCAACGGCGCCAAAACTTGTTGGGCAAAATAGTAGTTAAACTATCTTGCTAACTATGGGCAGTGAACCCAATCTTTGTAGTACAACAAGGTCGTATCCACAGAGACTTCGCAACTGTCTAATTAATTATCCAGTTTAGTAAATGTACAAAAAGATAAATTAAAGTGCATAAAATATAAATTGGGGTTTAGCCGGAGGCAAGCTTGATTTACAGAATTAGTACAGAAATAATAAAACAGTAAAGTAAAGTAAAAGGATGGATGTAAAAAGGTATCCTAGGATAGCGGGGGAATTTCCTAAATTACTTAAAATTTTATAATCCTGTCTCAAATATTTATTGTCTATTAGAGTTAATAATTGTCAGTTACGAACTCCTATTAATAGCCTTAGTATTTTCCTGCTCAATCCGGAGTGTAAATACCAAGATTAATTCCTTTGTGGTACTTTAACTATCTCAAAATCATATATTGATAGCTACCAAATAAATGCAGTATTTTGTCAGAATAAGCATTTAACAATATTTGCTGAAAGGAATTAAAACAAGTTTAATAAGTGAAACAGGTGATAAATATTTATTTAAGTACAGACAATAATTATAATCCTAATTTGCTCTTATTTGTCTGTTTAAGAATTAATCTTGTGGCCTTCCTAAATCATAGATAAGGACAACTCTTAATTAAATCAATAGACTTTTTACAATCAGAAAAAGTCTAAAATCATTAATTAGCTTTAAGTGAGAATTCTTTTTATAACAGCGATGGATTTTATCTGCTAATCAAGGAGAATAATATCTAACGTTTATCTCTCTTTGTGGTCTATTCTCAGATTTACAAAATCATTGAAATAAGAGAAACCGTAAATGCATAAAAATGATCAGTTATTAAGCATTTAATAATTTAGAGAGAAAAACAAATATTTATAAGCAAACTTGGTATTAATAATAAGTCTGAATTATTTAGGTCAAACCCCATCCTAGGATAGTAAAATCACTCAGACATTAACAGTAATAAAAAGGAAACAGAAATAGCCATTAATTTGGAGACTGCCGGCGGAGACTGGACTGCGATTCGCTTCTGCTCCAGCTCCCTTTTCTTTGTTCTTCTTATCGTGTTTCTGCTTCGTGGTGGAATGAAGAATAAAACTAAAATGGAGAAGTGGGAGATAAGAGGATGGAATGGATCGTGGGAGTGAGCGATTATTTACTGGATGGGATGATACGGTGGTCTATGTGGTCTGCTTTGGATTGTGAGGAAGGGAATGATTTTATTGAGCAGAGGGCGTGGGTTTATATAGAGGTTTGGATCCGTACGAATTTGATTGCAGATGAAGAAGAGCATTGATTGCTTCATTGATTGCGCAGGGGACAGAGGAAATTAAGCGTGCGGAGTAGATAGATAGTTGGCAGTGGCGAGTGTGCGAGTTGCAGACGACGACGGGCGAAGAAAAACTGGTCGCGACTGATAATTAGTCACGGTTTTGGTGTCCGCCTGTTGGTACCGCCCAATAAGTGGCGGTAACCTGTGTTGTCCGCGAGATTAAGAGGCGGTAGCCTCTATGTTGACCGCGAGGCGGTTGCCTGTGTGGTGACCGCGAGTTAAGAGGCGGTAGCCTCTATGTTGACCGCGAGGCGGTTGTTGCCTCGTCCGCCTCCTTAACCGCCGTTAAGAGGCGGTTGCCTCAGCCCTGTCCGCCTGGCGGTTGTCCGTGTGACGTCCGCCACTTAGGGGGCGGTTGCACCAGTCCACCGCGTGACTCTCGCGTGACTCTGTTTGACCGGCTCTACATTCTTCGTTATAAGTCCGTTTTCTGAGCCGTTTGCGTCTATGCGTTTGTCTCTTAATCTACTTTACTCCCAGCTTGGTTTTCCTCATGTTAAACCAATAAATTTGTGAGATAAACAATAAAACATAAACTAGAGGAAAACTAACCGAAGTGGAGAAATGAGCAAGAAAAGTGCTAATATTATATATGAAATACACCTATAAATCATGCTCATTTGGACACTTATCAGAGACCATGAGAGTTTTCTTTCAAACTTAGATTTGTTTCAAACCCAGATTTATCTAAACTCTTTCTTTCAAAACCAAAATTTTCTTTCAAACCAACACTTCTTTCCAACCTTCCTTTAAACCAAACCAGTAAAACCAAGGGTAGTTGATAAAGATACAACAGTGGATAAACTTTCCCTCGATTAAGTTCGGGAAGCAAGGAATGAATATTGTCACGGGACAATATAAGGGAGTTGACAACAGAATACTTCACCTAGGCGTGTGACGGACACTACGAGTGTACCAACTGAATTGTGGGACGACCGCACTCCGATAGGAGCTTGTGGGCCTGACAGACCTACTTATAGGTTAGTTGGGTAAGTAGTAATGTATCAGTATGATACCCCATACATGTATACGGGTAAAGTCCAGAACACGGGAAGTAGTCGACTCCGTTCTACGGTCAGTAGTGTAAGTCAAACAAGAGCTAAGGATTACCATGAATGGTTGAAGTAAAGGAACCCAGCTAAATTAAAGAGACTGAAGGAATCAGTGAATGTGTCCAAGGAAATATTTAAGATTTAGGAGGTGCGGAGTGCACCGACTGTTATATAAAGACATTGGAGAAGGCGTAGTTTACTGAAAGTACCCATAAGTACAAGCCAAATGTAATGGCATATTTTAATAACACCCAGGAGCAGTCCTTGAGGGGTATTTGGATTAAACATTGTTGGATGAAGCAATATAATTGAAATACAAGAGTTGAAATAAATACTCGGAAGGAATCATGACGGTAAGGCTTATAAGCCACAACAACCTGTATTATGTAATGTGATCGGTCGTAGAAGTATATGTTACACAAGGAAATAGAGCGGAGAACGAACCACTGCTTTAAGAGTGGGGATACCTCTCGATATCGTGAAACCGCGAGAGCGGTAGTTGTGTGGACCAAGTTCAAGAAATATGTGGAGGATGGACCACGTTGTTATTACCCCAGGATGATTTGAATAAAATAATACGAAAAGAAGTGCTCGTACCAGTTGAGTACACAGGAAGAGTGATAAGTCTGATAGCAATCACCATAGGTGTGTGAAGCTAAATGTGTAGCGAACAACGCTCAAGAAACATAAAGGCTCAAGAAAAAATAGTAGTATATTCAAAAATCAGCCAAATAAGTGGCCAGATAAACCCAACGTAATAGCGGAAGCTAATATAATAGCGGATGCAGTGTAAGTTGATGTTGTATAATGAGTAGGGATACGGTGCGCAATAAGCGACCGTTGTGTGAGTATTGTTAGATGATAAAATGGGGAGTGAGCAGAGTTATGAGTTAAACCCAGTGGAGGCACAACAGTAAATGATAGCAAACGAACCGAGCAGTAAGCCGGTGACAAGTATTATGTGATAAGGATTTCGGTAAAACACAGTGTAAATTCCTATCGCAATCGCATGAGAGATTAACTGTCAAGAGTTTACGCCTCTGCACTCTGTATGACTGAGTGTTTTGGTATTGCTCTTGCGCAGTAATGATCAAGTGGGATAGCTAGGAATCAGAAGCATGGTGATTGTGGAGGAACAATGTTATAATGGCCGATGCATAGGTAATGCAAGGCCGCAGGAATGAAAGAATACATGTGCAAAACCAAAGGTGGAGACATGATTAACAGTAAGTGACTACAGTAACACTAAATACCAAATGTCGGTATGAGATATACCCCAGGTGTGGGAAATAACCGAGAGAGCACTACACATTAGGTAGTAGCTCAATCTCAACCGACAGTAAGTCGGTAGAAGTAAGTCAATCATTGTGAAATACATAGCAGTTTACGTAGTAAGTTATTGGAGAAGTGGATGGGAAGTGTTGAAACTCACCAAATTCGCTTAGGGTAAGAGATACCATGCGTCGGTTGAGAAACCATTATTACCAAGATAAGGGTAATACATTGGAGATGTACAATACAGTAACAGTAACGAATGGGGAAAACTAACCCTATAATTATCAGAATGGTGCAGCAGAGGCCAGTGAGCCCATGCATCAAATGCCGAATATACATGGTGAATATGAAAAATGGCAAGCTATCAATGCCTAAAAGCCTCACAGGCCAGGACCGAAACCGGTTATGAGTTACAACTCCAATGCGAATTCTTGGTTTAGGAACTAAACCGCTAATATGGTTAAGACCCTCTAATCCATTGTGTAATAGACCGCGTGGAAGTCAAAACACTTCACGACGGCAGAACATTTTAAGCCAAGGTTTAGTGATTGATTACGTGGGCGTAATCCCTTTTAAGGGGGGTAGAGCGCAAAACCACTTAGTGTGTTTTACCGTATAAGTATACGTGATTTGTGTTGTGCATAGCACAAATAATTTGTTATGATGGTTGGCGCGTGTGTTATACAAACATACGCACTCATTTATGGTTAGATTGTGGCAATTGCGCACAGAAGATGCGAATACCATTGTGGGAAGTGTGTTTATTTTGTTAACAGTGGTGTGTGAGAGTACAAGTGGAAGGGAGTAAAGAAACTCCCAGGGAACTAAAACCCCGACGGTGCATAAATGTAAACCATGTATGGTATTTTGATAAAAAAATATGTAGATATATACAGTGTTGTGATTTATGAGGGGTATAAGACCGACATAGAACCTAGTGAGAATTAAATTCCCTAGGTAACTTGAATTAAGTTGGATTTGGGTGATGATTGATAGACGGAGTTCTATCCCTTGGAGATGTAATGATTATGACTAGAAGGATTTAAAGATAGAAAATGGGATACGCTTGAATTAGTTGTTGGTTGAAAAAGAAGTGGGAGGTGAAACTTGATTATCATGAGATCAAGGGATGCCGAACACAAATTTGGGGTGGAAAGATAGTTCAACACTGATGCTGATCACATCAGGGTTGGATGACTCTTGAAGCTCCCTGTAAGTGGTCACAAACAACCATGTTAAGAAAAATACAAGGAGCATAAGTTGAACTTGGAGTTGTGTTGCGTTTTCAAAAAGGATTTCAATTGGTATTTCCAAAACAGTCAATTAATATTTTGAATAAAGGATTCTCTTATATACTTAACCTAGTAAAGAGTATTTTTGTAGTACTTGCTCACGAGCTGAGGACGTACGAGCCTTTGTCTTCGGACCGGTGACATGAGAAGTATATATTTTAAACATGTATGTGATTGTTTTGACCTCCCAAAGGAACAGGGACCAGAAGGTGTCCATCGCGACCGGGTTCTGCGGGATCACAGTGTATATGTACTCAACATGGGACTGGAGCCCATGGAGAGATGGAAAAAGGTATTTCTGTTTGATATACATGCTAAGACATGTTGTGTGGAATAAGTAATAAATAGTATTTTAGACCTTGAGTTCTAATGTGGGTGGGTTCTGAATTGATTGTGTTACCCGGGCCTACGAGTCCAAATGTGGTTATGTCACCCAGACCTAAGAGTCTGAGGGATATTATGTAAGTGCAAGTGTGGTGAAGGTACCCGGACCATTAAGTCCGAGGTTACCATGTGAGTACGATATTTTATGTATAATATGGATATGTTGCCCGGACCATTAAGTCCGAGGTTGGATGTAAAGGGTGGTTGGTAATGGAAGTTTTATGGCTATAAGTAATTCCCGTATTCTAATCCAATGATGCGAGGAAATGTGAACTTCGAGGACGAAGTTCTTTTAAGGGGGGTAGATTGAAATACCCCAAACCTTGGTATGTTGTGTAAATGTTAAAATATGATATTTAAAGGCTAAAAAGTGCCTTAGGAACATCAGTGTACAATTTAAACCATGGTAAAACACAATAAAACACTAAGACACGGTTTGAGCAAAAACATGCTCTAAGATTGGAGTGAACTTGGTTAGGACCCAAAGAGCCTACCAAGACTCAACGATATTCAATTATGATTAAATAAGGCTAATTAAGCCCTTAGGAAACTTTGGTAGACAATTAAACCAAACAAAACACAAGAAAATACCTTAAAGTCAATATGAGCAAAAATGTGCTCTAAGCTTGGGATAAATTTGTATAAGACCTAATGGTCATATCTATACCTTAAAATATGTTAATGAACATATTAAATCAATTACCAAAGAAAACCAAGCTTGAAAACAAGTTAAAACACAAAAAGTGCTTTAAGGAGTCTTAAAGCACGTTTTTGAAAAATTGTCTTGTAAATGAGTTTTGAATGGCTAAATGTCCATCATTACTCTTTAATTAACATGTGTACTATATAGTATCACATTTGGGTGGCTATATCAATGGGAAATCAAAATTTCACTTCTATGTGCCTTGTTTTTGTGAATAGTAACTTTAATAAGCTAGTTGTAACATATGATGTTATAAGTAATTAAATGGTCAACAAAGACTATTATACCCTTCTAAGTATGGGGGCCGATTTTTATGAAGGTGAGTCACCACCATGTAAAAATCAATTAAGGAAAGGAAGGGTAGGAAGGTAAAAAGGAGAAAGTTACCTTATAATACAAATATCTTGTTAAAGCAAGTTCTATCTTCATTTCTCCTTTCCTTCTTTATTTCACACGTCTCCAACCTCCCTTCTTGCTCTATTTTACGAGCTGCTACAGCAACACCAACACCACCATTGTTTTCCATCTTTGACCACTTGTAACTCCTAGCTCCATGGTCCAAATTCAATTCCAAGACCACCATTCTTCTAGTTGGAGCAAGCTCTACACTTCTACCTTTTCAAATCTTCAAGAACTCAATTTCGGTGCCAAGGAGATTCACCATTGATGGAGCTTGAGCTCACCTTTTCACATATTATTGTTCTCCTTTGCTTCTAGGTAAGGAATCTCAAAGAAAAATCAAGTTTCCTCTCTCTTTTAGTACATGGCCGAAAATTCACCTCACCATGGTGTCTTTACCTTGCTTGTTTTAGCTTCATTTGAATCTTCCAAGGGCTTGGTGGAGTCCTCTCTTGATATATATTCAAGCTCTCTTTCCATTCCAAGGTAAAACAATCATTTTAATACCTTAAGATAATATATGTAAACCTAGGGTTTACAATGAGATGAAGCATAAAGCTTATATACTCATTTCAATGTTGGTATATTGTTTAGTAGTTGACAAGGAAAGAAATGCCTTACCGGTTTAAGAGGAAACAAGAAAGAAGTTTGAGTGGAAAAGAGGTAAATATGCTATCTCAATGTGGTATAATGCCTTAGGAGAAATGAGCTTATAATGCTTGCTAAAACTACCTAAAGAGCAAATGGTGAATGACTTAGTAAGGTGTTCTCAAGGAGACTAGTAAAGGAACATATGTCTTGGTGTGTGTAATTGCAGGTCAAAGGCTTATATATTGTGGAAATTCAGTGTTTAAGGTTTATGCAATTTAAGGGCCTAAGAGCCATGTTATTTAAGGGCCTAAGTGCCAAGCAATTTAAGTTAAGCACTATATTGTGATGTAGTGCTAAATGCGTGAAGTTTGTGTATAAAGATGTGTTTGATGGATTTTAGGTGTTCTTGAATGAAATAAGGTAAAAACCTAAGTGTTTGGATGTGAGTATACACAAGAGAAGCTATGGCCAAATTTGGGAAAATGTGTAAGAAGTTCTAAGTGTTTTAAGTAAGTTTTGGTGAACTAGGAAGTGTTAAAGGTGAATAAATGTTTACTTGAGAAGAAAACGTGTATTAAGGTGATTTAGAGTGTAACAAGGACTTAGGCATGATCTTAAGGTTTTAGTAAGTACCAAAGTCATTTTGGACTTAGGCAAGACTTAGGCAAACTTTGGTAAATAAGGAGTTGATGGTAAGAAATGATGTTTGAAAGATGATGTTAAAATGAAGAGAAAGTATTTTGAGATAGTAGTTATTATGGGTATGAAACACCACTTGGGGACTAGGAGAAAACATCGTAAGTGTTAGGAATTTTGTGAAGATATAAGTAAAAGTTTAAGGAATTTTTGGGATGTTTCGAGAGGGTTTAAGTGTGCCCAAAAGATGTTAAAACATGTGAGAGAACATGTGTAAAGCATAGGAAAAATTGGGATGAATTTGGAGTTTAGAAAGAGGAGAAAAGCACATTAGAAAATGGGTTCTGCAGTGGACCGCCCCTACGGACCGCCCCTGTGGGAGGTCCAGTGCAGAGAAGTGAAAAAAAAATATACGTGTAGCATCTGTTGTGGACCGCCCCTGGGACCGCCCCAGAGGGGCGGTCCAGACCAGAAATGAAGAAAAAATTTGTTTAAGCTCCTAATGATGGGGGATTGAATGGTAATGGTTTTAGATGATGTTTAGGCCTTGTTTGGTGACTTTTAAAGGCCATTGGAAGTAAACAAGTGTTAAGAGATTTGGTAAGAAAATTGGGTAACAAGTTGGTTAATGTTATAAGGTGAATCAAAGTGATATTTTGGTATTAGAATATGCCTAAGTTAATGTGTGAAGTTTGGGTAATCAATGGATGAAGAGAACAAGTTGAATAAGGGTAGAAAAATGCAAATATAGCATTCTGTAGCTTGGGTCCGGGACTTGGTTAATGGTTGAAGTCCCGGACCATATATCAAAAACAGGCCGAGAGATGTTCCATGTTGTGGTCCGGGACTTGGGGTGAGTACAAGGTCCCGGACCACCCTATTAAAATTGGCCGAGAGTACTCCAATGTGTTGGTCCGGGACTTAAGGTAAGGACCAAGTCCCGGACCACTCTAAAAATGTTGTTTAAGGTTGGAAAATGATATCTAATGATGGAGATTGATGGATAATGATGTTATAAGGTTGTGTAGGACATGTTAGGTGAGTTATAAACGCAATTTGGTGGGTGAAAAGTTGAAGTAAAATGAAAGAGTGAAACATGTTAAAAATGTAAGGGTATTTAATTAGTAAACTGGGTTAACTATGGTCATTCGACGTTACATAAACATATTACCCCAATGATAATGAAGGTAACTTTAATGTGCCAGTTGTTCGAGAATTGTTCGAGGAACGTAAGTGGACATGGTAAAATGGACTCCGGTGACAGGTATGGTTTTCTTGCAACCTGTGTCCTACCGGATTACACCGGCTTGTATGCCAATATGTTTTACTGAGTGTTTGCCACCTTGTAAGATTAAAACATGTAATGAGTTTATAGTAATTCATTTATGTGGCGAATTTGGTCCCCGATACCGTTTAACCTCAAATAAGTGTTGAACCTTAGCTAACTAGAACTAGGAACACGTGAGAGATCGGTATTCGGAGTTAACGACCCAAACCTTGGGAACGTGCTAACCACGGCTAGGTGTGAGTTAGTTGGATATTGCTGTTGTATGCAAGTGTGTGAACCTCCCTTGTGTGCTTAACTCGGTTATGATACCGTATGGTGTGTGGATGTGGTAGGCTCCATAATGGATCTCTAACTACTTATTTATAAGTATATATGTACTAATGGGGGTGAGGAGTCCGGTTGTTCCGGCCACGCGTGTGATGGACGGGAGTCGATGTCATATCCGGTTTGGCTCTCTTGGTATGTATAGGTTGTATTCCAATTTGGTTTCTACCTTCCCTTAGCTTATCCAAAGCTAGTTACTGACTCACGTCGGGCCACAGGGGCATACGAATGTTATTTCGGTGTGCTTGGGATTACTATATCCGACACACCTTGGGTATAAGTTAACCGTTCGATATAACTGGACGGTAACGAGGTTGGTAACGAGCTTAGCATGAGATTGGCAATAATCTCTAGGCTCACTATATATACTAACTATGGTGGAAGATTCCTTGTGTGAACCGACCTTATGGTGTTTGGTTGTTATTGTGCTAGGCAATTTCCCTTGCTATGCTATGATATGTATACGCTAGGTGTTTAAAATGGATGTGATGTTATCATGTGTACGCCGAAACAAGAAAGGTTTGTTATGTTTTGTTATGTGGGGAATGAGATATGTTGTAGGATATGGAGTGTGTGGATCATGGAAATGAATCCCAGTTTGTGACAAGAGGCATTTAAGGTTAACCCGATTAATGGGTACGTGTCGTTCATTAAGGAAGTAGCTCCGTTTTAGAGGAGAGCCACTCTAAGGTTAAAGGAATCATTGGATGATTTGTTAAGTGTGGATGTGTTGGTTATATGTTGAGCCCTATTGTTGGGTGTATGCAAAGTGTTGTGTGTTTATGGTTTGTATGCATGATTTAAATATAATCAACTGCATGCTAAGACGACAATTAGTTGTGCGTGGCCCGGTAGCATGTGGGCTGCGGGATTACCATACCAGCAAAGGTGCTGAGCCCCTTGGGGGCCACCCTTTCTCTCCTTTTCTATTTCAGGTACAAGGAGCTGGAAGTCGTTCGAGAGTAGGACGGGGTAGATGTTTATACATGGGTAGCCATTTAAATGGCGTAAGCATTGTAAGCGTAGTAAGACCGAAATTGTTATCGGCATTAGTTTGTAAATACTCGGTACAGTGGGAATGTATGTATATAATAAAGGTTGGAAATGGAATGAGGATTGTATTGTGTAGTTGCTCGGGAATCTAGTCCATCAGACCGATACAAATGTACATGTATTAGCCTTGTTAGCCACGTGGGTGGTTAACTGCGTGTAACACCATTGAATTAAGTAATGTGATGAGTTGAGATTTCCGCTGCAGTTTGATGTTAAGTGTACGGTGGTGGTTGGGGTGTTACAGGGATACTCAAGATGATTCACTAGTTAGTGATTCAGATGAGGAGGACCTTAATGCAATGATGGAAGATGTTGAACAACATTTTTCCAACAAACCCAAATCATTCGAAAATTTGATGCAAGCATCCAAGGAACCGTTATACAGTGGATGTGATACTCAAAAGCAAAACAAATTGAGCGTTGTCCTAAAACTATTCAATCTGAAGGCGAGACATGGATGCAGTGATGTCAGTTTTACAGATCTTTTACAACTGCTGAAGGATGTACTACCAAAGGACATTTTATACCCACAAACTTATGAAGCAAAGAAGTTAATGTGTCCGATGGGTATGGAATATAAAAAAATACATGCTTGTCCAAATGGGTGTATGTTGTACTGGAAGGAGAATGAGTTGGATGACCATTGCTCTGAATGTGGGGAATCACGATATGTAAAAAAGGGTGAGAGAAACCACATAAGCACTAAAAGTGGGTTCTCCTGCGAAGGTGTTGTGGTATCTACCGATAATTCCCCGATTCAAACGTTTGTTTGCAGTTCAGAAAGATGCTGAGAACCTCCGATGGCATGCTACCCATAGAAAGGATGATGGTAAATTGAGACATCCAGCCGATTCCCACAATGGAGAAAATTGACAGAATATACCCTCAATTCGGTACAGACCCAAGGAACTTAAGACTTGGTTTATGCACTGATGGGATGAACCCTTATGGCACTTTGAGCAGTATACACAGTACTTGGCCTGTTTTATTGACAATATACAATCTACCGCTATGGTTGTGTATGAAACCCATACATATTCTCCTCTCTCTGTTGATATCGGGTCCAAAACAACCGGGAAACAAAATAGATGTGTTTTTCAACCACTTATTGACATTTACAATGTTGTGGAATGAAGGTGCGACAGTGTATGATTCATATGGTATAGAAAACTTCAAGCTTCGGGCTATGTTGTTTTGTACAATCAATGATTTCCCTACATACGGTAACCTCTCGGGATACAAAATTAAAGGAGCACTAGCGTGCCCTATATGTGGAGATAGCACTTGTAGAATACGGTTAAAACACAGTGGAAAAATGTGTACATGGGCCATCGAAATTCCTCCGAAAGGTCACAAATACCGTAAGATGACAAAAGAGTTTGATGGAAAAACGATCATGAGTCGCACGACCACCACTATCTGCTGCTGAGACTTACAATCAGTTGAAGAATGTTGTGAACAACTTCGGTCCACCAATTAAATCCACTGAAAAGAGCATCTGGAAGAAAAAATCAATATTTTGGGAACTTGAATATTGGCAACATTTAGAGGTGAGACATTGCATTAATGCTATGCACGTGGAGAAAAACATTGGTGAAAGTGTAACTGACACTACTAAACGTGAAAGGAAAGACAAAAGACCATTTGAAGGGTAGAAAAGATCTGGTTGAATTGGGTATACGAGAAGAACTCGCGCCACAACAAAGAGGGAAACGAACATTCTTGCCTCCCGCTTGTCATACATTATCCAAAGAAGAGAAAATAAGTTTTTGTAGTTCTCTTCGTCATATTAAAGTGCCATCTGGTTACTCTTCGAACATATCAAGTTTGGTATCAATGTCTGATCTTAAATTGGTAGGGATGAAGTCTCACGACTATCATGTGCTGATGCAGCACTTACTTCCGGTTGCAATCCGTGGGATCCTTCCAGCTGATGTCAGGAAAACTATTACAAATTTATGTGTTTTCTTCAAAGGAATTTCATGTAAAGTGCTTGATGTGGAGACGCTGGATAAACTACAGAATGACCTTGTGATCACCATGTGTTAGTTGGAAATGTATTTCCTCCTTCGTTTTTTGATATTATGGTGCATCTACTTGTTCATATTGTTAGAGAGATCAAACTTTGTGGTCCGTTATACCTTCGATACATGTATCCGTTTGAGAGATATATGGGTATACTGAAAAAGAAAATGAAAAACCGTCGGCGTCCAGAGGGAAGCATAATTGAAGGGACAGTAACAGAGGAGTAGTTGACTACTGCACTCACTACTTACACGGTTTGATGTCATTGGATTACCAAAAGCAAGACATCATGGCAGGCTTAAAGGGTTGGTACCTGTGGAAAAAATTATGCAGAGTTGATATTGATACATTGAACAAGGCACATCTGGTTGTGTTGAATCACTGAAATGTTGAACCGTATTTCGATGCACACCTAGCCTACCTCAAAACAAAACACCCAACGATGAGTAATGCCAAATTAAAAAAGAGCAGAATGCAACATTTGTTAAGTGGTTCAGACAGAAGGTGCTGAATGAAGATTCAAGGAACGTGGATGAAATGATCCAGATTTTGGCACTCGGTCCAAATCTCGATGTGTTGTCTTATGAAGGATATGATGTAAATGGATTTTCTTTTTACACTGAACGTCAAGATTGTAAATCGACAAACCAGAACAGTGGTGTGCATCTTATCGCTTCACAAGACATTTTCACAGGAACAAGTCGTAATACACTGAAGAACGATATTATGGTGTTATTGAGGATATTGGGTCTTGAATTACACTAGTTATGAAACTTGCGTATTTCGTTGCAAATGGGTGGACAACAAAGGGATATCGTGAGGAGGATCATGGTATAAGTTGTTGATTTAACGACAGCGGCTCCTACTGATGAACCCTTTATTGTTGCATCAAAGGCAAAACAAGTATTCTACTGTCGTGAAGTGTAATCCCAGATGGTCTATTGTAATGCAGAGTAAAAGATCGATAGTTGGGATTGATAATATTTTGATGAGGATGAATACGACTGTGAAGATGAATCAGATGTACCATTCGGTTGCCGATGAGGTAGATAATGTAACTAATTTTGAATATCGAAGGTCCGACCACAATGAAGGATTGTGGATTGAACGATGAAATGTTATTTTGTAAGTTTGGTTGACAATATTATATTATTTCATTTTTGTCATGTTTCAACATTTGATTCAGTAGATGTTTGTATTAACCTTGTTAATTATTGATTATTTTTCAGATTATGGATCCTGACGAAGAGTCGAAGAGGACTTACTGTTGGGGTTGGATGATATTGACGATGACGTCCCTACTGAAGAACCACCAGCTGCATCTACTTCGCAAAACCCTCGAAGGGACGTGGACCGACCCGTGGGTTGAAGGTGAAGAAGGATTCTCCCATCGATTTGGTCTGGGACAATACCTCACATTCTGGTGGGTCGAAGCAGCAGTTTGCTTCTTACTTGGGATTGATGGTAAAATCACATTGCTCGATTAATAAGGATTGGAAGGATCAAGAAAAGGCAGACAAAGACATCATGTGGCAGATGGTGCAGAAGAAGTACAAAGTCGCGGATGAACTTCGGACGAAGATTGAATCACTTCTAGCCACATCGCTGTAACAGTTCAAGCATCGGTTGGTAGATGGTTGGTGATAAGTGCGGAATTTATATATGTTTATATGCTTTATTGTTTATTAATCTAAGCTTTAATGTTATATATTTTTCCACTTAAGTACTTAAATATGTTAAATGTTAGGATTATTTCTCACATATGTTATTTTATAATTAATAGCTATATATATAACGTCGGAAGAGAAAGGAGTATACAAACATACACATGGGGAGTAGTAGACGTGAGCATTTGGTTTTGGAAATAGTCAATCATGCATGAACAACATGTACGTGAAGAATTAATAATACCCTCACCTATCAGCCATGCACACCACATTGGTCATTAATGACCCACGGCCCATCATCATCCACACCATTGGGCAGGAGCTACTTACGAACACATCTGCAATACATGGATCATATTTCATGTTGGGCTGCAGAGAGATTAAATTCATGATCGATATCATACCTACGCGGAATTAATATCGGGCAATGTTCACAGAATCGCAGGTAGGATCGGAGCCATGTAGTATCGTCAAAGGATCACGATTCCATTGCATGATCCTACGATCCTGCACTCTAAATCCATAGTACGATCCTACGATCCCATCGATCCTAACTTTGTTTACGGTTTATCTTTTTCATATCAATGTGAGTTATATCTTAATAAAATATAAAGAAAAAAAAAGTTCTCAAAATATTGTAGATTGTTTCATAATCCATAAAATATTATGACTTTCAACATTGCAGCCGACTTGTATATGTAGATTTATTTGAGGTCACTGAGCGGATAGGGATTAAGATTGGAATATCACTTCTTGTTACTCTCCATCATGAAAGATTATAATGTGTACCTGGGTGTTAAAAAAATGTATAACATTTAAAGTGTTATTTAATATTGTAATGATTGAAAAGTTCAAAGTTATAAAGCTTTAAAGTAGAAAATGAAAGAAAACTTAAGAGAACCAATACAAATTTATAAAATATTATTGATTACGTTTATCATTTTTTTTCTTCTTGGCTTATAATTGAAACAATAAGCTGTTGGAACTCGTTTTGGCTTTGAGTTCCATTGCTTACTTACTCTTTTGAATGAGGATGAATTGGAAAACCCATGATTTTGTTAATAAATAACTTGTAGCTCATAATGTTTTTTGGGAGGATGATGAAAGAAATAAAAACACACATAAAAATTATGCAGTCTGTGGATTTGATTTATGTTTAACCTATCTTATTAAATTTTATCTTTTTTATGGACAATATTATAAGAATTCATATGGTTTGCTTATCTATAATTCAGTTTTGTAAGCGTACTATCATTGTTGTGGTCTTAAGTTTTATTTTTTAATTCAATAATGATATATATTCTTACTCAAATTAAACTTTATGCTTCAAATAGAAGTTTTTTATAACATATGTATAATTCTGAACAATATTTACTCACTTTTTGTAGGATCGATCGATCCCACGATTTGATCCCACGATTCGATCCTAGGGGTCACTTACGATCCTACACTAGGATCGCGATCCTAAAAACATTGATATCGGGAATTATATATCAATCTTGAGAGCCTCAGTCACATGACATACAAATTGATACGACGAACACAATACAGAATTCGGAAGAACCATAGCCGCGAGTTACAGAGCCCTAGCAGACGCGCAGGTCAGACAGAGAGAGTTTGAGACAGAGTCAGGGAAACATTAGTGAGTTTTGACAGACTGGAGCAGAAGACAGAAACTGAATTCATCATCGTTCTTCAATTAGATGACGTTTTCTAATCTCTTTAACAGTGTTATTATTTCTTTGTCTCTGATGTCTGTGTAGTTTGTTAGAATTCTGGTTTTACTATGGACAATTAGTTTATTATTTTACTTCCTGAGTTGTTAAATATAAATTCTATTCAGATTGTAGTTTTATTCCTAGTTTAATATTGAATTCTCTTGTGATTAATTATTGCTTGAGTTTATTTGGTATGAATTGCTTATAAGTGAGAACTGTGGCGTTCATTAGACCATATGAATATTAGCAGTGAAACTACAGATGGCAATTCGTGGGGATTAGCTGACTAGAAACAAGATGAACCATTAATGCTACTAGTTAATTTGTAAATTCGTAACGAGAGTTAGGATTTGGGAATTGCTAGTAAAGATCTATCTTGCAAGAGACCGGTTTTAGATTAATTTAGATCTGAGGTTGCAATCTAGAATTTAGAAAACACTAAGGAAGGGAATTGATAAACTAGGGAGAAATAGTAAACTAGGATTCGCTCTTTTAGATTTGTTAGAGAAACACTTTTATTTGTTTTTGGTTTATTAAATCATTTAATTTCTGCATTCAAACTCCCAATTTATTGTTGTTATTTTTCTTTAGTTTTTAGTAGTTAGATTAAGGACTTAAACTAGACACAACCTCCTTTGGTTCGATGACCTAGAGAATACAACCTAGGAAAACTTGCTACGACAGACGAGTACACTTGCTGAATATACGTTTTATACCGTATAGTTGGATTAACAAACCGGGCTCCAAAAGTTCACCGTCGTGGGTAGTGTATGATGGTATGATCACGGAGGAGGACTGGAAGATATTCTACGACCATCGCCAGACTGAAGAGTGGAAGGTACTTTTACAATTATTTTTTCTTAATTATTTAAGGAATAAAATTTAACAAATATTTTTATTATTATGTATAACTTACAAATATACAAATTTTGTAACAGTTACACCAAGAACAAGTGAAATACCCCAAACCTAGTTATGTTGTTTAAACACTAAAATAAGGTGTAGTAAGACTAAAAAGAGTCTTAGAAGTATTAGTAAGCAATTTAAACCTTAGGAAACACAAAATGTGCTTTAAGGTCAATAAGAGCCAAATGTGCTCTAAGCTTGGGATAAGCTTGGTTAAGACCTAATGAACTTACCAAGACCTTATTTATATACTAATGAACATATTAAACCAATTAGCAAAGAAAACCAAGCTTGAAAACAAGTTAAAACACAAAATGTGCTTTAAGGAGTCTTAAAGCACATTTTTGAAAAATTGTCTTGTAAATGAGTTTTGAATGGCTAAATGTCCATCATTACTCTTTAATTAACATGTGTACTATATAGTATCACATTTGGAAGTCTATATCAATGGGAAATCAAAAATTTTACTTCTATGTGCCTTGTTTTTATGAATAGTAACTTTAATAAGCTAGTTTGTAACATAGGTTATTATAAGTAATTAAATAGACAAATAAAGACTAAAATACCCCTTATGTAATAAAGGGGGCCGGTTTTCTTATGGGATGACTCTTCCCCTTATTAATTTGATAAGATAGAAAAATAGATAATGTAAATCACTATTTACTTTACTTAAATATCTAAACAAACTCACTTATCTTCATTCTCTCATTCTCTTCATTTCCCACCGTCTCCAACTTCATCTTCTTGCTCTCTCACGGTTTTGCTACAGCACCACTGAAATACCCCAAACCTTGATATGTGGTTTAAATATCAAACTATGGTATGTAAAGGCTAAAAAGTGCCTTAGAAACATCATTGAACAATTTAAACCATAGTAAAATGCAATAAAGCAATAAGATACAGTTTGAGCAAAAACATGCTTTAAGCTTGGAGTGAACTTGGTTAGGACCCAAAGAGCCTACCAAGACTTAATAATATTCAATTATGATTTAATAAGGCTAATTAATTCCTTAGGAAACTTTGGTAGACAGTTAAACCAAACAAAACACAAGAAAATACCTTAAAGTCAATAAGAGCAAAAATGTGCTCTAAGCTTGGGATAAATTTGTATAAGACCTAATGGTCATACCTATACCTTATAAATAAGGTAATGAACATATTAAATCAATTACCAAAGAAAACCAAGCTTGAAAACAAGTTAAAACACAAAAAGTGCTTTAAGGAGTCTTAAAGCACGTTTTTTGAAAAATTGTCTTGTAAATGAGTTTTGAGTGGCTAAATGTCCATCATTACTCTTTAATTAACATGTGTACTATATAGTATCACATTTGGAAGTCTATATCAATGGGAAATCAAAAATTTCACAAATATGTGCCTTAGTTTGTGAATAGTACTCAAATAGTGCTAGTTTAAGTTATAAGTCAACATAAGTCAAATATTTGGTCAACAAAGACCATAAATATCTCTAATGTGTAAGGGGGCACGGTTTTATGGGTGTGAGTCATCACACTTGGCTAGCCAATTAAAAGAAAGAAAGAAAAGTAATTAAAAGGTTACTTTTGCTTTTAACATAAATATCTTCAAAGTATACTCTCTCACCTCATTCTCTTCTTTCTCCTTGGTTCCCACCGTCACCTATCTTCATCCTCACAAGCAAATTCGTTTTGCTACAGTCCACACTCATTCTTCATCTTCTTTCACTTGTAACTTATGATTCCATACTCCAAAATCAATTTCAAGACTACCTTTGTCTTAGTTAGGCCAAGCTCTTCATTTCCCTCTTTTCAAATCTTCAAGAACTCAATTTTGGTGCCATGGAGATTCACCATTGAAGGAGCTTGAGCCCATATTTTCATGCCTTGTCATTCTCTTATGCTTCAAGGTAAGGAAAATCAAAGAAGAACTAAGTTTCCTTTCATTTTCTTGTATAACCGAAAATTCACCTTACAATGGTGCATTACCTTGCTATCTTCTTAGCTTAATCCAAACTTCAAAGGGCTAGGAGGAGTCCTATCTTGCCACTTGTTCAAGTTCTCTTTCAAATTCCAAAGGTAAACATCAATTTTAGTGTTTTAAGACACTTATGTAAACCTAGGGTTTAATTATAAGTTTGAGTATTAAACTTAGTGCTCATTACCCTTATATGTATATTGGTTAGAAGGTTGACAAGTGATAAAAGCTCCTTGCCGATTTTCAATCAAGAAAAACAAGAGAAAACAAGTGAGAAAACTTGGAAAACAAAGAGGTAAATAACCTCTCTTAATGTGGTTTATTGTACTAGGGAATTGAGCTATATTTGCTTAATAAATAACCTAAAGAGCCAATGGAAAAATGAGCTAGGAAACTATCCACAAGGTGGACTAAAAGGACATGGGAGCATTATTGTGTGTATTCGCAGGTTGAAGGCATTTAAATGTGGAAATTCAGTGTTTATGGTTTATGTTATTTAAGGGCCTAAGTGCCAAGCAATTTAAGTTTATGCACTATATTGTGATGTAGTGTAAATTTGGTGAAGTTTTGTGTGTGAGGAAGTTCTTGATGGATTTTAGGTGTTCTTGAATGAAATAAGGTAAAAACCTGAGTGTTTGGATGTGGGAATATACAAGAGAAGCTATGGCAAAATTTGGAAAAATGTGTAAGAAGTTCTAAGTGTTTTAAATAAGTTTTGGTGAACTAGGAAGTGTTAAAGCTGAACAAATGTTTTACTAGGGAAGAAAACATGTACTAAGGTGATTTAGAGTGATACAAGGATTTAGGTATTATCTTGGAAGTTCTAGGAATTCAATGTGTGTTTTTGAGAATGTTGATGTACAAGGAAGAAATGATGTTTAGGTAAGATGTGAAAAGGAGATTTAGTTAGTAAGAAAGGAAGTTTGAGAGATGATGTTAAGGTGTAGAGGAAACACCTTGGTATAGTGGTCATTATAGGTGAAATACCACCTAGAAATCTTAAGGAGAAAACATTCCAAGTGCTAGGAATTTTGTAAGGAATTTGTGAATGATAAGATGGTTTTGGTGTGTGATTTAAAGAGTTTAGTACATGGCTAAAGGTGTGTTTGATGTGCCAAATGATGTTAGAACACATTAGGAGGCTTGAGGAAAAATTTGGAGAAAGTTTGACAATGTATGGGAAGTTTCTGCAACCGACCTACCTAGGGGACCGACCCCAGTCTTGGTCGGTCAGGCTGAAACTGTGAACTTGGATGCTCTCTGCAGCCGACCTACCCAGGGGGTGGGTCGGTCGGTGGGTCGGTCAGACCTTAAAAAAAATTAATTTTAAGAATGTTAAGTGGTATTAGTGGTATGACATTAAGAGAGTATTGATGGTTAGAAAGATAAATATATATGGACTTGAGAGATTAAGTTAAGTAAGATGATTTAAATGTTAAGGTTATAAAATGATATGTAATGATGGGGATTGATTAGTAATGATGTTAAGGTTGTTTAAGACATGTTAGGTGAGTTATAAGGACAATTAAGTAGGTGGAAAGTTGGAGAAAAATGTGAAAGTAAAACAAGTTAAAAATGTGAAGTTATTTAACTAGTTAACAGGGTTAACTATGAGCTTTAGACTTTAAACAGTCATGTTACCCCGATGTTAATGAAAGTAATTGTAATATTACCAGTTGTTCGAGAATTGCTCGAGGAACATAAGTAGACATGATAAAGTGGACTCCGGTGACAAGTATGGTTTTCTTGCAACTTGTGTCCTACCGGATTACATCGGCTTGTATGCCAATGTGTTTTTCTGTATGTTTGCCACATTGTAAGATAAAACATGTAATGAGTTTACAGTAATTCATTTATGTGGCGTGTTCAACTCCGATACCATTTAACCTCGGAAGTGTTAAACCTTAGCTAACTGAGTCTAGGAGCACATGAGAGTTCGGTATTCGGATTAAACGACCCGAACCATGGGACGTTCTAACCACGGCTATGCGTGTGTTAATTGTGTGATTTTGTGTGTGTATGTAGGGACCTCCCTCGTATCTGTAACCCAGTTGTAATACTGTATGATGTGTGGGTGTGATAGACTCCATATTGGGGTTCTAACTAATATCTAAAAGTAAGTATGTAATAATAGGGGTGAGGAATCCGGTTAGGCCGGTCGCGCGTTGTTTGGGAGTGGGTATCCTTCTTAGCCTTACCCTTCTCTCTGTTATGGTTGTTTCCCTCATGGGTTATGATCTCCCATTAGCTTACTCCAAAGCTTAGCTATACTAACTTATGATCGGTTTAGGGGGAACATGTGTTTGTGTGGTGTGTTCGGGCCACAAAACCCGAACCATCTTAACTTAAGTTACTCGTCCGACTATTAGGACGGTAATGAGTGTTGTATAACAAGCTTACCATGGGGGTGACATCATTCTCTAGGCTCACTAGTGAATTAACTATGTTTGGGTCGGCTCCTAAGAGAACCGCACCCGTTATGTTATGTGTTGTTGATATGATGCAATATCTGTTGCGATGTTATTATGTGCACGTTGTAACGTGAAAAGTGTTGTTATGTGTTGTTATGTGATGCATGTTATATGTTGTAAAATGTGGAGTATGTGGATCATGGATATGAATCCCAGTTTGTGATAAGAGGCGTTTAAGGATAACCCGAATAACGGGTAAGTGTCGTCTATTAAGGATAGCTCCATTAGAGGAGGAATACTCTAGGGGTAATGAATACCATGAGTGACTTATTAAGTAAGGTTGTGTTATCTGTTGTTGAGCCCATTGAGGCAGAATGTTATGGGTTGTGTGTTTAAGTTTACATGCATGATTCAAATAAAATCAATCGCATGCTAAGACGACAATTAGTTATGCGTGGCCCGGTAGCATGTGGGCTGCGGGATTACCATACCAGCAAAGGTGCTGAGCCCCTTGGGGGCCACCCTTTCTCTTCTTTTCCTATTTCAGGTTCAAGGAGCTGGAAGCCGTTCGAGAGTAGGACGGGGTAGTCGTTGTACATGGGTAATCATGTAAGTTGTATATATATACAGTAGGTGTAGTAAGACTGAAGTTGTTATCGGCAACAGTTTGCAAATACTCGGTACAGTTGGAAGGTGTATGTTGTTTCTATTGTTAATGGAAGGGTCCGTAATGTGTAGTCGCTCGGGAATCTAGTCCATCAGACCGGTACAATGTTTATGTAATACCCTTGTTAGCCACGTGGGTGGTTAACGGCGTGTAACACCAACGAGTTAAGTAATGTGAAGTAGTATATTTTCCACTGCAGAATGTTGTTATGTGTTTGTTGTTGGATGGGGTGTTACAAAAAGTGGTATCAGAGCGAAGTATCGCTCTGATGACTGAATTACCGAGCTTAGGAAGTACCGAGTTTGGATTTTAGTACTTTGGGTTAAGGGTTGAGTGATAGCGTGAGAGATACGCTAGTTAGGTATTACCAGTGTGTACTGGAAACCTACAATATCCTTCCCGCCCTCCACAATCCCTATATATAACTTGGGGAAACAACGCCAGAGAGATGGAAGTCCTCTCTTACTCGGGAATACCCGATCTGGCTGTTATTGAATACCTCTAAAGGTAAGGAGAACCTGTCATACGGTAGATCCCGAAGACTGGGAATTCCGGAGACGGTTCCCATCTGAACAATGTTAACCGCATTAAATAGCGAAGAGTGAAGAATTTTGTGTATAAGAGAATAGAATTTTCGGCAACCTGGGTCGACATGTCGAGCAGTCGAGGATAACCAGCTCGCAACGTACTGACCGTGCAACAGGCAAGAAGTGGATTAATAAAACCCGAGACGAGTGTCTACGGGACCACAATTGATAAATAATACACCAACGGTATACCAACCGACAAGGAACTACAACGTAGTGCCCAAACAAGAGACAAGTCTCAGTAACCACGACAAATACGTGGAACGGGCTACGAAGAGGAAACAATACAAAAGAAAAGGGGGTCTCCCAGAATGGGAAACACCCTAGTTGATGATTATCATGTGAAGACAGTGAGAAGTCACCTAGAGGAGTTATTATCAAGACAGTAAGATTAGTGAGGGCCAACAAGGTCACTGATGACAGTTCGGGTAAAAACAATACCACAACCGGTATGTGTTAAACCGATAGGTAGTTAGCATGGCGCACTTGCCATAGCAAGTGATGCTATAACAGGGCTGTTCGGGAAATTTATAACCACTACAAAGTACTTGGTAAAGTACCATAAAGTTAAATGTGATCGTCATAACAGTGGAAGGGCCTGTTAGCCTAACCTCTGTAATTGCAAGTACACCAGTCAGCAAGGAGCTAGACTTGGTTAAGGTAAGAAGACGTTGTGAAACCACGAAAATTTTCTTTCAAACTCAGATTTATTTCAAACTCTTTCCTTCAAAACCAGATTTTCTTTCAAACCAATACTTCTTTCTAACCTTCTTCTAAACCAAACCAGTTAACCAAGGGCAGTTGATAAAGATACAACAGTGGATAAACTTTCCCATGATTAAGTTCGGGAAACACGGAATGAATATTGTCACAAGAAAATACAAGGGAGTTGACAACAGAATACTTCACCTAGGCGTGTGACAGACACTACGAGTGTACCAACTGTAATGTGGGACGACCACACTCCGTGAGGAGCTTGTGGGCCTGACAGACCTATATATGGGTTAGTTGGGTAAGTAGCAATGTATCAGTAGGGTACCCCACATATGTATACGAGTAGAGTCCGAAACACGGGAAGTAGTCGACTCCGTACTACGGTCAGCAGTATAAGCCAAACAAGAGCTAAGGATTATAAGGAATGGTTGAAGTTAAGGAACTCAGTTAAGTTAACGAGACTAAAGGAATTAGTGAATTCCTTTCAACGAAATGTTTAAGAGTCAAGAGGTGCGAAGTGCACTAACTGTAATGTAAAGACATCGTATATGTCTTAAGGATCCTCAGGGATAAACATGATAGCTGGAATGGTGACCCAGCCTGTGCATGGCAAGCAGATACCTAATGTGGACACATTAGTGTACAATGAACGGGATGAAACTCCCAGAATGAGTACCTACACTACCTGGAAGTGTTGATCTTCACAGAAGAAGATAATAAGCCAGATGTGATGGAATAACTTAACAACACCCAGGAGCAATCCTTGAAGGGTGTTTACATCAACAATAATGGCACGAAATGACATGACAGAAACACAAGGGTTGAAATTAACACCCAGTTTAGACATAAGTTGTCAGGAGACGGACTGGCAATCCTAAGGGGCATCCCGTGAAAGGAAACGTGATGCAACGACCTTGTCATGGAGCCCAATACAACCTCTAACCATGTAATGTTGTATAGAGAAGTACATGTGTGTGGACAGCCTACAATGAGCGCAGCTCAAGGCAAATAAGGCTTATAAGCCATAAGCAAGATATGTTATATAAATTAGATTGATTGCATAAGTTTATGTTGTATAAGTGAATAGAGCGGAGAACAAACCACTGCATTAAGAGTGGGGATACCTCTCAATATTGTGAGACCGCAGGAGCGATAGTTATGTGTATCAAGTTCAAGAAATATGTTAAGGATGGATGATATTATTATTGAAAGAGAGCAGTTAGTTTAGTAGTATGTGTGTATAAAGTGAAACACCGAGCTGAATAATGCCGGCTTGTGACTCGAATGATCAATGCTCAAAGAGCATTCGGTAGTCATCCAAATGAATGACGAACCATAGTGTGAATAATGTAAGTATATATGTGGGAGTTAATATGACAGTAAATACCATATAAGTTGGTGTTATACAATAAGAGCACGGTGCACAGCAAGCGACCGTTGTATAAGTGTTGTTGAATAATAATGTGGCAAATAAGACCAGTTATGAGTTAAACCCAGTGGAGATGCATAGTAAGTGATACCAAATAAACTAGGCAGTAAGCCAGTAGCCAGTATTACGAGATCAGAATCTCAGTGAAACACAGTGTGAATTCCGTGCGAATCACATGAGAGATTTGCTGTCAGAAGTTTACGCCTTTACACTCTGTATGACTGAGTGTTTTGGTATTGCACTTGCGCAGTAATGATCAAGTGGGATAGCTAGGAATTGGAAACATGTTAATTGTGGAGGAATAATGTTATAATGGCCGATGCATAGGAAATGCAAGGCCGCACCAATGAAAGAATACATGTACAAAACCAAATGTGAAGACATGATTAACAGTAAGTGACTACAACAGCACTAAATACCAAATATCGGCATGGAATATACCTCAGGTGTGAGAAATAACTGAGAGAGCACTACACACTAGGTAGTAGCTCAACCTCAACCTACAGTAAGTCGGAAGGGAACAAGTCGATCATGGTGAAGTACATAGCTGTATACACAGTAAATTGTTATGGAAGTGGATAGAAAGTTAATAACTCACCGAATTCGCTAACGGTAAGAGATACCACGCGTCGGTTGAGAAACCATTGTTACCAAGATGAAGGTGACAATTGGGGATGTACAATACAGTAAGAATAACAAATGGGGCAATTAAGCTCTACAGTTATTAGAGTTTCGCAGCAGAAACTAGTGAGCCAGTGATTCAAGTGTTGAATGTACATGGTGAACATGAGTGAATGGCTAATTATTAACACCTAGAAGCCTAACAGGCCAGAATCGAAACCAACTAAGAGTTTAAACAAACTCCAGTAAGAATTCTCGGTTTAGGGACTAAACCGCTGACATGGTTAAGATCCTCTAACCAGAACACATTGTATAACAGACCGCGTGGAAGTTAAAACACTTCACGACGGCAGAACATTTTAAGCCAATGTTTAGTGATTGATTACGTGGGCGTAATCCCTTTTAAGGGGGTAGAGTGCAAAACCCCTTAGTGTGTATTACCGTACAAGTGTACGTGACTTATGTTGTGCATAACACAAAATAAATTGTTTTGATGATTGGTGTGTGTGTTACGTAAACATACGCATTCATTCATGGTTTAATTATGGTAATTGCGCACAGAAGATGCGAATACCATTGTGATAAGTGTGTTTATTTGTTAACAGTTGTGTGTGATAGTACAAGTGTGGGGAGTAGAGAAACTCCCGGGGAACTAAAACCCGACAGTGTATAAATGTGAAACTGTGTGTTGTATTTTGATAAAATATATGTGATATATATACTATATAGTGATTCATGAAGGTTATGAAACCGACATAGAACCTAGTGAGAATAAGATTCCTAGGTAATAGCATTTAAGTGAATGGAAATAACTGATAGACGAAGTTCTATCCCTTGGAGATGTTATGATCATGATTAGAATGATTTAAAAAAGATAGAAAATTGGAAATGAGTGATTTATTTGATGCTTAAAATTGAAGTGGGAGGTGGAACTTGATTTGCATGTGATCAAGGGAAGCCGAACACAATTGGGGTGGAAGGATAGTTCAACACTGATGCTGATCACATTAGGGTTGAATGATTCTTGAAGCCCCTTAAGTGGTCACAAATAACCACGCTAAGAAAAGAAGCAAAGAGCATAAGTTGGACTTGAAGTTGTGTGTGTTTTCAAAAGGATTTTGAATGGTATTTATAAACGTCGATAGATGCTTTACATAATTTAAGTTCTCTTACTTAACCTCACAAGGAAAAATTTTAAATTTAAGTGATTGTTTTGATCTCCCAAAGGAACGGGGACCAGAAGGTGTCCATCGCGACCGGGTTCTGCGGGATCACAGTGTATATAAAAGATATTTTTGATTGCTATACATGCTATGACATGTTGTGTGGTATGTGTAAAAATATTATTTTGACCTTGAGTTCCTAAAGTGTATGCTATTAAGACCTATGAGTCTAAATGTGTTGTGTTACATAGACCTATGTGTCTAAAGGCTGTTATGTTATCAAGACCTATGTGTCTAAATGTTGTTATGTTACCCAAGACCAGAGAGTCTAAGGGTTGTTATGTATGTGTAAATGTTGTTAAGATACCCGGACCATTGAGTCCGAGGTTATCTTGTGAATATGTTATGTTATGTATGGATGTGAATGTGTTACCCGGACCATTAAGTCCGAGGTTGTGATGTAAAGTGTGTTTGGTTATGGAAGTTTTATTTCTATAAGTAATCCCCGTATTCCAATCCAAGATGTGTGGGAAGTGTAAACTTCGAGGACGAAGTTCTTTTAAGGGGGGTAGATTGAAATACCCCAAACCTTGATATGTGGTTTAAATATCAAACTATGGTATGTAAAGGATAAAAAGTGCCTTAGAAACATCAGTGAACAATTTAAACCATAGTAAAATGCAATAAAGCATTAAGATACAATTTGAGCAAAAACATGCTTTAAGCTTGGAGTGAACTTGGTTAGGACCCAAAGAGCCTACCAAGACTTAATAATATTCAATTATGATTTAATAAGGCTAATTAACTCCTTAGGAAACTTTGGTAGACAGTTAAACCAAACAAAACACAAGAAAATACCTTAAAGTCAATAAGAGCAAAAATGTGCTCTAAGCTTGGGATAAATTTGTATAAGACTTAATGGTCATACCTATACCTTATAAATAAGTTAATGAACATATTAAATCAATTACCAAAGAAAACCAAGCTTGAAAACAAGTTAAAACACAAAAAGTGCTTTAAGGAGTCTTAAAGCACGTTTTTTGAAAAATTGTCTTGTAAATGAGTTTTGAGTGGCTAAATGTCCATAATTACTCGTTAATTAACATGTGTACTATATAGTATCACATTTCGAAGTCTATATCAATGGGAAATCAAAAATTTCACAAATATGTGCCTTAGTTTGTGAATAGTACTCAAATAGTGCTAGTTTAAGTTATAAGTCAACATAAGTCAAATATTTGGTCAACAAAGACCATAAATATCTCTAATGTGTAAGGGGGGCACGGTTTTATGGGTGTGAGTCATCACACTTGGCTAGCCAATTAAAAGAAAGAAAGAAAAGTAAGTAAAAGGTTACTTTTGCTTTTAACATAAATATCTTCAAAGTATACTCTCTACCTCATTCTCTTCTTTCTCCTTGGTTCCCACCTTCACCTATCTTCATCCTCCCAAGCAAATTCGTTTTGCTACAGTCCACACCCATTCTTCATCTTCTTTCACTTGTAACTTATGATTCCATGCTCCAAAATCAATTTCAAGACTACCTTTGTCTTAGTTAGGCCATGCTCTTCATTTCCCTCTTTTCAAATCTTCAAGAACTCAATTTTGGTGCCATGGAGATTCACCATTGAATGAGCTTGAGCCCATATTTTCATGCCTTGTCATTCTCTTATGCTTCAAGGTAAGGAAAATCAAAGAAGAACTAAGTTTCCTTTCATTTTCTTGTATAACCGAAAATTCACCTTACAATGGTGCATTACCTTGCTATCTTCTTAGCTTAATCCAAACTTCAAGGGGCTAGGAGGAGTCCTATCTTGCCACTTGTTCAAGTTCTCTTTCAAATTCCAAAGGTAAATATCAATTTTAGTGTTTTAAGACACTTATGTAAACCTAGGGTTTAATTATGAGTTTGAGTATTAAACTTAATGCTCATTACCCTTATATGTATATTGGTTAGAAGGTTGACAAGTGATAAAAGCTCCTTGCCGATTTTCGATCAAGAAAAACAAGAGAAAACAAGTGAGAAAACTTGGAAAACAAAGAGGTAAAAACCTCTCTTAATGTGGTTTATTGTATAGGGAATTGAGCTATATTTGTTAATAAATAACCTAAAGAGCCAATGGAAAAATGAGCAAGGAAACTATCCACAAGGTGGACTAAAAGGACATGGGAGCATTGTTGTGTGTATTCGCAGGTTGAAGGCATTTAAATGTGGAAATTCAGTGTTTATGGTTTATGTTATTTAAGGGCCTAAGTGCCAAGAAATTTAAGTTTATGCACTATATTGTGATGTAGTGTAAATTTGGTGAAGTTTTTGTGTGAGGAAGTTCTTGATGGATTTTAGGTGTTCTTGAATGAAATAAGGTAAAAACCTGAGTGTTTGGATGTGAGAATATACAAGAGAAGCTATGGCAAAATTTGGAAAAATGTGTAAGAAGTTCTAAGTGTTTTAAATAAGTTTTGGTGAACTAGGAAGTGTTAAAGGTGAACAAATGTTTTACTAGGGAAGAAAACAAGTTCTAAGGTGATTTAGAGTGATACAAGGATTTAGGTATTATCTTGGAAGTTCTAGGAATTCAATGCGTGTTTTTGAGAATGTTGATGTACAAGGAAGAAATGATGTTTAGGTAAGACGTGAAAAGGAGATTTAGTTAGTAAGAAAAGAAGTTTGAGAGATGATGTTAAGGTGTAGAGAAAACACCTTGGTATAGTGGTCATTATAGGTGAAATACCACCTAGAAATTTGAAGGAGAAAACATTCCAAGTGCTAGGAATTTTGTAAGGAATTTGTGAATGATAAGATGGTTTTGGTGTGTGATTTAAAGAGTTTAGTACATGGCTAAAGGTGCGTTTGATGTGCCAAATGATGTTAGAACACATTAGGAGGCTTGAGGAAAAATTTGGAGAAAGTTTGACAATGTATGGGAAGTTTCTGCAGCCGACCTACCCAGGGGACTGACCCCAGTCTGGGTCGGTCAGGCTGAAACTGTTAACTTGGATGCTCTCTGCAGCCGACCTACCCAGGGGGTGGGTCGGTCGCACCTTAAAAAAAAAAATTAAGAATGTTAAGTGGTATTAGTGGTATGCCATTAAGAGAGTATTGATGGTTAGAAAGATAAATATATATGGACTTGAGAGATTAAGTTAAGTAAGATGATTTAAATGTTAAGGTTATAAAATGATATGTAATGATGGGGATTGATTAGTAATGATGTTATAAGGTTGTTTAAGACATGTTAGGGGAGTTATAAGGACAATTAAGTAGGTGGAAAGTTGGAGAAAAATGTGAAAGTAAAACAAGTTAAAAATGTGAAGTTATTTAACTAGTTAACAGGGTTAACTATGAGCTTTAGACTTTAAACAGTCATGTTACCCCGATGTTAATGAAAGTAATTGTAATATAACCAGTTGTTCGAGAATTGCTCGAGGAACATAAGTAGACATGATAAAGTGGACTCCGGTGACAGGTATGGTTTTCTTGCAACCTGTGTCCTACCGGATTACACCGGCTTGTATGCCAATGTGTTTTTCTGTATGTTTGCCACGTTGTAAGATAAAACATGTAATGAGTTTATAGTAATTCATTTATGTGGCGTGTTCAACTCCGATACCATTTAACCTCGGAAGTGTTAAACCTTAGCTAATTGAGTCTAGGAGCACATGAGAGTTCGATATTCGGATTAAACGACCCGAACCATGGGACGTTCTAACCACGGCTATGCGTGTGTTAATTGTGTGATATTTGTGTGTGTATGTAGGGACCTCCCTCGTATGTGTAACCCAGTTGTAATACTGTATGATGTGTGTGTGATAGACTCCATATTGGGGTTCTAACTAATATCTAAAAGTAAGTATGTACTAACAGGGGTGAGGAATCCGGTTAGGCCGGTCGCGCGTTGTTTGGGAGTGGGTATCCTTCTTAGCCTTACCCTTCTCTCTGTTATGGTTGTTTCCCTCATGGGTTATGATCTCCCATTAGCTTACTCCAAAGCTTAGCTATACTGACTTATGATCGGTTTAGGGGGAACATGTGTTTGTGTGGTGTGTTCGGGCCACAAAACCCGAACCATCTTAACTTAAGTTACTCGTCCGACTATTAGGACGGTAATGAGTGTTGTATAACAAGCTTACCATGGGGGTGACATCATTCTCTAGGCTCACTAGTGAATTAACTATGTTTGGGTCGGCTCCTAAGAGAACCGCACCCGTTATGTTATGTGTTGTTGATATGATGCAATATCTGTTGCGATGTTATTATGTGCACGTTGTAACGTGAAAAGTGTTGTTATGTGTTGTTATGTGATGCATGTTATATGCTGTAAAATGTGGAGTATGTGGATCATGGATATGAATCCCAGTTTGTGATAAGAGGCGTTTAAGGATAACCCGAATAACGGGTAAGTGTCGTCTATTAAGGATAGCTCCATTAGAGGAGGAATACTCTAGGGGTAATGAATACCATGAGTGACTTATTAAGTAAGGTTGTGTTATCTATTGTTGAGCCCAATGAGGCAGAATGTTATGGGTTGTGTGTTTAAGTTTACATGCATGATTCAAATAAAATCAATCGCATGCTAAGATGACAATTAGTTGTGCGTGGCCCGGTAGCATGTGGGCTGCGGGATTACCATACCAGCAAAGGTGCTGAGCCCCTTGGGGGCCACCCTTTCTCTTCTTTTCCTATTTCAGGTTCAAGGAGCTGGAAGCCGTTCAAGAGTAGGACGGGGTAGTCGTTGTACATGGGTAATCATGTAAGTTGTATATATACAGTAGGTGTAGTAAGACCGAAGTTGTTATCGGCAACAGTTTGTAAATACTTGGTACAGTTGGAAGGTGTATGTTGTTTCTATTGTTAATGGAAGGGTCTGTAATGTGTAGTCGCTCGGGAATCTAGTCCATCAGACCGGTACTATGTTTATGTAATAGCCTTGTTAGCCACATGGGTGGTTAACGGCGTGTAACACCAACGAGTTAAGTAATGTGAAGTAGTATATTTTCCACTGCAGAATGTAGTTATGTGTTTGTTGTTGGATGGGGTGTTACAACCACCATCAACACCAACTTCCATTGTCATTATCTCCTAGCTCACTTAACCAAATCAAAAACAAACACCACCATTCTCTTCCTCTCATCAAGCTCTTCATTCCTATCTTCTCAAAAGTTCACGACCACCATTTCGGTGCCATGGAGTTCCACCATTGAAGGAGCTTGAGCTTATATTTCTACATATTATTGATCTCCTTTGCTTCTAGGTAAGGAATCTCAAAGAAAAAATTATGTTTCTTCCATGTATTTATCTTGACCGAAAATCACTCTTAATGGTGCCCGTATGTTGCTTTGTTCTAGCTTCATTCCAACCTTTCATGGACTAGGTGGAGTCCTCTCTTGACAGATATCTAAACTCTCTTCAAGTTTCAAGGTAAAACAATCATCTAAATGTTCTAAGACAATATTTGTATTTAGGGTTACAATGTGATGAAGCACAAGCTTGTATACTCATTTCATTACTTGTACATTGTTTAGAAGTTGACAAACAACCAAACATCCTTACCGGTTTTATAAGGAAACAAGAAAGAAGTTGTGAGGAAAAGAGGTAAATATGCTAACCTAATGTTGTTTAATGCCTTAGGAGAAATGAGCTTATAATGCTTGTTAAAATTACCTAACGAGCAAATGGTAAATGACTTAGTGAAATGTTCTCAAGGAGACTAGTAAAAGGACATATGTGTTGTTGTATCTATTTGCAGGTCAAAGGCATATATATTGTGGAAATTCAGTGTTTAAGGTTTAAGCATTTTAAGGGCCTAAGTGCCATGCAAATTAAATTATGCACTATATTGTAATGTAGTGTAATTTGGGTGAAACTTTGTGTGTGAGAGTGTTCTTGGTGAATTTAGGTGTTCTTGTGTGCTTAATGGAGAAAACAATGTGTTTTGGCTTAGTAATGTTCTAGGAGAACCCATGTCAAAAATTAGGTAATGTATAGGAGGTTATAAGTGTTTAAGAGAATTTTGGGAAACTAGGAAGTCTTGGGAAGTGCTAGGTATTTTACTAGGAAAGAAACTATGTATTAAGATGTTTTAGAGGGCAAAAAGGACTTAGACATTGTCTTGAAGGTTTTAGAATACAGTGGGTGTTTAGGAATACACCAAAGTCATTTTGGAGTTGTTCTAGGACTCATGCAACTTTGGTAAACAAAGAGAAGGAATAAACTTGTAAGAGGAACTACAAGAATGACATAAGGATTTTGGTGTAAGAAAAGATGCTTGAGAGGTGATGTGTAAATGGTGAGGAAATATTTTGGTATAATGGCTACAATAGGCATGAAACACCATTTGGAAACTTAAGGAGAAAAATACTACGAGTGTTAGAGGTTTGGGTGGAAATTGGTTAAGTATTTAAAGGCTTAGAAAATGAGTGTTTTGCCTTGTCCGCACATCCGTCCGGACATGGACGTTTGGACAGGCCCTGTTGCGTAAAAATTTTCAGAGTCTCGACTTATGTCCGACCTTGGGAAGTCCGGACACAAGTTCGGACGTACCTGCTTCTTCTTTCAATTTCATCTCGACCCATGTCCGAACATCCGAAGTCCGGACACAAGTTCGGACAGGCGTTTGTCTTCAGTTTTGAGTCTCGACTTGCGTCCGAACTTGGGAAGTCCGGACACAAGTTCGGATAGGCCACTGATGGACCAAAAACTTTGTTTTAAGGTAGAAAACGATGTCTAAAAATGGTGATTAGCTTGTAATGATATTATGAGGTTGTTTAAGGTAAGTTGGTGAGTTATAATGGCAATTAAAAGGGTGAAAAGTAATAACAAGTGTGAAAGTAAAATAACTAGAAATGTAAAGTAATAAACTACTGACGAACAAGTACGTTTAATTAACCGACGTTATTAATCATGTATAGGGGTGACCCATGGTGGAAACAAATCGAAGCAAGGACCAAGGTATGGTTTTCTTGCAGTCTGTTGCCTACCGGTTTACACCGGCTTGTGTGTTGTTTGTTTTTCTGTGTGTTAATGACTTTGTAAGATTAAACCATGTAAAGAGTTTACAGTTGTTAAATTATTATGTTGATAAGTATGACTCTCTCTTCCCTTGTGTGTGTCTAACAAGACTTGATCTATTATTGTGAATTGTTTATTGAGTTCAATGATGAACTACTAACAAGTGCTAACGGGGGAAGTGAGGAGTCCGGTCTGTTCCGGCCACGCGTGTGAGTATGGGAGTCGATGTCATAACCGGTTCGATTCTCTTTGTATGTTATGGTTGTTTTCCAACCTTCCCTTTAGCTTAACCAAGGCTATTTTACTGACTCACGTCGGGCCACAGGGGCATACTAGTGTTGTTTCGGTGCTTGGTGACTATATCCGAGGCACCTTGTGTTAAGTTATCCGTTCAATCTAACAGGACGGTAACGAGTTATGTAACGAGCTTAGCATGAGTATGGCAACGTTCTCTAGGCTCTCCATGGGAACTAATTGTATTGGTTCACTTCCTAAATGGAATTGTTCTTGTGTGTTATGTGTGATGTTGTGTACAATACCCATGTTATGATATATGTATATGTTGAGTGTTTTAAAATGAATGCCATGTCATCATGACAATTAGTTGCGCACATCCCGGTAGCTGATGGGCTGCGCGTTAACCATACCAGCCAAGGGTTGCTGACCCCCTCGGGGGCTCCATATTTCTTATACTGCAGGATGAGGATCGAAGAAGCGGAATGACTTTAGATTCTAGGATGCAGGATCACTTTTGATTACTTTTGGATGTTGGGCCCGGGATGCGCCTGTGCTCCCGTGGCTTTATATATTTTGGTTGTGAACAGTTTACAGTGATGGTTTACAGTGAAGGATGTAAGTAAATACTCGGTATTGTGTTTATGTATATATGGTTATTAGTTCTATGCTCGGGAGTATGATCATCAGACCGATACACTTGTATTTATTCAGCCTTGTTAACCACGTGGGTGGTTGACGGCGTTGTAGCACCAATCGTTTAGTTATTGTTCAGTTGTTTAGATTCCGCTGTGATTTCAAGTATAATGTTATGTCCGTAGTAGGGGTGTTACAAAAAGTGGTATCAGAGCGAAGTATCGCTCTGATGGCAAGAATACCGAGCTTAGGGATATACCGAGTTAAGAAATCTAACCATAGTTACCTAAGAAAGCAGTTGTGAGAAGGTTAACCACTAACTAAGTGTGGAAATACCTTATTGTCGGGAAGATGATACAACTGTTGGGCCGATAAGTGTGCAAGCATATTGCTAATGAATGCTCATGTGAATTCAGATGTCAGGTCGACCGAGAGGTAGAGGCCGTGGACATGGTACAAGAGATACGGGTGCCCAGGACGAGAATACTACGGCTCAGGTTATGGCTGAGGCAGTAGCAGCCGCTGTAGCCCAGATGGTACCCCAATTGGTAGCTGCGATGCAGCAGCAGCAGCAAGGCGGTGAGGGTCAACAAGGGACACAACCGCAACCACAGCCGCGCGAGACCAACTAGGTCAAGGCGTTGGCGGATCTGAGACCACCGTCGTTCAGTGGGGAGACCGACCCTAGTAAGCTGGAGGCGTACATCTCCGAGATGGAGACCGCCTTCGAGACCTTGGACGTTCTTGCTGGTGTCAAGGTCCGACTAGCCGCTTACTATCCGAAGGGATCGGCTCAGACATGGTGGAAGCTGGTAAGGGAGGGAAGAGTTGGTGATCCTACCTTCCAGTGGAGGGAGTACACGGCCCTGCTGCGAGCCAAGTACTACCCTATTCACGTCTAGGAGGCCAAGCGCCTAGAGCTTGACAGTTTGAGACAGGGAGACAAGATGACAGTTGATGAGTACTACACCGCTTTTATCGGACTCATCCATCTGCTGCCGGATCTGGGCTACTCAGACCGGATTTTAGTGAACCGTTTTTACAACGGGTTGAGTTACCGTCTACGCTACGGAAAGTCCTTGTTGACAATCTTAAACCAAGGGATAAGGGATATGTTCAGACAGAAGGTGCTGAATGAAGATTCAAGGAACGTGGATGAAATGATCCAGATTTTGGCACTCGGTCCAAATCTCGATTTGTTGTCTTATGAAGGGTATGATGTAAATGGATTTTCTTTTTACACTGAACGTCAAGATTGTAAATCGACAAACCAGAACAGTGGTGTGCATCTTATCGCTTCACAAGACATTTTCACAGGAACAAGTCGTAATGCACTGAAGAACGGATATTATGGTGTTATTGAGGATATCTGGGTCTTGAATTACACTAGTTATGAAACTTGCATATTTCATTGCAAATGGGTGGACAACAAACAGGGATATCGTGAGGAGGATCATGGTATAAAGGTTGTTGATTTAACGACAACGGCTCCTACTGATGAACCCTTTATTGTTGCATCAAAGGAAAAACAAGTATTCTACTGTCGTGAACAGTGTAATCCCAGATGGTCTATTGTAATGCAGAGTAAAAGATCGATAGTTGGGATTGATAATATTGTTGATGAGGATGAAAACAACTGTGAAGATGAATCAGATGTACCAATTTGGTTGCCGATAGAGGTAGATAATGTAACTAATTTTGAATATTGAAGGTCCGACCACAATGAAGGATTGTGGATTGAACGATGAAATGTTATTTTGTAAGTCTGGTTGACAATATTATATTATTTCATTTTTGTCATGTTTCAACATTTGATTCAGTAGATGTTTGTATTAACCTTGTTAATTATTGATTATTTTTCAGATTATGGATCCTGACGAAAGAGTCAAAGAGGACTTACTGTTGGGGTTGGATGATATTGACGATGACGTCCCTACTGAAGAACCACCAGCTGCATCTACTTCGCAAAACCCTCGAAAGGGACGTGGACCGACCCGTGGGTTGAAGGTGAAGAAGGATTCTCCCATCGATTTGGTCTGGGACAATTACCTCCGACATTCTGGTGGGTCGAAGCAGCAGTTTGCTTCTTACTTGGGATTGATGGTAAAATCACATTGCTCGATTAATAAGGATTGAAAGGATCAAGAAAAGGCAGACAAAGACATCATGTGGCAGATGGTGCAGAAGAAGTACAAAGTCGCGGATGAACTTTGGACGAAGATTGAATCACTTCTAGCCACATCGCTGTGACAGTTCAAGCATCGGTTGGTAGATGGTTGGTGATAAGTGCGAAATTTATATATGTTTATATGCTTTATTGTTTATTAATCTAAGCTTTAATGTTATATATTTCTCCACTTAAGTACTTAAATATGTTTAATGTTAAGATTATTTCTCACATATGTTTTTTTTATAATTAATAGCTATATATAACGTCGGAAGAGAAAGGAGTATACAAAATACACATGGGGAGTAGTAGCACGTGAGCATTTGGTTTTGGAAATAGTCAATCATGCATGAACAACATGTACGTGAAGAATTAATAATACCCTCACCTATCAGCCATGCACACACATTGGTTATTAATGACCCACGGCCCATCATCATCCACACCATTGGGCTGGAGCTACTTACGTACACATCTGCAATACATGGATCATATTTCATGTTGGGCTGCAGAGAGATTAAATTCATGATCGATATCATACCTACGCGGAATTAATATCGGGAATTATATATCGATCTTGAGAGCCTCAGTCACATGACATACAAATTGATACGACGAACACAATACAGAATTCGGAAGAACCCTAGCCGCGGGTTACAGAGCCCTAGCAGACGCGCAGGTCAGACATAGAGAGTTTGAGACAGAGTCAGGGAAACATCAATTGTTACAGCAATGTAACAGTGCAGTAGAAGAGTAAATGAGATAGAAGAGTAGACAGAAGAAGAACCATGGAAGGAAGAAACTAGTGTTCTTGAAACACCAATTCCACTAACCTTGCAAGCTGCCGAAGATAGCCAGCTTGGCAAAGGGAGACGAGACCGAGAGAAGAAGGAATAGAATGAGTTTTGTATTATGAATGTATTATTGTTACAATCAGTCATAGCTATTTATAGTATGGTGCCAGCTAAGACAACAACTACTTATTAACATCTTGTAACAGAATACTAGCTTGCAATGTAACAGTGTAACAGTGTTATTCCCATAACAGATCTCCTCTCCTTAAGAACCTTGTCCTCAAGGTTCAAAGTTAGGGAATCGACGAAGTAAATCGTAGTAAAATTCCCAAGTTGCCTCTTCCACTGGTAAGTCAGTCCATTTGACTAGAACCTGAGTAGCAGCTTGACCATGTCGATTCACCATTCTGCGTTCTAGGATGCGTTCTGGTTCATGGACCAATGCATCAGATATAGAATCTGGTAACATTGTTGAAGGAGACCTAGTGCCAACCTGTGCTTTGAGTTGGGAAACATGAAAAACTGGGTGTATAGAAGAAGAAGGAGGTAAGTCCACCTTGTATCCTCGCGTACCACATTTGTCAAGAATCTGGAAAGGTCCAAAATATTTGGGAGCTAATTTCTGAATAGAGCGATGGACAACAGTATGCTGTCGATATGGTTGTAACTTGACAAACACCCAATCTCCAATCTCAAATTCCCGGTCAGTGCGATGGCGATTGGCCTGCTGCTCCATTCTATGTTGAGCCCTCAGCAAATGGAATTTTAATACTAGTAACATATTCTCCCTCTCCTGTAAACATCTGTTTACAGTGGCCTCCTTCGATTCACCCGGAAGATAGGGTAAATGTTGGGGAGGAGTTTGAGAGTAAACCACTTCGTAAGGAGACATTTGAGTAGCTAAGTGAAATGTGGTATTATACCAAAATTCCGCCAAGGGTAAGAATTTACTCCATAGATGCGGTCTGTCTCGCACATACAGCGCAAATATGTTTCCAAACACCGGTTTACCACTTCAGTCTGCCCATCAGATTGTAGGTGGTAAGCACTGGAAAAATTTAGCTCAACTCCTTGGGTAGCAAACAGCTCCTTCCAAAACTCATTAAAAACCGTGTCTCGATCACTTGTAATAGACCGAGGAAACCCATGGAGTTTGAAGATGTTATCCAAGTAAGCTTGCGCCACCGAGAGAGCTGTGTAAGGATGCTGGAGTGCAATAAAATGCGCAGCCTTACTGAATCTGTCAACCACTACCAGTATCACTGATATCCCAAATGATTTAGGCAACCCGTCAATAAAATCAAGAGATATGTCTTGCCAAACTTCATTTGGAATAGGTAAGGGCTGTAATAGCCCAGGTGATGCTGAAGTGTCATACTTACATCGCTGGCAAACATCACAGGCACGAATGAAAGCTTGAATCTCCTTACTCATACTTTCCGTAAAGAGAGCCTTTGTTCTTTGATGTGTCGCATCACGACCAGAAGTCCAACCCATACCTGAACTGTGCATCCACTGTCAATTTTCCTGATATCCCATGAGCAGGTAGAACAATTTTACTTCTGCGCCTCAAAATTCCATGAGCCCACGAATAATGTTTGTGAGAATCTTTCAGAGTCTGCAGATCTGTCATAATCGCTTGTGTAGCCGCATCTGAAACATATGCCTCCTTTATCTGTTGCTGCAAGTCAGATTCTATTACAGATAAAGACATAGAAAGGATTTCTGATCCTTTGACTCGAGAAAGTGCATCAGCTGCCAAATTCTCCTTTCCCGCCCTGTATTGTATTTCATAATCAAATTCCAACAACTTTGGGAGCCACTGTTGTTGAATTGGAGTGTTAAGCCTTTGCTCCAGCAAGTACTTAAGGCTTCTTTGATCAGTTTTAATCACAAAGTGATTGTGTAACAGGTAATGTCGCCACTTAGAAACTGCAAACACAACAGCTAACAGCTCCTTTTCATATATAGACAGAAGCAACTGCTTCCCTTGTAGGTGACGACTAATAAAATCCAGTGGGTGACCTTCTTGCATATGAACTGCACCGATACCAGATCCGTAAGCATCTGTCTCAACCACAAAAGGCTTATCAAACTTTGGCAGAGCTAACACAGGAGCTTGACAGAGAGCTGCCTTCAAAGTATTAAAAGCATCAGTAGCTTCATCTGTCCAAATAAAAGCATCTTTCTTGGTAAGAATTGTAAGAGGACGTGCAATGGCCCCAAAATTTTGCACAAACCTGCGGTAATATCCAGCTAACCCCAGGAATCCTTAGCTGCTTAAGATTTTTTGGAAGTGGCCAATCTGCCACGGCTTGAACCTTCCTAGGATCTGTTGCAATACCATCAGAAGAGATGAAATGTCCTAGATACTCCACCTTATCAGCAGCAAAGGAACATTTACTGAGTTTAGCAAATAGCTGATGCTGCCTCATAGTTTCAAAAACTTGTCGTAGATGCAGTAGGTGAGTCTCAATTGATGTATTGTAAATCAGAATGTCGTAAAAAAAACCAACACAAATTTCCTCAAATATTCTCTGAAAACATCATTCATAAGGCCTTGAAAGGTGGCTGGGGCATAGTTAGCCCAAAGGGCATGACTAAATATTCAAAGTGCCCTGAATGAGTTTTAAATGCCGTTTTAAATGCATCATCAGTATGCATTCGAACTTGGTGATAACCAGCTCTAAGATCAATCTTAGAATACACTGCGGAACCACCCAACTCATCCATGAGGTCTCCTATTAATGGAATAGGAAATCTGTCCTTGACTGTCATGGTGTTTAGTTTTCTGTAATCGACACAAAGCCTCCATGTTCCATCTTTTTTTTACTAACACCACAGGTGAGGCATAGGGACTTGAGCTGGTCCTGATTATACCTTGAATCAACATCTCCTTGACGATTTTGTCAATCTCATTTTTCTGGTGAACAGAATATCGATATGGCCTCTGATTGACTGGGTTTGCATCAGCAAGGAGAGGAATGGTGTGATCATGCCCGGGACGAAAAGGAGGCAAACACGTGGGTTCCTGGAATATATCAATATATTCTTTTAATAATAGTGCGAGGCCAGGGTGAAGGTTGTTGTTTTCTGTTGTGACAGAGTAAACCTGAACTGGAGTCTCAAGCATAAAATCTGTAATATACAGCATTGATAACTGAATTCCACTGTCAAGCTTACCGCAAAGCTTCCTAGCTTTGATTTCTCGTACAGAACCAGAATGAATTCCATTTAAGATCAACTTCCTATTTCCCACCTGGAATTCCATCACCAACTTGCGAAAATCCCAAGTAATAGCTCCCAATTGCTCAAGCCACTGAATTCCCAATACCATGTCACAGCATCCCAATGGAATTACCATGAAATCTGCCTCAAACTCCACATCCTGAAACTTCCAGTGAAACTTATCCACCTTACCATCCACCTGAAGCGTAGTACCATCTGCAACCGAAACTTTGATATCACTCACAGGTTGCAAATGATATCCTAGCTTTTGAGCCACAGATTTGTCCAAGAAGTTGTGTGTACTGCCCGAATCAACTAAGATGAATAAAGGACGCTTAGCATGAATTCCTTTTACCCGCATAGTACGGTAAGTAGATGCTCCTGCTAGTGCATGAACAGAGATGTGCAGTTCTTCCTCCTGAACATCTTCTTGCGGAATTTCCTCCAAACTCTCATCTTCCTCGTCACATTCAAGAAGGTAGAGTTGAGCTTTTTTATGTTTCAAGTGGTGGCGTGGGGTATACTTCTTGTCGCAGTAGAAACAAAGACCCTGAGCTCGACGGTCATTCATTTGCTCCGTCGTTAAGAACTTTTTAGGAGCAAAGATTTCTTTACCTTTCTCCGCTTGAGTCTTTTGAACGTCGAACTCCTTCGGAGTAGGCAACAGCCCTTTCGCAGATGGATTGGTCGCCGGATTCCTTCCGACTACCAACTCGGAACACCAGCATGACGCGGATGTGCTTTTTCATAAAGGAGACCTAGTAACAAGCACTGCTGAATCGTACGGGGTTAAAACATGCGAACATGCATTTGCGTATCGTTACGCAGTCCGGCCAGGTAAGCACTCACTAGGTAGTCTTCTGGCAGAGAAACTCGAGTACGTATGAGCTCGAATTGGCTATGGTACTCCAAAATCCCTTCCGTTTCTTGTAGAGCTTTGAGCTCCGCAATCGGATCGTCCAAGATTTCACCGAAGCGTTCCTTAACAGCTTCCTTGTATAATGACAAGTCGCGACTCAATGCTTGCCCCGCTACAGATTGCACCATCGACTGAAGCCAGGAGGCCGCAATAGAGTCGAAATGGATTGACGCAATACCGACTTTCGATTCCTCCGGCATATGATCTATAGCAAAGAACTGCTCAACCTTGAACAACCATTCTTTCACCTTTTCCCCGTTGAATCGAGGGAAATCTAGTTTTGCGAGACGTGTTACTCCGGAATAGGAGTTACAGCGACTGGACGTCTCACTAGAAGAGCGATCAGACTCCACTGGATGCCGATCAGTTCCCGACGTGTGCACGCGCAATGCTTCAAAAAGTACAGCAATGCTCCTGTCCATCTTAGCATTTTGCTCCGTAATGCTCTGTTCCATCTTAGCATGTTGCTCCGTAATCAAGGCCTAGATCTGAGGCTGGAACGTTGCTTCCATTTCCTTGACTGCCTCTCTGATCAATTGGCTGTTACGTGTCTCCGCCATTTGTCACAGAATCACTAGAATCTGATACCTATGTTACAGCAATGTAACAGTGCAGCAGAAGAGTAAATGAGATAGAAGAGCAGACAGAAGAAGAACCATGGAAGGAAGAAACTAGTGTTCTTGAAACACCAATTCCACTAACCTTGCAAGCTGCCGAAGATAGCCAGCTTGGCAAAGGGAGACGAGGCCGAGAGAAGAAGGAATAGAATGAGTTTTGTATTATGAATGTATTATTGTTACAATCAGTCATAGCTATTTATAGTATGTGCCAGCTAAGACAGCAACTACATATTAACATCTTGTAACAGAATACTAGCTTGCAATGTAACAGTGTAACAGTGTTATTCCCATAACATCAGTCAGTTTTGATAGACCGGAGCAGAAGACAGAAATTGAATTCGTCATCGTTCTTCAATTAGATGGCGTTTTCTAATCTCTTTAACAGTGTTATTATTTCTTTGTCTCTGATGTTGAATAGTTTGTTAGATTTCTGGTACTATGGACAATAGTTTATTATTTTTACTTCAGTGAGTTGTTAAATATTAAAATTCCATTCAGATTGTAGTTTATTCCCTAGTTTAATATTGAATTCGCTTATTGTGATTAATTATTGCTTGAGTTATTGGTATGAATTGCTTATAAGTGAGAACTGCGGCGTTCATTAGACGATATGAATATACCAGTGAAACTACAGATGGCAATTCGTGGGGATTAGCTCACTAGAAACCAGATGAACCATTAATGCTACTAGTTAATTTGTAAATTCGTAACGATAGTTAGGATTTGGGAATTGCTAGTAAAGATCTATCTTGCGGGAGACCGGTTTAGATTAATTTAGATTTGAGGTTGCAATCTAGAATTTAGAAAACACTAAGGAAGGGAATTGATAAACTAGGGAGAAATAGTAAACCAGGATTCACTCTTTTAGATTTGTTAGAGAAACACTTTTATTTGTTTTTAGTTTGTTAAATCATTTAATTTCTGCATTCAAACTCCCAATTTATTATTGTTATTTTTCTTTAGTTTTTAGTAGTTAGATTAAAGACTTAAACTAGACACAAGCTCCTTTGGTTCGATAACCTAGAGAATACTACCTAGGAAAACTTGCTACAACAGACCAGTACACTTGCTGAATATACATTTTATACCGTACAAATTTTTGGCCCCGTTGCTGGGGAGGAACGGTTATTTAGTTTAGTCTTTATTCTATTTTTATTTTCTTTTATTTGTTTTTAGTTTATTTGTTAAGTTTTATTTGTGTGATTATTATTACTCGGTTTGATATTTATTTTAATTTTTTTATTGTTTTTATTTATAGTAATTCTATTTTTAGGATTATTCGTTTAGGCTTATTTCATTTATTTTTGTTTCTATGATATTATTTTGTTAGTTTAAGTTTTCGTTTAGCATTGTTTGTTTTTATTTTCATTTTATTTTTTTATTTTTTTCTTTAATTTGATTTTAGTTTCTCTTTTATTTGTTTATCTTTATTTCAGTCTTGTTTATTATTTTTTTATTGATAGATTTTTTTAGTTTGATTTTGATTTTGTTTTTATTTATTTTATTTTTATGTACATACTTTTATTTTCATTGTATTTATATTCTCTTCTTTATGTATATAATTAATTTCCCTTTAAGGTACTTTGATTTGATGGCTGGATATTACAATCCGCCTAGAGGTTGGCCTGGATATTACAACTAGTGGGTTGTATGCGAAAGGTGTGGAGGAGACCACGAGCGTGCTTATTGTCCAGTTGTCTCTTCTGGATTGGAGGATGCTCTAAGAAGTTTTATATCGTCTAGTCCTCCTGAAGCACGACCGTCTCTTGAACACTATTATCCTGCACAAAGTTACAACCAGTGGGTTATCCGCCAGACATGTGGAGGGGATCATGATAGTTCACAATGTCAAAGTAATCTATCTAGCTTGGTAGCTGCTCTTGCAGATTTTAACAAAAAACATGGCAAATCAAACCCCAGTTGGCATGAGTCCTTCAGGATGGATATGAAGGAGATACGGGAAAGTAATGCAAGAATTTTAGCCCATCTTGATGAAATATCACAAAAGCTTGGATGTGAACCGGTTCCTGAGATCGAACAACCTACTGCAGTAGCTGAGTGGAGTGTGAGTGATAGCAGCTTGATCATTCGATTCCTGAAATTGCAGACACACCTGAGGTGGAGATCATGGAGAGGCCAGAGCTAGAGATTGAGCAAGTTGATGAATCTTCAGAGTTAGAGAATGATGTAACTCATGAAGCTATCCAGTCTATTCCTTCTGCACCTGTACCTGAGCCAGAGAGTTTTCCAGTTGACCTCCTTGCACCTGCTGATGAGCCATAAGAGCAGAGTTACCTCATCGACTTCAAGGAGCCCTTGATTCCTGTTGAAGTTGATTTTCCTATTGGTTCATCCTTTGATCTTCCCAAATGACAAGAATGTTTACATCCTTGAATTTGAGGAGGACCAGCCAGAGAGTGATCTTCACATCGATCACCCACCTCAACACAACCACCTGACGCATGATCGTTGGAGTTTACACTGTTATATTTGGAGTGTAGAGGTTTTATTTCCATTTGATAGGGGTCGTTTTATGAAGATATGTGATGCCCGCCCCACCCACCCTTTGGCACCAAAGTCAACATTCATTTTTGATCCTGGTTGACCTTAGGGAGGTATGGTCTAGCCAAAGACATTAAAGAAGAGCAGCTGACTGGGAGGCAACCCAGTATTTTATTTTGTTAGTTTATAATTTCAGTTTTAATTTCTTATCGTAGTTCTTTCCCTGGTTTTGTTGTTTATTAATTTTTAACTTCTTTTTGTAGTTTTGGTTGCTTCTGGTGTTTTTCCTTTCAGATGAATTTTTCATAGTGCTACTGCAACCAGGCTGCAACACTTGAGCAAAGCTCAAGTGTGGGGTCATTCTACATCTGCAGCAACAACAAAATCCAGGGGAGTTTTAGTTTGATTTATTTTCGCTTTAATTTTTGTTTCTGACTGCTCTGTTGTCTGTTGCCTTCGGACATAAATGTTTTTCTGCAAGCTTTGAGTTTTTCACTCCTGCCTTGTCACACAATGAGGATATTGTTTTGTAGGATCGGGTGGCTAACTCAAACCAACCCAAGGTGTGAGTCTAAGAGTTGGTTTGACTCAATCAGCCCTCGAAGTGAGAAACACTCTGTGATGTAGAGGCACTCAATCGAATAAACTAAACTAATGAAGCGGAGGACTTTAGCGGTAATTGTAGCGAAACAATGTAAAGAGAGAAGGACTCTATGGAACTCAGCAGGATACAAATAAGCTATTTCATTTCCTGGTCAAATAAAATAACTTACAAATGCCCACTAAGTAGAAGAGATCTACTTAGCGGTTTTCACTCACTTACCCAACACACTCTCTAATCAGAACAATGGTAAGTGTAATGAAACTAGGGACTTCCTAGGTAGAGTCTATCTTAAGGTGCTAACTGACTAAGTACGTATTCTCTCTCCTCTTTGGCTTACAATGCGATTCTCTTTTTCTCTCTAAGCTCTGAAAATAATACTCAATGAAAGCACACAGAAAACTATCTATTACATGTCGTATTTATACTCTAAGTGTAGCAGCCAATCGAAGGAGTTAGTTCCGAAAATACCGGAACTAACTTAGTGGGCAACTTCCAACGGCTCTTACTTGGTCTTCTTACTTGGGCCGTGATCTTCGGTGTTGAGGAAGAGCTTTGTGACCGTTGAGGCGCTTAATGTGCTCCGAGTTGACTCCTGATTTTTCGCAACAGCATGGCAGACTCTGTGGAGTCTTCTTTGTTGCGCGGACTCCATCGCAGAGGCTCAGTCTTGTGTCTGTCAAATGATGCTCGACTCTGTCGCGGTGAAAGGCTATCTCTGCAACACTCCGATGTCCCAACAATTTCCCCCTGTTGCTGATGATAGCAAACCTTCGTGAATCCCGATGGAGTCAATCCTGAAAGTGGAAAAACACAAGGACTAGGGGAACCGACCCTGTCAAAGTTCCCCCTTAATAGCAGCAGTAGCAAATAAGTGCAAGCACTCTGTTTAGGTTCCCCCTTGATCGGAGAGGGACTCCAGGCAAGCAAACCACAAATAAGCAGTGTAATAAGCAGGATGGTATATAAGGCAGTCAAAAATACTAGACCACATGGTCTAGCAGCGCAATCCGGAAAGCAGTTTTAAACCAGCAACAAAATAACCCGTACACCAGACGGGATTCACCGCTTCCCCTTTTGCTTTCATCAGAGGGGAAGCCCATAGTAGCACAGAGTTAGTCAAGTATTCACACAAACAACCAATAAAAAGTGTTTAGAACTTAAAAAACATCTAAGTTCTAACACTGCACAGCCACGTCATTCTAAGGGTTGGGGATAAGGGTGGATTGAAGGTCAAGGAGTTGTTCCTGCAGGGCCGACACTGTCGTCTCTATCCCGGCGAGTCGGTCTTCCATCCGCTTCTGGCCCTGAATCAGCTCGGCTGCATGCGCAATGAGGCGCTCCACCTTCTCCAGGAGAGGTTGGATTGAAGCTTGAGGAACGGCCTCTTGAGAAGTGGATGTCCCCGCCGTCGTTGGAGTAGATGGAGGGGGCAGCAGCTTTGATTTGTCGATTGAAGTGAGCCGATTCAAATACCGCAGGTTGATGGTGTCTGCCTCCTCGGTGGACTCTGGCGTCGAAGACGCCAAGGGTACCTGAAAGAATTGGAAGATACGAGGCAGCCAGAACACGTACCCCAAGGTGTTTTCGGAGTGTCGACCGACTGGGCTAAGTGATGGAGAATGATGTGTGCCAAATTGATAGAGTGACGATTAATGATGCAGTACATAATGGTTAAGTCCAAGCAGTTGACCACAAGATTTCCTTCCTTTCGTGGGACGATATTTTTGATGACCAAAATGTGGAGGAGTTGGTGTAGGATAGAGAGATCACCACGGGGTATGGGGGAGCCAATCTTTTTCTTGGAGGAGAAAAAGCGGTAGATTTTAGTGTGTGGTACCCGGGGATCTCAGGAAGGATTCTTTTTCATAAAATGACAGGCCAGTGGCAGGAACGCCAAGATTTCATACAGCTTTGCAAGATCAAAAAATATTGGGTGGAATTGACAACAGAGACAGCACAGCACCGTTACGGATAACAAGGTTTTGGAAGAAAGTCGACAGACTCTTTGGGATACCACTCTGGAATTTCGCAGAAGAGGTGTTTCCACCCCTGAATTTCTAGCATTGTGACTAACCCCTAAGTTGGAAGACTGAGCCCAAGAAAAGTCTAGGAACTTACCCCTGACTATGTTACGGTCGGAGGCAGGGTCCCCGAGCATGTACCTTTGAGTGAAGGGTCGACCTTCACACTCCGACGGTGGGGTTTTTGGAGGTTTCTGATCTCTGGCAGAGGTAGCACCCGTGGAGGCATCGTGACTAGCGGTGGGCAGTTCTTGGACGGGCGACGATTCACCGAGCCAGAGGAGACATGGTGGGCCTTGACAGAGGAACGGAGGATTCTTTTGCTGTGGGTCGGGATGAGGTTTGGCCTTTGCGCTTGCGGGATTTGGGTGGAGGTAGTTGAGGTGGAGTTGCGGATTTAGCGGGGGATGCTGGTGGTGTTGGTGTAGGAGATTTTGTCGGTGATTTGCTGGCATGGGCCTGTGGCTGATCAGTTGGCTGGTTTTCGGCGGGAGGGTTGTCAGCTTGTGGGTTGGGGATGGTGGTAGGGTTGGATTGGGGTAACGTTCAACGTCGGTGTCAAGAATTTCCGTTCTTGCAGCCGATGGTGGTGTTTGGAGGGTGGATGGGCGCGGGTATCAGGCGGTGGTGTGGAGGAGTGTGTGGGCGCGAAGAAGTGGCGGTGGTTTTAGTGGGAGATGTAGTGGTGGTGGTGGTGAGTGTAGGTGGGTTAGGGTTTGCCATCGCTTGTAGATACGCCTAAAGGCGAATGGGATCGGCGAAAATTTCGGCTGGGATTTGGATTCCGTTGAAGTTTATGCCGGCCATTTGGAGTTGGAGGGATGCTTGAGTGTAAAGGGAGTGGAAGTGAGAGAGCTGGACTGTGCGGGTGATTGATATAAGGCAGGCAGTTGCAGAGTTTGTGTGTCAGGTCCGATAAATGTGGCGACGTCATGGGGGGGGGTAGATGAAGGGCGACGATTTAGGCGAGTTAGGTGCGGATAGATGACGAGTGGATGGAAAAAGTAGCGCAGAGCATAGGTATGCGAAGTAACGAAACACAATTCACTGATTCAAGTGCAAACAAAGACAGACTCTATGATACATGAGGGAGTACCTACTGAAGATTGCGGTTGGGGCAAGGAGATGCGACCGTCTAGGTAGACGGAGTCAATCCGATTGCTGATCGCAGTGCTTCGAATCTCGCTGTAGACAAAGGCTTAGTAAAAATATCTGCAAGTTGATCTTCTGTGGGCACAAAATCAAGTTGGATAAGCTTTTTCTCGACACAGTCTTTCAAGAAGTGAAAACGTATTTCTATGTGTTTGGTTCTTGAGTGTTGGACTGGGTTTTGGATATTTTGATTGTGCTTTTGTTGTCACAAAAGATTGGGATTTGTTCTTGGGTGATATGATAGTCTTGAAGTGTTGTTTCATCCAAAGGAGTTGGGAGCAACATGCTGCAGCAGAGAGAGACCTACTGCCTCCGCTGTAGACAGTGCTACGGAGTTTTGTTTTTTGGAGGACCATGAAACAAGGCAAAGACCCAAGAACTGTGCATTACCTGAAGTACTCTTTCGATCTTGGAGAGAACCGGCCCAATCAGAGTCACTATATCCAGATAAAGTAAAAGTAGGAGATCGTGGATACCATAGATAGAGTGTACTTGTACCTTTAGATAGCGAAAGATACGCTTGACTGCTTTGAGGTGAGACTGTTTTGGTGCTGCTTGGAAGCGAGCACAAAGACAGACTGCATGGAGAATGTCTGGGCGACTGGCAGTCAGGTACAAGAGGGACCCTATCATTCCTCTATACTCAGTGGCATTGACGCCGACTCCGTCATCATCAGGATGCAATTTTGCAGATGTACAGCTCGGTGTGGACATACTCTTGGCATTTTTAGGTTGTACTTTTCAAGGAGTTCCTTGATGTACTTTTGTTGATGGATCTTGATCCCGTCCTTTTCCTGTTTTGAAGGAGGACCGGGTGTGTTTACCTTTTACACATGCTTCACAGACGGAGTCTGTGTCAAAGGTAGTGTCTGGTAAACCAATCACCAAGTCCTTGCTTTTGAGTTTGTTCAACAGCCTATGATTTGCGTGGCCAAGTCTGGAGTGCCACAGCAGAGAGTTTGGAATGCGCATTGAGACAGACTTGGTCGTCTGGGTTAATGGAGTTTAAGCACATTTTGTAGAGGTTGCCTTCTGTGAGCCTCGATTTAAACCCTATCCTATGTTGATTAAATTGATTAGGATCTAACCGGGTTTTAGGTCCACTTATAACCTAAGATTAATAACTATGTCATATAACAATAATTATTAAAACCTAAGCTAGCTCACTGGAACCTATTATGAGTCGCCACCTAATTTTAACCTAGGATAAATTAGGAAAGGAAAGTTCTGGTTCGGGGGCTTGGTATTCGACTTATTTAGGGTTCAATTACTTTCATTACCCTCAAGAGTCGTTTTTCCTCTACTTAGTTTATTTACGGCTTATTACGAGTCGTTTTAACCTAAGTGCGCAAGCTTCTGTTTTTTTGTGTTTTTAGCGTTTTTTGACAGAAAATTAAAGTGAAATTGAAAGCTACCTAAACTAGGGTTTCGGAGGCAGAATTAGGTCAAATTTTGCTTACGTCCGTAGCCACGGACCAAAAGTCCGAGACCACGGACCCAGTTAACCTAAATATGCAGAAAAGTCGAAATTGAAGGAAAACAAAAATTTGCAAAGTCCGGGCCACGGACAGGCTGTCCGTGGGCCGGACATCGTTAGAAAAACCTAAGTTTTGAATTTTTGAAATCCCGCCGCCGTCGTGGGTGTGGGTGTCCGTGGTCTCGGACAACGCGTCCGAGGTCCCGGACCATAGGTCCGAGGTCACGGACCACCCACGGACAGGGGTTTTCAGAAGGTTCCCGAGGGTGTTTTGAGCTCAAATTTTATGGGTGTGTAGCCTGAAAGATTTACAAGTCGTTAGTGATTGAAGGTTTTCAATTTGAACTCGAATTAAGCACGAAACTTTGTAAACAAGTTATTGGACAGAAGCTTAAACAAACGTCAATACAGAAGCGTAAACAGGTTGGTTTGAACCCAAACTTTGACAGAGAGTTAACAAGGTCGTGGGGAATCAGAAAAGTGGGATTGTAACCTGTTTTACCTTCGAATTCAAGATGATTCTTCACGTTGGGATTCTTCGGAGGCTCCGATGATGCCGGTTCCAGATTGAGTTCGACCCGGGCTTCTGGTTGTTGATTGTTGATGATGTTCTTCACGATTTGGAGGTGGTTTGGTTGATGTTTGATGATTGTTGATGTGTTAGGAGTTGAAAAGTGTGTTTAGGTGGTGATTTCGAGAGATTTTTGATGTGATTTAGGTGCTTGGATGTGTAAAAACGTGAGGAGAATGAGACGGCTAGGTTTTCTGGTTGCTTAGGGTTCTTGAGGTTCTGATTTGATCATGGGATAAGGTTCCTTATATAGGCTTCCTTAAAGATAGAAAAATCCGGTAAAAACCGAGATTTACCGACGTTTTAGCTCAAGGGCTTCCAAAAGGAATTTGATTATAAAATTTTACACATGGGTAAAGGATGATATTTCTGATTTTTCTAAAGTGGAATCGAATTTTTTGGATATTGGGATATTTTTAAATTCAATTTCCCGTCAGATTCAATCAGAAATTGCTAGAAAATTATTGGAAATTCGAAAAATCAAAATTCCAACGCCATTATGCTTCAAATGTCATCCTTTATCATGGGTTAAAATTTCAAAGCATTTTGAATTGATTTGACCCTTATTTGGAGGAGAGAGAAAGCCTATAGGGGGCTTAGGAGCCTTGAAAAATTACGAAAATGCCCCTGGAGATGACTAAGCTGTCCCTAGTACTCTGAAACGTGCCGATCGAACTGGGAACCCTTGCTACTAGCCTATTAGTAGAGACTTTCCTCCGGGGGGTTGAAATTTTGGGTATAACAGATTGCCCCCCGTCAACTAGGCTTTGTAATGAAGATGAAAAGACTAGTTGATGCTTGAGTGATACCCCAAAATTCTGGATCCTAAAAGACCTCGTATGCCATTTGAAATCTAGCAAGTTGTGTCGAGCTATTCTAAGGCGCTGACTACCTAAGGTGATGAAAATGATGTCAAGTTATTCTAAGGCGTTGACTACCTAAAATGATGAAAATGGAGTAATGCCAAGCGATTCTAAGGCGTCGACTACCTGAAAGATGAAGTAATGTCAAGCGATTCTAAGGCGTTGACAACCTAAAAGATGAAGTAATGTCAAGCGATTCTAAGGCGTTGACTACCTATAAAGGAATGAAGTACGCTGAGCATTCTAAGGTGTCGGGGAACCTGAAAGTGAATGGAATACACCGAGCATTAAGGGTGTCGGGAACGGGAATACGCCGAGCATTATAAGGTGTCGGGAACCTGAAAGTGAATGAAATACGCCGAGCATTATAAGGTGTCGGGAACTGGAATACGCCGAGCATTATAAGGTGTCGGGACCTGAAAGTGAATGAAATACGCCGAGCATTATAAGGTGTCGGGAACCTGAGACTGAATGGGGTACGCCGAGCATTATAAGGTGTCGGGAACCTGAAATTGAATGGATTACGCCGAGCATTATAAGGTGTCGGGAACCTGAAATTGAATGGATTACGCCGAGCATTATAAGGTGTCGGGAACCATAAGTTGAACGGAATACGCCGAGCATTATAAGGTGTCGGGAACCTGAAATTGAATGGATTACGCCGGCATTATAAGGTGTCGGGAACCATAAGTTGAACGGAATACGCCGAGCATTATAAGGTGTCGGGAACCGGGAATACGCCGAGCATTATAAGGTGTCGGGAACCTGAAAGTGAATGAAATACGCCGAGCATTATAAGGTGTCGGGAACCTGAGATTGAATGGGATACACCGAGCATTATAAGGTGTCGGGAACCTGGAAAAGAGACGTAATGAGATCGATGTGATGTGTGCCTAAATTGACGGATGTAGGGTAGGACCTATGGGTGCCCAAGTGGAATGGTAGGAAACTGGGTTATGACGAGCCTGAGGTTGAGTTCATCTATTCTGGTGGATCTGAACCTTCGGCTGAGAATCTGTATCTCTGATCGGGTGAGAATCTGTATCTCTGAGGAATCTGTATCTTCGGGGCGAGAATCTGTATCTCTGAAGAATCTGTATCTTCAGGGCGAGAATCTGTATCTCTGAAGAATGTATCTTCGGGGCGAGAATCTATATCTCTGAAGAATCTGTATCTTCGGGGCGAGAATCTGTATCTCTGAAGAATCTGTATCTTCAGGGCGAGAATCTGTATCTCTGAAGAATCTGTATCTTCGGGGCGAGAATCTGTATCTCTGAAGAATCTGTATCTTCGGGGCGAGAATCTGTATCTCTGAATTGTGACGAGGAGTCTCATACGAATAGATGCAATGGTCATGATGAAAGTTGATTATGAAAGTGCCAAACGTGGCAATGAGGATGTGCATGTCAAAATACGATCAAGGTGTATGTAGGAAATTTGTCCAAAACAAGAAACCGTTGGAAAATGTGCCAAACATGGCAATGTTAAGGATCAAAAATTGTCCAAAGCAAGACATTTCTAGAAAGTGTGCCAAATGTGGCCATGATGAGGTTTATGAAACGAAGAAGTGTTTAGAGGAAAGTTGTTCAAGACAAGAAATTTGTTGAAAGAGGTGCCAAACGTGGCAGTGTTTGAAGAAAATTCTGTTTACTGAAAAGGAAAGTGAAATTATCATTTCCTGACCATAGATTTCAGACTTGTAATTTATCTCCTAGGAGATGAACATGCCATCGGTGGGGGTATGGTGTATGATGTAAAGGTAAGGACTTATGTGGGCCTGTGTAGCGTTTGGGCTTTGTGTGGTGTATGGTGTGAAAGTAAGGGCTTATGTGGGCCTGTGGTGTTTGATGTGCAAGTAAGGGCTTTTGTGGGCCTGTGTAGTGATGGTGTGGAGGTAAGGGCTTATGTGGGCCTGAGGTGTTTGACGTGGAGGTAAGGGCTTATATGTGCCTGCGGTGGAATGGTGGTGGTGATGTTTGAGCTCTGGGTTCCAATTGGTGTTGTCATAGCAATTGTTGGAACCAACAATTGCCCCCAGTATTTTCCCTTAAGACAATCTGAGCTAGAGTTCATGGCAATCGATCGGAACGATCGATTGCCCCCAGTATTTTCTTTTATTAAACGTGCAAACGAGTCTCGTCCTCACAGGGTCAAGGCTTATGTTTTTATGTGGTGCTTCCTAACCTACACTCGGCGTGTTTGGCGTTTGCACTCGTTCCTCACCTACGGTCACAACTTCTAGACCATTGAATTCGATATTTGATGAATTACGCATTCGATCTGTTACTTTCACGTAATTGGACACACAACTATCAAGTCGGAAGTCTTAAAGCTTATAATGTGGCTATGGGGTGTGATGAATGACAACAGGACGACGGAGGAATGTTAGGATATGTGGAGCTATAAGGGTGACCAAAGCTGCAACTTGCACCTTCTCCCGGACTTGCTTTTTTTGTCTTGAAGTCGTTTGGCTACTTCGTGATGACTTCGCTTGTGAGCTTGGAATTTTGGACCTTTGAATTGTTCCTTGCACCTCCTCTCTTTCTTCTGATTTTGGATTACTTCGAGGCTTTCCAGGTTTGCCTTTCTTTGAATCTCTTTCCTTCGGGGTTCTTGTGTTTCCCGGTTTTGAACTTTGAGAGCTGTTTTTGATGTTAGCTCATTTGGATCCTGTGCCACTTTGGGGCCATTTGCGGATCACTCCGTCACGCTGGTAGCAGTTCTGCTTCTTTGGACTTGTGAAGTTGCTGTTCGGAAGTCGGGCTCCTTGCATCCTTTGGTCACCGGGTCGGGTATTCATCATTGGCTGGCCTATTCTGTGGAGTTTGAAGTGTTGTAAAAGAGGTCATATATCAAAAGCTCAGCGGGGGTGCCTAGGGGTGTGATGTCAGGGTTCACAAGCTTTTGGATGTGTGGTGATGTACCTAGGTGCTCGTCATCCCTAATAGTTGTGTATCCTTTCTTTGTTACTTTTCGCAGGTCTAAGTGTAAATCTACAAATTATCTCCTTCGGTCGGAGTTACGCCGTTTACCTCACCTTTGAATGTGGTCTCACCGGAGTCGTGTAAAAATGACACGCTCGTTCGCTCATGGTTTTTCCGCTCAAGACATTCTCGTGAGATTTTCACTCCGAAACTCGTTCGCACATTTAAACAAAGATAAATGATGACGAGCTTAAACTTAGATTGCCCCTAGTATTGATTTTGGGGTTTGTGACAACAATTCAATAGATGTGGACCTTGAACCTCTTTGGGGGTTATTTGGATGTTTTGGGATAAGCTGTGGGGTTTGGTAAGGCATGCTCAAAACTTCAGAAACAAAATACAAGTCTTTGTATTCCATTGTCGGGAGATAATTAATTCATGAACCATTTTCAACAAAACCTTCTCTCCTTTTTTGTGTTATCATTTAGACTTGAAAAAGTCATCCATTTGCGAACATGAGGGGGAAGATGATTTAACAAGATCGATGCTTCTTATTAGTGGTTGAAAACGATCATTCTTTGAAAAACATGAGAGGTGCATTTGAAAGATGAGTGTTATGGCAGGTTATGCAGTAGAATGCATAGGAACCCTAAAATTTCTGTTGAATCGAAATCCTACTGAACCGTCTGAAGTCGGCATGCTGAAGACTCGAGCTCTTGACCGCTGGGATGTCGCTAAGATGACTGTGATCGTCTTCTTCTTGGACTCTTAGTAGGCTCCTAGGAATGCCTATGAATGACGCATGAGACACTTGGGCCTGGATGTGAGGTGCATGGGTTGAAACGGTTTCATGAATGTGGATTAGGCACTCGGGCCTGGATGATTTTTATGGATGTGGATAGGCACTCGGGCCGGAATGAGGATGCGGCACTGGGGCCAGAACATGTTGCGAGACTGTGGCACTTGGGCCGGAATGTTTGGAACATGTGGCACTTGGGCCAGAAAGTATTTGAAAGCGTGGCGCTTGGGCCAAAAAGTGTTTCAGGATGTGGCGCTTGGGCCAGAATGTGCTTGGGAAGGTGGCACTTGGGTCGGAATGATTTGGGAATGTGGCTCTTGGGCCAAAATGATTTGGGGTTGAAGTAAGACATATGGGCCAGAGGGACTTCTTCACTAGAATGGATGTACGGGCCTGAATGCGCTTAATCTGGTAGCGAAGCAAACAGGCCGAAGGAAGCCTCATGGACTATGGATGGGCCACTGGGCTGAGGGAGAAATCTTGAAGCCTAAGATTCGTTTGACGTTCTTGTTGGGGCCCTAAGGCCAGAAGCTGGAATGAATTATACAAACTATCTTGAATTCAAATGTTTTATGCTATGGGCCGAAATTCTGGAATGAAAGTGAAATCCGTGGGCCAAAACTATGAATTGGCCTGTGGGCCCAGATGAAATGAGTTGTGAGTGTGGTACTACCCGGAATGTTTTGAGAATTTGGTACCTGATCGCTAGAATGTGTTTGGGCTAGAAATAGGGCGCATGGGCCGAAATGATTTTTAAACCATGTCCTAGATGTGAATTGGAATTTGGGCCGAGTAATTCTGATTGGGCCTAAAAGATGGTACCTATATCTAGGATTTTGGGCCAAAGCCCAAGTGGAAAGTCTTCCTAGACTAGAATAACCTTGAAATGGAAAGGCCCGACGGATTTTCATGAACTGCTTTAGGTGGATTTGTTTTTCCTGGGCAAGAACTAAATTGATAATTCGAATTGGGCCGAAAGAGAGAAATCACCTAAGTCTAAACTTTTGGGCCGAAGCCCGAACGAACAATTCATTCATTCAAACCAAACAGGGCCTTTGGGCCGCCAACAATAAAACCGTAAGTTCGGGATGGGCTGAGTTGATATAGGAAAAGTTCCTATCAGTTCCTAGGCCGGGTAGTGGGCCGATCATACAAGCAGACAAAGCCCACGCAAGTTCAACATGTCCTCACTTGACGCTTATCCAATTCGGGTATGGATCGATCCGGAGAGATGCTTGGGGCATGGGCCCAGGTCACCACAAAGGAATAGGGCTTGCGCGCTATTCTCTTGGGCTTCCCCACTCTTTTCACATCACCTAAAGGTGTGCGTCTACGGTCGGGGGTCTTTGACTGACCAAACAATGGGCTAGGTAAGGGCACTGTCAGGAAAACGCTTGGGGCTAAGGCCCAGGTATTAAGGGATGTGGTTAGACGACATCCTCCTCTTTTCCCCCGCTTATTCACATCACCTAAAAGGTGTGAGTCCCTGACAGGGGACCCCAGATGGGTCCCGGGGTGAAATCGGTTTGTGTGGACCCTCGCTCTCATACGATGCAGAGGTGCAGGGAATTTAAATTGCGCACAAAGGTAAACAAACAATGTAATAAAAGCCATAAACATTTTCGAGTTAAGCCCTCTTTCTTAAAATCAAACAAGTTAATATTAAGAAGTTTGTCCCAGCAGAGTCGCCAGTCTGTGAGCCTCGATTTTAAACCCTATCCTATGTTGATTAAATTGATTAGGATCTACCGGGTTTTAGGTCCACTTATAACCTAAGATTAATAACTATGTCATATAACAATAATTATTAAAACCTAAGCTAGCTCACTGGAACCTATTATGAGTCGCCACCTAATTTTAACCTAGGATAAATTAGGAAAGGAAAAGTTCTGGTTCGGGGGCTTGGTATTCGACTTATTTAGGGTTCAATTACTTTCATTACCCTCAAGAGTCGTTTTTCCTCTACTTAGTTTATTTACGGCTTATTACGAGTCGTTTTAACCTAAGTGCGCAAGCTTCTGTTTTTTTGTGTTTTTAGCGTTTTTTGACAGAAAATTAAAGTGAAATTGAAAGCTACCTAAACTAGGGTTTCGGAGGCAGAATTAGGTCAAATTTTGCTTACGTCCGTAGCCACGGACCAAAAGTCCGAGACCACGGACCCCAGTTAACCTAAATATGTAGAAAAGTCGAAATTGAAGGAAAACAAAAATTTGCAAAGTCCGGGCCACGGACAGGCTGTCCGTGGGCCCGGACATCGTTAGAAAAACCTAAGTTTTGAATTTTTGAAATCTCGCGCCGTCCGTGGGTGTCCGTGGTCTCGGACAACGCGTCCGAGGTCCCGGACCATAGGTCCGAGGTCACGGACCCCCACGGACAGGGTTTCAGAAGGTTCCGAGGTTCCAAAGAGAGGTTACAATTTTTAGGTCGAGAGGTTTTTTCAAGTGCGTTAAGTTTTTGAAGGTTTTTAATTTGAACTAATTGCACGAAACTTAACAAGTGTGAAACAAGTTATTGGACAGAAGCTTAAACAAACGTCAATACAGAAGCGTAAACAGGTTGGTTTGAACCCAAACTTTGACAGAGAGTTAATAAGGTCGTGGGGAATCAGAAAAGTGGGATTGTAACCTGTTTACCTTCGAATTCAAGATGATTCTTCACGTTGGGATTCTTCGGAGGCTCCGATGATGCCGGTTCCGGATTGAGTTCGACCCGGGCTTCTGGTTGTTGATTGTTGATGATGTTCTTCACGATTTGGAGGTGGTTTGGTTGATGTTTGATGATTGTTGATGTGTTAGGAGTTGAAAAGTGTGTTTAGGTGGTGATTTCGAGAGATTTTTGATGTTGATTTTGGTGCTTGGATGTGTAAAAACGTGAGGAGAATGAGACGGCTAGGTTTTCTGGTTGCTTAGGGTTCTTGAGGTTCTGATTTGATCATGGGATAAGGTTCCTTATATAGGCTTCCTTAAAGATAGAAAAATCCGGTAAAAACCGAGATTTACCGACGTTTTAGCTCAAGGGCTTCCAAAAGGAATTGATTATAAAATTTACACATGGGTAAAGGATGATATTTCTGATTTTTCTAAAGTGGAATCGAATTTTTTGGATATTGGGATATTTTTAAATTCAATTTCCCGTCAGATTCAATCAGAAATTGCTAGAAAATTATTGGAAATTCGAAAAATCAAAATTCCAACGCCATTATGCTTCAAATGTCATCCTTTATCATGGGTTAAAATTTCAAAGCATTTTGAATTGATTTGACCCTTATTTGGAGAGAGAGAGAAAGCCTATAGGGGGCTTAGGAGCCTTGAAAAATTACGAAAATGCCCCTGGAGATGACTAAGCTGTCCCTAGTACTCTGAAACGTGCCGATCGAACTGGGAACCCTTGCTACTAGCCTATTAGTAGAGACTTTCCTCGGGGGGGTTGAAATTTTGGGTAACACCTTCTCTACGTCCCACAGCTTTTAGTGACCCTGTACGCTCATCATAAACCTTACAATCCGAAGAGGAGAATAGTACCAAATTAAATCTATCACAAATTGAGAGATGCTTAATAAACTATGCTGGAGTCCAGTGACCAGATGGACTCCATCAATTTTAAATCTTGAGGGGTTACCTACGGATCCAACTCCACGATTTCACCCTGGTTGTTGTTTCCAAAGTAACCTTACCTCCTTGGTAGGATGAAAGCGAATTGAATTGATTTGGGTCTCCAGTCATGTGACGAGAGCATCCACTATCCAAGTACCAGCTGTCTCCATTCGCCTTCACCTACAAAAGAACAAATCATTTGTTAGATTTGGGAACCCAGATGTACTTGGGTTCCTTTTCGAGCCAGACTGTTTCAATTTTTCTCGTGCTTCAAGTATCAATTGAACACGTTTAACATTAAAGGAGAGATCTCTGTTCAGTTTATCGCATGCACTGTCCCGATGTCCAAGACTCCCGCAGTAGCCACAAATTTTGGTTGGTGGAAGATTGACGTATTTCTGTTGTCCTTTCCACCAGGAGTCGAATTTTTCTTTTCTTGATATCGCTTGGCTCTGTTGTCAGATTTGGACAAATTCTTTGGAATGTCGAACTTACTTTTTGCCACTTGGGCGTGGACGGAGTAAGTCGAGCTCCGGATTGTGATTCACAATCTGTTTAGAGAGTTGTTCGACTTTAGAGCGAAGAGCATCTCGATCTTGGCTAATTTCTTTGATTTGGAGTTGGCCCACTCAGGTAGTTCGGAGGAGGTGACTTGTTTGATAAACTTGACTGGCTTAAGGGAAAGAGCGTGTTCCTTTTCTTTCAGTTTTTGAGTGAGATTTTTGATAGTGGTGTTCAAGGATATGTTTTGGATTCAGAAGCATTAAGATCATTTTGGAGAGAACAACACTTATCAGTGAAGATGGTGTGAGTCTTGTGTTAAGAGAGTCGATCAGGGTGAGAGACTCTTTCTGGTCACCCTGTCTGAATTGAGTTTGTTCTAAGGTATCATGAAGTTCCTTTTGAAGGGAATCGACATGACGCCTTGAATCTTGTAGATCTAACCTTAGAGAGCAATAGATGGTTTTGGTTCCTCAGCTTCGTCTCTTAAGGCATACATAAGACTTTTTGATATTTCGAGCTCCTCTGTTAACTCGGAAATTTTGCTGTTGAGACTTGCTTTGAGAGAGTTTGTTCCGAGGCAATTTTAGCATTAATGTCATAAATCCCATGGAGAAATACGGTAAAGGTCTGTTTCAAGGTGGGAACGCGTTACCTCATTATCAGGGATCATGGACTCTGTGTATCATGTGCCATGAGACATACTAAGCCGCTGGACTCGTGTCTGGATCGTCGGAATCTGAATCACCCAGCCGACAGCTGCCATCAGCGATCTCCCTTGAGGTTTTCCATACTGATTCTTGAGTAGAGGACATTCCTTTTGAAGTGACGGGTTTGTTGCAGTTAAAGCAAGTTACAGAGTTGAAGGATTGTTTGGAAGGGTTTGAAGAACGACCGATCTGACGATTTGGTTGGTTACGCATGAATTTTCGGAAGTTCTTAACTATGAAGACGAAGTCTTCCATTGGTCTCAGCCTCACTTTCTTCAACAAAAATATCTACCAGCTCTACCCTAGCTTGTCTTCTGATTTGAGTGTCAGCGACATAGGCTCCTTCTTGAGTGAACTGAGTTGAATTAACCTGCAAGGCTTGGTCATTCAAAGTAGTAGACTTACTAGATGAGGGAGAAGAAGTGATACCACACTTCTTTCGAACATTCTTCTTGTATTTATCTACAGATTGTAGATAGGAACCTAGGTCTTGACAGCTCCATTTGGATAAATCCTTGCATGCTTTGGTAGAGATTACCGTTTCTACCCATTCTTCTCTCAGACTGTCCAGCAACTTGTGCAAGACACTCTCTCTATCTGGCAAGATGCTGACTTCCTGCATAGTAGTGGTTAGTAAATAGAAGCGATCAAGCACTTCTTCTAGAGACTCACCGGGTTTCTGTAGGAAATTTTCATAGTCCATTCGAAGTTCTTGAGCTTTGCATTTCTTCAGCTCAGTGACTCCTTCGTGAGTTGCTTGAAGGAGTGTCCAGATCTCATTAGCGGACTTACAGTGGTTGACTCTCCTTTGTTCTGGGATGGACAGGCAAGTATATATTGCGCGTGATGCTTGACGATTCAGCTCGTACCTCTTGCGATCTGCAGCAGTCCATGTGGATCGGTCTGGATTGACTGCAAGATCTCCTCCAGTGACTATTTCCCAAAGCTCGGAGTTGACAGACTCGATGTGTTGCTCGATCTCGTTTTTCCAATGGTCGTAATTGGTGGAGGTGAGTCTGGGATGCTCAAAGTGCATTTTGTTGTTTTGATTGGCAAAGAGGTCTGCTATTGCTTCGTTGATTGACCGTTAGCCTAAGCAAGGCTCTGATACCACGTGTAGGATCGGGTGGCTAACTCAAACCAACCCAGGTGTGAGTCTAAGAGTTGGTTTGACTCAATCAGCCCTCGAAGTGAGAAACACTCTGTGATGTAGAGGCACTCAATCGAATAAACTAAACTAATGAAGCGGAGGACTTTAGCGGTAATTGTAGCGAAACAATGTAAAGAGAGAAGGACTCTATGGAACTTAGCAGGATACACAAATAAGCTATTTCATTTCCTGGTCAAATAAAATAACTTACAAATGCCCACTAAGTAGAAGAGATCTACTTAGCGGTTTTCACTCACTTACCCAACACACTCTCTAATCAGAACAATGGTAAGTGTAATGAAACTAGGAACTTCCTAGGTAGAGTCTATCTTAAGGTGCTAACTGACTAGGTACGTATTCTCTCTCCTCTTTGGCTTACAATGCGATTCTCTTTTTCTCTCTAAGCTCTGAAAATAATACTCAATGAAAGCACACCGAAAACTATCTATTACATGTCTTATTTATACTCTAAGTGTAGCAGCCAATCGAAGGAGTTAGTTCCGAAAATACCGGAACTAACTTAGTGGGCAACTTCCAACGGCTCTTACTTGGTCTTCTTACTTGGGCCGCGATCTTCGGTGTTGAGGAAGAGCTTTGTGACCGTTGAGGCGCTTAATGTGCTCCGAGTTGACTCCTGATTTTTCGCAACAGCATGGCAGACTCTGTGGAGTCTTCTTTGTTGCGCGGACTCCATCGCAGAGGCTCGGTCTTTGTGTCTGTCAAATGATGCTCGACTCTGTCGCGGTGAAAGGCTATCTCTGCAACACTCCGATGTCCCAACACTCAACTTGCTTAACTTTGTAGGGTCACACCCGGGGTACAACGTGTTTTTGGATGAATCCAACAAATTTTCATGCTTGTCTGGCGTGTTAGAGTAATGTCGTTCCACATCTTCGAGCATAGTCTCAATGTCATCATCCCAGAAATCTGGCTCAACGTTCCCTGTAACGTCTTCTGGGTCACCAGCAACTGTATCATCTCCAGTTCTGTTTCTGTGTTTGCCTGACCATTATCCCCTTCGTCAGGCTTAATAACATCGAACGCACTCTGACCATGCCATCGGATTATGTCTTGGAAATCTTTTTTTGTAAAACCGCGGCGGATCAGATGTTCCTTAATTGTTTCAACGCCACGATATCTCAGATTGTTTTGGCAGTCGATACACGGACAAAATATGTATTCCTTGTCTGTAAGTTTCAGATTGTTCGCCAACACCGTGCATAACTTATCAACTCCTTCTAAAAACTTGTCGTCCAAATTTCCGCTGTAAATCCACGAACGTTCCATCTCCTTCTAGCTATTTATATGAAGGCAGCCATTTCATACCGTCACCCGTGGCAGAGTCTTTACACTTTTGTATCTTATCAACCTAAATCCATCCATGAGTATTAAATCCCACCGGTGAAGGTGTTTTTAATATGTAATTTATTGAAAATTTCGGCAGCATCTCCCTACAGTTCTTCAAATGCACGATATTATGATATTAATCAATAATATATGCATTCGAAGAACAATAAAGATACTGCTGAAATAATCAATAAAGTACAATAAAAAAACACATTCACACCCTAGGTGTGAGATTTAACAATCATGGACAGTCCCGACAGGGACTGCCGAAGATATACCTCTATTAGGTATATCTTGGGCGGATAACTATGTTTGGTAGTTTGTCAAATATTATATGTATATATGTAAATCTTACCTCTGGTAGACGATTAGCCGATGCTAAGACGGTTGAGGTCGGAAGCCAAAATAAAGTCGTAGTCCTGATGCATAAATGAAAAACGACAACATTAGAATTCATCAAAAAATCAAGGTTAAATGCTAGCTAAACCGCGGAAAAAAATCGACAGCATCTCCCCTATATTTCTAACGTCTCCAAATCAGTTTTATCAAAGTCAAATTTGCACGCACCATCTAGAACTAGTAACATACATAAACTTATCTTCTTCTACTATAAATGAAGTTTATTTATGACCTTCTCTGCAGTACTTCAGATTGAAGGACTGAAACTAGTCATTCTAGAACCATTAAAATACCGAAACTCATCTTATTCTTTCTGGTGGTTATAACAATAGCATTGTTGATTCCTGTCACAGATTGTGAATCAAACAGAGAGCATCTGGCATAGCAGATTGAGCAGTTGAAAATGAGCTATTTTCAGGAATCGGTAATATACTTGAACTTACTTTCTTTCCTGTGGCAGTTTTAAGTAGTAGCATTTTTAAAACTACACTATTATTTATTAATTGTAATACTAAATGCTAAGAATAAATAAATACAGCAGTTTACAGTTTGCTTTGCAAAATTACCGTTACTAAGCACCGAAGTGGGCAAGTAGTGTAGAAATCAGCCCACGAACTAGGTTGCAATTAACTGTGAATCTGGGCACAAATATATGAACAAAGTTAGAACTTGCAATCGAAATGCATGTATATGAACAAAGTTAGAAAAAAACGACAATCAATCGATCGCATACCCAATACGCGATAGAGAGGTCGACGGTGAGACCAGTGGTAGAGGTGGTGACCGGCGGCGATGGGAGTGAAGAGGTGGGGGGCGAGTGGACCTAGCAAGTGGAGGGAGAGAGGAGGTGTCATGATGGTGGCGATGGCCGTTAGCAGTGACGGAGAGAGAGAGGCGATTTCAGTGAGGAAGATAGCGCGAAAGAGAAGAGTTACTGTAAGTACAGTGTGCAGAGTAAACGGGCAAATGTTGTAGTTAAAAGGACTTTAGATTACGGTTTACATGAAAACTGTAATGTAAAGTCACACTTTACATGACGGTTCCTAAAGAACCGTAATCTAAAGTGTAACGAAATTAATAAAATAGCGCGAAAATTATTTGGCCTATGCTGGGTTTCGAACTCAAGATCGATGGTGTTGACTCATGTACCCACGGCCATTGAGCCATGAGTCTTATTCGATCAAACAAATGTAACACATTAATATAAAGTTATTTTTAATCTAAAATAAGCTGGTAAGACGACGTCGTTCACTGTAATTTAGATTACGCGCGGCGTCGAAAAAATCAATAATGCGGGAAATATTTGGCGTCAGGTCAAGACGACGTCGTTGACCATCAGTGGGCGGGGACTTTAGATGACGGTTATTAGTAAAACTGTAATCTAAAGTCCGTTGACCGTAAAGCACGCGTCAACACGGGACTTTAGATTACGGTTTCACAAATAACCGTCATCTAAAGTCCGTCCTAAAAAAGGCGCGCCTACCTCCGATCGATTATTGCTTACGGTTAATTTAATAAACGTCATTAATTAACTCCGGCCTTCATATTAATTACGGTTTCTGTTAAAGCCGTGATTAAACCACCGTCATTAAAGGCTTCCGTTCCACCAGTGAGAAGACCAAACTATTTAATATGTTAGGCTAGAGTTCATATGCTTTGCGAATGATTATTATGTTCTGTATTAATTATGCAATGTTTTTACTGGTTTTAATTTAATGAAGTTTGTTACGCTTAAAGCTCATCTCTCGCCTTTTTAATAAATGTCATGAGTTTATTAAATTGCTTGCTAAGTCTATTTTGATCAGACCAGGTGATAAATAGATAGGTTGATTAAGCCGTAAATCTGGAGAAAGCTCTATTATGATTTAATGAGTTAGTATTTTCAGATGCAATTATATTTCCTCGAATTTAATGTCCGTTTACATAAGAGTGCTCGAACCTTGATTAGACCGAGCATTTCTGGTAAATGAGTTCTTATGAGGCTATGACTTAGTCCTTAAGATATTTAAAGGAATTTTGCCAGACAATTATAATTAAACCAGTAGGAATAGCATGAAAGAGCAGATAATATTAATCTGAACCAGAGTCCCGTTTAGTTTATCTGTTAATTTAGTTTATTTTATCTTTCCTTTTATTTATAAAAACAAGTCAATTAATCCCCCCTCTTTGTGACACGCTTAGGTACTATAATATGTATATTAGTCCCGTGGTTCGATATCCGGTCGCTTACATTTTCACTATACTACTGCGACCGGGATTTGTTTGCAGCCCGACGTTTATTTTGAGTTTTAATTTCTTTTCTTTTAATTTTACACCATTTCAAACTCAGATTATAACGTCTGCAAAATGGCGCCGTTGCCGGGACTAGATTTATTCTAGTTCCTAAGCCCCGGATTATTCACCTGTTAATTATAAATATTTGTTCTCTTATTTCTGTTAATATTATTGTTAATATTAATTATCTTCTATATTTGTTAATATTAATTATCTAATAATCTGTTAATATTAATTGGACACCTGATTTTTGGACATATGACATTGGACACCTGACTTTGGCCATCTAACTTCGGACTTCTAACTTCTGACATCTAACTTCTAACTCTTGTATTATTGTCATTTAATTTCCATTGTCTCTAACATTTAATTTCCATTGTCCCTAACATTTAATTTCCTGTGTATACTAACTACTAACTTGTAATTTCTGTCATTTAATTTCCTGTCATTTCTTTCCATTGTCTCTAATTACTAACATTTAATTTTCTGTAAATTTAATTAGTAACTCTTAATTTATGTCATTTTTATTACTAACTTGTTATTTTATAACTTTGTTAATCTGTTATTTTCGTTAAACTCAAAAAAAAAAAACGAAGGAACCAACCGCCTCGCGGACGCCTCACTCCTGGTCCGCCAGATATCAAGCGGACTCCACCCACGCGACCGCCTCGCGGACGCCTCACTCCTGGTCCGCCAGATATCAAGCGGACTCCACCCACGCGACCGCCTCGCGGACGCCTCACTCTTGTCCGCCAGATATCGTGCGGACGCCACACAGGTAACCGCCTGATAACGAGCGGACGCGACTCGTATAGAAAAAGAAAAAAAAGAGCTTCAAACGCTGCGTTTTTCACATCTGTTCTTCCCCAATTTCATTTCGAACTCGAGCGAGCCCCAGCGAAGAACACAGCCCAGCCCAGCCGCGTGAATCGCCCTCCTCCTCAGATCGACATTTCTGCCTCGTTTCTTACCAAATCATACAAGGTTAGTACCGAAATCTTCGTTTTTGAATTCTCTACGTTTCTATAGCTTCAAATCTGTAAATGATGAACTACATTAGGAGAAATTAAGGACTGAAGTTTCGAATCCCTAATTCTTTAAATTCGAAAATTTCGAATTCTAATTTCTAGATTTGTCTCGAATTTGTCCTCTATTAATCATAATATACATATACAAGGTTAAATCTTCACTCATTACACTTAGATTGGGTGTTTTGATGAATTCGAAAATTGAAGAATGATAGTTACGAAATCCATTGTTAAAACTAGCATTTTTCAGTTTTATTTAGCCTTGATTATTAAACGAGTATAGATTATGATTATAGGTTATTATTTATAGATTTGATTGGTGACGGTACTAAAAACCTTGAATCTGACTGAATTAATTGTGGAGAATCGTAGATTTTGAGGGGAGGTTCTGTCGATTTTTCGACAGAATTTATGTTGTATAATTATTCTGTTTATATTTCATATTATTTGTTCTTCTTGTTTTCTATTTTTGTTAATATTACTAAAATGTTTATGTCAAATATTAATGCTTTGTTAATAATATTAATTTTTATGTTGTTTTTAATATTAATATTTATGTTGCTATTAATATTAGTTTTTATGTTGTTTTTGTTTATTAATATTTGTTAACTCTTAATGTTTTTATTTTATGTAGTACTTTATTATGTTGTGTACTAACATTTTGTAGACTTATACTGTTTAAAACCTTATCAAACTTCTGGAAGGTAACAGTTCGGTTTGCTTCATGTTTTTATTTTATGTAGTACTGTATTATTTTTGCTTAAAGTTATTTATGCCTAATTATTTATGTTTATCATATTTTTATTTTCTTTTTGGTGCCACTTGAGTTCTGCTGGCTATATATATGATTTTCTTTTCAGAACAAATTCTATGTCGAATATATAGCTGAACTCACCTTTGGAAAGCAACCTCAGTTGCTTTGGCATTTCAATATCTTCGGTTGAACACTTGCGCAAACTCAAGTGTGAGGAACGTCTCACCCCTGCCAAAGCTCTAAGTGTGAGGAAGGATACCTTCCTCAATCTACGATATAAGGGGAGTTTCAATTCCTCATTTATTATATTAATGTTCAACCTACATGCGTTTAATCCTTTATGAGTCTGTCATAATTTGAAAGGTCATTTTCTTGATTTTAATTCTGAACAATGAGGACATTGCTCCTCTTAAGTGTGGAAGGAGAGAGACCTTTCCCTGAAATTATGACAGTAGTTCGATAATGCCACACTCACTTTTTGCTACTCTAAACTGCCTAAATTAAAAAAAATTGCAAAAATGAGATAAAATAATTGAAGAAGTGTCTGAAATTATGTCAAGTGACAACTGAAAGATGGTTTTATTTAAAGGAGTTTGTATAAAATTATTTTCCATCAAAATACTCTATTTCCACTCAAAATATGATAGATCTGCTAGTTGTAAAAACCAATTTAGTTTAGCTTGGGATTATGGAAATATGTGGAAAGTCAAGGAAAGAAAAGGATAAAGACAAGGTACTCCGCTGTTTATGAATTTTTTCTAACCAAAAACAGGCCTCGTCTATCCGGTTATTAAGTTCTTTGGGGTGCTTTAACACCTATCTACCTAAGGTCTCATGATCTAGGATAGAAGACCCAACACCGCTACAAGGATAGAGAGTAAAGTCTGGGGTACAGAAAAATAATGCAGTTCAAAAAAAATTATATATAAAAAAATAATATGTGCTTTGTATATACAATTTGCACATTCAAAAAAATGTAAATATAAATTGCAATTTATATTTATAAACAAGAGTACGTGGTGTTGAAAGGTATTGCGGAATAAGGCATTACTTCACACCCCTTGTCATCCCGGGTTAGTGAATGAAATTGGTTGGAAATCCCAGGTTAATCTAACTTGTTTTCTGCAGTCTAGTTTTTCTATGCTTTTATTAAATTGTTCTTTTTCACTGTTTGCTAAAACCTACTTCTAAGAGCAGAATTATTCTTTCAATTGTCACTTTGTCTAAATTCCCTTCTACACTTATTAATCTTGTTTTAATATTATGGCTTAGAGATAATTATATTCCTTATTTGCTTGAGGACAAGCAAAAGTCAAGTGTGAGGAAGTTTGATAAGTGCAAAACATATAGACTTATTAGGGTTTAATCACCTTATAAATTGTAGTATTTTTAGTAATGTTTCTCACTTATCTTGGGTTTTCCTATAATTATGTTGTTATATTAACTGATGTATTATATGTGTTAAAATGTAGGAAAAATACCAAATACACACATATATTATATAGAGGATTAAACAAGGTCATGCAAGCATGGTTGCAGTGGGGCAACCGCCCCATAAACTGGCGGACGTGAGATACAAACCGCCGGGCGGACGAGAAGGAGGCAACCGCCTCTTAATGGGCGGTCAAGGAGGCGGACAAGGAACACAAGACCGCCTCTAAATGGGCGGACAGCAGAGAGGAGACCGCATGTTATCAGGCGGTCGTGTATAAATGTGCGCGACCTTATCTTCTTCGCCCGTCTTCGTCTGCAACTCGCGCCGACTCTCTCCACTGCCATATCTATCTACTCCGCCTACCAGAAATCACGCGTTGTTCCTGTCCCCTGCAATCAATGAGGCTTCAATCATCGAGCTCAATCAATTGATTGAAGCTGCTGCTCTGCTTCTTCTTCCTCTATAAATACAACACTCGTCTCACCTTCTCCAGTGTCCTTCCAGAGGTTCTGTCTGTGGTTCCTCTGGAGTTCCAATTCACACCGTCATTCCATCTTCGTACTACTACACTTTCACTCACTCGTTCATCTTCATCTCTAATCTCCCGCTTCTCCATTTGTTTCTTTTCATCTCATTAATTTCACCTCTAGTCTCACGTATTTAAATAGAAGACCAAACTATTTAATATGTTAGGCTAGAGTTCATATGCTTTGCGAATGATTATTATGTTCTGTATTAATTATGCATGTTTTTTACTGGTTTTAATTTAATGAAGTTGTTACGCTTAAAGCTCATCTCTCGCCTTTTTAATAAATGTCATGAGTTTATTAAATGCTTGCTAAGTCTATTTTGATCAGACCAGGTGATAAATAGATAGGTTGATTAAGCCGTAAATCTGGAGAAAGCTCTATTATGATTTAATGAGTTAGTATTTTCAGATGCAATTATATTTCCTCGAATTTAATGTCCGTTTACATAAGAGTGCTCGAACCTTGATTAGACCGAGCATTTCCGGTAAACGAGTTCTTATGAGGCTATGACTTAGTCCTTAAGATAATTAAAGGAATTTTGCCAGACAATATAATTAAACCAGTAGGAATAGCATGAAAGAGCAGATAATATTAATCTGAACCAGAGTCCCGTTTAGTTTATCTGTTAATTTAGTTTATTTTATCTTTCCTTTTATTTATAAAAAACAAGTCAATTAATCCCCCCCTCTTTGTGACACGCTTAGGTACTATAATATGTATATTAGTCTCGTGGTTCGATATCCGGTCGCTTACATTTTCACTATACTACTGCGACCGGGATTTGTTTGCAGCCCGACGTTTATTTTGAGTTTTAATTTCTTTTCTTTTAATTTTACACCATTTCAACCACTCAGATTATAACGTCTGCACTCCCCCACATACGGAGCAGTATAAATACTGTGAATAGCAAAACCCTTGCTCGAACACCTGTTCCATTTCCATTTTTTTGTGTTTTTGTATATAAAACAAAACTACTGAAACAGATTAGAAAATAAAATAATTAGAAACAAACATAATAATAATATAAACAAAATATAAAAGATAATTAATATAAACACAAACAAAAATAATATAGACAAAATATTCTAATATAACAAGTGAATAATCCGGGGCTTAGGGACTAGAATAAACTAGTCCCCGGCAACGGCGCCATTTTGCAGACGTTATAATCTGAGTGGTTAAACTGGTGTAAAATAAAAGAAAAGAAATTAAAAACTCAAAATTAACGTCGGGCTGCAAACAAATCCCGGTCGTAGTAGTATAGTGAAAGTGTAAGCGACCGGATGTCGAACCGTGGGACTAATATATATATTATAGTACCTAAGCGTGTCACAGGAGGGGGGATTAATTGACTTGTAAAATAAAAAAAAAAGAAAAGATAAAATAAACTAAGTTAACAGATAAATAAAATGGAACTCTGGGTCAGGTTAATATAATCTGCATAATTAAGCTATCTCTACTGGTTTAATAATTTGGCAAGGTTCCTGTAATTATCTTAAGGACTAAGTCATAGCCTCATAAGAACTCGTTCACCTGTAATGCAAGGTTCTAATCAAGGTTCAAGCAAAAGCCTGCGAACGGCAGAGGAGTATTGAGGAATTACATTTGCAACTGAATACTAACTTTATTAAATCATAGCAAGTTTCCTTCAGTTCTACGTCTTAATTAACCTATCTATTTATCACCGGTCTGATCAAAATAGATTTAGTAAAGCAGTTTAATAAACTCATGACATTTATTAAAAAGGTGCGAGATAACCTTTAAACGTAACAAACTGTATATAAATAAACCAGTAGAAATATTGCACAATAATACAAACACATAATAACCATTCCCAGAGCGTACGTAAACTAGCCTAACATATTAAATAGATAGACAGAGACAAGAGTAATAGAAATTATCCGTAATCACTCCGGCTCACTCTGCTATTTTGTATACGTAGGGCTAGAGGTGGATTTGGTGGACTGTAAAATAAATAAAATGGAGAAGATGGGAGAAGAGAAATGAGATGGCGTGAGGTTTGTGGTGAAGTTGGGTCGTGGATGTGTTGATGGATGTGTTTTTTAGCAGAAGGCTCGTGGGTTTAAATAGATAAATGAAGAAGAGAAAATGAAGATAGGCAGACGCGTGAGGATTTGATTGAGGCGGTGGAAGAAAGCTGGATAAGATTTGCAGACTGATTGATCATTTATTGCAGGGGACAGATCGTGTGCAGAGTAGATGGATATTGCAGACAGTGGACGAGTTGCAGAAGTCGGCAAGGCAAAGGCAAGTCGACGGACGAAGTCGACGCGAAGAAGATAAGCTCGCGCGACTGACTAGCTGCTGTCCGCCTCCATGTCCGCCAGATAACAGGCGGTTGTCTAGTGTCCGCCTCCAAGACCGCCAGATAACAGGCGGTTGTCCACTGTCACGTCCGCCACTTCTCGACGTCGTCTCTGTTTTGTCCGCCTGTATATTGGCGGTTGCATGTATATCTGGCCGCCTCTTATTAGGCGGTAGCATGTCTCTCGTCCGCCAGCTTTGAGGCGGTTGCATGCCCCTCTCTTGTCCGCCAGCTTTGAGGCGGTTGCATGCCCTCTCTTGTCCGCATGCTTTCATGATGTACAGCTTATTTCTTCTACGAGCTCTAGATTCTTCGTTTGGACTCCGTTTTCTGAGCCGTTTGCGTCTATGCGTTTGTCTCTTCGTCTACTTTACTTCCAGCTTGGTTTCCTGATGTTAAACCAATAAATTTGTGAGATAATAATAAAACATAAACTAGAGGAAAACTAACCGAAGTGGAGAAATGAGCAAGAAAAGTGCTAATATTATATATGAAATACACCTATAAATCATGCTCATTTGGACACTTATCAATAATCATAAATGTGAATTCCAATGGAATAAAGGGTGAAAAGAGACTTAAGAAAGTCACTAGGACCAACGCATAGAGAATGCAAGGTCAAACAAGTGAAGAACACTTGTACTGAACCAGAAGAACTGGTATAATTCAGAAGCTATTGACAACAGAGGAAGCACTACAACTGAGCAGTGACTCAACCTCGCCCGACAATAAGTCGGCGAAACTTAGTGAATAATCGTGGAAGCACGAATAGCATGTGCAGTAGATTACCAGAGAGCTGGTTACAATCTAAAACTAATTAAGTTCAAACACGGTAAAAGAATACCGCAATTGTTTAGTAAACCTTATTCCCATAATAGACGGATAAAAAGGTGATGTATAGCGCATTAAGGATAACACGAAGGGTAAGTAACCCGAGTTATCAGGGTCACGCAGCAGAAGCTAGTGGGCCCTAGCGAGGAGACAATATACCTAGGAAGTATAGTAGAATGGCTATTAATGCCTTGAAGCCTAATAGGCTAGAACCGAATTGGCTATGAGTTAAATAAACTCATATAGGAATTCTTGGTGCAAGGACTAAACCATTAGTATGGTTAACACCCCTTTGACCAAAGTACATTATATAATAGACCGTAGTGAAGCTAGACGCTTCAGATTGCCCAATTAAGTAAACCAATGTTCAATAATAATAACATATGGTAGATTACGTGGGCGTAATCCATTTTAAGGGGGGTAGAGCGAAAACCGCTTGATGTAAGTTTCATGAATAAAACACATAAACTATAATGTGCATAGCACAAATGAGAATTGATTGGATGATTGGTACTATGTTAAATAAACATAAGTATCTATTCATATTGAAATTATGGTAATTAGGAATGAGAGATGCAAATACCTTAGGGCGAATATACCCATCTGGTAACCCAGTGTAAGATTATTGGTAAAGAAGAGTAATGAGTAGTGGACGGAGCTCCACAAGTATTGTAGCCTTTAAAGAAGTAGTACGAAGCAATTGAGAGTAGTAGGCAAATGAAGCCCATGAGTAGTGTGTTCGTAGGTAAGTCATTGGAAGTAAATTGAGGACGACTGGATTTCATAAGTATTAAAATTCTCAATTAGATAATTTGAAACGATGGAGAGTAATGGATGGAAGTAGTGAAGGTTGATGAAATGAGCACTTAGGTATTGAATTTCGAAGTAAAGTATTTGGAAGTAGTAGAGTGAGATGATTGATGGATTATTAATTCCATCCCTTGGAGTTGTATGAATTTGTATTTATGACTAGATGAGTAAAAGATAGAAAATGGACAAAATCAAATTATTGTTCTTTGAAACTGATGTGGGAAGTCGAACTTGATCCTGATCAGATCAAGGGAAACCGAACACAAATTGGGGTGGAAAGATATTTCAACACTGATGCTGATCACATCAGGGTTGAATGATTCTTGAAGCTCCCCTCAAGTGGTCACAAGAATCACACATAGGATAGAAGTAATGAATATAAATTGGAATTTGGAGTTGTATGCTTTAGAAGGATTTCTAATTAGCTGTTGGGAAGGATTTTCCTTAGACTGAGAATGAAGATTGGGTTAGAAGCTTGTATCGGGGAAGATAGTAGTGTAGCATGTTGGATTATTCCAAGGGCAGTGGGACATAGAGGAGTCCTGTGTCAAGATGACCTGAGTGCATGCGGGATTGTAATGTGTATCGCATTGCTTTGGGGATAGCTCTGCACTGTATGTATGTATAAAGTTTGTAATGAGGAACTGAATGGTTGGTAGTAATGCGGATTGGAGTAATATTGCACGTTGTAGTATGGCATGGTATGTAGAAACCTTGAGTAATGGATTTGGGAATTAGTAAGGAGGAAGAATGTATGACTTTTGGTATTAGACACGTAAGAATGAGTAAGTGTAGTAACCCCATAACCTTGAACAACTTTGAGGACAAAGTTCTTAAGGGGGGTAGATTGAAATACCCCGAACTTAAATATAGGGATTTAAAATTAATATAATACGTATTGAAGGGCCTAATGACGCCTAAGTAATATTGGTAAGGAGAAATAAATCCAAAAGAAATAAAGAAAACGCTTAAAAAGCGAAAAACGCTAAATAAGCGTTAAATAACCATAGGAGGTATGATACCTCAGTTAGCATATTATATGGATTCTTAAGGTTTAATAAGACCAAAATAATATATGGGAATAACTCCCGAAGAAAACGGAACCAAATAATGTATTAAAACACTAATAGAGCTTTAGCGCACGTTTTTCAAGAAAACTCGAAAACGTGATTTAAGTGGTCAAACGAAACCATAAAAACTATAATAAATAAATAATAATTAATAAGCATTAACAGAAGCTTAATAATTAATAAAAGTAAAGAAATGAGAAAATTCCAGAAAAGGGTCCGGTTAGTAAAAACCGTAACAACCGGGAAGTAGTGGGGCGAGAGTGTAATTAAATAAAACTAGTGTGTCCACTTTTGTAAATAAAAAGCATAAAAAGTGAGTGTGTGTGTGTGTGTTGGTCGACAGCCCCCCTCTCTCACACACCCTCTTCATTTCCTAATATGCTAAAAGACAAATAAGAAAAATAAAAAGTAACCCCCACACTCTCTCTCACCTCACTCTCTCTTTTCTCTTTCTCCTTTCTTCCTCACCCAGCAATTTCTCCCTCCTCTCTCTGTGGTGGGCGATTTCTTGAGCTTATCCAACAACAACAATGGCTTCCCTTTTTCATCCTCATGCTCCATCCTCATGTAAGCTCCAAATCAAAAACAAATTACATATTTGTAATCCCCTCATCATCCTCTACACTTCTCTCTTTTCAAAATCCAAAAATGAGGAAGTTTATTTTCGTGGGTATACCCCATTCAAAGAGAAAATAGCACCAATGGGTAGCTTGGAGTCTCCTCTCTCCATTAAGGTAAAAATCGACATGAAAAACTCATGTTTTCTCATCTTATTTTGTAGCCGATTTTTGCCCATTATAATGCTCTATTTTCTCTCTCTTTGAGCATCAATTCAACCTTGCAATGGTGGTGGAATCACCTTCTGAACCAAGGGCTAAAACCCCTCTTAAAAGCTTTAAAAGGTAAACCCTAGAAATTTGTTTTAAGCATTTCAATGAACTAGCATTAATCTAAGGGTTAGTATGTTAATTGCACTTGTTTTGTGTGCATTGGGTGATGGGAATGGAGTTTGGCAACTCCATTTCCCATGTGACCAATTTGTGCAAGAAAGAGAGGAGAAAAAGTGGAAAAGAAAAGAGGAAAAAAAGAGCTTAAGGTAAGAGCTTTTCTTGAATGCTAAATTTAATGCATTAGAGTAATGGGAATGGGTAAACAATTTAAAGAACCCAAAATATTGTACTAGTATTGTAGATATGTAAGTTTGAGTATTTGTGAGCAAGTATGTGAATTGTAGGCCTTGGAGCCAAATGTAATATGTATGTGTATTAGTATTGTGGATTGAGGAAGTATTGATGTATTGAGATGGATTTATATAGCTTTGTGTGCTGGTAGGACCCTTGTATGGGTATGGCTAGATTAGGAATGAATTTGATGAAAAAGTGTGTATGTGGAGAAGTTAGAATTGTAGGTAAACTATGGCAAAATTTTGGTAGGGATATGTGCATTTATGGATGACTTGGTGAATGGGAGAACCAAGGTGTGTATGGAGTTAATAGAGATGTTTTGTAATTATGGAATGGTAGTTGTAGTATGAGAATTAAGAAGGTAAAAATCTGTAGCAAAGAGTTGTTGAAATGGGTTGGAGAAACTAGGAGAACTTATGTGCAAGACCTAGTAAAAAGAGTGTTGGACTTGAGGAGGTAAGGTAATGCATTGTAGGCCTTGGAAATGACATTAGGAGATGAGAATATGCATGGGGGAAATAGAAACTAAAATCTGTAGCAAAACAAAACTAGGAAGGATGTGTATAAGTGTGAAAGGGAAATGTAGAAAATGTATGTGTGAATTAGTATGAAAGGAAGTAAGAAGTTAGCAAAGGATTTGAGGATATTTAAGTGGCTAATTAAGTGCCGAATATGTGGGATTAAGTGTAGGAACAATGGGGAATTAATTAGGCAAAGTATGGGATGTAACAGATTTTTAAAACTGCAAATCGGTAGAAAATGTAGCAGGATCCGGGACTTAAGTCCAGGACTAAGTCCCGGACCAGTGTAAAAATTCAGGCCGAGAGTTGTATGTGAAGGGTGGTCCGGGACTTAGGTCCTATACAAGGACCCGGACTACCCCATTAAAACCAGCCGGAATTTACAGAACTGGGGGTCCGGGACTTGATTAGGGTACAAGGACCCGGACCACCTTGAAATTTCGTTCGAGAGTGAAGGCTAGCTCTGGTCCGGGACTTGACATATGTACGAGGACCCGGACCATGCGCAAAAACGACCCGAGAGTTCAGACCACAGGGTGGTCCGGGACTTAAGACCTGGACAGGGTCCCGGACCAGCCCAGAAAAGTAAGAATGAGTTTATAAGTGGCTTTTAAGAAAGGGTAAGGAATTGTAATGCTGGTATAAGATAATTAGCACTTAATCAATGATGTTTTAAAGGTCATTGAAGGTATAAACAAGTTAGAAAATTAAGTAAGAGAGTAGTAAGAATATGAACATTAGGTTAAACCGAAACGCGAGAACAAAGGGGTAAGTACGGGAGTAGTAGTAATCTGTGTATTGTAATGCTTAGTATTAATTGAACCATTTGACATGTAGTCATTGGTTCATGGATAAGATATTAAGAATCAAGGAACAAGAGGGAACCAAAGGAACAAGGGAGCACCCGGTAAAGTAAATTCCGGTAAAAAGGTATGATTTCTTCATGCCCTGTATCCTAATCTGGTACCCCGATTTTGTGTGCTTATTTGATCACCTAATAAGATAAATGCATGAATCAGACTATATTGCACCTACTTGTGCTTGACGTAAGTGTTCTTGATATTTATTGTCTTGAACACTAGTTTGTATAATTCATGAAATATATAAATGATGATGAAGTGTATTTGTACCCTGTATTGTATTTGTGTATTGTATTGCATTTCGTATGGATGTATATATGAGTATTGTATTGTATTATTGTGGCTTGGATGTGTGACTTCTACTAATTCCTAACTACCTAACTTCTAACGTAAGTAATAAGTAAATTGGAATGAGTAGAAGTCCGATATAGCTTCGGCCACGCGTGAGGATGAGGAGACAAAGAGGTTGGATCCGATTCCTGACTCTTAAACTGGTCCGTGACCCAAACCCTTAAATGGGTAGCATCCCGGATTGGTGAGTCAAGTAAATTCCAGTGGTGGGACGGAGTAGTCCCCGGGCCGGAGGTCCCGACGACTTAACATGAGTAAGAGTAAGTAAGTAAGTATGTATGAGTATGAGTATGCATGCGTAAGTACTGTGGAACGAGTAAAAGAGTAATCTCCACCCGATTAACCCGGGTGGACCAATGAAGCTAACAAGTATGGTTTATTGTGTATGTATTGCGTAAGTACTATGTATGTATCGTGTATGTGTAGCCCGGAAGAAGGTAAGTCGGAATTTGGTTGACTTGTATTGTCTTCCTTGTGTGTATGGTACTGTGTGTATGTATGTCTTGTAAAATATTGTAATATTATGTACGGAAGCATGTATGCATGTATGTATGAATAAAATGAATTGCATGTATTCGACCAAGTGGTCAGCGTACCCTCACTAGTACGCGGGGTATGCGGTTATCATATGCAGCGAAAGCTGACCCCCTAGGGGGAACGTTTTTAGTGTGCAGGTACCCGAAGCGGATGTGGTCAAGGTAAGAGACCGGTGGCACACCCTTGTATTTAGAAAGCAAGTAGTTTGTGAGGAATGGGTAGTGGGTGGACTCCTAGTGAGTATGTATGAGTTTGGAAGAGGTATTATTCTTGTATAAGGATCCTAGTAAACTCGGTGAATGATATTGTACTGTATTGAACTTGTGGATTGTATGGAATGAGAATTGTAGTATTTGATTCGTAATTGTAGTAAGACTCGCATTGTGTAGTACTCGGATATTCCGGTCCATCAGACCGATGCTGTATGTAGTACTAGCCTTGTTAGTCACGTGGGTGGCTAACGGCATTGTATCACCCACTGTATGTAAGTATGTATCCGCTGCGTGAATCTGGAAGCACGAGGTGATTGGACGGTAATGACAGTATTAATGGTAGGGGTGTTACAGCGGGTCACTAGCACATTGATCCTGTAACACCCCTCTCCTTAAACACGTAATAATCTCTCTCGTAGCAATAAATAAAATGTCTTACAGCGGAAGAATAAATAATAACAACAATACTCACTCGGGTGTCACCGGCCATTACTCGCCCATGCGAGTAACGAAGCCAAACTATATCCAACAACCAACATAAACAAACTGCTAACCGCTGTGATAACGAGATAACTCCTATACATCATACTAAGTCCATAATCCATAACGTCGACAAGTGAGCGTCTACCCAATCCTGAATATACATAACCGTACCATAATACAATTCCCAGTCTGACATCATTATACAAATAAACTCCATGTGCGGTAATTAAAGTAGACTCTAACTACCCTGTTCCCGCACTTCGGCTTCGACAATAATCAACAACCTGCATAATGAGTGTAGTATCAGCGATAAACGCTGAGTATGCCGGGCCTGGACCCTAATGGTCACTTAGTCATTTTAACCATCTTATCATTAGATTGGTTTCATGCTTTACCATCTTACAGTTATAATCAATATTGTAATAACATGCATAAATATACATAATCATCCATCCAAACATTCATAAACCCTTAACCATCCATCCAATTCAACAGTCATAAAACATCACAAACAACAATTGTATATCGAACGTATCGAATAATAATATTGAATAAACGCCGTAGCGAACACCATCCTTAGTTAATTAATTTGGCCTTCAAGGCCCCATCCATCCAACCATATTAATTAAATACCAGTTGGGCGTCATGTTGGGACAACCGATAACCTCACCATGGACAGTAGTCCTCCCGTACACACAAAGGTGCTCATTTCGCCAGAGGTCCGGAGGCCCCTGACTATTCACTTTGCCTCGTAAGGCGTCCATATAAAAGGCCGTAGCTACCTGACCCACGATCCAAATAGGGCTCGTTGGGTATAAACCTGGAGCGGAACCCGATCGGGAACCCCTCAGTGATCATAAATGCGCAACCAAGTAGTTCGTAAACTACCGGGATTCCTCACCTCAACTCATACCATCTCTCTCTCATAATGTTTAAGATATGCTCTTAGTCTTATGGAGAATAATTATTAGTTAGCTACCCAATGGGTCTCACGTATACCTAGAAGTAATCTAGGTTATATTCATGTTCGAGATCCATGCTCTAGAGACCGACAATGTCGTGACTCGTCCCTAAGTGTTTTACTTTGGTTACCATATACTTAATATTAATACTATGGTATTATATCAAGTAACCGTCATGTCATCACAACAAACGTATATGTATGTTTATATAAGTCGTTCTATAGTCGACGTAGTGTTAGTCCCGTAGGACGCTCGTGCATAAATAATTAATGGAGAACACATAATCACATACACGTATCCAAAACACATAACACACAAGTTATATCAACCAAATCCAAGCCCAAGGAATTCCTTAGGACAACCCGGATCAAACCCCTTTACATACCGTACACCTTAGACCAAGGATGCGCAGTGTAGACCACTAGCTCGTCAAGCGCCATCGTCTGAAGTATGATCTAAACGGTATAAAAACTATAAGTCAGTCTCCATGACTAACTACATCCGGTACTTCCGAATAACAAGTAACCCCGACAGTTCATCCCCGGATTTCTACAGTTAATTGTTACGGGTTTCTCTAAACCAGTCGGCTTTGTTACTAAAACTCGTATGTCGAAATGTATCGACTGTTAAGTTTAATTCGTTATATTCATTTAATCTTCTCCATCATTTAATTTAGGTATATAACCTATAGTTGCATGTATGCATGCCTTATTTATTACATTGTATTATTTTTCACCATCCATTATAATACATTGTATATATAATCCATTATCTGTAGTAAACTATATTTCATTCAAAAACTTATAACTTATAGTTATAAACTATTTCCATGTAATAACCTCCACCATTATATTATTTGGTTTCCAACCATAATATATATCCATCCTTATATACATTATTCTCGCATATGTATATATTTACCAATATAGGTAAGTTCCATGAGTTATAAAACTCTTATATTATATGTCACATTTTATTATCTTATATTAGATGATTATTCCCATTAGTTGTATTGTATTACACAACTTTTATTAAGATCATTATCCTAATATTATACAACAATTTATGTTGTATAATTACAACTCCTAAGGTTTAATCAATAAATACCTTAGTTTATAAATCTTATTTATTTAGTTTGTCACATTATTTAATGTGAATATCCTTACTTATTAATTCCATTAAAACCACATTAATACCATATAATTGTTATAACATTTATAACATTCTAGACCTTAGTCTAAATTCATATTCCAATCTTTTATAATTCGGTACAACCCTTTTCTTTATTTTAATTTCATTTGACCACATAACATTTTGTAATGTTATACCATATACTAATATCATGTAATATGATATTTTTATTTCCTTTAATCAATAACCTATAGTTTTATACAAAACTATTTATATTGCCGCATAGGCATATACATTTATACCTTCTTCTTTTCCATAATCCATAGTTTCCTTTATTTACAAATCACCCCATAATTTATACCATGTTATATATAACATATAATATAACGTTTTTAACTTATAAAAGGGTATAACCTATGGTTTTATTTTGTAAAATTACCGAACAGACCATGTCTGTTTATAAATTAATTTCCAACCCCTTTAACTTTCCAAATTTATAATTTGACCACATATATAATGTTATGTAATATATCATATACTATAACATTTTAAACCTTAATAATTATATAACCTATGGTTATATATATTTTAAAAATTGCGAACAGACCCATATGCTGTTCTAAATTATTTTTCTAACCCACCAAGTTTCTATAATTGTCATTGGCCCAACTTATAACATATAGTTTTATAATATCATTAAAACTATATATTATACACATATCTAATAAATACTCTTATATAATTCTAAAAATCACCAAATTTCACCAAAGGGTTATAAATATTATTCCTAACCCTTATAATCTCGTTATTTACTATTCCACCACTTATATTTATCCAAAGTGTCACAATGACATAATAACTATATATTATACATATATAGTTTATCTTAATTCCAAAATCAACCCAATAAACTCCTAAAAAATTCCTAATAGCCCATGGGTGTTTATAATACCATTTTACACCCTTAACTTTCGGTAATAACATATTTACCACATATGTTATCAAATTGTTACAATTAAATACTTATCTTATTAAAAACCTTAAATAAGTTATTTAACTTATCTAATTTGGTCAAACCTACCATATGGTCAAGGTTAACCTCCTTAATATTTCCTTGACCATCAATTTCCATATATTACGGTTTGTACCCCTATTTTTCCAGAATTATCATTTAACCACAAAACTTTATAAAATCTTATAATTTTATTTAAACTCATTTAAACCTCTAATTTTCCACTTTATTATTATATAGCCCCCAAATTTAATTTAATTATGGTATAACCCCTAATTCCTTGCGGTAATATATTATACTACCTAAACTTAAATAAAACCTTATAAATACATAAATAAAATGGCCTAAAGTACATGGCTTTATTACAAACATTGGCTTATAAAATGAATTACACATAAATGCCCAAAAATGCACTAAACTCTCGGCCTTACCACATAGTTTTCCATATTTACCAATTTTCCACATAATGTCTTAAATTTGACAATTATGTTAATTAATTACTTATATAAATTTACTAAACCATTCCTTAACCACCTAAGGTCAAAAATACCTATAAACCTTGTTCACTCACGGCATATATTATACACATATGTATAAACACATATTAATATACCAAGTGAAGGTTTAAGTGATTTATACATTATTTTTGCCAAGATTAGGCCTTGTTTGGCCACGGCTGTTTGGAGATAAATTTTCCACAGCTTAGTTTACATGTTTTCAAACAGCAATTAAGGCATGATTAGTCTCCAAGCAAGATCTAACCATAAGAAGTGTTAATGTATATTTTCAAGGTAAATTTTACCTTAGAATACCAAGGCAAGTATGGATGATCTTCTCCTATTTTTACAGAACAAAAAGAGCATCAAAAGAGCTACTAAACTAAGCTTAAAAACTGGTATAACTCAGATTGGAAGATGGCTAACTTTCACCTTGATTAAAATGCCAAAAATGGTGTTTTTGGCTTGGATTTGGCTATTCCTTGAAGCTCTTGATATACCAACTGAATAAGTATGTTAATAATAAGATAATAAGCCTAATAGAACAGGTTTTACAACCGGAATCGAAGGGAAACAAGATATAAGTGCTTAAAGCACATTTTTACCTTAAAAGATCAAGATTAGAACTTCCCTTCTCCTTCTCTTGTTACAGCCAAGAATCACTCATATTTTAACCTCAAAAACAACCTAAAACCATGGATGGAAATTGTTGATGCTTAGCTCCATGGAAAGAGGAAAGAAATGTGAAGAGAATGAACATAAAATGGCTTAATAAGCTTACCTATGTCAATTGGTGCTCTCCTCTGTATTTGGTGTGTTCTTACGGTAATGGAGAAGCAAAATAGAGAATGAAGAGGCATGGTGTTGGCTGGGAAGCAAGGCAAATGAGAAAGGTAAGCTAATTTTGCTTTTATGTTAATCATTGTTACTTTAGTGTATAGTAATTGATGACTCATTAGATTGGCTAGATATTTGTTTAGAGGTTGCTTAATGGATGGGTATTACAGCTAATATGGTGCGGCAATGCTTGGTTTGGTCAATGGATGACATTTGACCATGGTTAAGACTAAGTAATTAAATATTATTTTGGGTACTATTCATCCAAAATTACCCATTTTGATTTTATTTTTAAACTTTGATTTAGACTTTATAATATAGTCTATCAAGTCACATTAATGTTATAAAGAATTCACTCTAGTCTTTAAAGTGACAAAAAGTCATTATCTTAGAGCTCATACACAAAAACGTGATTTAAGGTATTTTAGTGCACATTTTGTCTCGCAAGGTGTTTCTGAGCTTAATTTTCTTTGCGAACAGTTTTGTTGTGTTCCTTACATGATATTGATTATAGGAATCCAATTTATATAAAATAGAGGCCATAAGACCTTTAAGGTTTCCTTAGAGCACATTTTTACCCTACTTGACCTTGAAGCATGTAAATGCTTGTTCTATGTGTTGGAGTGTTGACCAACAATTTTAGTATGTTTAGTTATGTGTTAATGTTCTTAGAACAAAATCTTAGGTCCTAAGAAGTTCATTTGGGTATGTATTTACCCTAAACAGTCAAAGGGTGTAATATCTTGCTTTGTGTTGACCATCGTTGTTCTCAATTGACTTTTAAGGCATGTTTAGGCCTTAATTAATGTGATTAGATGTTTATTCATGTTTTTATTAGTTTGGGGTATTTCAATATACCCCCCTTAAAAAGACTTTGTCCCGAAGTCGCTTAATCAAATAGGAATGTATATAAATATATGACTACCCATTATTCCCATAATGTATATCGATGTGATATATCATTTACACACATCGTATTGTGTTTATACAGCACATAGCCATCACTTTGTGGCGTTAATTCAATCATATATGGATATAGGTGTTCCATAAACACCATTATTTCCTATCAATTCTACAAACTCTGACAACCTCCCCAAGGTGTCCATAACATACCATCGTTCCACATTCCACATCTAATGATTCATTTCGTATCTAGGCGATACCATATGTAATCATTCTACAAAGCAATATAAATATATATATCACAAGTAGCGTAAGAAAAGTATTACACACATTGGTGTAAGTAAAACTTTCAAAAAGGTATCACATAAGATACATATATACAAATGCACATCACAACAAACAAACCAACAACGTACGCCCCGCGTACCAAACATAACCAACAAAACCTCGTATGCCCCGCATACCACTAATTCATTGTATGCCATGCATACGAAACAAACAATAAACAAACCTCAAACAATAAACAAACCTCGTATGCCCCGCATACCACAACAATACTTAGTGCATACACGTGCACCCAAGAGGCTCTACCCCCCTTAAAAAGGTTACGCCCCCGTACCCCACAAGTATACAACAGCCGCTCAACAAGGAGCGCTGGATACTTGGCTCTCATAGAGTTCTCCAACTCGTGGATTATCCTCATATCGAAGAGACGGGTATGACTCTAGCCCTTCTGGCTCCACAATACCTAGATAGTGAGGCACTGAACTATTTGTGCTCTCTCCTAAGTTCGTTCTAATGGGCCCACTCGCTCCGTATGAGGTGCAGACCCATGAACATAGGCTCAATTTGCCTCTTTCCATTGTCGTGTATCCTCTCGTTTGGATCACAAGCATACATGCGTGTGTCTTCTCTCACTGATATTCAGCTTGAGGTGCAATATGACATTGGCTATTGTTTAGTACTTAGTGCTCTTTGCACTCGTCTTGTAGTACAAAGACGTACCAGCCTTCATGTCCACGGAGATAAAGCTTGTCATCCGTGACTCCTGGTGGTTTTGATCCGGAGTAACACACTGTTGTAGTTCCTTGATACACACTCGTATTGATATCCATTACATCTTCCAGTATTCCCACTAAATCAATAACTGCACAAGTGCAATTCCAAAACACTCAGTCCTACAGAGTGCAGAGGCGTAAACTCTCAGCAGCTAATATCTAATGAGTCAAACAGATAAGATGAGCGTATTATCATGTGAGTGGTACATTCCAAGTCCATTGTTCCTTGCTTAAGGTATCTTCTAGTATATTAGCTTTGTCTCTCAACATTGTGTAGTCACGCGTTTATGTCCACACATCTGGTAGATTTCCTCTAGATTACAAGAGTTTGTTCGATCCTTATGAGGATTCTACATATTATTCATCCATAATGGGTTTTGATGTTTCTTTCCTTCGGTTTCACGTCCTTGAAAGGTTTCCTTGTCTTCACTGTATACTGTCTACTGCTCTCTGTTGAAGGTTCTTGATTTCTCTAGCCCGTTGGTTTAACTGCGGCTCTTCTCGTCCATCTTCGAGGTAATCTTTATCACTGTCCGTAGTACGGAGTTGACTACTTCTCGTGTTCCTAACACTACTTGTCTACATGCATGGGGTACCGTACTGATACATTACTACTTACCCGACTAACTCATAAATAAGTCGGTCAGGCCCACATGCTCCTATCGGAGTGCGGTCGTCCCATGTCTCATTTAGTAAACTGGTAATGTCTGTCACACGGGTATTGTGAAGTATTTTGTTGTCAATCTCCTTTTGATGGATGTCCTTTAGTTGTTTATTAGCTCGTATTGTCGGTTATCTAGTAATGAGTGCTATTGCCCTAGTGGCATCAGTGGTAATTCGTGCCATAGGCCGGCGTTATTCAGCTAGGTGTAAGTAAAATCTGTGCTATATTTAGTAAACTTGGTTCTCCTATCTCGATCTCATTGAGTACAACACATATTCCTTTTCTCCTTGTTTATCATGATCATATCTCATCCATAGTTCATATTCATTTCCTCATCCGTTTAATTGGATGTACTACAAATTGCATAATAGCTTGAGCAACTTGGCTCTTCACTTCCCAACCATCCTCACTGACAGTGGTGCATCTACAAAAGGTATGTTTGTTTATAAGGACTAAACATTCATCACTGGTAGTGATTAGCATTAAATGCGGGTATACACTGATGGTGTTTGGCTAATAAGCCATGTCTGAAAATTCTCGAACGGTTAACTGGTATGGTTTACAATCACAGTGGTTTGTATTTTCTTCAGTTGCATAGGTTTCTAATCTTAAGGTTGTATGAAAAGGTATGAAATTTTAGTATAAAATAAGAAATTAAAATTAGTAGTAGTTGCAGTTGCAGCTGCAGCAATTGCTCTGTCAAGTGCGTAAGGCATGATGGAAATTTCAGTGGTTTACTTGTCATAGCACTTGCAATAGCAAGGCGCCATGCAGGTGGATATGGTTCAAACGGAAAACCGAGATATGGGCGATTGATGTACATTGATAAGTAAGCTACATAATAAGCATTCATCTGTTCATATATATATAATCCGTCAAGGTTCCAAGGTTACTCGCATCGAGTCCACAAAACTAGTCTCAAAAGTCATACACAAAAGAGGCGAGTGGTCAATGACACACTCCCACATATTTATAACATATCACTATCTAACATCCAAGGTAAGTACGTAACAAGGTAAGCAAAGTCTTCCACCAGCGGTCTCACGGAGTTCAGGGTACTCATGCCCTATCTACTCCCTTCCTCTCTGGGCTCCAGCATCAGTAGATGTCTGGCCCTCCTGACCGCCTCGTGGTACTCCAGATCCTCCAACTTAGGTCTTTTGAGTATTCCTTAGTGGCCTGTAGTTACGGCTCTCAGGGTTCATCCAGCACTCGAACTCCCGGTAGCCCTCTTTCTTGCAGCACCGACACTCAACTTTGCGGCCACTACAGTCGACCCCCGGATAGTCCTTCCCACAACGCTTGCAATAGAAATGGTGCTGGGGCTGTCCGGTGCCTAATGGTAGCATTTAGTTTAAGTTACAATCTGATGATATAAAAGTTAAGGTTACAATTGAATTTAAGAGGTAGGCGTTCTCACCCTTAGGAGGCGCAGATCTCAAAGGCTGAGCATCTATAACTGGGCCGGTCAACCGAAGGGCGGGCTCTTTCCCCTTCGCTCCCTGGTGACCCTGCTGCCCTTTCTTTTGAAAGAATTTCCTGTTTAAGGTTTTCGGGTCAGCATTCATAAGGTATTTAATATGGTAAGTAATTTAGAATGGGATAAGTCCTTACTTTCCCTTCTTCTGGCTATCGCCTGGAGATGCTCCTCCACCCTCAGACTCTCCCTCAGGGTTCTTTCTCTTCTTGGCCCCGAGAGTCTCTTCCCGAGTCTGGAGCATTAGCTCCGTCCTCGAGGCAGCGTCATAACACTCCTGGAATCTCATTGGTAAGTTCTCACAAGGTTAATTGGTAATGTAGTAAATAAAGAATTTATGGCTTTCATGTTAATACCTGGATGGTAGTGTAGAGGGTAGCACCCATCGCCATCTGAATGCGAAATAACAATCCCCCCCGGAACTTCTCGACCTTCACGGTCTCTGAGTAATCAACTCCAGGGATAAAGTCCAGCAGACCAATGAATCGAGCGTAGTACTCATCCACGGTCAGACCTCCCTGGGATAATGTCTCGAACTCATGGCGCTTCTTCTGTTTGAGATGTGCCGGGTAGTACTTCCCCCTCAGCAACTCGACGAAGGCAGCCCACGAAAAGTCGGGTATAGCCAGGTGATGGTCCTTGACCAACCTCCACCAAGTGCTGGCTGCATCCTTCAGATGGAAAGCAACAATGACGACCTTATTGTCGGCAGGTACTTGCAAAGCTTCGTAGGCCTTTCATGTTCAACTATGAAACACTCTAAGGCTACGGGGTCTGGCTCCCCAGAATATGTAGGTGGTCGGGTCTCGGTAACTGACTTCAGCCAGTTCGTTTCCCTGGGCTGTGGCGGGTGGGCTAGTGTTCCTCTAATCTGAGTACCAAGTTGTGCGAGAACGGCAACAATCGTCTCTGCAACACCTGGAATCACGGGGTCACCGCCTTCACCTCTACCAGTACCACGCCCTCTAGTTCCCCCAGACATCTGTAGTACAGTATGTCACATAAATACTCGGTAATTTACCGTACACAACCAGTAGATATTGCATTGCCTTAAAGGCAAATATGTCACGCAATTTGCGTTACTAAACACAATATCTTTTAAGACGAGTCGTCTCGTACCTCACGAACGTTTCCCGTAATTCCCAAGTCCTAAGCTCACTGTCTTAACCTATTTCCTCGTCATCAGAGCGGTACTCCGCTCTGATACAACTTTTGTAACACCCTCTCCTTAAACACGTAATAATCTCTCTCGTAGCAATAAATAAAACGTCTTACAGCGGAAGAATAAATAATAACAACAATAATCACTCGGGTGTCACCGGCCATTACTCGCCCATGCGAGTAACGAAGCCAAACTCTATCCAACAACCAACGTAAACAAACTGCTAACCGCTGTGATAACGAGATAACTCATATACATCATACTAAGTCCATAATCCATAACGTCGACAAGTGAGCGTCTACCCAATCCCGAATATACATAACCGTACCATAATACAATTCCCAGTCTGACATCATTATACAAATAAACTCCATGTGCGGTAATTAAAGTAGACTCTAACTACCTTGTTCCCGCACTTCGGCTTCGACAATAATCAACAACCTGCATAATGAGTGTAGTACCAGCGATAAACGCTGAGTATGCCGGGTCTAGACCCTAATGGTCACTTAGTCATTTTAACCATCTCATCATTAGATTGGTTTCATGCTTTACCATCTTACAATTATAATCAATACTGTAAAACATGCATAATATACATAATCATCCATCCAAACATTCATAAAACCTTAACCATCCATCCAATTCAACAGTCATAAAACATCACAAACAACAATTGTATATCGAACGTATCGAATAATAATACTGAATAAACGTTGTAGCGAACACCATCCTTAGTTAATTAATTTGGCCTTCAAGGCCCCATCCATCCAAACCATATTAATTAAATACCATATGGGCGTCACGTTGAGATAACCGATAACCTCACCATGGACAGTAGTCCTCCCGTACACACAAAGGTGGTCATTTCGCCAGAGGTCTGGAGGCCCCTGACTATTCACTTGGCCTCGTAAGGCGTCCATATAAAAGGCCGTAGCCACCTGACCCACGATCCAAATAGGGCTCGTTGGGTATAAACCTGGAGCGGAACCCGATCGGAAACCCATGAGTGATCACAAATGCGCAACCAAGTAGTTCGTAAACTACCGGGATTCCTCACCTCAACTCATACCATCTCTCTCTCATAATGTTTAAGATATGCTCTTAGTCTTATGGAGAATAATTATTAGTTAGCTGCCCAATGGGTCTCACGCATACCTAGAAGTAATCTAGGTTATATTCATGTTCGAGATCCATGCTCTAGAGACCGACAATGTCGTGACTCGTCCCTAAGTTTTTACTTTGGTTACCATATACTTAATATTAATACTATGGTATTATTTCAAGTAACCGTCATGTCATCACAACAACGTATATGTATGTTTATATAAGTCGATCTATAGTCGATGTAGTATTAGTCCCGTAGGACGCTCGTGCATAAATAATTAATGCAGAACACATAATCACATACACGTATCCAAAACACATAACACACAAGTTATATCAACCAAATCCGAGCCCAAGGAATTCCTTAGGACAACCCGGATCAAACCCCTTACATACCGTACACCTTAGACCAAGGATGCGCAGTGTAGACCACTAGCTCGTCAAGCGCCTTCGTCTGAAGTATGATCTAAACGGTAATAAAACTATAAGCCAGTCTCCATGACTAACTACATCCGGTACTTCCGAATAACAAGTAACCCCGACAGTTCATCCCCGGATTTCTACAGTTAATTGTTACGGGTTTCTCTAAACCAGACGGCTTTGTTACTAAAACTCGTATGTCGAAATGTATCGACTGTTAAGTTTAATTCGTTATATTCCTTTACTCTTATCCATCATTTAATTTAGGTATATAACCTATAGTTGCACGTATGCATGCCTTATTTATTACATTGTATTATTTTCCACCATCCATTATAATACATTGTATTATATAATCCATTATCTTTAGTAAACTATATTTCATTCAAAAACTTATAACTTATAGTTATAAACTATTTCCATGTAATAACCTCCACCATTATATATATGGTTTCCAACCATAATATATATCCATCCTTATATACATTATTCTCGCATATGTATATATTTACCAATATAGGTAAGTTCCATGAGTTATAAAACTCTTATATTATATGTTACATTTTATCATCTTATATTAGATAATTATTCCCATTAGTTGTATTATATTATACAACTTATATTAAGATCATTATCCTAATATTATACAACAATTTATGTTGTATAATTACAACTCCTAAGGTTTAATCAATAAATACCTTAGTTTATAAATCTTATTTATTTATAGTTTGTCACATTATTTAATGTGAATATCCTTACCTATTAATTCCATTAAAACCACATTAATACCATATAATTGTTATAACATTTATAACATTGTAGACCTTAGTCTAAAATTCATATTCCAATCTTTTATGTGTTAATGTTCTTAGGACAAAATCTTAGGTCCTAAGAAGTTCATTTGGGTATGTATTTACCCTAAACAGTCAAAGGGTGCAATATCTTGCTTTGTTTTGACCATCGTTGTTTTCAATTGACTTTTAAGGCATTTTTAGGCCTTAATTAATGTGATTTGATGTTTAATCCATGTTTTATTAGTTTGTGGTATTTCAATCTACCCCCTTAAAAAGACTTCGTCCCGAAGTCGCTTAATCAAATAGGTATGTATATAAATATATGACTACCCATTATTCCCATAATGTATATCTATGTGATATATCATTTACACACATCGTATTGTGTTTATACAGCACATAGCCATCACTTTGTGGCGTTAATTCAATCATATATGGATATAGGTGTTCCATCAACACCATTATTTCCTATCAATTCTACAAACCTGACAACCTCCCCGAGGTGTCCATAACATACCATCGTTCCACATTCCACATCTAATGATTCATTTCGTATCTAGGCAATACCATATGTAATCATTCAACAAAGCAATATAAATATATATATATATATTATATATATATATATCACAAGTAGCATAAGAAAAGAATTACACACATGGGTGTAAGTACAACTTTCAAACAGGTATCTCATAAGATACATATATACAAATGCACATCACAACAAACAAACCAACAACGTACGCCCCGCATACCAAACATAACCAACAAAAACCTCGTATGCCCCGCATACCACCAAATCATTGTATGCCATGCATACGAAACAAACAATAAACAAACCTCAAACAATAAACAAACCTCGTATGCCCCGCATACCACAACAAATGTAACACCCCTACCGGTAATCACACCATTATCCTCTGACCTGTCTCATATATCAACAACAACGCAACGGTTGTTCCAACTCAACCGGGGGTGAAACAATGCCGTTAGTCACCCACGTGACTAACTAGGCCAATCCAAACTCAATCACTACAACAAATACAATATCGGTCTGATGGGTCTTATACCGAGTACACTATACAAACGATACTTCCTTTACTTAAACAATTCTCAAGTCAATACAACCTTTAACACCACAATATACAATACAATAACCATTCAATACTATACCGAGTAGCTACAATTCCCAAGTTTATCAATGACCCTTCGGTCTTACAAATCCACAAACATAAATACAATTTCTTTAACAACTACCCATATCAATAACAACCCCGTCCTACTCTCGAACGGTGTCCAGCTTAGCTGTCAGACTCTTACAGTGTTCATACTCACTTCAGGTACCTGCACACTAAAAACGTTCCCCCTAGGGGGTCAGCTTACGCTGAATATGACTTCCGCATACCCCGCGTACTAGCGAGGGTACGCCGACTAATTGGTCGAGAGCATGCGGTTCATTTTAGCACAACAACATGCATACAACATACATTATATATGTACATTCACAATCAAGTTCAACATTGAACAAGCACTATCACACACATCAAGGGTTGGTTCAATATGTTCTTTAATTAGACTTGAGGGTTTCTACCTCACCATGCCTTACTCAACTACTCATGTACTACCCACTCCCTTGGGTACTCTTACTCACAATCTCAACAAGGTCTACAACACTCAACTCAATTCCCCACTCAACTCAAATTCTCAAGTCCCACACGTCACAACTCAATTCTCAATACTCACATACTCGATTCCATACTCAATACTCCAGTTCCCAAGTCAATACTCAATACTCAGATATATGTTAAGCCGATCTCACGACCTCCGGGCAGGGTCATGCACAAGACCCACCACGGGCTCAAATACAAATAGGGCTATACAGTTAGCTCCTCAAATACTCAAATGTCCGGTTCACTACCGGACTACTCAAATTCCCAAAACCCCACTCTCGGAGTCAATTCACAATCTCAGGATTAGCCTAGAAGTATCTCTCTCGATAGCATCTAACGGCATAGGGAATTCCTCAATGTCTAGTATTCCAAGATTTAAGGTTACAACCAACTTATTGAATACTCTCATGTTCGGGACACTGCTCATGCTAGTCGGTTCCTCTCATTGGGGTTCGACTATATTTCTAAGGGGTTTGGTGATCCTTTACCATTCATTACTTTACTCAAGGTTCGTATTTCGAACAACTTTCCAATCCTTTAGTTAGAGGTTACTCATATACTTCCACTGATATTTATCGTGTGGATTTAGTCGTTTCAGTTCTCTAACCGTTATTGGGAGGTTGCTACTCCCGTATGTTCTCTCACGATTTAGTGCGTTCGTAGGTTGATGTTACCGTGTATTGGTTCAATAGACGTAGTGAGTTTCCACCATTTAATCAGTTTGCACTTGACTCCTTCTACGAGTCTCTACTCACACAAGACTCAACTATGTGTCGCACTACCAAACACAATCTCAATCAAGCAATTCATTTCCAATCCACATTTCATGAATTATACAAACTTTAATTAAAGGAACACAACCCATCCACAAACAACACAAAACAAACACAAGAGAGTACATACAAACCGATTCGTGCATTTATCTTGTTAGGTGTTCACACAATCAAACAAGCACACAAATCGGGGTAACCAAGTTAGGATACAGAGCATGAGGAAATCATACCTTTCACCGGGGTTTTCTTTACCGGGGGTTCTCATGTTCTTTGGCTCACCCTTGTTCCTCGAATCATATTCTTGAACCACTAATTACATGTCAAATGGTTCAATTATTATTAAGGTGTTACAGTATGTACATTATTGCTACTCCCGTACTTACCCCGTTATCCCATTATCCGGTTTAACTTAATGTACTTAAACTCACAACCTTCTCAATCACTTCCAACCTTTGTTTATACTTCTTAGCACCTTTAAATGTCACCAAACAACTCCTAAACATCATCTAAAACCAATACCATTCATTCCCCCATGTTTTAAAGCCTTAAAAACACTTCCTGTTGAATTCTAGGGGTGGTCCGGGACCTGGTCCGGACCCTAGGTCCCGGACCAATACACTAACAAACTCTCGGCTACATTTTACAACCTGGTCCGGGACTTGGTCCTGGACTTAAGTCCCGGACCAATTCCTGCAATTACTCTCGGCATGTTTTTAAGGGTGGTCCGGGACTTGGTGCATATCTTAGGTCCCGGACCCTGCTAAAAACTACTACAAGGGTGATTTTTCACCCCCTAATCAACCCTTAAATCACCCTCAAACTTCCCTAATCTTTCCACAAGTTTTCTACATAATTAACCACCTCAAAACACTCCTTAAACCACCTCAAATCCTTGGTTAAATCCCTACTCCAATTCTTGTTCACTTTCTACAAAATTTCATTCTCACATTCTTGCCTTTTTCACACTTGTGCATTTTCTACCCCTTCTTGATATTGTCTACCTCCCACCAATATCACCAAACCACTTAATGACCATCCCAATCATTCCTAGACAAATGCACTCCTAAAAACCCAAGTTCATCCATTCCTTTCAAACCCTTACAACCTAGTTTTTCTCCAAACTCCATGGTACTAATTCACTAGTTTGCTACAGATTTTATACCTCCCTCTTTATAGATCCCCAACATCATTCCAAGGTTATTACTCCACTCTTAACAACTCAATTGAACACCTAAGTTTCTCCCATTGCCAAAGTCCCTAAGACACTCAATTTCTACCAAAATTTCGCCATAACCTCCCCATAAACTACACCACCACTCAATCCATCAATTCACACCCATTGCATTCCTAATCTAGCCACACCCTTACAAGGGTCCTACCAGCACATAATATATCCTCAAAATTATCCAAACAACAATATAACTCCGCAATCTCAAATAATGCCACAATATAAACACAATTTCAACTCACTTGGCTTATGAGCCCTTAATTTACAATTAAATTCACCAATCCTCTCAAAATCAACTAAATACATTCTCCCACATAGATTTAAATTCATAGTTTGGGTTCATTAATTAAATTACCCATCCCAAAACATAAAGCAATTCAAAAAAGCTTTAAGGTGGATTTCTTACCTTAATTCACAACTTCCTCTTTGATTCTCCTCTTGTTCCTCATCTTCTCAAAATCGATCAAAAGGTAATGGAGTTGCCAAACTCCATACCAACACTCAAGAAACACAAAAATGCATTTGAATTAATTCTCTAAACCCTTGGGAAACTCTAAATCAATTTAAGGCTTAAACACAAGGTTAGGGTTTACCTTTTGGAGCCTATTAAGAGGGGTTCTCACCCTTGAATCAAGAAGGGAATTACTCCACCATTAGAGGGTTGAAATGAAGCTCAAAATCAAGAAGAAAAACAAGGTGTGAGAGAGAGCCAAAATCGGCTACCAAGGGAGGAAGAGCAAACATGCGTTTTTCGATGAAATTTTTACCTTAGAAGAAAGAGGAGACTCCAAGCTACAAGATGGTGTGCTTTTCTCTTCAAATGGGGAAAACCCATAAAAATTAAACTCATCCTTTTCGAATTTTGGAAAGAGAGAAGTGTGGAGCTTGATGAGGGAACACAAATATGTGTTTTGTTTTTGATTTGGAGCATTTATGTGGCTTGAGCATGGAGAGAAGGTGGAGAAGCCATGGATGTGGGTGGTGAGTTCAAGAACGACAGAAACCAGAGGGAGAGAGGAAAAATCGGTGAGGAAGAAAAAAGAGAGGAAAGAGAAGAGGAAGGAAGAAATGAGGGAGGAGAGAGAGGGAAGTTACTTTTGTAACTTTTTCCCTTTTTGCTTTTCTTCTTCTTTTATTTAACTAGCTAGCTAGTAATAGAGAGGGCTGCTCTCCTTATTAATACCGGCCCCACTTAAATGTTACAAGCTGGAGCGTTTTCGTCTTTTACAGAAAACGCTCGTTATTTTACCGGTTTAGCACTATTCACTAACCGGGCCCGTTTTCGGAATTTTCTCGTTTCTTTAATTTTAATGGCTATTTACTCCCATTAATGTTTATTTATAGTTATTAAATTAACTATAATTTTACGGGTTCGTTTGACCACTCAAAGTCACGTTTTCGAGTTTTCTCGAAAAATGTGCGCTAAAGCTTTATTAGCGTTTTTAATTTGTTTTATGGATCCGTTTTCTTCGGGAATTGTTCCCATATATTATTTAGGCATTATTAAGCCTTTTAAATTCATTTAGTACCCTATTTAAGGTTGTATTTCTCCTAGGGTCACTTAACGCTCGTGTTAGCGTTTTCTCTTTTTAAGCGTTTTTATTATTTCTTTGGATTTATTCTTTTTACCAAAATTCATTAGGCACTAATAGGCCCTCAATATCGTATTAGAGTAATTTAATCACCCTAATTAAGTCCAGGGTATTCAATCTACCCCCCTTAAAGAACTTTGCCCACAAAGTTAGTGAGTCTAAGATTGTTAGTCACCTAGGTACTCAATACTAGGTTATACTCTCTCAACACTGTCAGACTCCAATGACTGACTGATTACAAACCACATATCCACACAACATGTCAAGCATGCATAGCAACCAAAAATATCTTTTTCCCAAATCTCTCAATGGGGGTCCATCCGCAGATAATTAGGCATTAAGTCCTCCCCCAAATCGAGTGATCCCTCAGGTACCGGTCACATTTGAACACTTACGCTCTCTGGTTCATGGCCGTCATGACATTGAGCACTTACTCTTCTGGCTCTACGGTCCTTTGGTTATGATCAAAATTCATTTGCACCTCTAGAGAATCCTCAGGCTCCAAAGTGGGTACTCTTCCCTGACCGGACTACTCATATCCGGTGGCCCTTGGACAAATACAAAACACACACTACAAGCGTCCTACAGGTCACTTAGTACCCTTGCTCGTCCGTTGTAGTGGTTTCAAAACTATTCAACACCTCCACCGACTCACAACTAGCTTCACCTCCATGATTCACCGGATACCCGTGCCTAGCCATGAAGGATCCACTAGCGCCCGTGGAAGTGGTTTCAAAACCAATCCTCATTCTCAAGTTTGAAGAAAATCATTTGCCAAAATCATTTTGGAAATTCATTTTGAAAACTTCCATGCAACTCCAAGTTCCAATTTATGTTAGTTTCACCTATTACTAGTGTGATTACTTGTGGCCACTTATACGGAGCTTCAAGAGTCATTCAACCCCATGTGATCAGCATTGGTGTTGAACTATCCATCCACCCCACTTTGGTGTTCGGTTTCCCTTGATCGCTAGCAAACCAAGTTCCACCTCCCACCTCAATTCACACAATCAAATAGTCAATCATTATTTAATTTTCTATCTTCACAGTCTTTCTTGTCATAATCATACAATCATACATTTACCAATTTCTAGAATTCATTTACTCATTTACTACTCATTTCATCAATTGTTACTCAATCCTATCTTCAACTACTATGCCCAAGAATTCCAAAAGTTAGTATTCCAATTAGTTTTTCTATCCTCAATCATTTACAAGAAAATCAAATCAACTCAATTTACCTAGGGGACTTAATTCCCACTAGGTTTAACATCGGTTTCATACCGATTTATACTCCTCAAATCTCCCAACGTACTCATCAACCTCCTCAAACATACTCATTTCCCAAAACCATTACCAATCGGGGTCCTCATTCCCCATGGGGTTTCTCTACTCCATTCACCTCAAATTTCTCACAATCAATAATCCTTTCCACTTCACATCTTACAAGCAACCTTAATTACATTATGAATGGCTACATATGTTTATGTAACATAAGTGCCAATCATCACAACAAATACTTTTGCACTATGCGCATTGTAGTTTACGCCCTATCACGTAAAACATACATTTCACGGTTTTCGCCCTACCCTCCTTAAAAAGGGATTACGCGGTCGAAGGCATTCAGCCGTCATGGAGTGGTTCAACTTCCATGCGGTCCATTATACAATGTATTCTGGTCAAAGGGTCTTAACCATATTGTTGGTTAGTCCCTGCACCAAGAATTCTCATCGGAGTTTATTTAACTCTTAACCGGGTTCGGTTCTAGCCTAAAAGGCTTCAAGGCATTGATAATTAGCCATTCATTCGCTAGGTGTATTAAACCTTAGAACTCTGGGCCCACTAGCTTTTGTTGCGCGACCCTGATAACTTAGGGTGTATTTGCCCTTCTCATTATTCTAAATGTGTTATACATTTCCTTTTATCCCTTCTTATCTTGGGAATAAGGTTTATCAAGCAAGCGTGGTATTCCTTTACCGCACGCAAATCCAATGAGCTTTGGATTCTCTATCCAGCTCTTTGGGAATCTGTATACATACTGTTGTATATTTTCGTGGTTATTCACTTGATTCCTCCAACTTTATTGTCGGTTGAGGTTAAGCCACTACTTAATTGTAGTGCTTCCTCTGTTGTCAGTAGCTTCTGAATTATGGCTTTGCATTTTGTATGCTTCGGTCCTTATGACTTCGTACATTTCCTTCCACCTTTTCCATAACTGCTATCCTCCCAACTTCCTAGCTATCCCACTCGATCATTACTACACAAGTGCAATACCAAAACACTCAGTCCTACAGAGTGCAGAGGCGTAAACTCCTGGGCAGTAAATCTCTTGTGAGATCGCAATAGGAATGAATATTACTTCCTGGTTTCTCAGTCTGTCTACCATTGAAATACCCCAAACCTTGATATGTGGTTTAAATATCAAACTATGGTATGTAAAGGCTAAAAAGTGCCTTAGTAACATCAGTGCACAATTTAGACCATAATAAATGCAATAAAGCATTAAGACACAGTTTGAGCAAAAACATGCTCTAAGCTATGAGTGAACTTGGTTAGGACCCAAAGAGCCTACCAAGACTTGATAACATTTAATTATGATTTAATAAGGCTAAATAAGTCCTTAAGAAACTTTGGTGGACAGTTAAACCAAATAAAACATAAGAAAATACCTTAAAGTCAATATGAGCAAAAATGTGCTCTAAGCTTGGGATGAATGTGTATAAGACCTAATGGTCATACCTATACCTTATTTATATGTTAATGAACATATTAAATCAATTACTAAAGAAAACCAAGCTTGAAAACAAGTTAAAACACAAAATGTGCTTTAAGGAGTCTTAAAGCACGTTTTTGAAAAATTGTCTTGTAAATGAGTTTTGAGTGGCTAAATGTCCATCATTACTCTCTAATTAACATGTGTACTATATAGTATCACATTTGGGTGGCCATATTAGTGGGAAATCAAAAATTTCACTTCTATGTGCCTTGTTATTGGTGAATAGTGATTTTTATAACTAGTTTGTAACATATAATGTTATAAGTGATTAAATTGGTCAACAAAGACTAGTATACCCTCCTAGGCATAATGGTGGCCGGTTTTTGTAGTAGTGAGTCACCAAGTTGTAAAAGAAATCAAATAAGTAAAGTAAAACTTTAAGTAAAGTACTATTTGCTTTATAAGTTACAAATATCTCTTAAAAGCAAATTCTATCTCATTCTCTCATTTCCTCCCTTGTTCACACGGCTCCACACTTCTCTTCTTCTTCTCTTCTTCTCTGTTCTCACGTTAAAACAGCACCACCACTATGGAAGTCCACCTTTGACCACATGTAAAACCTAGCTCACTTAACCAAATCAAAAACAAACACCACCATTCTCTTCCCCTCATCAAGCTCTTCATTTCTATCTTCTCAAAATTTGAAGATCACCATTTCGGTGCCATGGAGTTCCACCATTGATGGAGCTTGAGCTTGTCTTTCCACATATTATTGATCTCTTTGCTCCTAGGTAAGGAATCTCTAAGAAAAATCAAGTTTCCTCCATGTTTTGTGTGTGACCGAAAATATTCATTAATGGAGCTCCTTGTGTTGCCTTGTTCTAGCTCCATTTGAATCTTTCAAGGACTAGGTGGAGTCCTCTCTTCATAGATATTCAAACACCCTCCAAAGATTAAGGTAAAACAACCATTAATGCTTTGAAATAATGTAAACCTAGGGTTTACAATGAGATGGAGCTTAAAGCTTGAATACTCATTATGTTGTTTGTATAATGTTTAGAAGTTGACAAACAACCAAATACCCCACCGGTTTTACAAGGAAACAAGAAAGAAGTTTGTGAGGAAAAAGAGGTAAACAAACTATCTCAATGTAGTTTAAATGCCTTGGGAAAATGAGCTTGATTTGCTTGATAAAATACCTAAGGAGCCAATGGTGAGTGACCTAGTAAAGTGTTCTCAAGGAGACTAGTAAAAGAACATATGTTTTGGTGTATGTATTTGCAGGTCAAAGGCATTATTTATGTGGGAAATTCAGTGTTTAAGGTTATGCAATTTAAGGGCCTAAGAGCCATGTTATTTAAGGGCCTAAGTGCCAAGCAATTTAAGTTATGCACTATATTGTGATGTAGTGCTTAATGTGTGAAGTTTGTGTATAAAAATGTGTTTGATGGATTTTAGGTGTTTTGAATGAAATAAGGTAAAAACCTAAGTGTTTGGATGTGAGTATATACAGGAGAAGCTATGGCCAAATTTGGAAAAATGTGTGAGAAGTTCTAAGTGTTTTAAGTGGTTTTGGTGAACTAGGAAGTGTTATAGGTGAAAAAAATGATTACTTGAGAAGAAAACATGTATTAAGGTGATTTAGAGTGATGCAAGGATTTAGGTGTTGTCTTTGAAGTTCTAGGAATTCAATGTGTGTTTAGTGGATGTGTGTAAGTCTTGGAGGAGTTTGTTTAAGGTTAGGTAATATTGATATTCAAGGAATAAGTGATGTTTGGCAAAATGTAAAAAGGAGATTTAGTTAGTAAGAAAATGATGCTTAAGAGATGATGTTAAGATGAGAAGAAAGTGTTTTGGGATAGTAGTTATAATAGGTGAGAAACACCATTTAGGAACCTAGTACAAATGTTGAAAGTGTTAAGGAATTTTTACAAGGAAATAAGTAAAGGTTTAAGGAGTTAGAAAATGAGTTTAGTGGATGTTGTATGTGGATATAAGGTTACCAAATGTTGATAGGAAACATTAAGAGGCCTTAGGAGAAGTTTGGTAAAGGATTGGTAAAGTTTGGGTAAGTTTAGAAGGCGACCGACCCAGGGGTCCGACCCAGTTTTGGGTCGGTCGAGCCTCTGTTAGATGTTAGGAAAGTGTTCGGTAATGGTCCGACCCAAAAGGGTGGGTCGGACATGGGTCGGTCGGTCAAGTTTCAAAGGAAGAAAATGTTCGCACATGGTCCGACCCAGTCGAGTGAGTCGGACGTGGGTCGGACGGTCATGTTTGTAAGGAAGTAAAAGGGTTCTGTAATGGACCGACCCAGTTGTGGGTCGGACGGTGGGTCGGTCGGACCAAAAACATGGTTTAAGGTTATGAAATGATGTGTGATGATGGGGATTGGTAGGTAATGATGTTGTAAGGATGTTAAGGACATGTTAGGTGAGTTTTAATGACAATAAAGTGGGCTAAAAGTTGTATTAGAATGTGAGAGTAAAACATGTTAAAAATGTAAAGTTATGTAACAAAGTTAACGGGGAAAGTAATAAGCATTGGACATTAAATAATCAAGCAACTTTGATGTTAATAAAAACACATGTGATGTTAACAGTTGTTCGAGAATTGCTCGAGGAACATAAGTGGACGTGGTAAAGTGGACTCCGGTGACAGGTATGGTTTTCTTGCAACCTGTGTCCTACCGGATTACACCGGCTTGTATGCCAATGTGTTTTTCTGTATGTTTGCCACGTTATGAGATAAATCATGAAACGAGTTTACAGTCGTTATTGTTATTGTATGTTTACGTGCCGATACCGGTAACCTCGAATGCGCTTGAAGGGCTAGTTAACCACTATTAGGTAAACGTAGGAGAACGGTATCCGGTAACAACGTTTCCGACTTAAGGAACGTTCTAACCACGGCTATGCGTGAGTTGGTTATGTGATGTTTGTGTGTGATGTTTGTATGTGAATGTATGACTCTCTCTTCCCTTGTGTATGTCTAACAAGACTTAACCCAATGTTTGTGATTGTTTAATAAAGTTCAAAGTTGAACTTCTAATAAGTGCTAACGGGGGAGTGAGGAGTCCGGTCTGTTCCGGCCACGCGTGTGAGTATGGGGGTCGTTGTCATAGCAGGTTCGATCCTCTCTGTATGTTATGGTTGTTTTCCAATTTGGTTCCCAACCTTCCCTTTAGCTTAACCAAGGCTATTACTGACTCACGTCGGGCCACAGGGGCATACTATTGTTATGTTTGTTTCGGTGTGCTTGGATCACTATATCCGAGACACCTTGTGTTAAGTTAACCGTCCATTTAACGAGACGGTAACGAGTTATGTAACGAGCTTATCATGAGACTGGCAACATTCTCTAGGCTCACCAGTGTGTAAACAATGTTTGGGTGGGTTCCTAAGAGAACCATTCCCGTTATGTTATGTGTTTTTTGAGGCAATATCTATTGCGGTGTTATGTGGTGCACGTGGAAACGTGCAAAGTGCTGTTAAGTGTTGTTGTGTAGTGTATGTTATGTGCTGTATAATATGGATGTGTGGATCATGGATATGATTCCCAGTTTGTGATAGGAGGCGTTTAAGGATAACCCGATTTAAGGGTATGTGTCGTCTATTAAGGAAGTAGCTCCATTTGAGGAGGAACACTCTAGGGATGATGAATACCATGAGTGACTTATTAAGTAGGATGTATTATCCGATTGTTGAGCCCAATGAGGCGAAATGTTAAGTGTCGTGTGTTTATTGTTACATGCATGATTTAAATATAATCAACCGCATGTTAAGACGACAATTAGTTGTGCGTGGCCCGGTAGCATGTGGGCTGCGGGATTACCATACCAGCAAAGGTGCTGAGCCCCTTGGGGGCCACCCTTTCTCTTCTTTTTCCTATTTCAGGTACGAAGTGCTGGAAGCCGTTCGAGAGTAGGACGGGTAGTCATCGTACATGGGTAATCATTTAAGTGTATGTATACAGTAGGTGTAGTAAGACCGAAATTGTTGTCGGCATCAGTTTATAAATACTCGGTATAGTTGGAAGGTGTAAGTTGTTGTTGTGTTAATGGAAGGGATAGTAATGTGTAGACGCTCGGGAATTTGGCCCATCAGACCGGTACAATGTGTATGTATTAGCCTTGTTAGCCACGAGGGTGGCTAACGGCGTGTAACACCAACGAGTTAAATAATGTGATGAAGTTGTTCTTCCGCTGCAGTTTGTTGTAAGTATGTTAATGTTGGATGGGGTGTTACAAAAAGTGGTATCAGAGCGAAGTATCGCTCTGATGACTGAATTACCGAGCTTAGGAAGTACCGAGTTAGGATTTAAGTACTTTGGGTTAAGGGTTGAGTGATAGCGTGAGAGATACGCTAGATAGGAATTACCCGTGTACTGGAAACCTACAATCTCCATCCCACCCTCCACAATCCCTGTATATAACTTGGGGAAACAATGCCAGAGAGATGGAAGTCCTCTCATACTCGGGAATACCCGATCTGGCTGTTATTAAATACCTTTAGGGTACGGAGAACCTGTCATACGGTAGATCCCGAAAACTGGGAATCCCGGAGACGGTCTCCATCTGAATAATGTTAACCGCATTTCATAGCAATGAATGAAGGATCTTGTGTATTGGAGAATAGAATTTCCGGCAACCTGGGTCGACATGCAGAGCAGTCGAGAATAACCAGCTTGCAACGCACCTACCGTGCAACAGGCAAGAAATGGATTAATAACACCCGAGACAAGTGTCTACGGAACCACAGTTGATAAATAAAACACCAACGGTATACCAGCCGACAAAAACTACAACGTAGTGCCCAACAAGAGACAAGTCTCAGTAACCACGACAAGTGCGTGGAACGGGCTATAAAGAGAATACGACACAAAAAAAAGGGGGTCTCCCAGAATGGGAAATACCCTAGTTAATGATTATTATGTGAATACAGTGAGAAGTCACCTAGACAAGTTATTATCAAGACAGTAAGATCAGTGAGGGCCAGCAAGGCCACTGATGACAGTGCGGGTAAAAACAATACCACAACCGGTATGTGTTAAACTGATAGCCAGTTAGCATGGCGCACTTGCCATAGCAAGTGCTGCTATAATAGGGCTGTTCGGGAAATTTATAACCACTACAAAGTACTTGGAAAAGTACAATAAAGTTAAATGTGATTGTCATAACAGTGGAAGGGCCTGTTAGCCTAACCTCTGTAATTGTAAGTACACCAGTCAGCAAGAAGCTAGACTTGGTTAAGGTAAGAAGATGTTGTGAAACCATGAAAATTTTTCTTTCAACCCAGATTTATTCAAACCCTTCTCTTTTCAAAACCAGATTTTCTTTCAAACCAACACTTCTTTCCAACCTTCTTTTAAACCAAACCAGTAAAACCAAGGGCAGTTGATAAAGATACAACAGTGGACAAACTTTCCCTCGATTAAGTTCGGGAAGCAAGGAATGAATATTGTCACGGGACAATATAAGGGAGTTGACAACAGAATACTTCACCTAGGCGTGTGACGGACACTACAAGTGTACCAACTGTGTTGTGGGACGACCGCACTCCGATAGGAGCATGTGGGCCTGACAGACCTACTTATAGGTTAGTTGGGTAAGTAGTAATGTATCAGTATGATACCCCATATATGTATACCAGTAGAGTCCGAAACACGGGAAGTAGTCAACTCCGTCTACGGTCAGCAGTATAAATCAACAGGAGCTGGAAAATACAAGGAATGCTTGAAGTAAAGGAACTCAGTTAAGTTAACGAGACTAAAAGGATTAGTGAATTCCTTTCAAGGAAATGTTTAAGAGTTAGCAAGTGCGAAGGGCACAAACTGTTATATAAAGACATCACACATGTCTTAAGAATTCCTCAGGGATAAACATTATAGATGGAATGATGACCCAGCCTGTAAATGGCAAAGCAGATGCCTAATGTGGACACATTAATGTGCAACAAACGGGATGAAACTCCCAGAATAAGTACCTACACTACCAGGAAATGTTGATCTTCACAGAAGAAGATGACAACCAGTCAAGAACGCAAAAAGGTGTGACTAACTGAATGTACCAATAAGTGTGAACCAAATGAAATGGCATAACTTAGCAACGCCCAGGAGCAATCCTTGAAGGGTGTTCGCATCAACAATTGTTGAACAAAATGACATGACAGAAACACAAGGGTTGAAACTAACACCCAGTTTAGACATGAGTTGTCAGGAGACGGACTGACAATCCTAAAGGGCATCCCACGAAAGGAAACGTGGTGCAACGACCTTGTCATGGAGCCCAATACAACCTCTAACCATGTGATACTGTACAGAGAAGTACATGTGTGTGGACAGCCTACAATGAGCTCAGCTCAAGGCAAACAAGGCTCATAAGCCATAGGCAAGATATGTTATATAAATTCGATTGATTGCAGAAGTTTATGTGATATAAGTGGATAGAGTGGTAAACAAACCACTGCATTAAGAGTGGGGACACCTCTCGATATTCTGAAACCGCAGGAGCAGTAGTTATGTGAATCAAGTTCAAGAAATATGTTAAGGATGGACGACGTTATTACTGAAAAAGCAGTTAGCTTGATAGCATGTGTGTATAAAGTGAACACCGAGCTGATAATGCCGGCTTGTGACTGGAATGATCGATGCTCATCCAAATGAGGGATGAACCATAATGTGAATAATGTAAGTTTATGTGTGGAAGTTGAGGTGACAGTAGATACGATATAAGCTGATGTTATACAGGGAGTAGGAGCACGGTGCGCAACAAGCGACCGTTGTATAAATGTTGTTAAACGAAAACGTAACAGATAAGATCAGTTATGAGTTAAACTCAGTGGAGATGCAAGATAAGTGATGTTAAACAAACTGAGCAATAAGCCAGTGGTAGGTACTGTGTGATGAGGAACTCAGTGTGAATTCCATGGCGAATCGCATAAGGGATTTACTGTCGAGAGTTTACGCCTCTGCACTCTGTATGACTGAGTGTTTTGGTATTGCACTTGCGCAGTAATGATCGAGTGGGATAGCTAGGAATTGGAGACATGTTAATTATAGAGGAATAATGTTATAAAGGCCGATGCAAAGGAAATGCAAGGCCGCACCAATAAAAAGTACTTGTACAAAACCAGACGTGGAAATATGATTAACAGTAAGTGACTACAGTAGCACTAGCTGCCAAATATCGGTATGGAATATACCACAAAGGTTGTAAATAGCTGAGAGAGCACTACACACTAGGTAGTAGCTCAAACTCAACCGACAGTAAGTCGGAAGGAAAAAAGTCAATCATTGTGAAATACATAACTGTATACACAGTAAATGGTTATGGAAGTGGATGGAAAGTTTATAACTCACCGAATTCGCTAACGGTAAAAAAGATACCGTGCGTCGGTTGAGAAACCATTGTTACCAAGAAGAAGGTGACAATTGGGGATGTACAATACAGTAAGAATAACAAAAGGGAGCAATTAAGCTCTACAGTTATTAGAGTTTCGCAGCAGAAACTAGTGAACCAGTGATTCAAATGTACAACGTGAATAGCAAATATGAGTGGATGGCTAATTATTAACGCCTAGAAGCCTAACAGGCCAGAATCGAAACCAATTAAGAGTTTAGACAAACTCCAATGAGAACTCTTGGTTTAGGAACTAAACCGCCAATATGGTTAAGATCCTCTAATCAGAATCCATTGTGTAATAGACCGCGTGGAAGTTCAAACACTTCACGACGGCAGAACATTTAAGCCAATGTTTAGTGATTGATTACGTGGGCGTAATCCCTTTTAAGGGGGGTAGAGCGCAAAACCACTTGGTGTATATTACCGTACAAGTGTACGTAGTGTATGTGACTCATATTGTGCATAGCACAAAATTATTGTTTGTTTTGATGATTGGTGTGTGTGTTACGTAAACATACACATTCATTCATGGATTAATTGTGGTAATTGCGCACAGATGATGCGAATACCATTGTGATAAGTGTGTGTGTTTGTTAACAGTTGTGTGTGATTGTACAAGTGTGGGGAGTAGATAAACTCCCGGGGGAACAAAAGCCCCGACAGTGTATAAATGTAAAACCAGGTGTTGTATTTTGGATAAAATATATGTGTATATATATATATATATACTTTATAGTGATGCATGAAAGGGCATGATACCGACATAGAACCTAGTGAGAATAAGATTCCCTAGGCAACAGGATTAAAAGTGAATGGAGGTAACTGATAGACGGAGTTCTATCCTTTGGAGATGTTGTGATCATGACTAGAATGATTCAAAAGATAGAAAATTGGAAATGAGTGACTTACTTGATGCTTGAAAATGAAGTGGGAGGTGGAACTTGATTTGCATGTGATCAAGGGAAGCCGAACACAAATTGGGGTGGAAGGATAGTTCAACACTGATGCTGATCACATCAGGGTTGGATGACTCTTGAAACTCCCTATAAGTGGTCACGAATAACCACGCTAATAAAAGAAGCAAAGAGCTTAAGTTGGACTTGGAGTTGTGTGTGTTTTCAAAAGGATTTTAAATTGGTATTTATAAAACGTTGATGGATACTTTACGTAATTAAAGTTCTCTTACTTAACCTCACAAAGAAATTTTAAATTTAAGTGATTGTTTTAAACTCCCAAAGGCACGGGGACGGAAGGTGTCCATCGCGACCGGGTTCTGCGGGATCACAGTGTATATCAAGGATATTTTTGATTGCTATACATGCTCTGACATGTTGTGTGGTATGTGTAATGAATGTTGTTTTGACTTGGATTTCCTAAAGTGTATACTATCAAGGCCTATGAGTCTAAATGTGTGGTGTTACATAGACCTATGTGTCTAAAGACTGTTATGTTACCAGGACCTATGTGTCCAAATGTTGTTATGTTACCCAAGACCAGTGAGTCAAAGGGGTTGTTATGTATGTGTAAGTGTTGTTGAGATACCCGGACCATAGAGTCCGAGGTTATCATTTGGATATGTTATGTTATGTGTGGATGTGAATGTGTTGCCCGGACCATCAAGTCCGAGGTTGTGATGTAAAGTGTGTTTGGTTAAGGAAGTTTATTTCCAAGTGATTACTGTGTTCTAATCTAAAGATATGTGAAAAGTGTGAACTTCGAGGACGAAGTTCTTTTAAGGGGGGTAGATTGAAATACCCCAAACCTTGATATGTGGTTTAAATATCAAACTATGGTATGTAAAGGCTAAAAAGTGCCTTAGTAACATCAGTGAACAATTTAGACCATAATAAATGCAATAAAGCATTAAGACACAGTTTGAGCAAAAACATGCTCTAAGCTATGAGTGAACTTGGTTAGGACCCAAAGAGCCTACCAAGACTTGATAACATTTAATTATGATTTAATAAGGCTAAATAAGTCCTTAAGAAACTTTGGTGGACAGTTAAACCAAATAAAACATAAGAAAATACCTTAAAGTCAATATGAGCAAAAATGTGCTCTAAGCTTGGGATGAATGTGTATAAGACCTAATGGTCATACCTATACCTTATTTATATGTTAATGAACATATTAAATCAATTACTAAAGAAAACCAAGCTTGAAAACAAGTTAAAACACAAAATGTGCTTTAAGGAGTCTTAAAGCACGTTTTTGAAAAATTGTCTTGTAAATGAGTTTTGAGTGGCTAAATGTCCATCATTACTCTCTAATTAACATGTGTACTATATAGTATCACATTTGGGTGGCCATATTAGTGGGAAATCAAAAATTTCACTTCTATGTGCCTTGTTATTGGTGAATAGTGATTTTATAACTAGTTTGTAACATATAATGTTATAAGTGATTAAATTGGTCAACAAAGACTAGTATACCCTCCTAGGCATAATGGTGGCCGGTTTTTGTAGTAGTGAGTCACCAAGTTGTAAAAGAAATCAAATAAGTAAAGTAAAACTTTAAGTAAAGTACTATTTGCTTTATAAGTTACAAATATCTCTTAAAAGCAAATTCTATCTCATTCTCTCATTTCCTCCCTTGTTCACACGGCTCCACACTTCTCTTCTTCTTCTCTTCTTCTCTGTTCTCACGTTAAAACAGCACCACCACTATGGAAGTCCACCTTTGACCACATGTAAAACCTAGCTCACTTAACCAAATCAAAAACAAACACCACCATTCTCTTCCCCTCATCAAGCTCTTCATTTCTATCTTCTCAAAATTTGAAGATCACCATTTCGGTGCCATGGAGTTCCACCATTGATGGAGCTTGAGCTTGTCTTTCCACATATTATTGATCTCCTTTGCTCCTAGGTAAGGAATCTCTAAGAAAAATCAAGTTTCCTCCATGTTTTGTGTGTGACCGAAAATATTCATTAATGGAGCTCCTTGTGTTGCCTTGTTCTAGCTCCATTTGAATCTTTCAAGGACTAGGTGGAGTCCTCTCTTCATAGATATTCAAACACCCTCCAAAGATTAAGGTAAAACAACTACATTAATGCTTTGAAATAATGTAAACCTAGGGTTTACAATGAGATGGAGCTTAAAGCTTGAATACTCATTATGTTGTTTGTATAATGTTTAGAAGTTGACAAACAACCAAATACCCCACCGGTTTTACAAGGAAACAAGAAAGAAGTTTGTGAGGAAAAAGAGGTAAACAAACTATCTCAATGTAGTTTAAATGCCTTGGGAAAATGAGCTTGATTTGCTTGATAAAATACCTAAGGAGCCAATGGTGAGTGACCTAGTAAAGTGTTCTCAAGGAGACTAGTAAAAGAACATATGTTTTGGTGTATGTATTTGCAGGTCAAAGGCATTATTTATGTGGGAAATTCAGTGTTTAAGGTTATGCAATTTAAGGGCCTAAGAGCCATGTTATTTAAGGGCCTAAGTGCCAAGCAATTTAAGTTATGCACTATATTGTGATGTAGTGCTTAATGTGTGAAGTTTGTGTATAAAAATGTGTTTGATGGATTTTAGGTGTTTTGAATGAAATAAGGTAAAAACCTAAGTGTTTGGATGTGAGTATATACAGGAGAAGCTATGGCCAAATTTGGAAAAATGTGTGAGAAGTTCTAAGTGTTTTAAGTGGTTTTGGTGAACTAGGAAGTGTTATAGGTGAATAAATGTTTACTTGAGAAGAAAACATGTATTAAGGTGATTTAGAGTGATGCAAGGATTTAGGTGTTGTCTTTGAAGTTCTAGGAATTCAATGTGTGTTTAGTGGATGTGTGTAAGTCTTGGAGGAGTTTGTTTAAGGTTAGGTAATATTGATATTCAAGGAATAAGTGATGTTTGGCAAAATGTAAAAAGGAGATTTAGTTAGTAAGAAAATGATGCTTAAGAGATGATGTTAAGATGAGAAGAAAGTGTTTTGGGATAGTAGTTATAATAGGTGAGAAACACCATTTAGGAACCTAGTACAAATGTTGAAAGTGTTAAGGAATTTTTACAAGGAAATAAGTAAAGGTTTAAGGAGTTAGAAAATGAGTTTAGTGGATGTTGTATGTGGATATAAGGTTACCAAATGTTGATAGGAAACATTAAGAGGCCTTAGGAGAAGTTTGGTAAAGGATTGGTAAAGTTTGGGTAAGTTTAGAAGGCGACCGACCCAGGGGTCCGACCCAGTTTTGGGTCGGTCGAGCCTCTGTTAGATGTTAGGAAAGTGTTCGGTAATGGTCCGACCCAAAAGGGTGGGTCGGACATGGGTCGGTCGGTCAAGTTTCAAAGGAAGAAAATGTTCGCACATGGTCCGACCCAGTCGAGTGAGTCGGACGTGGGTCGGACGGTCATGTTTGTAAGGAAGTAAAAGGGTTCTGTAATGGACCGACCCAGTTGTGGGTCGGACGGTGGGTCGGTCGGACCAAAAACATGGTTTAAGGTTATGAAATGATGTGTGATGATGGGGATTGGTAGGTAATGATGTTGTAAGGATGTTAAGGACATGTTAGGTGAGTTTTAATGACAATAAAGTGGGCTAAAAGTTGTATTAGAATGTGAGAGTAAAACATGTTAAAAATGTAAAGTTATGTAACAAAGTTAACGGGGAAAGTAATAAGCATTGGACATTAAATAATCAAGCAACTTTGATGTTAATAAAAACACATGTGATGTTAACAGTTGTTCGAGAATTGCTCGAGGAACATAAGTGGACGTGGTAAAGTGGACTCCGGTGACAGGTATGGTTTTCTTGCAACCTGTGTCCTACCGGATTACACCGGCTTGTATGCCAATGTGTTTTTTCTGTATGTTTGCCACGTTATGAGATAAATCATGAAACGAGTTTACAGTCGTTATTGTTATTGTATGTTTACGTGCCGATACCGGTAACCTCGAATGCGCTTGAAGGGCTAGTTAACCACTATTAGGTAAACGTAGGAGAACGGTATCCGGTAACAACGTTTCCGACTTAAGGAACGTTCTAACCACGGCTATGCGTGAGTTGGTTATGTGATGTTTGTGTGTGATGTTTGTATGTGAATGTATGACTCTCTCTTCCCTTGTGTATGTCTAACAAGACTTAACCCAATGTTTGTGATTGTTTAATAAAGTTCAAAGTTGAACTTCTAATAAGTGCTAACGGGGGAGTGAGGAGTCCGGTCTGTTCCGGCCACGCGTGTGAGTATGGGGGTCGTTGTCATAGCAGGTTCGATCCTCTCTGTATGTTATGGTTGTTTTCCAATTTGGTTCCCAACCTTCCCTTTAGCTTAACCAAGGCTATTACTGACTCACGTCGGGCCACAGGGGCATACTATTGTTATGTTTGTTTCGGTGTGCTTGGATCACTATATCCGAGACACCTTGTGTTAAGTTAACCGTCCATTTAACGAGACGGTAACGAGTTATGTAACGAGCTTATCATGAGACTGGCAACATTCTCTAGGCTCACCAGTGTGTAAACAATGTTTGGGTGGGTTCCTAAGAGAACCATTCCCGTTATGTTATGTGTTTTGTTGTGAGGCAATATCTATTGCGGTGTTATGTGGTGCACGTGGAAACGTGCAAAGTGCTGTTAAGTGTTGTTGTGTAGTGTATGTTATGTGCTGTATAATATGGAGTGTGTCGATCATGGATATGATTCCCAGTTTGTGATAGGAGGCGTTTAAGGATAACCCGATTTAAGGGTATGTGTCGTCTATTAAGGAAGTAGCTCCATTTGAGGAGGAACACTCTAGGGATGATGAATACCATGAGTGACTTATTAAGTAGGATGTATTATCCGATTGTTGAGCCCAATGAGGCGAAATGTTAAGTGTCGTGTGTTTATTGTTACATGCATGATTTAAATATAATCAACCGCATGTTAAGACGACAATTAGTTGTGCGTGGCCCGGTAGCATGTGGGCTGCGGGATTACCATACCAGCAAAGGTGCTGAGCCCCTTGGGGGCCACCCTTTCTCTTCTTTTTCCTATTTCAGGTACGAAGTGCTGGAAGCCGTTCGAGAGTAGGACGGGTAGTCATCGTACATGGGTAATCATTTAAGTGTATGTATACAGTAGGTGTAGTAAGACCGAAATTGTTGTCGGCATCAGTTTATAAATACTCGGTATAGTTGGAAGGTGTAAGTTGTTGTTGTGTTAATGGAAGGGATAGTAATGTGTAGACGCTCGGGAATTTGGCCCATCAGACCGGTACAATGTGTATGTATTAGCCTTGTTAGCCACGAGGGTGGCTAACGGCGTGTAACACCAACGAGTTAAATAATGTGATGAAGTTGTTCTTCCGCTGCAGTTTGTTGTAAGTATGTTAATGTTGGATGGGGTGTTACAACCATCTTTACTCATCAACTCCACCTCATCGTATGGTTTATTCGCCTGTATTGGTCGCTTACTGTGCACCATGTTCGTATTTATTTACGACTTTTGGTTTCCATGGCATCCGCTATATCATTAGCTCCCGCTCATGTATCTCCACCATTTATACAATGGTTTGTCGTTTATATTTCTGAGCTCCTTGAGCGTTGTTTATTTATGTTCCATGTTTCCACATACCGTGTTTCTTTTGAATTGGCTACTCCTTGGTTGTCCACAATTGTTATCAAAGCTTATTTCCACCTTGCTCGGCAATAATTATATGCTCAAGCTCACTACATAAGTAGTTGTGGAGAGATGGATTATCAGATATCCACTGATGGTATTCCCTTCTTGGAGTTTATGTGGTCACCGCTCTTGTAGTCTCACATTAACAAGGGGTATCCCTGCTCGTGGGTTATTAAACCATCTAACTGGTTCCGTTCTTGGCAACTCTTCATATGGTTCACCATGGTTTTGCAACCGTTGGAATATGTATTGTAGTAGGTTCATGGCATACTAGCCACGTTGCCCAGATCTCTACTCATCTTAGGCTGTTTCCAAGTATTATCCCTCTTTATACCATGAAATGGTTTGGAGATATTACTGGTCTCCATGATAGGTTCAGTGCATTACGCTTCCGTCCGTTGGATTCCTTTATAATATTTTGGTAATGATTGGTACCATTTACCAATTTAGGGTATCCCCTGGTAGGTGGGATCCCTTCGGTGTTCCACCCAATTGTTTATTCAAGCTCTTGCGCTCTTGTCACGCTTCTGACACCCATTAAGGATTGCTCCTGGGTGTCATTGAGAGATGCCATTACATTTGGCTACTTCCGAGTGAGTTCTGTTTTCTCCGCATTGCGGTTTGGAATTATAAGTTGTCCCGTTTAGGGTTGTATGTCTCCCGTCCTTAGGGTAGACCGTTGCTGCTTTTCCTTAACGTTTATAGCAGGTTTGATGCCTTCTTCGATAGTGAACGGTATCCTCCGGTACCTTAGATGATCAATATGGGTATTTCACTTTGCTCCTTGAACCTTTATATGTTCGTGGTAGGCGTTGCCTTACTGTGTTTAGACCGGGTATTCCTTCCGGCTATTTCATGCTTTTTGTTTCAAATTCTTGAGACATTTCCAATGTCTTTAGTCAATTACTAGTGCTTCTCGCACTTTTTAGCTCTTAATCGTCCTCCTAGAATGGATTCTTGACTCCTTTAGCTTGTAAGCTAATCTGGGTTCCTTCGGTTATTTGAGGTATTCAACTGTTTTGGTTTGCGTTTACCTTATGGTCCGTATAACGAAGCTGACTACTTCCCGTGTTTCGTACACTACATGTATACATACGTGGGATACCGTATTGGTACGTTACCACTTACCTGACTAACTCACGAGTGGTCTGTCAGGCCCGCAAGCTCCTTCGGAGTGCGGTCGTCCCACATCCCGTAATTGGGTACACTCGTAGTGCTCGTCACACGCCTGGGTGAAGTATTCTATTGTCAACTCCTCTTGTATCGTTCAATGATACTCACCGTGATTCACTGGTTTGGTTTTAAAAAAATATGAGGTTTAAAAGAAAGAAAAGCTTGTAGTTTTTGAAAGAAAGGTTTTGTGTTTGAAATAAAATCCAGGGTTTTGAGAAGAAATCTTCATGGCTTTGCCATGTTTGAGGTCTTGACCAAGTCTAGCTCAATGCTGACTGGTTTGTTTGATAATATACTGTTCAGGCCGTTAGGCCTTTCCAAGGTTTGATTCTTCAATTCCTTAGGATTAGTGATCCTTCATTCGCTTCCATTGTCATGGGGGTACCTTAGTAAGTACTTGTTGGTTGTCAAAAGTCTCCTCATTTGCCTTGTTGTCGCTGCACTTGCCTTGGCAAGTGCGCGGGTACGTCGGTTTTTAGGTTACCTTATACCGGTTACGGTATTGTTTTCATCCAGACTTGGTGGTTATATTGGATTCTCCTTTGATCTTAGTGATCAATCTCCTGAGTACTTCCCAGTGCTCTTGACAAAATTGTTATTAATTCGGGTGCTTTCCCGATCCTTGTGGTACTCCATGTACCTTGCTCCATAGCTCGTTCCCACACTTGGCGGTGGTTACTGAGGTTTACCGGGTCATTAGGAACTACATGGTAGTCCTGTTAGTGTTGTAGGTTTAGAGTTGCTCAACCTTGACTAACTCCTTAGTCGGTTGCATACCGTTGTTGGTATTATCAAGCATTGTAGTCAGTAGACTCTCTTGTCTCGGTTTTGTTACTCTGCCCTTTCGCTTCTTCGCATAATTATGCTTACCTTCTTGTTGGCTGTGCATGGTTCTCGCGACTGCGAAGCATGTCGCCCCATGGTGCCGCAAATTTTGTAATCCTCTGGTTAGGATCTTCAATCTACTGCCGTTAGTACGGTTATTGTCGTTGAAACGGGAACCGTCTTCGGGATTTCCAACTCTTGGAATCTACCGTATGACAGGTTCCTTCTCTTTACAAAGTTTATCCTACAACTGCCAGATCGGGTTTTCCTGAGTATGAGAGGTCTTTCCATCTCTCTGGCGTTCTTTCCCCAACTTTAAAATGGGGGTTGCGGAGGGCGGGACTGGTTATGTAGGTATCCAGATCACACTGGAAGTTCCTATCTAGCGTACCTCTCACACTAACACTCAACCCTTAGCCCTATCTCGGTATTTTCCTAAACTCGGTATTCAGACCATTAGAGTGATACTTCGCTCTGATACCACTTTTTGTAACACCCCTACCGGTAATCACACCATTATCCTCTGACCTGTCTCATATATCAACAACAACGCAGCGATTGTTCCAACTCAACCGGGGGTGAAACAATGCCGTTAGTCACCCACGTGACTAACTAGGTCAATCCAAACTCAATCACTACAACAAATACAATATCGGTCTGATGGGTCTTATACCGAGTACACTATACAAACGATACTTCCTTTACTTAAACAATTCTCAAGTCAATACAACCTTTAACACCACAATATACAATACAATAACCATTCAATACTATACCGAGTAGCTACAATTCCGAAGTTTATCAATGACCCTTCGGTCTTACAAATCCACAATACATAAATACAATTTCCTTAACAACTACCCATATCAATAACAACCCCGTCCTACTCTCGAACGGTGTCCGACTTAGCTGTCAGACTCTTACAGTGTTCATACTCACTTCGGGTACCTGCACACTAAAAACGTTCCGCCTAGGGGGTCAGCTTACGCTGAATATGACTTCCGCATACCCCGCGTACTAGCGAGGGTACGCCGACTAATTGGTCGAGAGCATGCGGTTCATTTTAGCACAACAGCATGTATACAACATACATTATATATGTACATTCACAATCAAGTTCAACATTGAACACAAGCATTATCACACACATCAAGGGTTGGTTCAATATGTTCTTTAATTAGACTTGAGGGTTTCTACCTCACCATGCCTTACTCAACTACTCATGTACTACCCACTCCCTTGGGTACTCTTACTCACAATCTCAACAAGGTCTACAACACTCAACTCAATTCCCCACTCAACTCAAATTCTCAAGTCCCACACGTCACAACTCAATTCTCAATACTCACTACTCGATTCCATACTCAATACTCCAGTTCCCAGTCAATACTCAATACTCAAGATATATGTTAAGCCGATCTCACGACCTCCGGGCAGGGTCATGCACAAGACCCACCACCGGGCTCAAATACAAATAGGGCTATACAGTTAGCTCCTCAAATACTCAAATGTCCGGTTCACTACCGGACTACTCAAATTCCCAAAACCCCACTCTCGGAGTCAATTCACAATCTCAAGGATTAGCCTAGAAGTATCTCTCTCGATAGCATCTAACGGCATAGGGAATTCCTCAATGTCTAGTATTCCAAGATTTAAGGTTACAACCAACTTATTGAATACTCTCATGTTCGGGACACTGCTCATGCTAGTCGGTTCCTCTCATTGGGGTTCGACTATATTTCTAAGGGGTTTGGTGATCCCTTACCATTCATTACTTTACTCAAGGTTCGTATTTCGAACAACTTTCCAATCCTTTAGTTAGAGGTTACTCATATACTTCCACTGATATTTATCGTGTGGATTTAGTCGTTTCAGTTCTCTAACCGTTATTGGGAGGTTGCTACTCCCGTATGTTCTCTCACGATTTAGTGCGTTCGTAGGTTGATGTTACCGTGTATTGGTTCAATAGACGTAGTGAGTTTCCACCATTTAATCAGTTTGCACTTGACTCCTTCTACGAGTCTCTACTCACACAAGACTCAACTAGTGTCGCACTACCAAACACAATCTCAATCAAGCAATTCATTTCCAATCCACATTTCATGAATTATACAAACTTTAATTAAAGGAACACAACCATCCACAAACAACACAAAACAAACACAAGAGAGTACATACAAACCGATTCGTGCATTTATCTTGTTAGGTGTTCACACAATCAAACAAGCACACAAATCGGGGTAACCAAGTTAGGATACAGAGCATGAGGAAATCATACCTTTCACCGGGGTTTATCTTTACCGGGGGTTCTCATGTTCTTTGGCTCACCCTTGTTCCTCGAATCATATTCTTGAACCACTAATTACATGTCAAATGGTTCAATTATTATTAAGGTGTTACAGTATGTACATTATTGCTACTCCCGTACTTACCCCTGTTATCCCATTATTCCGGTTTAACTTAATGTACTTAAACTCACAACCTTCTCAATCACTTCCAACCTTTGTTTATACTTCTTAGCACCTTTAAATGTCACCAAACAACTCCTAAACATCATCTAAAACCAATACCATTCATTCCCCCATGTTTTAAAGCCTTAAAAACACTTCCTGTTGAATTCTAGGGGTGGTCCGGGACCTGGTCCGGACCCTAGGTCCCGGACCAATACACTAACAAACTCTCGGCTACATTTTACACCCTGGTCCGGGACTTGGTCCTGGACTTAAGTCCTGGACCAATTCCTGCAATTACTCTCGGCATGTTTTTAAGGGGTGGTCCGGGACTTGGTGCATATCTAGGTCCCGGACCCTGCTAAAAACTACTACAAGGGTGATTTTTCACCCCCTAATCAACCCTTAAATCACCCTCAAACTTTCCCTAATCTTTCCACAAGTTTTCTACATAATTAACCACCTCAAAACACTCCTTAAACCACCTCAAATCCTTGGTTAAATCCCTACTCCAATTCTTGTTCACTTTCTACAAAATTTCATTCTCACATTCTTGCCTTTTCACACTTGTGCATTTTCTACCCTTCTTGATATTGTCTACCTCCCACCAATATCACCAAACCACTTAATGACCATCCCAATCATTCCTAGACAAATGCACTCCTAAAAACCCAAGTTCATCCATTCCTTTCAAACCCTTACAACCTAGTTTTTCTCCAAACTCCATGGTACTAATTCACTAGTTTGCTACAGATTTTATACCTCCCTCTTTATAGATCCCCAACATCATTCCAAGGTTATTACTCCACTCTTAACAACTCAATTGAACACCTAAGTTTCTCCCATTGCCAAAGTCACCTAAAGCACTCAATTTCTACCAAAATTTCGCCATAACCTCCCCATAAACTTACCACATCTCAATCCATCAATTCACACCCATTTGCATTCCTAATCTAGCCACACCCTTACAAGGGTACTACCAGCACATAATATATCCTCAAAATTATCCAAACAACAATATAACTCCGCAATCTCAAATAATGCCACAATATAAACACAATTTCAACTCACTTGGCTTATGAGCCCTTAATTCAATTAAATTCACCAATCCTCTCAAAATCAACTAAACACATTCTCCCACATAGATTTAAATTCATAGTTTGGGTTCATTAATTAAATTACCCATCCCAAAACCTAAAGCAATTCAAAACAAGCTTTAAGGTGGATTTCTTACCTTAATTCATAACTTCCTCTTTGATTCTCCTCTTGTTCCTCATCTTCTCAAAATCGATCAAAAGGTAATGGAGTTGCCAAACTCCATACCAACACTCAAGAAACACAAAAATGCATTTGAATTAATTCTCTAAACCCTTGGGAAACTCTAAATCAATTTAAGGCTTAAACACAAGGTTAGGGTTTACCTTTTGGAGCCTATTAAGAGGGGTTCTCACCCTTGAATCAAGAAGGGAATTACTCCACCATTAGAGGGTTGAAATGAAGCTCAAAATCAAGAAGAAAAACAATGTGAGAGAGAGCCAAAATCGGCTACCAAGGGAGGAAGAGCAAACATGCGTTTTTCGATGAAATTTTTACCTTAGAAGAAAGAGGAGACTCCAAGCTACAAGATGGTGTGCTTTTCTCTTCAAATGGGGAAAACCCATAAAAATGAAACTCATCCTTTTCGAATTTTGGAAAGAGAGAAGTGTGGAGCTTGATGAGGGGAACACAAATATGTGTTTTGTTTTTGATTTGGAGCATTTATGTGGCTTGAGCATGGGAGAGAAGGTGGAGAAGCCATGGATGTGGGTGGTGAGTTCAAGAACGACAGAACCAGAGGGAGAGAGAAAAATCGGTGAGGAAGAAAGAGAGGAAAGAGAAGAGGAAGGAAGAAATGAGGGAGGAGAGAGAGGGAAGTTACTTTTGTAACTTTTTCCCTTTTTGCTTTTCTTCTTCTTTTATTTAACTAGCTAGCTAGTAATAGAGAGGGCTGCTCTCCTTATTAATACCGGCCCCACTTAAATGTTACAAGCTGGAGCGTTTTTCGTCTTTTACAGAAAACGCTCGTTATTTTACCCGGTTTAGCACTATTCACTAACCGGGCCCGTTTTCCGGAATTTTCTCGTTTCTTTAATTTTAATGGCTATTATACTCCCATTAATGTTTATTTATAGTTATTAAATTAACTATAATTTTTACGGGTTCGTTTGACCACTCAAAGTCACGTTTTCGGGTTTTCTCGAAAAATGTGCGCTAAAGCTTTATTAGCGTTTTTAATTTGTTTTATGGATCCGTTTTCTTCGGGAATTGTTCCCATATATTATTTAGGCATTATTAAGCCTTTTAAATTCATTTAGTACCATATTTAAGGTTGTATTTCTCCTAGGGTCACTTAACGCTCGTGTTAGCGTTTTTCTCTTTTTAAGCGTTTTTATTATTTCTTTTGGATTTATTCTTTTTACCAAAATTCATTAGGCACTAATAGGCCCTCAATATCGTATTAGAGTAATTTAATCACCCTAATTAAGTCCAGGGTATTTCAATCTACCCCCCTTAAAGAACTTTGCCCACAAAGTTAGTGAGTCTAAGATTGTTAGTCACCTAGGTACTCAATACTAGGGTTATACTCTCTCAACAACTGTCAGACTCCAATGACTGACTGATTACAAACCACATATCCACACAACATGTCAAGCATGCATAGCAACCAAAAATATCTTTTTCCCAAATCTCTCAATAGGGGTCCATCCGCAGATAATTAGGCATTAAGTCCTCCCCCAAATCGAGTGATCCCTCAGGTACCGGTCACGTTTGAACACTTACGCTCTCTGGTTCACGGCCGTCATGACATTGAGCACTTACTCTTTCTGGCTCTACGGTCCTTTGGTTATGATCAAAATTCATTTGCACCTCTAGAGAATCCTCAGGCTCCAAAGTGGGTACTCTTCCCTGACCGGACTACTCATATCCGGTGGCCCTTGGACAAATACAAAACACACACTACAAGCGTCCTACAGGTCACTTAGTACCCTTGCTCGTCCGTTGTAGTGGTTTCAAAACTATTCAACACCTCCACCGACTCACAACTAGCTTCACCTCCATGATTCAACCGGATACCCGTGCCTAGCCATGAAGGATCCACTAGCGCCCGTGGAAGTGGTTTCAAAACCAATCCTCATTCTCAAGTTTGAAGAAAATCATTTGCCAAAATCATTTTGGAAATTCATTTTGAAAACTTCCATGCAACTCCAAGTTCCAATTTATGTTAGTTTCACCTATTACTAGTGTGATTACTTGTGGCCACTTATACGGAGCTTCAAGAGTCATTCAACCCCAATGTGATCAGCATTGGTGTTGAACTATCCATCCACCCCACTTTGGTGTTCGGTTTCCCTTGATCGCTAGCAAACCAAGTTCCACCTCCCACCTCAATTCACACAATCAAATAGTCAATCATTATTTAATTTTCTATCTTCACAGTCTTTCTTGTCATAATCATACAATCATACATTTACCAATTTCTAGAATTCATTTACTCATTTACTACTCATTTCATCAATTGTTACTCAATCCTATCATCAACTACTATGCCCAAGAATTCCAAAAGTTAGTATTCAAATTAGTTTTTCTATCCTCAATCATTTACAAGAAAATCAAATCAACTCAATTCACCTAGGGGACTTAATTCCCACTAGGTTTAACATCGGTTTCATACCGATTTATACTCCTCAAATCTCCCAACGTACTCATCAACCTCCTCAAACATACTCATTTCCCAAAACCATTACCAATCGGGGTCCTCATTCCCCATGGGGTTTCTCTACTCCATTCACCTCAAATTTCTCACAATCAATAATCCTTTCCACTTCACATCTTACAAGCAACCTTAATTACATTATGAATGGCTACATATGTTTATGTAACATAAGTGCCAATCATCACAACAAATACTTTTGCACTATGCGCATTGTAGTTTACGCCCTATCACGTAAAACATACATTTCACGGTTTTCGCCCTACCCTCCTTAAAAAGGGATTACGCGGTCGAAGGCATTCAGCCGTCATGGAGTGGTTCAACTTCCATGCGGTCCATTATACAATGTATTCTGGTCAAAGGGTCTTAACCATATTGTTGGTTAGTCCCTGCACCAAGAATTCTCATCGGAGTTTATTTAACTCTTAACCGGGTTCGGTTCTAGCCTAAAAGGCTTCAAGGCATTGATAATTAGCCATTCATTCGCTAGGTGTATTAAACCTTAGAACTCTGGGCCCACTAGCTTTTGTTGCGCGACCCTGATAACTTAGGGTGTATTTGCCCTTCTCATTATTCTAAATGTGTTATACATTTCCTTTTATCCCTTCTTATCTTGGGAATAAGGTTTATCAAGCAAGCGTGGTATTCCTTTACCGCACGCAAATCCAATGAGCTTTGGATTCTCTATCCAGCTCTTTGGGAATCTGTATACATACTGTTGTATATTTTCGTGGTTATTCACTTGATTCCTCCAACTTTATTGTCGGTTGAGGTTAAGCCACTACTTAATTGTAGTGCTTCCTCTGTTGTCAGTAGCTTCTGAATTATGGCTTTGCATTTTGTATGCTTCGGTCCTTATGACTTCGTACATTTCCTTCCACCTTTTCCATAACTGCTATCCTCCCAACTTCCTAGCTATCCCACTCGATCATTACTACACAAGTGCAATACCAAAACACTCAGTCCTACAGAGTGCAGAGGCGTAAACTCCTGGGCAGTAAATCTCTTGTGAGATCGCAATAGGAATGAATATTACTTCCTGGTTTCTCAGTCTGTCTACCATCTTTACTCATCAACTCCACCTCATCGTATGGTTTATTCGCCTGTATTGGTCGCTTACTGTGCACCATGTTCGTATTTATTTACGACTTTTGGTTTCCATGGCATCCGCTATATCATTAGCTCCCGCTCATGTATCTCCACCATTTATACAATGGTTTGTCGTTTATATTTCTGAGCTCCTTGAGCGTTGTTTATTTATGTTCCATGTTTCCACATACCGTGTTTCTTTTGAATTGGCTACTCCTTGGTTGTCCACAATTGTTATCAAAGCTTATTTCCACCTTGCTCGGCAATAATTATATGCTCAAGCTCACTACATAAGTAGTTGTGGAGAGATGGATTATCAGATATCCACTGATGGTATTCCCTTCTCGGAGTTTATGTGGTCACCGCTCTTGTAGTCTCACATTAACAAGGGGTATCCCTGCTCGTGGGTTATTAAACCATCTAACTGGTTCCGTTCTTGGCAACTCTTCATATGGTTCACCATGGTTTTGCAACCGTTGGAATATGTATTGTAGTAGGTTCATGGCATACTAGCCACGTTGCCCAGATCTCTACTCATCTTAGGCTGTTTCCAAGTATTATCCCTCTTTATACCATGAAATGGTTTGGAGATATTACTGGTCTCCATGATAGGTTCAGTGCATCACGCTTCCGTCCGTTGGATTCCTTTATAATATTTGGTAATGATTGGTACCATTTACCAATTTAGGGTATCCCCTGGTAGGTGGGATCCCTTCGGTGTTCCACCCAATTGTTTATTCAAGCTCTTGCGCTCTTGTCACGCTTCTGACACCCATTAAGGATTGCTCCTGGGTGTCATTGAGAGATGCCATTACATTTGGCTACTTCCGAGTGAGTTCTGTTTTCTCCGCATTGCGGTTTGGAATTATAAGTTGTCCCGTTTAGGGTTGTATGTCTCCCGTCCTTAGGGTAGACCGTTGCTGCTTTTCCTTAACGTTTATAGCAGGTTTGATGCCTTCTTCGATAGTGAACGGTATCCTCCGGTACCTTAGATGATCAATATGGGTATTTCACTTTGCTCCTTGAACCTTTATATGTTCGTGGTAGGCGTTGCCTTACTGTGTTTAGACCGGGTATTCCTTCCGGCTATTTCATGCTTTTTGTTTCAAATTCTTGAGACATTTCCAATGTCTTTAGTCAATTACTAGTGCTTCTCGCACTTTTTAGCTCTTAATCGTCCTCCTAGAATGGATTCTTGACTCCTTTAGCTTGTAAGCTAATCTGGGTTCCTTCGGTTATTTGAGGTATTCAACTGTTTTGGTTTGCGTTTACCTTATGGTCCGTATAACGAAGCTGACTACTTCCCGTGTTTCGTACACTACATGTATACATACGTGGGATACCGTATTGGTACGTTACCACTTACCTGACTAACTCACGAGTGGTCTGTCAGGCCCGCAAGCTCCTTCGGAGTGCGGTCGTCCCACATCCCGTAATTGGGTACACTCGTAGTGCTCGTCACACGTCTGGTGAAGTATTCTATTGTCAACTCCTCTTGTATCGTTCAATGATACTCACCGTGATTCACTGGTTTGGTTTTAAAAAAATATGAGGTTTAAAAGAAAGAAAAGCTTGTAGTTTTTGAAAGAAAGGTTTTGTGTTTGAAATAAAATCCACGGTTTTGAGAAGAAATCTTCATGGCTTTGCCATGTTTGAGGTCTTGACCAAGTCTAGCTCAATGCTGACTGGTTTGTTTGATAATATACTGTTCAGGCCGTTAGGCCTTTCCAAGGTTTGATTCTTCAATTCCTTAGGATTAGTGATCCTTCATTCGCTTCCATTGTCATGGGGGTACCTTAGTAAGTACTTGTTGGTTGTCAAAAGTCTCCTCATTTGCCTTGTTGTCGCTGCACTTGCCTTGGCAAGTGCGCGGGTACGTCGGTTTTTAGGTTACCTTATACCGGTTACGGTATTGTTTTTCATCCACTTGGTGGTTTTATTGATTCTCCTTTGATCTTAGTGATCAATCTCCTGAGTACTTCCCAGTGCTCTTGACAAAATTGTTATTAATTCGGGTGCTTTCCCGATCCTTGTGGTACTCCATGTACCTTGCTCCATAGCTCGTTCCCACACTTGGCGGTGGTTACTGAGGTTTACCGGGTCATTAGGAACTACATGGTAGTCCTGTTAGTGTTGTAGGTTTAGAGTTGCTCAACCTTGACTAACTCCTTAGTCGGTTGCATACCGTTGTTGGTATTATCAAGCATTGTAGTCAGTAGACTCTCTTGTCTCGGTTTTGTTACTCTGCCCTTTCGCTTCTTCGCATAATTATGCTTACCTTCTTGTTGGCTGTGCATGGTTCTCGCGACTGCGAAGCATGTCGCCCCATGGTGCCGCAAATTTTGTAATCCTCTGGTTAGGATCTTCAATCTACTGCCGTTAGTACGGTTATTGTCGTTGAAACGGGAACCGTCTTCGGGATTTCCAACTCTTGGAATCTACCGTATGACAGGTTCCTTCTCTTTACAAAGTTTATCCTACAACTGCCAGATCGGGTTTTCCCGAGTATGAGAGGTCTTTCCATCTCTCTGGCGTTCTTTCCCCAACTTTAAAATGGGGGTTGCGGAGGGCGGGACTGGTTATGTAGGTATCCAGATCACACTGGAAGTTCCTATCTAGCGTACCTCTCACACTAACACTCAACCCTTAGCCCTATCTCGGTATTTTCCTAAACTCGGTATTCAGACCATTAGAGTGATACTTCGCTCTGATACCACTTTTTGTAACACCCCTACCGGTAATCACACCATTATCCTCTGACCTGTCTCATATATCAACAACAACGCAGCGATTGTTCCAACTCAACCGGGGGTGAAACAATGCCGTTAGTCACCCACGTGACTAACTAGGTCAATCCAAACTTAATCACTACAACAAATACAATATCGGTCTGATGGGTCTTATACCGAGTACACTATACAAACGATACTTCCTTTACTTAAACAATTCTCAAGTCAATACAACCTTTAACACCACAATATACAATACAATAACCATTCAATACTATACCGAGTAGCTACAATTCCGAAGTTTATCAATGACCCTTCGGTCTTACAAATCCACAATACATAAATACAATTTCCTTAACAACTACCCATATCAATAACAACCCCGTCCTACTCTCGAACGGTGTCCGACTTAGCTGTCAGACTCTTACAGTGTTTATACTCACTTCGGGTACCTGCACACTAAAAACGTTCCGCCTAGGGGGTCAGCTTACGCTGAATATGACTTCCGCATACCCCGCGTACTAGCGAGGGTACGCCGACTAATTGGTCGAGAGCATGCGGTTCATTTTAGCACAACAGCATGTATACAACATACATTATATATGTACATTCACAATCAAGTTCAACATTGAACACGAGCATTATCACACACATCAAGGGTTGGTTCAATATGTTCTTTAATTAGACTTGAGGGTTTCTACCTCACCATGCTTACTCAACTACTCATGTACTACCCACTCCCTTGGGTACTCTTACTCACAATCTCAACAAGGTCTACAACACTCAACTCAATTCCCCACTCAACTCAAATTCTCAAGTCCCACACGTCACAACTCAATTCTCAATACTCACATACTCGATTCCATACTCAATACTCCAGTTCCCAAGTCAATACTCAATACTCAAGATATATGTTAAGCCGATCTCACGACCTTCGGGCAGGGTCATGCACAAGACCCACCACCGGGCTCAAATACAAATAGGGCTATACAGTTAGCTCCTCAAATACTCAAATGTCCGGTTCACTACCGGACTACTCAAATTCCCAAAACCCCACTCTCGGAGTCAATTCACAATCTCAAGGATTAGCCTAGAAGTATCTCTCTCGATAGCATCTAACGGCATAGGGAATTCCTCAATGTCTAGTATTCCAAGATTTAAGGTTACAACCAACTTATTGAATACTCTCATGTTCGGGACACTGCTCATGCTAGTCGGTTCCTCTCATTGGGGTTCGACTATATTTCTAAGGGGTTTGGTGATCCCTTACCATTCATTACTTTACTCAAGGTTCGTATTTCGAACAACTTTCCAATCCTTTAGTTTGAGGTTACTCATATACTTCCACTGATATTTATCGTGTGGATTTAGTCGTTTCAGTTCTCTAACCGTTATTGGGAGGTTGCTACTCCCGTATGTTCTCTCACGATTTAGTGCGTTCGTAGGTTGATGTTACCGTGTATTGGTTCAATAGACGTAGTGAGTTTCCACCATTTAATCAGTTTGCACTTGACTCCTTCTACGAGTCTCTACTCACACAAGACTCAACTATGTGTCGCACTACCAAACACAATCTCAATCAAGCAATTCATTTCCAATCCACATTTCATGAATTATACAAACTTTAATTAAAGGAACACAACCCATCCACAAACAACACAAAACAAACACAAGAGAGTACATACAAACCGATTCGTGCATTTATCTTGTTAGGTGTTCACACAATCAAACAAGCACACAAATCGGGGTAACCAAGTTAGGATACAGAGCATGAGGAAATCATACCTTTCACCGGGGTTTATCTTTACCGGGGGTTCTCATGTTCTTTGGCTCACCCTTGTTCCTCGAATCATATTCTTGAACCACTAATTACATGTCAAATGGTTCAATTATTATTAAGGTGTTACAGTATGTACATTATTGCTACTCCCGTACTTACCCCTTTCCCGTTATTCCGGTTTAACTTAATGTACTTAAACTCACAACCTTCTCAATCACTTCCAACCTTTGTTTATACTTCTTAGCACCTTTAAATGTCACCAAACAACTCCTAAACATCATCTAAAACCAATACCATTCATTCCCCCATGTTTTAAAGCCTTAAAAACACTTCTGTTGAATTCTGGGGTGGTCCGGGACCTGGTCCGGACCCTAGGTCCCGGACCAATACACTAACAAACTCTCGGCTACATTTTACACCCTGGTCCGGGACTTGGTCCTGGACTTAAGTCCCGGACCAATTCCTGCAATTACTCTCGGCATGTTTTTAAGGGGTGGTCCGGGACTTGGTGCATATCCTAGGTCCCGGACCCTGCTAAAAACTACTACAAGGGTGATTTTTCACCCCCTAATCAACCCTTAAATCACCCTCAAACTTTCCCTAATCTTTCCACAAGTTTTCTACATAATTAAACACCTCAAAACACTCTTTAAACCACCTCAAATCCTTGGTTAAATCCCTACTCCAATTCTTGTTCACTTTCTACAAAATTCCATTCTCACATTCTTGCCTTTTGCACACTTGTGCATTTTCTACCCCTTCTTGATATTGTCTACCTCCCACCAATATCACCAAACCACTTAATGACCATCCCAATCATTCCTAGACAAATGCACTCCTAAAAACCCAAGTTCATCCATTCCTTTCGAACCCTTACAACCTAGTTTTTCTCCAAACTCCATGGTACTAATTCACTAGTTTGCTACAGATTTTATACCTCCCTCTTTATAGATCCCCAACATCATTCCAAGGTTATTACTCCACTCTTAACAACTCAATTGAACACCTAAGTTTCTCCCATTGCCAAAGTCACCTAAAGCACTCAATTTCTACCAAAATTTCGCCATAACCTCCCCATAAACTTACCACATCTCAATCCATCAATTCACACCCATTTGCATTCCTAATCTAGCCACACCCTTACAAGGGTACTACCAGCACATAATATCCTCAAAATTATCCAAACAACAATATAACTCCGCAATCTCAAATAATGCCACAATATAAACACAATTTCAACTCACTTGGCTTATGAGCCCTTAATTCACAATTAAATTCACCAATCCTCTCAAAATCAACTAAACACATTCTCCCACATAGATTTAAATTCATAGTTTGGGTTCATTAATTAAATTACCCATCCCAAAACCTAAAGCAATTCAAAACAAGCTTTAAGGTGGATTTCTTACCTTAATTCACAACTTCCTCTTTGATTCTCCTCTTGTTCCTCATCTTCTCAAAATCGATCAAAAGGGAATGGAGTTGCCAAACTCCATACCAACACTCAAGAAACACAAAAATGCATTTGAATTAATTCTCTAAACCCTTGGGAAACTCTAAATCAATTTAAGGCTTAAACACAAGGTTAGGGTTTACCTTTTGGAGCCTATTAAGAGGGGTTCTCACCCTTGAATCAAGAAGGGAATTACTCCACCATTAGAGGGTTGAAATGAAGCTCAAAATCAAGAAGAAAAACAAGGTGTGAGAGAGAGCCAAAATCGGCTACACTGGTGGAACGGAAGCCTTTAATGACGGTGGTTTAATCACGGCTTTAACAGAAACCGTAAATAATATGAAGGCCGGAGTTAATTAATGACGTTTATTAAATTAACCGTAAGCAATAATCGATCGGAGGTAGGCGCGCCTTTTTTAGGACGGACTTTAGATGACGGTTATTTGTGAAACCGTAATCTAAAGTCCCGTGTTGACGCGCGCTTTACGGTCAACGGACTTTAGATTACGGTTTTACTAATAACCGTCATCTAAAGTCCCCGCCCACTGATGGTCAACGACGTCGTCTTGACCTGACCCAAATATTTCCCGCATTATTTGATTTTTTCGACGACGCGCGTAATCTAAATTACAGTGAACGACGTCGTCTTACCAGCTTATTTTAGATTAAAAATAACTTTATATTAATGTGTTACATTTGTTTGATCGAATAAGACTCATGGCTCAATGGCCGTGGGTACATGAGTCAACACCATCGATCTTGAGTTCGAAACCCAGCATAGGCCAAATAATTTTCGCGCTATTTTATTAATTTCGTTACACTTTAGATTACGGTTCTTTAGGAACCGTCATGTAAAGTGTGACTTTACATTACGGTTTTCATGTAAACCGTAATCTAAAGTCCTTTTAACTACAACATTTGCCCGTTTACTCTGCACACTGTACTTACAGTAACTCTTCTTCTCTTTCGCGCTATCTTCCTCACTGAAATCGCCTCCTCTCTCCCATCACCTTGCTAACGGCCATCGCCACCATCGCTCCCACCACCTTTGTCACTCCCATCGCCGCCGGTCACCACCCATCTACCACTGGTCTCACCGTCGACCTCTCTATCGCGTATTGGGTATGCGATCGATTGATTGTCGTTTTTTTCTAACTTTGTTCATATACATGCATTTCGATTGCAAGTTCTAACTTTGTTCATATATTTGTGCCCAGATTCACAGTTAATTGCAACCTAGTTCGTGGGCTGATTTCTACACTACTTGCCCACTTCGGTGCTTAGTAACGGTAATTTTGCAAAGCAAACTGTAAACTGCTGTATTTATTTATTCTTAGCATTTAGTATTACAATTAATAAATAATAGTGTAGTTTTAAAAATGCTACTACTTAAAACTGCCACAGGAAAGAAAGTAAGTTCAAGTATATTACCGATTCCTGAAAATAGCTCATTTTCAACTGCTCAATCTGCTATGCCAGATGCTCTCTGTTTGATTCACAATCTGTGACAGGAATCAACCATGCTATTGTTATAACCACCAGAAAGAATAAGATGAGTTTCGGTATTTTAATGGTTCTAGAATGACTAGTTTCAGTCCTTCAATCTGAAGTACTGCAGAGAAGGTCATAAATAAACTTCATTTATAGTAGAAGAAGATAAGTTTATGTATGTTACTAGTTCTAGATGGTGCGTGCAAATTTGACTTTGATAAAACTGATTTGGAGACGTTAGAAATATAGGGGAGATGCTGTCGATTTTTTTCCACGGTTTAGCTAGCATTTAACCTTGATTTTTTGATGAATTCTAATGTTGTCGTTTTTCATTTATGCATCAGGACTACGACTTTATTTTGGCTTCCGACCTCAACCGTCTTAGCATCGGCTAATCGTCTACCAGAGGTAAGATTTACATATATACATATAATATTTGACAAACTACCAAACATAGTTATCCGCCCAAGATATACCTAATAGAGGTATATCTTCGGCAGTCCCTGTCGGGACTGTCCATGATTGTTAAATCTCACACCTAGGGTGTGAATGTGTTTTTAATTGTACTTTATTGATTATTTCAGCAGTATCTCTTTATTGTTCTTCGAATGCATATATTATTGATTAATATCATAATATCGTGCATTTGAAGAACTGTAGGGAGATGCTGCCGAAATTTTCAATAAATTACATATTAAAAACATGTTCACCGGTGGGATTTAATACTCATGGATGGATTTAGGTTGATAAGATACAAAAGTGTAAAGACTCTGCCACGGGTGACGGTATGAAATGGCTGCCTTCATATAAATAGCTAGAAGGAGATGGAACGTTCGTGGATTTACAGCGGAAATTTGGACGACAAGTTTTTAGAAGGAGTTGATAAGTTATGCACGGTGTTGGCGAACAATCTGAAACCTACAGACAAGGGATACATATTTTGTCCGTGTATCGACTGCCAAAACAATCTGAGGTATCGCGGCGTTGAAACAATTAAGGAACATCTGATCCGCCGCGGTTTTACAAAAGATTTCCAAGACATAATCCGATGGCATGGTCAGAGTGCGTTCGATGTTATTAAGCCTGACGAAGGGGATAATGGTCAGGCAAACACAGAAACAGAACTTAGAAGAAAGAGGAGACTCCAAGCTACAAGATGGTGTGCTTTTCTCTTCAAATGGGGAAAACCCATAAAAATGAAACTCATCCTTTTCGAATTTTGGAAAGAGAGAAGTGTGGAGCTTGATGAGGGGAACACAAATATGTGTTTTGTTTTTGATTTGGAGCATTTATGTGGCTTGAGCATGGGAGAGAAGGTGGAGAAGCCATGGATGTGGGTGGTGAGTTCAAGAACGACAGAAACCAGAGGGAGAGAGGAAAAATCGGTGAGGAAGAAAAAAGAGAGGAAAGAGAAGAGGAAGGAAGAAATGAGGGAGGAGAGAGAGGGAAGTTACTTTTGTAACTTTTTCCCTTTTTGCTTTTCTTCTTCTTTTATTTAACTAGCTAGCTAGTAATAGAGAGGGATGCTCTCCTTATTAAAACCGGCCCCACTTAAATGTTACAAGCTGGAGCGTTTTTCATCTTTTACAGAAAACGCTCGTTATTTTACCCGGTTTAGCACTATTCACTAACCGGGCCCGTTTTCCGGAATTTTCTCGTTTCTTTAATTTTAATGGCTATTATACTCCCATTAATGTTTATTTATAGTTATTTAATTAACTATAATTTTTACGGGTTCGTTTGACCACTCAAAGTCACGTTTTTGGGTTTTCTCGAAAAACGTGTGCTAAAGCTTTATTAGCGTTTTTAATTTGTTTTATGGATCCGTTTTCTTCGGGAATTGTTCCCATATATTATTTAGGCATTATTAAGCCTTTTAAATTCATTTAGTACCCTATTTAAGGTTGTATTTCTCCTAGGGTCACTTAACGCTCATGTTAGCGTTTTTCTCTTTTTAAGCGTTTTTATTATTTCTTTTGGATTTATTCTTTTTACCAAAATTCATTAGGCACTAATAGGCCCTCAATATCGTATTAGAGTAATTTAATCACCCTAATTAAGTCTGGGGTATTTCAACAAAACTTAGTGCACACACGTGCACAGCCAAGAGGCTCTACCCCCTTTAAAAAGGTTACGCCCCCGTACCCCACAAGTATACAACAGCCGCTCAACAAGGAGCGCTGGATAATTGGCTCTCATAGAGCTCTCCAACTCGTGGATTATCCTCATATCGAAGAGACGGGTATGACTCTAGCCCTTCTGTGCTCCACAATACCTAGATAGTGAGGCACTGAACTATTTGTGCTCTCTCCCAAGTTCATTCTAATGGGCCCACTCGCTCCATATGAGGTGCAGACCCATGAACATAGGCTCAATTTGCCTCTTTCCATTGCCGTGTATCCTCTCGTTTGGATCACTAGCATACATGCGTGTGTCTTCTCTCACTGATATTCAGCTTGAGGTGCAATATGACATTGGCTATTTTTTAGTACTTAGTGCTCTTTGCACTCGTCTTTATAGTACTAAGACGTACCAGCCTTCATGTCCACGGAGATAAAGCTTGTCATCCGTGACTCCTGGTGGTTTTGTTCTGGAGTAACACACTGTTGTAGTTCCTTGATACACACTCGTATTGATATCCATTACATCTTCCAGTATTCCCACTAAATTAATAACTGCACAAGTGCAATACCAAAACACTTTGTCCTACAGAGTGTAGAGGCGTAAACTCTCAGCAGCTAATATCTAATGAGTCAAACAGATAAGATGAGCGAATTATCGTGTGAGTGGTACATTCCAAGTCCATTGTTCCTTGCTTAAGGTATCTGCTAGTATATTAGCTTTGTCTCTCATCATTGCGTAGTCACGCGTTTATGTCCACATCATCTGGTAGATTTCCTCTGGATTGCAAGAGTTTGCTCGATCCTTATGAGTATTCTACATATTATTCATCCATAATAGGTTTTCATGTTTCTTTCCTTCGGTTTCACGTCCTTGAAAGGTTTCCTTGTCTTCACTGTATACTGTCTACTGCTCTCTGTTGAAGGTTCTTGATTTCTCTAGCCCATTGGTTTAACTGCGGCTCTTCTCGTCCATCTTCGAGGTAATCTTTATCACTGTCCGTAGTACGGAGTTGACTACTTCTCGTGTTCCTAACACTACTTGTCTACATGCATGGGGTACCGTACTAATACATTACTACTTACCCGACTAACTCATAAATAAGTCGGTCAGGCCTACATGCTCCTATCGGAGTGCGGTCGTCCCATGTCTCGTTTAGTAAACTGGTAATGTCTGTCACACGGGTATTGTGAAGTATTCTATTGTCAATCTCCCTTTTGATGGATGTCATTTAGTTGTTTATTAGCTCGTATTGTCGGTTATTTGGTAATGAGTGCTATTGCCCTAGTGGCATCGGTGGTAATTCGTGCCATAGGCCGGCGTTATTCAGCTTGGTGTAAGTAAAATCTGTGCTATATTTAGTAAACTTGGTTCTCCTATCTCGATCTCGTTGAGTACAACACATATTCCTTTTCTCCTTGTTTATCATGATCATATCTCATCCATAGTTCATATTCATTTCCTCATCCGTTTAATTGGATGTACTGCAGATTGCATAATAGCTTGAGCAACTTGGCTCTTCACTTCCCAACCATCCTCACTAACGGTGGTGCATCTACAAAAGGTATGTTTGTTCATAAGGACTAAACATTCATCACTGGTAGTGATTAGCATTAAATGCGGGTATACACTGATGGTGTTTGGCTAATAAGCCATGTCTGAAAATTCTCGAACGGTTCACTGGTATGGTTTACAATCACAGTGGTTGTATAATTTCTTCAGTTGCATAGGTTTCTAATCTTAAGGTTGTATGAAAAGGTATGAAAATTTTAGTATAAAATAAGAAATTAAAAATTAGTAGTAGTTGTAGTTGCAGCTGCAGCACTTGCTCTGTCAAGTGCGCAAGGCAGATGGAAATTCCAGTGGTTTACTTGTCATAGCGTTTGCAATAGCAAGTGCGCCATGCAGGTGGAAATATTGGTTCAACAATTACCGGTCTCATTGTGAAATACCCCAAACTTAAATATAGTGATTAAGATAATTCTAATCCGTATTTAAGAGCCTAATAATGCTTGAGTAATATTGGTAAGGAAAAATAAGTTCAAAAGAAATAAATAAACGCTTAAAAAGCGGAAAACGCTAAATAAGCGTTAAATAACCATAGGAGGTATGAGACCTCGGTTAGCATATTATATGGATTCTAAGGGTTTAGTAAGATCTAAATAATATATGGGAACAACTCCCGAAGAAAACAGATCCAAATAATGTATTAAAACGCTAATAGAGCTTTAGAGCACGTTTTTCGAGAAAACCCGAAAACGTGACTTTAAGTGGTCAAACGGACCCGTAAAAAAATTATGAATCATTAAAAAATAATTATTAAGCATTTACAGAAGCTTAACAGTCAATAAAAATAATTAGACGAGAGAATTCCGGAAACGGGGTCTGGTTAGTGAATAGTATCGAAACCGAGTAAAATAATGAGCATTTCTATAAAAGAAGAAAAATGCTCCAGCTAGTATAACTGTAGGGGGGCCGGTTTTTAATCAGTAAAACAACCCCTCTCACACACAGGTAACTAGCTAACAAATAAAGGGAGTCAAAAAGCAAAAAGAGATAAAGTAAAAAGTATTTACCTTCTCTCTCCTCACCTTTCTCTATTCTCTCACCTCCCTTCTCCTCTTCCCACCGACCTGCTCTCCCTCTCTCTGCTAGGTGGCGATTTTGAAGCTCCCAAAGGAAGCAACAATGGCTTCCCTTCTTCTTCTTCATGCTCTACCTCCATGTGAGCTCCAAATATAAAAATAACTACATATTCTTACTCTCATCATCCTCCTCTACACTTCCCTCTTTTTAAAATTCCAAAATGATGAAGTTCATTTTCGTGGGTATACCCCATTGGTGAAGAAAATAGCATCAATGTGTAGCTTGGGGTTCCCTCACTCCATCAAGGTAAAAATCTACATGAAAAACTCATGTTTTCTCCATCTTATTTCATAACCGATTTTTGCCCATTGTAATGCCTTGTTTTCTCTCTCTCTCTCTTTTGAGCATAATATCATCCTTGCAATGGTGGTGGAATCACCTTCTTGAACCAAGGGCTAAAACCCCTTCTAAAACACTCCAAAGGTAAACCCTAGAAATCTTGCTCTAAACATTTCATTGAACTAGCATTAATTTAAGGGTTAGTATATTAATTGTAATTGTTTTGTGTTCATTGGGTGATGGGAATGGAGTTTGGCAACTCCATTCCCCACATAACCGATTTTGAGGCAAGAAAGGAAGAAGGAGGAAAAATGTGAAAGAAAGAAGGAAGTATAAGCTCAAGGTAAGAGCTATTTCCTAATGTTAAATTCTATTGCATTAGAGTAATGGGAATGGGTAAAATATTTAAAGAACCCAAAACCTTGTATTAGTATTGAGGATTATGAAATTTGAGTATTTAAGAGCAAGTATTTGAATTGTAGGCTTTGGAGCCAAATGTAATGTGTATGTGTATTAAAATTGTGGATTGAGAAAGTATTGGTGAAACTATATTTGCTTTGTATTGCTGGTAGGACCCTTGTATGGGTGTGGCTAGAATATGAATGATTTTGGGTGAGAATGTGTATGTGTGGCTAGGTAAGAAAAGTAGATGAACTATCGCAAAATTTCGGTAGGAACATGTACATGTATGAATGACTTGGTGAATGGGAGAACCAAGGTGCGTATTAGGGATTGTAGAGATGTTTAATGGCCATGGAGTAGTGGCTATAGTATGAGAATGAAAGAATGTAAAATCTGCAGCAAGAATTGTTGAATGGCATTGGAGAAACTAGGAGGACTTATGTACATGACCTAGGGAATGAGTATTGGACTTGAAGAGGTGAGGCAATGCATTGTAGGCCTTGGGAATGGCATTAGGAGAGGAAACTATGTATGGAGGAAGTAGGAACCAAAATCTGCAGCAAAGATGTATTAAATTACATTGTGGAACTAGGAAGAATTAGTGTGCAAGATTTGGTAAGAAGAGAGTTGGATTTGGGTATAGATGTTGTAAATTGCTTGGAATTGTATTTGGGATGCTAGAAATGGTATTGGTAGTGGAAGTATTGGATGTGAGAATTGAGTTTTAAAATCTGTAGCATAAGTGCAACAAAAACTGTTACAAGTGTTGGAAAAGAAGTGAGGGAATTGTGTAAATTGTTTGGTGGATTTGGTAATGGATTTGATGGATGAATTAAGGTGATTTGGGGCATCTAAATGAGTGGTAAACATGTAGGGAAGTATTGGTAAAGATTGGGAAGGCAATGGGGAAGTAAAACACTAAGAAACAGATTTTAAAACTGAAGTACTGGGCCGGACCGGACTTGCGACCGGACTTGAAAGTTCGGTCGAGCCCAGAATCGCAAAGACGGGAGCCTTCTGGAATGGACCGGACTTGCGACCGGACATGCAAGTTCGGTCGGACCAGAAAATTCTCCCGTCTAAAACCTTCTGGAATAGACCGAACTTGCGACCAGTCATGCAAGTTCGGCCGGACCAGAAAAATTCCCCGTCGGAAACCTTCTGGAATGGACCGGACTTGCGACCAGACATGCAAGTTCGGTCGGACCAGAAGATTTTCCCGTAATGTGAGCTACTGGAATCGACCGGACTTGCGACCGGACTTGCAAGTTCGGTCGAGTCAAAAAAAAATAATAAAAAAATAATAATATATTTTTATTTTATGATTATAGTAATCATATGTATATATATATGCCTATATACGTATAAGCATATATATGTAGTAGCACACTATAAATAAAGTAATAATGGTAAGAAAGTAATGGAGTAGTAAGTGTCCATTGAAAGTACCAATGAAGGAGTAAGTTGGATCAATAATAGATCATTGATCATACTACTTCATGTATGTATAGGAATCAAATAGTTGATCATCAAAGGACCCGGTAGTACGAAAACGACGGTGTACGGTATAATTTCTTCATGCTCTGTATCCTAACCTGGTTACCCCGATTTGTGTGCTTATGTGATCACCAATAAGATAAATGCACAAATTGGACTTATATTGCACTTAACTGTGTTTGAACTATTTTGTTCTTGAGTATCTCCTTGAACATTTAGTTTGTATAATTCATGAAATGTATGAGTGGAAATGAAGAGTATGTGTAAGTATTGTGTACTTGTGTACTGTATGGATGTATGGAAATGAAGTAATGACTTCTACTAATTCCTAACAATCTAACTCCTAACATGAGTAATGAGTAAATGGAATGAGTAGAAGTCCGATATAGTTTCGGCCACGCGTGAGGATAAGGAAACATAAGAGGTTGGATCCGAATCCTGGCTGTAATCTTTTCCATGGACCAAATCCCTTGAATGGGTAGCATCCTGGATTAGTGGGCCACCCTAAAGCCTGGTGGTGGGATGTAGTAATCCCTGCCCAGAGGTCAAACCGACTTAACTGGAGTAAAGTAAGTAAGAAGTAAGTATTGTATGAGTATCGGTCTCGACTATTGTAAGTCATTGACCTTGAGTAATGAGTATTGAACACCCGATTAACCCGGGCGTGTAAAGAAGCTAACAAGCCTTCTGTGTGAATTGGAGAAGTGTATCTCCGTATTGCGTATTGAGTATGTAATGAGTATGTATTGTGTATGTGTATCCTGGAAGATGGTAAGTAAGTATGGGTTGACTTGTATTGTCTTCCAAGCATGTATTGTACTGTGCGAATGTATGAACACCTTGTGTAGTATTGTAGTATCATGAATGAAAGCATGTATGTATGAATGTATGTATTGTAAATTGAATTGCATGTATTTGACCAAATGGTCGGCATACCCTCGCTAGTACGCGGGGTATGCGGTTATCATGCTCAGCGAAACCTGACCCCCTCGGGGGAATGTTTTTAGTGTGCAGGTACCTGAAGAGGATATGGTCAAGGTAAGAGACCGGTGGCCACATTTGGACTGCTAGTAGTGGAATGTAAAGGAGTACTAAGTAGTACTCCCCTTGTACCTAGGAAGTAAGTAGTGTGTGAGGAATGGGTAGTAGCTAGACTCTTAATGAGTACATAGGAACTTGGAAGAATCATGATGTTTGTATTTGGAACTTAGTAAACTCGGTTATGTACATTGTATCGTGTAGTATTGTAACGGAGTAACGTGTTGAATGGAGCATAGCAGTACGTGATTAGTAAACGGAGTATGTATTGTATATGTGTAGTACTCGGGATTCCGGTCCATCAGACCGATGTTGTATGTAGTAGTAGCCTTGTTAGTCACGTGGGTGGCTAACGGAATTGTATCACCTGCCGTTGAGTAAGTATGTATCCGCTGCGAGAGTACGAATGTATAAGGAGATTGGATGGTAATGACAGTATTAGCGGTAGGGGTGTTACAAAAGTGGTATCAGAGCGAAGTATCGCTCTGATGACTAGAAATACCGAGTTTAGGAAATACCGAGTTAGGAATTAGAAGCTTAGGGCTATGGGCTGAGTGATAGCATTAGAGGGATGCTAGTTAGGAACTCCCGGTGAGTACCGGATACCTACAACACCAGTCCCGCCCACCGCAAACCCCATTGTATAACTTGGGAAAGGACGCCAGAGAGAAGAAAAGTCTTCTCATACTCGGGAAAAACCCGATCTGGCAATTGTGAAGCAATCACACAGTAACAAGAACCGGCATATGGTAGATTCCAAGAATTGGGAGTCCTGGAGATGGATCCCGGTTGAACAACAATACCCGCATTTAATAGCGGTAGGATGAGCACTCCAACTACAAGGAGGCTACAACTTACAACAGCATGGGGCGACATGCTCTGCAGTCGCGAAACCTAGCTAACCAACCAGCAGCAGGAAGGAAGCACTAACCGTGCAACAAAATGAGAAAAGGAGTAGTAATGGAACCCGCGACACAAGTCTGCGGAGCAGCAGTAGCTAAAGAATACCACCAAGGGTATACCAGTTGACTAAGGACATAGTCAGGAGTGGTTAACTCCGAAACTACAACGCCAAAAGGTTACAATACCTGGCCGACATAGCTTGTACAGCTATAAGGACATCCACGGGATATGAACCGGTAGGACTACAAGAGTAGTGCCTCAACAAGCTAAGGCTCAATAACCACAATAAATGTGTGGGAACGAGCAACAAGGAATAACACTAAACCAAATCAAGGGAATCTCCAAGGATTGGAGAAATACCTAGATCTACGACAGCCATGTCCAGATCGCTGAGAAGCCACCTAAAGAATCAAATGTCCCAACCATAGGTCAATATGATCAAGGGAAGAGTCAACAAGACTATTAAATGCAAGAGGAAACCATACCGTGACCGGTATAGGTTTACCCAAAAACCACCAGTACCACACACTTGCCATGGCAAGTGCAGTAAGAACAGGAACGCGTGGAGGACTTCTAACACACCACAAGTACATAGTAATGTACTGTGGCCGTAATAGAACAACTACTGGATCACACATCCTAAGAACTGAAAGAATGGAACCTTGGAAAGGCCTGACGGCCTGACCATTGTACAAAGGATACACCAGTCAGCGGAAAGCTGGACTTGGTCAAGATTTTGAACATGGCTATGCCATGAAGAACCTCTTTTAACACCGAGCTATTATTTTTCAAAACTAAGTTCTCTTACAAAACCACAAACCTTCTTTTAAACCTTGGATTTTAAAACCAAACCAACAGAATTACGGTGAGTATCATAGAATGATACAAGAGGAGTTGACAATAGAATACTTCACCTAGGTGTGTGACGAGCACTACGAGTGTACCCAATTACGGGATGTGGGACAACCGCACTCCGAAGGAGCTTGTGGGCCTGACAGATAGTCGGGTAAGTGGTAACGTATCAATAAGGTACCCCACGTATGTATACATGTAGTGTACGGAACATGGGAAGTAGTCAACTCCGTTCTACGGACCATGAGTAAGTTTAAACCAGAACAACTGGAACACCAATCGATCACGGAGAAGGAACTCAGCTAAGAAGTAAGTATAAAGAACTCAGAGAATCCATCTGGGATAAGGAATAAGAACTAGGAAGTGCAAAGAGCACAAACTAGTAAGCATAGGCATTGGACATGTCTCAGGACATCAAGTAAATACATGACAGCTGGAAAGTATACCCAGCCTAAACACAGTAAGGCAATCGCCTAATGCGAACACCACGACGCTCAACAACAGGACAGGGTTCCCAAGGGCGAACACAAGATTACCACTGAATATAATCCATTATCGAAGAGAATACTTAAACCTAGTCTTAAGCACTAGGAGCAAGTATAAACAGTCTACCTAGAAACGGGGGACGTTATAACCCAAAAAGGGACAACTCAAGTACGATACTACAAGGCGGTACAGTGGGTACATCATATCAAAAACATTAGCCGGATGTATCGGCGTGACCAACAACACCCAGGAGCGATCCTTGAAGGGTGTCTGGATTAACAACAGTTGGTCAAGCATCATGATAAGAGCACATGGGCTAGAACGAACATTCGGTTAGGACACCGAAGGGATTCCACTTAACAGGAAACACCCTAAATTACCAGAAGGCTCGGATTAACACCCGATTGCCAAAAGGGTCTCCTATGAACGGAAGCGTGATGTCACGACTTACCATGGATCCTAGTAATACCTCCAACCTATGGGGTATACATGGGGTGGAGACATGCATAAGCAGCTTGCGAAGAGCATAACCTGCAGTAATAAGGCTTAAAAGTCATCAACCAACTATATCATGTAAACCTTAACGGTTGCATAACCCACATCATTCGATAACAAGACTTGCAGGAGATATTGTCTCATACGACAAGAAATCAACAATTGGACCATCGATTCAAACCCAACATCCTGAGTGACTTGGAGTAATGGTCAATTTAGCGTCACTGTCACTAGAGCATCAGTCTAGTATACAGTCGACAAGCTTTAACTACCTTCGTGCCTTCTATAGCAATGATAACACAGAGGCATAGAAATCGTGATAAATGCCAATGTTGGCCTAGTCCACGTTTGGACACTACAGAAACTCGAGGAAAAGTACCCCTCGTTAATCGAAGACCACCAAGGTGGTGAAGATGTGAACCCTTAGAAGAGGCTTCCATCTACTATAACAACAAAACTGGTGCATATAGATACTGCCAAGAGACAACGAATAAGGAAATGAGATTTCCAACCCACTACGCCTACGAGAGGCTATGGACTGTAGAAGCACATCGCTAAAGAGCATCGAAGCTCGAAGGAGTAAGTATACTCCTTATGCACCCAATCATGTGGTGAACCATTGTATAAATACTTACATGGTAAACCTTGTCATGAGACCTATGAGTGGAAACACACCCCTCAACAAGAAATTTCACCTATCAGTGATAAAACACTCTTCAATTTGAGAATGGGACCCGAAAGCCCTTGAAGTTTCTTGGGATGTCCCAGTGACCTACATACAAGGTAAAACCGCACAGCTAGAGCCTATAACAATTGCTCAGCACTGGGAGACAGAAATTGTCAAAAACAATCAATGTGAATACACATTGAACACCACGAATGACCGACGCTCAAGAGAGCTTATAACCCGATGAATTATCTCATCCTTGGTCAACCAAGATAATTGGTAAATGGCATCGTAAGTGATGGAAATAATGTGAGGTAAACCAACCTACACATGAGACCTAAACTGGAATGAAACATTCTCACAGTGGGAATATAGTAACATTGCGGTATGCTACGACAACCGCCATACACACGAACAGAGGAAACCCTCAGTGTTAATACCATAAGGAAATGGTGCCAATGACAATGGCAACGAGTAAAGAGGAACTACCATAGTAGCAAAGATAGTAAAAACGATGTCATGTAATGAGTAAGAGTATGGTGCACAATAAGCGACCGCTAGGAGGAAGTAGTAAGACGATGACACGGAGTATAAGCATGAAAAGACAGGCAGAAATATTCAACCCTATCACATAAGTGACTTACTGTCAAGCGTTTACGCCTCTGCACTCTGTATGACTGAGTGTTTTGGTATTTCACTGGTGCAGCTAATGATCTAATGGGATGGCTAGGAACATGGAGAATGTAAACCGTAGTAAATCTTTCTTTTCACCACAAACATGGCATAAGCCAATTAAGCAAGCTTAGCAACAGACTGTGCGCCTAAGGCCAAAGAAGCACGAAGAGTGTAGAACACATAACAATCACAAGATGTGAATTCCATTAGAATAAAAGGTGAAAGAAGACTGAAGAAAGTCACTTGGACCAACGCATTGAGAATGCAAGGTCATACAAGCAAAGAACACTTGTACTGAACCAGAAGAACTGGTATAATTCAGAAGCTAGTGATAGCAGAGGAAGCACTACAACTAGGTAGTGACCTAACCTCGCCCGACAACAAGTCGGAGGAACTTAGTGAATAATCGTGGGAGTACGAATAGTATGTATAATAGATTACCAGAGGGCTGGTTACAATCTAAAACTCATTGAGTTCAAACAGTGGTAAAAGAATACCACACTGTTAGTAAACCTTATTTCCACAATAGAGGGATAAAAAGTGATGTATAGCACATTAAGGATAACATGAAGGGTGAGTAACCCAAGTTATCAGGGTCGCGCAGCAGAAGCTAGTGGGCCCTAGCTAGGAAATGTAATACACCTAGTAAGTATGAAAGAATGGCTATTAATGCCTTGAAGCCTAATAGGCTAGAACCGAACTAATTATGAGTTAAATAAACTCATATAGGAATCCTCGGTGCAAAGACTAAACCATTGGTATGGTTAAGACCCTTTGACCAGAGCATATTGTAGAGTATATCGTAGTGAAGCTAAACGCTTCAGATTGCCCAAATTGAGTAAACCAATGTTCAATAATAACATATGGTAGATTACGTGGGCATAATCCCTTTTAAGGGGGGCAGAGCGAAAACCGCTTAATGTAAGTTTCACGAGTAAAACACATAAACAATAATGTGCATAGCACAAATGAGAATTGATTTAATGATTGGTGCTTGTGTGAAATAAACATACGTATTCATTCACATCGTAATCATGGTAATTGGGCACAAGAGATGCGAATACCATAGGATGAATATAACCATCTTGTAACTCCAATGTGAGACTATTTGTAAAGAAGAGTAGAGAAACTCTTTGGGAAATGATAATTCCTGTTGTGTATGTCTATTTGAACTTAGACATGGCACTACGTTGCAAGAGTCGGTATAAAACCGATGTAGAACCTAGAGGAAATTGAGTTCCCTAGGTGATTGTCTTGAGACAATTGAGAATGAGTAGTGGACGGAGCTCCACAAGTATTGTATCCTTAAGGAAGTAGTACGGATTGACTATGAGTAGTAGAGGAATGTAGCCCATGAGTGGTGTATTCATAAGTATGTTATTGGAAGTAAATTGAGGACAGTTGAATTTCATAAGTACTGTATTCCCTAGTCAGAATAGTAGAGATAATAGAGAGTAATGGAAGAAAGTAGAGAAGATTGACGAAATGAGCACTTAGGCATCGAATTTCGAGGAAAGTATTTGGGAAGTAGATTGAGAATGATTGATTGACTGAATTCCATCCTTTGGAGTTGTATGAAATTCTAATTATGACTAGGAAGAGTAAAAAGGTAGAAAATGAAAATGATTGAATTATCTGTTGTTTGAAACTGATGTGGGAGGTCGAACTTGATCCTGATCAGATCAAGGGAAACCGAACACAAATTAGGGTGGAAAGATAGTTCAACACTGATGCTGATCACATCAGGGTCGAATGATTCTTGAAGCTCCCCTCAAGTGGTCACAAGAATCACACATAGGATAGAAGCAATGAATATAAATTGGAATTTGGAGTTGTGTGCTTTAGAAAAATTTCTAAGTAGTAGTTGCGAAAGAATTTTCTTAGCTTGGAGATGAAGGACTTGTTAGAAGCATATACCGGAGAAGGTAGTAGTGTATCATGTTGTATTATTCCAAGGGCAGCGGGACATAGAGGAGTCCTGTGTCTAAATGACCTGAGTGCCTGCGGGATTGTAATGTGTATTGCATTGCTTTGGGGATAGCTTTACACCGTATGTATGTATAAATCTTGTAATGCGGAACCAGATGGTGGGATGTGATGCGGATGAAAGTAAGTATGGTATATTTGTATTGCATGGAATGTAGAAACCTGGAGTAATGAATTCAGAAATTGTAAGGAGGAAGAATGTACGACCTTTGGCATAGACAAGTAAGAATGAGCAAGTATTGTAATCCTATAACCTTGAGCAACTTTGAGGACAAAGTTCTTAAGGAGGGTAGATTGAAATACCCCAAACTTAAATATAGTGATTAAGATAATTCTAATCCGTATTTAAGAGCCTAATAATTCTTGAGTAATATTGGTAAGGAAAAATAAATTCAAAAGAAATAAATAAACGCTTAAAAAGCGGAAAACGCTAAATAAGCGATAAATAACCATAGGAGGTATGAGACCTCGGTTAGTGTATTATATGGATTCTAAGGGTTTAGTCAGACCTAAATAATATATGGGAACAACTCCCGAAGAAAACGGATCCAAATAATGTATTAAAACGCTAATAGAGCTTTAGAGCACGTTTTTCGAGAAAACCTGAAAACGTGACTTTAAGTGGTCAAACGGACCCGTAAAAAAATTATGAATCATCAAATAATAATTATTAAGCATTTACAGAAGCTTAACAGTCAATAAAAATAATTAGACGAGAGAATTCCGGAAACGGGGTCCGGTTAGTGAATAGTATAGAAACCGGGTAAAATAACGAGCGTTTCTGTAAAAGAAGAAAAACGCTCCAGCTAGTATAACTGTAGGGGGGCCGGTTTTTAATCAGTTAAACAACCCCTCTCACACACAGGTAACTAGCTAACAAATAAAGGGAGTCAAAAAGCAAAAAGAGATAAAGTAAAAAGTATTTACCTTCTCTCTCTCCTCACCTTTCTCTATTCTCTCACCTCCCTTCTCCTCTTCCCACCGACCTGCTCTCCCTCTCTCTGCTGGGTGGCGATTTTGAAGCTCCCAAAGGAAGCAACAATGGCTTCCCTTCTTCTTCTTCTTCATGCTCTACCTCCATATGAGCTCCAAATGTAAAAATAACTACATATTCTTACTCTCATCATCCTCCTCTACACTTCCCTCTTTTTAAAATTCCAAAATGATGAAGTTCATTTTCGTGGGTATACCCCATTGGTGAAGAAAATAGCATCAATCTGTAGCTTGGGGTTCCCTCTCTCCATCAAGGTAAAAATCTACATGAAAAACTCATGTTTTCTCCATCTCGTTTCATAACCGATTTTTGCCCATTGTAATGCCTTATTTTCTCTCTCTCTTTTGAGCATAATATCATCCTTGCAATGGTGGTGGAATCACTTTATTGAACCAAGGGCTAAAACCCCTTCTAAAACACTCCAAAGGTAAACCCTAGAAATCTTGCTCTAAACATTTCATTGAACTAGCATTAATTTAAGGGTTAGTATATTAATTGTAATTGTTTTGTGTTCATTGGGTGATGGGAATGGAGTTTGGCAACTCCATTCCCCACGTAACCGATTTTGAGACAAGAAAGGAAGAAGGAGGAAAAATGTGAAAGAAAGAAGGAAGTATAAGCTCAAGGTAAGAGCTCTTTCCCAATGTTAAATTCTATTGCATTAGAGTAATGGGAATGGGTAAAATATTTAAAGAACCCAAAACCTTGTATTAGTATTGGGATTGTGAAGTTTGAGTATTTATGAGCAAGTATTTGAATTGTAGGCTTTGGAGCCAAATGCAATGTGTATGTGTATTAAAATTGTGGATTGAGAAAGTATTGGTGAAACTATATTTGCTTTGTATTGCTGGTAGGACCCTTGTATGGGTGTGGCTAGAATAGGAATGATTTTGGGTGAGAATGTGTATGTGTGGCTAGGTAAGAAAAGTAGATGAACTATGGCAAAATTTCGGTAGGAACATGTACATTTATGAATGACTTGGTGAATGGGAGAACCAAGGTGTGTATTAGGGATTGTAGAGATGTTTAATGGCCATGGAGTAGTGGCTATAGTATGAGAATGAAAGAATGTAAAATCGGTAGCAAGAATTGTTGAATGGCATTGGAGAAACTAGGAGGACTTATGTACATGACCTAGGGAATGAGTATTGGACTTGAAGAGGTGAGGCAATGCATTGTAGGCCTTGGGAATGGCATTAGGAGAGGAAACTATGTATGGAGGAAGTAGGAACCAAAATCTGTAGTAAAGATGTATTAAATTGCATTGTGGAACTAGGAAGAATTAGTGTGCAAGATTTGGTAAGAAGAGAGTTGGATTTGGGTATAGATGTTGTAAATTGCTTGGAATTGTATTTGGGATGCTAGAAATGGTATTGGTAGTAGAAGTATTGGATGTAAGAATTGAGTTTTAAATTCTGTAGCATAAGTGCAACAAAAACTGTTACAAGTGTTGGAAAAGAAGTGAGGGAATTGTGTAAGTTGTTTGGTGGATTTGGTGGATGAATTAAGGTGATTTGGGGCATCTAAATGAGTGGTAAACATGTAGGGAAGTATTGGTAAAGATTGGGAAGGCAATGGGGAAGTAAAACACTAAGAAACAGATTTTAAAACTGAAGTACTGGGCCGGACCGGACTTGCGACCGGACTTGAAAGTTCGGTCGAGCCCAGAATCGCAAAGACGGGAGCCTTCTGGAATGGACCGGACTTGCGACCAGACATGCAAGTTCGGTCGGACCAGAAAATTCTCCCGTCTGAAACCTTCTGGAATAGACCGAACTTGCGACCGGACATGCAAGTTCGGTCGGACCAAAAAAATTCCCCGTCGGAAACCTTATGGAATGGACCGGACTTGCGACCGGACATGCAAGTTCGGTCGGACCAGAAGATTTTCCCGTAATGTGAGCTACTGGAATCGACCGGACTTGCGACCGGACTTGCAAGTTCGGTCGAGTAAAAAAAAATAAAAAAATAATAATATATTTTTATTTTATGATTATAGTAATCATATGTATATATATATATGCCTATATACGTATAAGCATATATATGTAGTAGCACACTATAAATAAAGTAATAATGGTAAGAAAGTAATGGAGTAGTAAGTGTCCATTGAAAGTACTAATGAAGGAGTAAGTTGGATCAATAATAGATCATTGATCATACTACTTCATGTATGTATAGGAATCAAATAGTTGATCATCAAAGGACCCGGTAGTACGAAAACGACAGTGTACGGTATGATTTCTTCATGCTCTGTATCCTAACCTGGTTACCCCGATTTGTGTGCTTATGTGATCACCAATAAGATAAATGCACGAATCGGACTTATATTGCACTTAACTGTGTTTGAACTATTTTGTTCTTGAGTATCTCCTTGAACATTTAGTTTGTATAATTCATGAAATGTATGAGTGGAAATGAAGAGTATGTGTAAGTATTGTGTACTTGTGTACTGTATGGATGTATGGAAATGAAGTAATGACTTCTACTAATTCCTAACAATCTAACTCCTAACATGAGTAATGAGTAAATGGAATGAGTACAAGTCCGATATAGCTTCGGCCACGCGTGAGGATAAGGAAACACAAGAGGTTGGATCCGAATCCTGGCTGTAATCTTTTCCATGGACCAAATCCCTTGAATGGGTAGCATCCTGGATTAGTGGGCCACCCTAAAGCCCGGTGGTGGGATGTAGTAATCCCTGCCCGGAGGTCATACCGACTTAACTGGAGTAAAGTAAGTAAGAAGTAAGTATTGTATGAGTATCGGTCTCGACTATTGTAAGTCATTGATCTTGAGTAATGAGTATTGAACACCCGATTAACCCGGGCGTGTAAGGAAGCTAACAAGCCTTCTGTGTGAATTGGAGAAGTGTATCTCCGTATTGCGTATTGAGTATGTAATGAGTATGTATTGTGTTTGTGTATCCTGGAAGATGGTAAGTAAGTATGGGTTGACTTGTATTATCTTCCAACCATGTATTGTACTGTGCGAATGTATGAATACCTTGTGTAGTATTGTAGTATCATGAATGAAAGCATGTATGTATGAATGTATGTATTGTAAATTGAATTGCATGTACTCGACCAAATGGTCGGCGTACCCTCGCTAGTACGCGGGGTATGCGGTTATCATGCTCAGCGAAAGTTGACCCCCTCGGGGGAATGGTTTTAGTGTGCAGGTACCTGAAGAGGATATGGTCAAGGTAAGAGACCGGTGGCCACATTTGGACTGCTAGTAGTTGAATGTAAAGGAGTACTAAGTAGTACTCCCCTTGTACCTAGGAAGTAAGTAGTGTGTGAGGAATGGGTAGTAGTTAGACTCTTAATGAGTACATAGGAACTTGGAAGAATCATGATGTTTGTATTTGGAACTTAGTAAACTCGGTTATGTACATTGTATCGTGTAGTATTGTAATGGAGTAACGTGTTGAATGGAGCATAGCAGTACGTGATTAGTAAACGGAGTATGTATTGTATATGTGTAGTACTCGGGATTCCGGTCCATCAGACCGATGCTGTATGTAGTAGTAGCCTTGTTAGTCACGTGGGTGGCTAACGGCATTGTATCACCCGCCGTTGAGTAAGTATGTATTCGCTGCGAGCGTACGAATGTATAAGGAGATTGGATGGTAATGACAATATTAGCGGTAGGGGTGTTACACATTGACTCCGCGTCGTTGAGTATGGGCTACATGATAATGTAAGCATTAACATCCTGTTCATATATATATAATCCGTCAAGGTTCCAAGGTTACAATTGGTAGCATTTAGTGTAAGTTACAATCTGATGATATAAAGGTTAAGGTTACAATTGAATTTAAGAGGTAGGCGTTCTCACCCTTAGGAGGCGCAGATCTCAAAGGCTGAGAATCTATAACTGGGCCGGTCAACCTAAGGACGGGCTCTTTCCCCTTCGCTCCCTGGTGACCCTGCTGCCCTTTCTTTTGAAAGAATTTCCTGTTTAAGGTTTTCGGGTCAGCATTCATAAGGTATTTAATATGGCAAGTAATTTAGAATGGGATAAGTCCTTACTTTCCCTTCTTCTGGCTATCGCATGGAGATGCTCCTCCACCCTCAGACTCTCCCTCAGGGTTCTTTCTCTTCTTGGCCCCGAGAGTCTCTTCCCGAGTCTGGAGCATTAGCTCCGTCCTCAAGGCAGCGTCATAATACTCCTGGAATCTCATTGGTAAGTTCTCACAAGGTTAATTGGTAATGTAGTAAATAAAGAATTTATGGCTTTCATGTTAATACCTGGATGGTAGTGTAGAGGGTAGCACCCATCGCCATCTGAATGCGAAATAACAATCCCCCCGGAACTTCTCGACCTTCACGGTCTCTGAGTAATCAACTCCGGGGATAAAGTCCAGCAGACCAATGAATCGAGCGTAGTACTCATCCACGGTCAGACCTCCCTGGGATAATGTCTCGAACTCATGGCGCTTCTTCTGTTTGAGATGTGCCGGGTAGTACTTCCCCCTCAGCAACTCGACGAAGGCAGCCCATGAAAAGTCGGGTATAGCCAGGTGATGGTCCTTGACCAACCTCCACCAAGTGCTGGTTGCATCCTTCAGATGGAAAGCAGCAATGACGACCCTATTGTCGGCAGGTACTTGCAAAGCTTCGTAGGCCTTCTCACGTACAACTATGAAACGCTCTAAGGCTACGGGGTCTGGCTCCTCAGAATATGTAGGTGGTCGGGTCTCGGTAACTGACTTCAGCCAGTTCGTTTCCCTGGGCTGTGGCGGGTAGGCTGGTGTTCCTCCAATCTGAGTACCAAGCTGTGCGAGAACGACAGCAATCGTCTCTGCAACACCTGGAATCACGGGGTCACTGCCTTCACCTCTACCAGTACCACGCCCTCTAGTTCCCCCAGACATCTGTAGTACAGTATGTCACATAAATACTCGGTAATTTACCGTACACAACCAGTAGATACTACATTGCCTTAAAGGCTAATATGTCACGCAATTTGCGTTACTAAACACAATATCTTTTAAGACGAGTCGTCTCATACCTCACGAACGTTTCCCGTAATTTCCCAAGTCCTAAGCTCACTGTCTTAACCTATTTCCTCGTCATCAGAGCGGTACTCCGCTCTGATACCACTTTTGTAACACCCATCTCCTTAAACACGTAATAATCTCTCTCGTAGCAATAAATAAAACGTCTTACAACGGAAGAATAAATAATAACAACAATACTCACTCGGGTGTCACCGGCCATTACTCGCCCATGCGAGTAACGAAGCCAAACTATATCCAACAACCAACGTAAACAAACTGCTAACTGCTGTGATAATGAGATAACTCCTATACATCATACTAAGTCCATAATCCATAACGTCGACAAGTGAGCGTCTACCCAATCCCGAATATACATAACCGTACCATAATACAATTCCCAGTCTGAAATCATTATACAAATAAACTCCATGTGCGGTAATTAAAGTAGACTCTAACTACCCTGTTCCCGCACTTCGGCTTCGACAATAATCAACAACCTGCATAATGAGTGTAGTATCAGCGATAAACGCTGAGTATGCCGGGCCTGGACCCTAATGGTCACTTAGTCATTTTAACCATCTTATCATTAGATTGGTTTCATGCTTTACCATCTTACAGTTATAATCAATACCGTAATAACATGCATAAATATACATAATCATCCATCCAAACATTCATAAACCCTTAACCATCCATCCAATTCAATAGTCATAAAACATCATAAACAACAATAGTATATCGAACGTATCGAATAATAATACTAAATAAACGCCGTAGCGAACACCATCCTTAGTTAATTAATTTGGCCTTCAAGGCCCCATCCATCCAAACCATATTAATTAAATACCAGTTGGGCGTCATGTTGAGACAACCCGATAACCTCACCATGGACAGTAGTCCTCCCGTACACACAAAGGTGCTCATTTCGCCAGAGGTCCGGAGGCCCCTGACTATTCACTTTGCCTCGTAAGGTGTCCATATAAAAGGCCGTAGCCACCTGACCCACGATCCAAATAGAGCTCGTTGGGTATAAACCTGGAGCGGAACCCGATCGGGAACCCCTTAGTGATCACAAATGCGCAACCAAGTAGTTCGTAAACTACCGGGATTCCTCACCTCAACTCATACCATCTCTCTCTCACAATGTTTAAGATATGCTCTTAGTCTTCTGGAGAATAATTATTAGTTAGCTGCCCAATGGGTCTCACGCATACCTAGAAGTAATCTAGGTTATATTCATGTTCGAGATCCATGCTCTAGAGACCGACAATGTCGTGACTCGTCCCTAAGTGTTTTACTTTGGTTACCATATACTTAATATTAATACTATGGTATTATATCAAGTAACCGTCATGTCATCACAACAACGTATATGTATGTTTATATAAGTCGATCTATAGTCGATGTAGTGTTAGTCCCGTAGGACGCTCGTGTATAAATAATTAATGCAGAACACATAATCACATACCCGTATCCAAAACACATAACACACAAGTTATATCAACCAAATCCGAGCCCAAGGAATTCCTTAGGACAACCCGGATCAAACCCCTTTACATACCGTACACCTTAGACCAAGGATGCGCAGTGTAGACCACTAGCTCGTCAAGCGCCTTCGTCTGAAGTATGATCTAAACGGTAATAAAACTATAAGTCAGTCTCCATGACTAACTACATCCGGTACTTCCGAATAACAAGTAACCCCGACAGTTCATCCCTGGATTTCTACAGTTAATTGTTACGGGTTTCTCTAAACCAGTCGGCTTTGTTACTAAAACTCGTATGTCGAAATGTATCGACTGTTAAGTTTAATTCGTTATATTCCTTTAATCTTATCCATCATTTAATTTAGGTATATAACCTATAGTTGCATGTATGCATGCCTTATTTATTACATTGTATTATTTTCCACCATCCATTATAATACATTGTATTATATAATCCATTATCTTTAGTAAACTATATTTCATTCAAAAACTTATAACTTATAGTTATAAACTATTTCCATGTAATAACCTCCACCATTATATTATATGGTTTCCAACCATAATATATATCCATCCTTATATACATTATTCTCGCATATGTATATATTTACCAATATAGGTAAGTTCCATGAGTTATAAAACTCTTATATTATATGTTACATTTTATCATCTTATATTAGATGATTATTCCCATTAGTTGTATTATATTATACAACTTATATTAAGATCATTATCCTAATATTATACAACAATTTATGTTGTATAATTACAACTCCTAAGGTTTAATCAATAAATACCTTAGTTTATAAATCTTATTTATTTATAGTTTGTCACATTATTTAATGTGAATATCCTTACTTATTAATTCCATTAAAACCACATTAATACCATATAATTGTTATAACATTTATAACATTGTAGACCTTAGTCTAAAATTCATATTCCAATCTTTTATAATTCGGTACAACCCTTTTCTTTATTTTAATTTCATTTGACCACATAACATTTTGTAATGTTATACCATATACTAATATCATATAATATGATATTTTTATTTCCTTTAATTTATAACCTATAGTTTTTATACAAAACTATTTATATTACCGCATAGGCATATACATTTATACCTTCTTCTTTTCCATAATCCATAGTTTCCTTTAGTTACAAAATCACCCCATAATTTATACCATGTTATATATAACATATAATATAACATTTTTAACTTATAAAAGTGTATAACCTATGGTTTTATTTTTGTAAAATTACCAAACAAACCATGTCTGTTTATAAATTAATTTCCAACCCCTTTAACTTTCCAAAATTTATAATTTGACCACATATATAATGTTATGTAATATATATCATATATTATAACATTTTAAACCTTAATAATTATATAACCTATGGTTATATATATTTTAAAAATTGCGAACAGACCCATATGTTGTTCTAAATTATTTTTCTAACCCACCAAGTTTCTATAATTGCCATTTGGCCCAACTTATAACATATAGTTTTATAATATCATTAAAACTATATATTATACACATATCTTAATAAATACTCTTATATAATTCTAAAAATCACCAAATTTCACCAAAGGGTTATAAATATTATTCCTAACCCTTATAATCTCGGTATTTACTATTCCACCACTTATATTTATCCAAAGTGTCACAATGATATAATAACTAAATATTATACATATATAGTTTATCTTAATTCCAAAATCAACCCAATAAATTCCTAAAAAAATTACTAATAGCCCATGGGTGTTTATAATACCATTTTACACCCTTAACTTTCGGTAATAACATATTTACCACATATGTTATAAAATTGTTACAATTAAATACTTATCTTATTATAAAACCTTAAATAAGTTATTTTAACTTATCTAATTTGGTCAAAACCTACCATATGGTCAAGGTTAACCTCCTTAATATTTCCTTGACCATCAATTTCCATATATTACGGTTTGTACCCTTATTTTTCCAGAAATTATCATTTAACCACAAAACTTTATAAAATCTTATAATTTTATTTAAACTCATTTAAACCTCTAATTTTCGGCTTTGTTATTATATAGTCCCCAAATTTAATTTAATTATGGTATGACCCCAAATTCCTTGCGGTAATATATATACTACCTAAACTTAAATAAAACCTTATAAATACATAAATAAAATGGCCTAAAGTACATGGCCTTATTACAAACATTAGCTTATAAAATGAATTACACATAAATGCCCAAAAATGCATTAAACTCTCGGCCTTACCACATAGTTTTCTATATTTACCAATTTTCCACATAATGTCTTAAATTTGACAATTATGTTAATTAATTACTTATATAAATTTACTAAACCATTCCTTAACCACCTAAGGTCAAAATAAGACCTATAAACCTTGTTCACTCATGGCATATATTATACACATATGTATAAACACATATTAATATACCAAGTGAAGGTTTAAGTGATTTATACCTTATTTTTGCCAAGATTAGGCCTTGTTTGGCCACGGCTGTTTGGAGATAAATTTTCCACAGCTTAGTTTACATGTATTCAAACTGCAATTAAGGCATGATTAGTCTCCAAGCAAGATCTAACCATAAGAAGTGTTTAATGTATATTTTCAAGGTAAATATTACCTTAGAATACCAAGGCAAGTATGGATGATCTTTGGCCTATTTTTACAGAACAAAAAGAGCATCAAAATACTACTAAACCAAGCTTAAAAACTGGTATAACTCAGATTGGAAGATGGCTAACTTTCACCTTGATTAAAATGCCAAAAATGGTGTTTTGGCTTGGATTTGGCTATTCCTTGAAGCTCTTGATATACCAACTGAATAAGTATGTTAATAAGAAGATAATAAGCCTAAGAGAAAAGGTTTTACAACCGGAATTGAAGGGAAACAAGATATAAGTGCTTAAAGCACATTTTTACCTTAAAAGATCAAGATTAGAACTTCCCTTCTCCTTCCCTTGTTACAGCAGAGAATCACTCATATTTTAACCTCCAAAACAACCTAGAACCATGGATGGAAATGGTTGATGCTTAGCTCCATGGAAAGAGGAAAGAAATGTGAAGAGAATGAACATAAAATGGCTTAATAAGCTAACCTATGTCAATTGGTGCTCTCCTCTGTATTTGGTGTGTTCTTACGGTAATGGAGGAGCAAAAGAGAGAATGAAGAGGCTTGGTGTTGGCTGGGAAGCATGGCAAATGAGAAAGGTAAGCTAATTTTACTTTTATGTTAATTAATGTTACTTTAGTGTATAGTAATTGATGACTCATTAGATTGGCTAGATATTTGTTTAGAGGTTGCTTAATGGATGGGTATTACAGCTAATATGGGGCGGCAATGCTTGGTTTGGTCAACGGATGACATTTGACCATGGTTAAGACTAAGTAATTAAATGTTATTTTTGGGTACTATTCATCCAAAATTACCCATTTTGATTTTATTTTTAAACTTTGATTTAGACTTTATAATATAGTCTATCAAGTCACATTAATGTTATAAAGAATGCACTCTAGTCTTTAAAGTAACAAAAAGTATTATCTTAGAGCTCATACACAAAAACGTGCTTTAAGGTATTTTAGTGCACATTTTGTGTCGCAAGGTGTTTCTGAGCTTAATTTTCTTTGAGAACAGTTTTTTTGTGTTCCTTACATGATAATTGAGCATAGGAATCCAATTTTATATAAAATAGAGGCCATAAGACCTTTAAGGTTTCCTTAGAGCACATTTTTGCCCTACTTGACCTTGAAGCATGTAAATGCTTGTTCTATGTGTTGGAGTGTTGACCAACAATTGTAGTATGTTTAGTTATGTGTTAATGTGCTTAGGACAAAATCTTAGGTCCTAAGAAGTTCATTTGGGTATGTATTTTCCCTAAACAGTCAAAGGGTGCAATATCTTGCTTTGTGTTGACCATCGTTGTTCTCAATTGACTTTTAAGGCATGTTTAGGCCTTAATTAATGTGATTAGATGTTTAATCCATGTTTTATTAGTTTGGGGTATTTCAGATCCGACCACCAACTCTAATATCATATGTAACTTCCCAGTTTCAAGACGCTGATAGATATTGTCCGGTTTGCCACAGCTCACAGTTTTGTTTCTAAGGATCAACTAAGTACACCACTCATAACATGTCTTACCAGAATGGCCAATAGAAGTGAAAACCCTGCCCATGGTAGATATTATCCCCTGTGAGAGGATCCGCATATACACCTCTTCGAACGCTTATACCACAAAGGAGTGTCCACACCCATATAAGGAATGTTTTGTTCTCCTCTTTAACCGATGTGGGAGCCGTTTTGTGGCACACCAGTACCACTCACCTCCCCTCCCCCTCCCCCCGAAGAGAGTTCAACGCCCCCGTGGGTCACTAACACATCGATCTGACCACCAGCTCTGATACCATATCGGTTGAGCCACAAAACGACTCCCACATCAGTTAAAGGGGAGAACGAAACATTCCTTATATGGATGTGGACACTCCTCCTTGGTGAGACGCATTCGAAGAGGTGTATATGTTAACCCTCTTTGGTACAAAACCCCACAGGATACAAAATCTACCATGAGCAGGGGATTTCGTTTCCAGTGGGCCACTCTGGTAAGACGCCTTTGGAAAGGTGTGTATGGGGACCCTCCGGAACAAAACCCCACAAGGGATAATATCTACTATGGACAGGGCTTTTACTTCCGCTCAACCACTCGGGTATGACGCGTTTTGAGTGGTTTGGTATGACGAGTTTTGAGTAGTGTAACTAGTTGACCCACAGAAACAAAACCGTGAGCTACGACAAAGTGGACAATATCTACCAACGACTTGAAACTGGGTTGTTACAATTAATGTGGTTAGAAACACATGTATATAACCTTTATCATTAATCTCATTTTTTGTATGCTGGAGTCATGCTAAAAAATAAACCTATACCATATTGACAAGTGTTCTATAAAGCTCATAAAGCTTTATTTTATTTGTTCACGAACGAACCTGAAACCTTTTTGTATATATTATACATATATTTGTGCAATTTTTATTGTTGTTTTGGGTTGTTTCAGATTAATTTACTCATAAAAATATTATAAACAAGATAAAAGTAATTATATTGTACGCTTCTTAAAGCCTAAACTATATTTTGTAAAACGAAAAACTACCGAATTTAATTTTTTTATACTAGAGTTGTTGAAACACATATTTACAATATCAAAGTACTTGTAAACAAAATATTAACAAATTACTTATATTATATATATATATATGTTACAAATGTCAACTACATTATTCTTGTCCCAAAGATAAAGTTAGAAAAAAAGATAATGCTATAATTGTTAGAAATGAGAGAAAACAGAGAAAGGTAAAACTGCAATAGGGCTTTTCATTACCTAATAACCGAGTACAATGATCTTTATTTATAGAGAAGTAAGGGGTTAACCTAATAGGGTCAATACAGACATTCACTATTTATAACACTCCCCCTTGAATGTCTGATATTGATTGTCTCGTCAAAAACCTTTTTGGAAAAACTCAATGGGATAAAAATCAAGACTAAGGAAAAAAGAGTTCAATTATAAGTTTTCCTCATGAACTAAATGTCACTTCAAATCTGTGAATCTACATACTTCAATCTTATGGATTAACTTTCCAAAAGTTGAAGTAGGAAGCGATTGGTGAATATATCTGCCAAATTCTCGCTTGAGTGGATTTATTTTATATCAATTTCTTCATTCTTCTGAAGCTCATGGGTGTAGAAAAACTTGGGGGATATGTGCTTCGTTCTATCTCCTTTGATGTACCTGTCTCTCATCTGAGCTATACATGCATCATTGTCTTCATGTAATGTTGTGGGAATTTTCTAGTCCAAGGATAGGCCACACGTCTCTTGTACATGCTGGATCATGGACCTTAACCAAACACATTCTCGTCTGGCTTTGTGCATCGCTAGAATTTCTGCGTGATTGGAGAAGGTCGTGACACTCGTTTACTTTATAGACTTCCATGATATAGTCGTACCTCCATAAGTAAATACATAACCTGTTTGTGACCTTGTATTGTGGGGATCAAATAAGTAGTCAGCATCGGTATAACCTACTAAATCAGACTCAGGAGTCTTTAGAAAGGATAACCCCATATCTATTGTACCTCAAAGATAACAAAGTACATGCTTAACACCATTCTAATACCTTTTTGTAGGAGCAGAGATATATCTTGCTAATAGATTTACAGAGAATGCTACATTAGGTCAAGTATAGCTCACCAAGTACATTAATGCTCCAATAACACTTAGATATGGAACTTCAGGACCAAGTAACTCTTTGTCACTTTCACAGGGTCTAAATGGATCCTTGTTTACATCTAGGGACCTAACAACCATTGGGGTGCTTAATGGGTGAGCATGAAACATATAAAACCTTTTTAGCTCCTTTGTAATATAGTTAGTCTGATGTAGCATACCTCACTTTGCAAATGCTCGAGTTGCCATCCAAGAAAAATTTGTCTTACCAAGATCCTTCATTTCAAATTCTGACCTCAAACATTGAACACCTTGTTGAAGTTCTGCAGCTGTTCCAATTATGTTGAGGTCATCAACATACACTCTAATTATGACAATCCCATATCCACTTTTCTTTATGAATATACAGGGACAAATCGAGTCATTCTTATAGCCTTTCTTAAACAAGAATTTGCTAAGGTGATTATACCACATACGGCCCGACTACTTTAGTCCATAGAGGGATTTATTCAATTTAGTAAAAAAAAATTCTCTAGAGCTTGATTTAAATGCTCTAGGCAATTTAAATCCCTCTGGTAGTCTCATATAAATGTCGCTATCAAGCGATCCATATAGATAGGCTATAATCACATCCATTAAAGAACTCAAGATTTTCTCGGATTGTCAAACTAATCAAGTATCTAAAACTTGTGGGGGAATAAGTTTCTTCATAGCCAATACCAAGTTTTTGACTAAAACCTTGTGCAACTAGATAAGCTTTGTATCTAACAATTTCATTTTGCTCGTTTCGTTTTCTCACAACCACCCATTTATAACCAACTGGTTTTACATTAAAGGGTCTATGGACCACTAGTCCAAAAACGTCACATTTTTAAGTGAGTTAATTATGCTTCAATAGCATATTTCCTTTTTGGTCATCATTTCTTTGTCTGCATTCTTCAACATACTTTAGTTCGTGAACCTCTTCACCATTCATAACTTGTAGCGCTACATTATATGCAAAAGTAACATCGACGTCAATTTCATGTCGGTTCCATCGTATTGCAGTCATGACATAGTTGATCGAGATCTCTTCATTATCAATATTTGTTTCAGGTACCTAATTTTTCTGCATTTCTGCAACTATCATGTCTACAGACTCTTGAAGAGTCTCACCCTTCTCACTTAGACCATCTTTAATGCATGCTTCTTTTCATTTTCAAAGGTTTTATTCTTAGAACTGACTGGTCTACCACACTTTATGCGTGTGTTGGACTCATTTGCAACCTATTCTCCATGGACATCAATTCTAGCGGGAGCATTGAGAGGTGGCACATATGACTTTGTCATCTGATTTGGGTCAGTAAATGTGTCAGGCAATTGGTTTGCCAGCTTTTGGAGATTAATAATATGTTGAACGTCTAGTTCACATTCCTTAGTGCGAGGATAGTAATGTAGTAATAACAGTTCATTCCATGTAATTTTTCTTTACCAATTGCTTACCCCCCCCCCCCCAATGGTGGGAAATGTGACTCATCAAAATGGCCGTCAGCAAAATCGAGCTGTAAACAAGTCCCCAGTTGTTGGCTCAAGATATCTAATAATCGAGGCAGATTCAAACCCAACATATATTCTCACTCTTCTTTGAGGCCCCATTTTGGTTCTTTGCGGTGGAGGTATTGAAACACATACCACATAACCAAAATTTCTTAGATGGGAAATATTTGGTTCTTGACCAGTAACCATTTGCAATGGTGACAACTTATTTTGACTTGTTGGCCTAATGCGAATTAAAGTAGCTGCATGTAATATAGTGTGTCCCTAGGCAGATACCGAGAGTTTTGATCTCATTAATAACGGTCTTGCAATTAATTACAGACTTTTGATCAAATATTCTACTAAACCATTTTAGGTATGAACATGAGGTACTAGATGTTCAATGGTTATTCCAATGGACATGCAATAGTAATTGAAGGCCTTGAAGGTAAATTCACCAGCATTATCCAATGCTTATGGGCTTGATTTGATTATTAGGATAATTGGATCTCAATCGAATAAGCTGAGCCAATAATCTTGCAAATGCCATATTACGGGTTGATAATAAGCTAACATGTGACCATCTGGTTGATGCATTTATCGAAACCAGGAAATATCTAAATGGTCCACATGATGGATGGATAGGTCCACATATATCACCATGAATCCTTGAGAACAAGAAATACATGGAAAACATAGTTGAAGAAACCTTTTGTTTTTCAACATATGACCACATGAATTTTCCATAATTCTTTGCATCGTGATTGAACTGGGATGGCCTAACCAGTCATGCCAAGTTTTGAAATCATCGAAATAATTCAATTTTTCAACATGTGTTTCAGTTGTACTGAAATACGCAGGGTACAACCCAAAGGAAATAGCAACTAGCTTTTCCAAAAAAATTCTTTTTCCAGCTATCACTTTTGTGATGCCAATATATTCAACATTTCATCATTCCCCGTCTCATTGTGGTACCCATAACAATGAAACTCAACAGGTTACTTTGAGACGTGCTGGAAAATAATGCATTTTAAATGCATATTTTTGTCCTTTTAGGTAAAATAATAGTTGCTTTTTTTTCATACCCTTTAACAATGCTTGTACTACCTGATATGGTAGTAACCTTTGCCATATAATTTCTCAAATAAGAAAAATATTTCTTATACTTAAGAATCGTGTACGTTGCAGCACTGTTAATAAGACATACGTCTTTACCATTCATCAATGACTTTCTTCAATAAGAATTATTCTTACAATATGTCACAAAAATAAAATAAACAAATATTAGAAACCATCATATAGGTATCATTTTCATGACATCATTTTAATATCAAAATTGAAAACTTTCCGGCACAATGTCTTTCTTTCTTTCTTTAAACAATACTAAAATTAAACTTAACATACACAATGCCTTATATAGCAATGTAATCATCATAGAGGTCAAAACTTGACATATGAACATACATTATCATATTATGTCGCTTAACTAGATTTTTTTAGATGAGTTACTACCAGCAATTTTCATATATTTTTGCCGGTGCTATGCCATCATGACTCTTCATGAAGTGTAATACAATGTTCATCTTGTACAAAAATAGATATATAAATGCTGCTGCATATGAATTAACAAAATGTTATACCATCTTTTCGATGAGTGATCTACTCAATATCATTTCTTTTTCATATACTATAATAATTTTCTGGTGCAATGCCAATATCGTACTATATCACAATCAAAGAAATATGACACTATATATAAAAAATTGCATGTGTGATACCTTTTATGGCATATCAAACTTAAACTTTCAGGCACAATGCCCTTTACAACATATTGAAGTTAAGTTTTAGGCACGTTCCTTTATATTTTGGCAATATTGGTCATTCTTAAACAGTCTGTTATAAAGTAGGCAGATATAAGAAACAATCATACATGTATCGTTTTCACGATATCACTTATATATATATATATATATATATAGGATAATAAAATTTTCTGGCACAATGCCTTTATCCTACAAATAAGATTTAACAGGCATAATGTCTTTATATAGAGGTATAAGCATTTACAATAATAAGAAAAAATGTATCATATATGTATCAATATAAATTAAAACAAACAATGCATAATGAAATGAATAATAAACAATAAGAAAAATCAGGCATGATGCTTCACGTGATATGGATTTCTGGCATTATGCCTCACATGATCAGTATTTCTGGCACGATGCCTCACGTGATTATTTATATCTGGCATAATGTCTCACGTGATTATTTATATTGGGCACAATACCTCACGTGATATGTAATAAATAAACAAAGAAATAAAGGAATAAATAAATATAAACAAAACTAGATAAATTAAACACCACATAATAAATAAAATAATTAACAATAAACAAAATATGGCACAATGTCTCACGTGATATTGAATATCTGGTATGATGCTTCACGTGAAATCAATATCCGGCATGATGCCTCACGTTAATAAATAAAATAAGTGTGAAGCATAAGAACGTAAACAAAAAATATAATAAAATAAAATAATAAATAAGTTCAAGTGTAATGCAGGCGATAAAGATTTATGGTGTGATGCCTCATGTAATGAATATTTATGACACAAGGACTCACATGATATTAGTTCCTGCCATAATGTCTAATATGAAATTAATTTATAGCACAATATCTCACGTGAAATATAATAATCGAACCATGTTAAAGATTACAAATTCAATGGTGATAAACTGATAATCACCGATTAAAAAGGATATGATAGACAATGTACAATCGAAAAAACTACCTATATGTGTACGATAGAGCTGCTCAAAACCTGCCCGGCCCGGTGACCCGGCCCGGTCCGGCCCGGTAGGCTCTAATCCGACGGGCTGTCCGGCCGGGCTTGGACAAAAAATGAGCCCGAATAAAAAACCGGGCCGCGGCAAATTTTCAAGCCCGCGCGCCGAGCCCGCCCGGCCCGGTTTTCAATATTATTTATTATTTTTTAAAAAATATATATAAAATAATGTATATCTTATATTATTTTATATAATACATATATCCAAATTATATTTAATATAAAATTTTACTCAAATTTATATATATAATAATGATTTTGAAATTAAATATATATATTTTTTAATTTAAAGAATAAAAATAAGTAAATAACCGGGCCGGGCACCGGCAGAGTTGAAAAAAACCGGACCTAGCCCGGCCAGGGTCGAAGATATAAAAAATCGGGCTCGGTCTCCATGAGTAGGCCCGATGGGCCCAAAAAATTGCCTTGGCCCGGCTTGTACCCGGCCCGCCCGCTCGGATGATCACCTCTAGTGTACGATTTGACATCCTTTTTTCCAAAGAAAAGAACTCCAAAAAAAAGTAACATCGTCGACAAGATTTTGATTAGACATCATGATAAATCTAAATCAGTAGTTGAGCGTATTGAAAACAAGGAACAACTGGGTAAGAGACATCAGAGAGAAAAAGTAGAGAGAAAAAATGGTTGATATGACAATTGATGTATGTAACATACAGGGAGAACAAACTAGTTGATCAAATAAATTAGCTTATAATATAGACAAAAGAATGACTCCGTTCGATATGGTGTTTTTGCGGTAGTTTTGTAGCTGTTTTGGTCTGGTTGTTTTGGCTGGCTGTTTTGTGGTGTTTTGTTGGTTGTTTTATGTTAGTTGTTTTGAAAAATAGTGTTCAGCAGGCGGCGGTTTCGTCTGGCTGTTTTGAATAAGTTAGTTATGTTAGTTATGTGCAGTGCGTTTACCGTTTTCGGTGTTACAATTAAAAAAATTATATTACGTCTTAAAACAATTTTTTGTTAGTAAAGTTAAAATATATGTAGATATTCAATTATAGGTTTTAATTATTATTATTCTTTATTAATATTTTAGTTACAATTAATTTATAATATGTATACATATTAATTTATAAATAATTTTTTACATATATTTGAAAAAATAAAGAAATAAACCATGTTATTTAGAGCAAATATAATAGATGTTATATATATAAATAAAATTTTATGGATTATATATTAGTATTTAATATACTAATATGAAATTTCAAATGTATTAATACTTAAGATTATTTTAATTTTTAATGGAATAAATAATATCATTGAAATGAAAAAGCAATTCTTTCTAATAATAAAATAATTGACTGTAAGCGAATATGTATATATATATACAATTATCACTTACTATTTTATTATTATATATTGTTTAATTGTTACATATATTTGTAGTTAAAACAATATATTCTATTCAATTAAATATTACTTAATGAAATTCAAAAACATAAATTTAAATTTAATACTGGATACGCGAAGAAATGAACAATAAAATATATTAGCAGATAAAATTATTCTTTAATTATTAAGCACGGTATAAAATATATAATAACTTTGATATACTAACAAACCATAATAGTTTGTACAAATAGTTTTGTAATTAATCATTACTTAACAAGTTGAATACTTATAATTGATATTTCTGAAATGTACTACAAATATTTTGTACTCTACTAATTTTGATATAATTGAAAGTTTACATCGTAATTTTTATTAGTTTGCTCTTTTCTTTGTAGAATATTTTATTAAATTTGATAGATAGTAATAATTTTAATTATATATATATTACTATATGTAGATATAATTAAATATTCAGATTTTGTACCTTATTTTAGCAATACAATCAAAAGTAAAACCGATTATTATGTCATTCTTAGTAATCATGTACCCCTTCTATCCATAATACAAATATTATTTTTTTGTTCTTTATTACAGATTCTATAAATTAAAAAATATTGAATTACTCAAAATAAAAAAGGGAAAATAAATTTATAATTTAGTATACCAATCTTTATAAAAAAAACTAAAACTAAAAAAGGAAAAATTAACTTTTTTATATATTAATCTATATATTTCAATTTTAATTTAATTTTGTGTCAAATTTAATATATAATATCAATTTTAAAATATAATTATAAATATTATAAATTAAAATTAATTTATTAAAAATTAATTTTTAAATTAATTAATATTATTAAAATATTCTCACCCCCTTAATTACAGTTTTCTGGCTCCGCCTCTGTTTACGGTATTCATTCTCTTTGCAGCATAAACTGTTGGTTATTTTGTGGTTATTTTGTGCTGGTATATTTGTAGCTGTTTTAAATTAATTAATATTATTAAAATATTCTCGCCCCCTTAATTAATATTATTAAAAAATGTCAAACTCAAAAATACCACATTTATACCACAAACATACCAACAAAGAACGGAGCCAAAGGAACCTATTCAGATCACATCATATTCATCAATTGAAAAATCCTAAACCCTTGTTAATTCTAAAAAGGAACGATTTGACATTATTTTGATAATACCAATGATAATCTCATCAAATGAATACTCTTCGTCAAGCATCAATCGTACAGGAAAGATATTTTCAATGTGAGAAAAGGAATATGGATGAAAAAAAAATCAACCTTAGATTGCCGAACTCGTACGTCCAGTCGTGTTTTCACTTCACACAGTCGGAATTTAAAAAAACTTTACAATTTTACCCTTATCCTCAAAATCTTCTATATATATATACACTTTACCCTCTACTATCTCTCCACAACATTTCAAAATCTCAAACTCTCTATCTCTCTACAATTCTCTCTGACTTCTCTCTAGAATCGGTAATCGGAGGGGAGCGGGTGCGGGAGCGGGTGGAAAGCCGGTGCACGAGTCTTCATTTCTGCTATTTCGATCTGCAAAACTAGGTTCTTTTCTGTCATAATTTACAGTTTTTAATCATAATGTAGCAGTAAAAGTAGTAAATTTAGCAAAAAAGAAGACGAACTCGAGAACGGGGGAGAGAGGCGGGCGCAGGCGCCGGTAGAACTGGGGACGCGGGGACGCCGGTAACAAGGAGCGCGCGCTGGCACGCGGAAGAAGACAGGCGCGTGGGCGCCGGGGAGAGGGAGAGCGCGCGGGCGCCGACGCAAGGTAGGGCGCGTGGGAGCCGGGTGTCGGGGAGGGGCGGGGCTCATTTTTTGTTGTTTTGTGATATAATTGGCCGTTTTAGTCATTCTATACATCTATTATGCGTGTTTTAATCAGTTCGTGGATCTTTATGAATTTGTTATTGACATTAAACTACAGAAATACATGTATGACCGGTATTGACTAACCTCGACCGGTCTTGACTAACTGTAAACATAGTATGACTAAATTTTACGGTAAATAGCAGATGGCGGGAAAGGACAAGTTTTTTGATGGGTATGTTTGGTCGGGGTAAGGGTAAGAGCATTTCTGAGCAAGGTGAGTGTTCATCACAGCCCCGTATGAGTGGTCCTGACCCTGCTGCAGAAAGGAGGTCTACACAGTACGCGCATGCTTCGGCCAGGAAGCGTAGGGTGCTTGACCTTATACGAGCGCGCGAGGAGAGGTTGCAGGCAGAGATTGAGCTGGAGGAGGCGGAGGAGGAGGAGGAGTTGGAGCAGCAGCAGACTGTGGATGTCGACTCGTTGGTTGGCGATGGGATGCTGGTCGTGCGGTCTGATAGTCCTGCTTGGCCTACTCCTCCATAGAGCGGGACGTGAGACGCACGTCATGGCCAGCCTGACGAGGACGAAGAGGACATAGATGAGCCGGATACTGAGTATGAGGGTACACGTATGCGCCCTCATCGCTGGTCCTCACTACATGGTCCGGCAGAGGAGGTGACGCAGATGCCAGCTGCTGATGTTTGGTTGCTAGGACAGGCTCCTGTGCCCGGCGGCCCTTACGATACGAGTATGATCCCGAGCTTCGATGGTCACGTTACGCTTGACGTGTGGTGAGGAGAGGTATGTTTCCCGTCTGGTAATAGATTTCATAAAATTTTATATTGTTTAGGAAATGGTTAATATAGTGTAAAATCAATTTTAAATATTCAACAAGAGAAGGGATGTCTTAGCTTCAAGGCAAAGACGATGTATTTGGAGGTGTGAACTCCGAGTACACTGAGGCACCCGGAGTCTCGAGCGGCGGTTGAGGCGAGTGGACTCGGGCATCTTGCCGACATAGCGCATGGTTGTTTTGACCTCGCGCTCCTTTAAGCGTTCGTGGAGAGATGGCAGCCTGACACGAAACACGAACTCCTTTCACGTGCCATTCGGAGAGATGACTATTACTCTCCACGACGTCTACCACATCTTGGATATCCCCATCACTGGCATGGCAATTTCCTACATTTCCGACGAGGCCGGCGCTCTGATAGGTGATACGGCCCCACCACTACACGTTCTTATCCCCCACTTCCTAAAGCTATTTGGCTCGGCGAATAAGAAGGAGCTGATAAAGTATAGGTTCCTTGAGAAGAGCCAGATATGTTACCGAGCTCTTCATGACACTTGTGGTGGTCCTAACAGTACCCCCTACAGGATACGACAGCCTACCTCTAGTACTTGGTGGCCCACACATTGATCATCAACAAGGGCGGGGATCGTGTTATGCCCTCGTCCTACTGGCCCAGCCGCGACCCAATTAGGGTCAACATGTATGCATGGGGGGCTGGGACACTAACATATCTTTACCGACTGCTCGACATCACTTCCTGGGCGGATACACGTCAGCTGACTGGTTGTCTGACGTTTTTTCAGGTGAGAACTTGATATCGAGCGCACGACTTCAGTATTGTAAACTTATTGTCTGAGTATCTTGGCTAATGGTTTCCTATGATTACCGCAGTGTTGGATCTACGAGTACTTCCCCATGTTCAGACCGAACCAGCTTTCAGAGTGGGATGAGTGCTCCCCGATGGCGGTGAAGTGGCCTCATTACACGAAGAATTTGACAAATGACGAGAGGCTACGTTTTGTGAGGGGGCGGCTGGACACGATGTCCTCCACTGAGGTACGAGTTGGTTAGTAATTGTAGTAGTAAAAAGTTGTCATTTGTCGTATCGTCAAACAATATTTCCCATTTAAGTTGTTAATTGTTTTTCAATAAATGAAACGTAGGTTGATTGGCTGCCGTTCGGGTTTGATAGTACCATTGTATCACATGGGCGCTCCTGGTTCTATGGCACCTTGTAGTTCTTGGATATTCTTGAGTTGTATATGCCCGAGCGGTGTCTGTGCCAGTTTGGATTCATGCAGACCATCCCTCCTCAGCCTACTAGACCTGACACCCATTATCGTCCCCGACACGGGAAGACATACCTTGCCGCGTACGACTACGAGACATTCGTGTGGGACAACACGACGGGGCCCACCAGGTGGAGGTTTCCTCTGACACGTGCACAGATGCCATGGGACATGGACCAGGATTACATCCGGTGGTTCCAGTGTCATTCCCATCCTCAGGTGTGTCCCCTAGGAGTGGATGGTGGCCCCAGTACACGACGAGAGGATCAGCTCCAGGTATATACTTTGTCTTGTTAAATTTAGTTGTTGTTTCTAATTGCTTTTAAATAGTAACATGAAATTTATTCTTTACTGCAGTATTGGGATAGACAACTCCGATTATCATGAGCAACAATTTGAGCTGGCCTACAGGCGTCGCCCCCTGGATTGCTGATAGGCTGGAGATGGCCTTTGAGTATTGCCAGCTTATTGTCCCGACCACCCCTGATTCGCCCACATGTCACAGGAACCCTAACCAGCCTCGTGCTGGCATGGAGTGGTACTTCGCGGGGCGTCTCACCAGAGGGCTTAGGCCTAGAGGGGAGGGTATGCACCTTAGGCGCATGGAGCAGGCGCGTCGGCATAGGGATGAGGGTGGACTCGGTGATGATATGGGAGGACCTGGTGATGGGAGGGGAGGACGTGGTGATGGGAGGGGAGGACGTGCTGATGGTGGTTATGGGTATAGTGGGGGTGAGTATGGTGGGGGTGAGTATGGTGAGGGGGGGTATGGCGGGGGTGGGTATGGTGGGGTGGGAATGGAGGGGGTGGGTATAGTGGGGGTGGGTATGGATATTTTTAGACTGTTTAGTTGATGTTTTTGTTTGACCCTTTTGTAGTAATGATTTAACTGGTATGGTGATTGTATGTTTAATATTTGTTTATTTTCTTTTTAAATAATTCATTCTAGTTTATGTCATTAGGATATCAACTCCCTTTGCAATTCACGTGAACCATTACATTGCATTCAATGAATACGAGGCATGGTTCGAACGTAGTCCGAGATGAGCAGTGATCGATACAGAAATTAGAACTCCAACAAGTGTTAACCATCTAACATCGTCATTAAATCAAATTATGAGATCACATTTTGATAATCATCAGCTGCACATCTATTCGATTGTCTATCTTAGGATGGACCAAGATCTATACAACGCCTCTATCGCTCATATACAAATGGATGCAGACGTACGTATAATGTTCAGAACTACTTAGACCTTGGAGAAATAATGGAAAGAGTTGGGATTCTTGTGAAGTATGAAGATGATTCAGACTTTGAAGACCCTGGTATAATACGAGACAGGGCTCAGGCTTACCGCAGAGAATATGTTACACGCTATAGGGCTATTACGAGGAGACGACGTCCCCCGACTTGATTAGTATGGTTCAACTTTTGGATGTCATATACTGGTAGTGAATGTAAACAGACTTGTTAATTGTTCTGCGACTTTAAAGAATGCATGTGGTGACTAAGTTGTAACATAATGACAAATGACGCGTGAATAAATTATATCTTTAGTTGTACAGTCGTGCATGGAACATGAACTGCTTGAGGATTGTGGAATGCATTTAGAGCATTAGTTGTGAAAGAATGAAACTCTGAAGTAGAATCGCTTTTGAAGTCCTGAAAATATGTTTCAAAGATGTTTATAGTTTATTTAAAAAATTAATTTTTTGAGCAATCTCCAACTACAAGCCCATCTCATTGTGAACTAAAAGAAATAATAAATTATATCTTTAGTTGTACTGTCGTGCATGAAACATGAACTGCTTGAGGATTGTGGAATGCATTTCGAGCATCAGTTGTGAAAGAATGAAATTCCGAAGTAGAATCGCTTTTGAAGTCCTGAAAATATGTTTCAAAAATGTTTATAGTTTATTTAAAAAACTCATTTTTTGAGCAATTTACAACTGCAAGCCCATCTCATTGTAAATTAAAAGAAGTAATAAATTATATCTTTAGTTGTACTGTCGTGCATGGAACATGAACTGCTTAAGGATTGTGGAATGCATTTCGAGCATCAGTTGTGAAAGAATGAAACTTCGAAGTAGAACCGCTTTTGAAGTCCTGAAAATATGTTTCAAAGATGTTTATAGTTTATTTAAAAAATTCATTTTTTGAGCAATCTCCAACTACAAGCCCATCTCATTGTGAATTAAAAGAAGTAATAAATTATATCTTTAGTTGTACTATCGTGCATGGAACATGAACTGCTTGAGGATTGTGGAATACATTTCGAGCATCAGTTATGAAAGATTGGAACTCCGAAGTAGAATCGCTTTTGAAGTCCTGAAAATATGTCTCAAAGATGTTTATAGTTTATTTTAAAAATTTATTTTTTGAGCAATCTCCAACTGCAACCCCATCTCATTGTGAATTAAAAGAAGTAATAAATTATATCTTTAGTTGTATTGGTGTGCATGGAACATGAACTGCTTGAGGATTGTGGAATGCATTTCGAGCATCAGTTGTGAAAGAATGAAACTCCGAAGTAGAATCGCTTTTGAAGTCCTGAAAATATGTTTCAAAGATGTTTATAGTTTATTTAAAAAGTTCATTTTTTGAGCAATCTCCAACTGCAAGCCCATCTCATTGTGAATTAAAAGAAGTAATAAATTATATCTTTAGTTAACTGTAGTGTATGGAACATGAACTGCTTGAGGATTGTGGAATGCATTTCAAGCATCAGTTGTGAAAGAATGAAACTCTGAAGTAGAATCGCTTTTAAAGTCCTGAAAATATGTTTCAAAGATGTTTATAGTTTATTTAAATAATTCATTTTTTGAGCAATCTCCAACTGCAAGCCCATCTCATTATGAATTAAAAGAAGTAATAAATTATATCTTTAGTTGTACTGTCGTGCATGGAACATGGACTGCTTGAGGATCGTGGAATGCATTTCGAGCATAAGTTGTGAAAGAATGAAACTCCAAAGTGGACTCGCTTTTGAAGTCCTGAAAATATGTTTCAAAGATGTTTATAGACAATAATTGTCAAGATTGAAATTCATTGATGTTTAAAACTAAAAAGAGACATTTGTAGTCGGTTTAGGTGGAGCAAAATCATCTTCCAACTCGAAATCAAACGGTTCGTCCATATGTAACTGCATCGTCAACAGGATAGCCCTTTAGCATATCATGATACTCTTGGTTTTATCCTTAGAGAACATTCAACTAGCGTGAAATCGTTGGAAATGATAGACAATAATTGTTAAGATGGAAATTCGTTGACGTTTAAAACTAAAAAGAGACATTTGTAGTCGGTTTAGGTAGATCAAAATCATCTTCAAGCTCGAAATCTTACAATAGTTCTAGTCTGCTCCTCCATTATAACTCTCTGTTGTAGGAGTTTTGACTGTCACTTTTTAGCGACGACAATGGCTGAAGCAGATTCCACTATTGTTCAAAAATTCTACTGTCACACAATATGGTAATTCATAGTTTATTTAAAACTAAAAGAGACATTTGTAGTCGGTTTAGGCGGATCAAAATCATTTTCAAGCTCAATGGGATAACCCTTTAGTATTTTATAGCTATCATGGATTCTATTTAGATTACATTATATTATCCCATCTAGTATCTGTATAGATCTTTAGCTAAGCAAGCATTTGCACACTAGCTTTGGAACACACTGTATGTACGCTGAATTTGCTTTTATTAGATAAAGTATATTGCACATCCACGGCTTCTGATTAATGTGTGCATTGACTAAATTGTAACATTATGATGACTGACAAATGCAGCATGAATTCAATTGATGAATCTCCTTCAAGATTTTATAATGTTTAAAAATGAAAAGAGACGTTTAATATGTGGAAATGATTGATAATTTGTGTATGATACAAAACTGTTTATCAACATAAAACACTAAACTATTCAAATATTTATCTAATCTTCTAAAACCATTCTTCCCGGTCCACTAACTGGGGGAAACAATGTAAATTCATGCTCGTTGTGCGGTATGTACTGAAATACCCCAAACCTTGGTATGTTGTGTAAATGTTAAACTATGGTATTTAAAGGCTAAAAAGTGCCTTAGAAACATAAATGAACCATTTAAACCATGGTAAAACACAATAAAACACTAAGACACGGTTTGAGCAAAAACATGCTCTAAGCTTGGAGTGAACTTGGTTAGGACCCAAAGAGCCTACCAAGACTTGATAATATTTAATTATGACTTTATAAGGCTAATTAAGTCCTTAGGAAACTTTGGTAGACAATGAAACCAAACAAAACACAAGAAAATACCTTAAAGTCAATAAGAGCAAAAATGTGCTCTAAGCTTGGGATAAATTGGTATAAGACCTAATGGTCATATCTATACCTTATAAATATGTTAATGAACATATTAAGTCAATTACCAAAGAAAACCAAGCTTGAAAACAAGTTAAAACACAAAAAGTGCTTTAAGGAGTCTTAAAGCACGTTTTTGAAAAATTGTCTTGTAAATGAGTTTTGAATGGCTAAATGTCCATCATTACTCTTTAATTAACATGTGTACTATATAGTATCACATTTGGGTGGCCATATCAATGGGAAATCAAAAATTTCACTTCTATGTGCTTTGTTTTTGTGAATAGTAACTTTTATAAGCTAGTTTGTAACATATGTTATTATAAGTAAGTTGATTGGCCAACAAAGACCAAAACACCCTTCTAACTAAATGGTGGCCGGTTTTTATGAAGGTGAGTCACCACCATGTGAAAATCAATTAAGGAAAGGAAGGGTAGGAAGGTAAAAAGGAGAAAGTTACCTTTTAATACAAATATCTTGTTAAAGCAAGTTTTATCTTCATTTCTCCTTTCCTCCTTCATTTCACACGTCTCCAACCTCCCTTCTTGCTCTCCTTTACGAGCTGCTACAGCAACACCAACACCACCATTGTTTTCCATCTTTGACCACTTGTAACTCCTAGCTCCATGGTCCAAATTCAATTCCAAGACCACCATTCTTCTAGTTGGAGCAAGCTCTACACTTCTACCTTTTCAAATCTTCAAGAACTCAATTTCGGTGCCAAGGAGATTCACCATTGATGGAGCTTGAGCTCACCTTTTCACATATTATTGATCTCCTTTGCTTCTAGGTAAGGAATCTCAAAGAAAAATCAAGTTTCCTCCATGTTTTGTGTGTGACCGAAAATACTCATTGATGGAGCTCTTTGTGTGACTTTGTTCTAGCTTCATTCCAATCTCTTATGGACTAGGTGGAGTCCTCTCTTGATATATATTCAAGCTCTCTTTCCATTCCAAGGTAAAACAATCATTTTAATACCTTAAGATAATATATGTAAACCTAGGGTTTACAATGAGATGAAGCATAAAGCTTATATACTCATTTCAATGATGGTATATTGTTTAGTAGTTGAAAAGGAAAGAAATGCCTTACCGGTTTTAAGAGGAAACAAGAAAGAAGTTTGAGTGGAGAAGAGGTAAATATGCTATCTCAATGTGGTTAAATGCCTTAGGAGAAATGAGCTTATAATGCTTGTTAAAACTACCTAAAGAGCAAATGGTGAATGACTTAGTAAAGTGTTCTCAAGGAGACTAGTAAAAGAACATATGTCTTGGTGTATGTATTTGCAGGTCAAAGGCATTATTTATGTGGGAAATTCAGTGTTTAAGGTTTATGCAATTTAAGGGCCTAAGAGCCATGTTATTTAAGGGCCTAAGTACCAAGCAATTTAAGTTAAGCACTATATTGTGATGTAGTGCTAAATGTGTGAAGTTTGTGTATAAAAATGTGTTTGATGGATTTAGGTGTTCTTGAGTGTTTAATGGTGAAAACTATGAGTTTTGGAATGATGATGTGCTAAGAGAACCCATGGCGAAATTTGTAAAATGTGTAAGAAGTTCTAAGTGTTTTAAGAAAGTTTTGGTGAACTAGGAAGTTGTTTAAGGTTTAGGTAATGTTGATATCCAAGGAATAAGTGATGTTTAGGTAAGATGTGAAAAAGGAGGTTTAGTTATTAAGAAAAGAAGTTTGAGAGATGATGTTAAGGTGTAGAGGAAACACCTTGGTATAGTGGTCATTATAGGTGGAATACCACCTAGAAATCTTAAGAAGAAAACGTTGTAAGAGTTAGGAATTTTGTGAAGATATAAGTAAAGGCTTAAGGAATTAGAAAATGAGTTTTATGAGTGTTTGAGGATGTCTTAAGGTGTGTTGAAGTGCCCAAATGAGGTTAGGGGGGGGGGGTACTAGGTTATATGGGGTGAAGTTTGGAGTTGAATGTAAAAAGGAAAACAAGGGTCTGGGCCAGACCGAACTTGCGACCGAACTTGCAAGGTCGGTCGAGCCCAGTTTACCCTGCGAGAATTAGCTTCTGGAATGGACCGATCTTGGGGACCGGACTTGCAAGGTCGGTCGGGCTTGTATTTTCTGTACGGATTAAGTTACTGGAATCGACCGAACATACGACCGAACTTACAAGGTCGGTCGGAGTAGAAAATTATGACGGTAAAGTGTTCTGGAATGGACCGACCTTGTGCAAGGTCGGTCGGTAAGGTCGGTCGGACCAAAAATGTTGTTTAAGGTTGGAAAATGATGTCTAATGATGGGGATTGATGGTTAATGATGTTATGAGGTGGTTAAGGACATGTTAGGTGAGTTTTAATGACAATTAAGTGGGTGAAAAGTTGTAATAAAATGTGAAAGTAAAACAAGTTAAAAAGTGAAGTTATGTAACTAAGTTAACGGGGAAAAATTATAAGCATTAGACATTAAATAATCAAGCAACCCCGATGTTAATAAAAACACATGTGATGTTAACAGTTGTTCGAGAATTGCTCGAGGAACATAAGTGGACGTGGTAAAGTGGACTCCGGTGACAGGTATGGTTTTCTTGCAACCTGTGTCCTACCGGATTACACCGGCTTGTATGCCAATATGTTTTTCTGAGTGTTTGCCACCTTGTAAGATTAAAACATGTAATGAGTTTATAGTAATTCATTTATGTGGCGAATTTGGCCTCCGATACCATTTAACCTCAAATATGTGTTAAACCTTAGCTAACCAAACCTAGGAACACATGAGTGATCGGTATTCAGAGTTAACGGCCCAAACCTTGGGAACGTTCTAACCACGGCTATGTGTGAGTTAGTTGGACATTGTTGTTGTATGCAAGTGTGTGAACCTCCCTTGTGTGCTTTACTCGGTCATGATACCGTATGGTGTGTGGATGTGGTAGGCTCCATAATGGATCTCTAACTACTTATTTATAAGTATATATGTACTAATGGGGGTGAGGAGTCCGGTTGTTCCGGCCACGCGTGTGATGGACGGGAGTCGATGTCATATCCGGTTCGGCTCTCTTGGTGTATGTATAGGTTGTATTCCAATTTGGTTTCTACCTTCCCTTAGCTTATCCAAAGCTAGTTACTGACTCACGTCGGGCCACAGGGGCATACGAATGTTATTTCGGTGTGCTTGGGATTACTATATCCGACACACCTTGGGTTTAAGTTAACCGTTCGATATAACTGACGGTAACGAGGTTGGTAACGAGCTTAGCATGAGATTGTCAATAATCTCTAGGCTCACTATATATACTAACTATGGTGGAAGGTTCCCTGTGTGAACAAATCTTATGGTGTTATGAGTTGTTATTGTGCTAGGCAATTTCCCTTGCTATGCTAAGATATGTTTATGTTAGATGTTTAAAATGAACTCGATGTTAACACGTGTACGTCGAAACGAGAAAAGTGTTGTTGTGTTTGCTGTGTGAGGAATGTGATATGCTGTAGGATATGGAGTGTGTGGATCATGGAAATGAATCCCAGTTTGTGACAAGAGGCGTTTAAGGATAACCCGATTAATGGGTACGTGTCGTTCATTAAGGAAGTAGCTCCGTTTTAGAGGAGAGCCACTCTAGGGTTAAAGGAATCATTGGATGATTTGTTAAGTGTGGATGTGTTGGATATATGTTGAGCCCTATTGTTGGGTGTATGCAAGTGTTGTGTGTTTATGGTTTGTATGCATGATTTAAATATAATCAACTGCATGCTAAGACGACAATTAGTTGTGCGTGGCCCGGTAGCATGTGGGCTGCGGGATTACCATACCAGCAAAGGTGCTGAGCCCCTTGGGGGCCACCCTTTCTCTCCTTTTCTATTTCAGGTACAAGGAGCTGGAAGTCGTTCGAGAGTAGGACGGGGTAGATGTTTATACATGGGTAGCCATTTAAATGGCGTAAGCGTTGTAAGCGTAGTAAGACCGAAATTGTTATCGGCATTAGTTTGTAAATACTCGGTACAGTGGGAATGCATGTATACAATAAATGTTGGAAATGGAATAAGGGTTGTATTGTGTAGTTGCTCGGGAATCTAGTCCATCAGACCGATACAATGTACATGTATTAGCCTTGTTAGCCACGTGGGCGGCTAACGGCGTGTAACACCATTGAATTAAGTATTGTGATGAGTTGAGATTTCCGCTGCAGTTTGATGTTAAGTGTACGGTGGTGGTTGGGGTGTTACAAAAAGTGGTATCAGAGCGAAGTATCGCTCTGATGACTGAATTACCGAGCTTAGGAAGTACCGAGTTAGGATTTAAGTACTTTGGGTTAAGGGTTGAGTGATAGCGTGAGAGATACGCTAGATAGGAACTACCAGTGAATACTGGAAACCTACAGTATCCTTCCCGCCCTCCGCAATCCCTATTTTATAACTTGGGAAAGAACGCCAGAGAGATGAAAGTCCTCTCTTACTCAGGAAAACCCGATCTGGATGTTAATTAGTACTTCTGTGAGTACGGAAAACCGGTCATACGGTTGATCCCAAAAACTGGGAATCCCGGAGACGGTCTCCATCTGAACAATGTCAACTGCATTTAAACAGTGAAGAATGGACAATCCTACAAAAAAGAGAATGAAATTTCCGGCAACCTGGGTCGACATGCCGAGCAGTCGAGAACAACCAGCTTACAACGCACCAACCGTGCAACAGGCAAGAAGTGGATTAGTGAAACCCGAGACGAGTGTCTACGGGACCACAGTTGATAAATAATTCACCAACTGTGTACCGACCGGCAAGGGAACTACAACGTAGAGCCTAAATACATGGAATGGGCTACAAAGAGAATACAATACTAAGGAAAAAGGGGTCTCCCAGAATGGGAAACACCCTAGTTAATGGTTATCATATGAAGACAGTGAGAAGTCACCTAGAAGAGTTATTATCAAGGCAGTAAGATCAGTGAGGGCCAACAAGGCCACTGATGATAGTGCGGGTAAAAACAATACCACAACCGGTATGTGTTGAACCGATAGCCAGTTAGCATGGCGCACTTGCCGTAGCAAGTGCTGCTATAACAGGGCTATTCGGGAAATTTATAACCACTACAAAGTACTTGGAAAAGTACAATAAAGTTAAATGTGATTGTCATAACAGTGGAAGGGCCTGTTAGCCTAACCTCTGTAATTGGAAGTACACCAGTCAGCAAGAAGCTAGACTTGGCTAAGGTAAGAAGATGTTGTGAAACCATGAAAATTTTCTTTCAAACCCAAATTTGTTCAAACCCTTTCTTTTCAAAACCAGATTTTCTTTCAAACCAACACTTCTTTTCAACCTTCTTTTAAACCAAACCAGTGGAACCAGGGGCAATTGACAAGGATATAACAGTGGATAAACTTTCCCTCGATTAAGTTCGGGAAGCAAGGAATGAATATTGTCACGGGACAATATAAGGGAGTTGACAACAGAATACTTCACCTAGGCGTGTGACGGACACTACGAGTGTACCAACTGAATTGTGGGACGACCGCACTCCGATAGGAGCCTGTGGGCCTGACAGACCTACTTATAGGTTAGTTGGGTAAGTAGTAATGTATCAGTATGATACCCCATATATGTATACGAGTAGAGTCCAGAACACGGGAAGTAGTCGACTCCATACTACGGTCAGCAGTAAAAGTCAAGTAAGAGCTAAGGATTACCATGAATGGTTAGAGTAAAGGAACCCAGTTAAGTTAAAAAGGACTAAAGGAACTAGTGAGTTTATTTCAAGGAAATGTATAGAGTCAAGAAGTGCGAAGAGCACGGACTATTATGTAAAGACATCACATATGTCTTAATAAGCCTGAGGGATGAAACATGATAGCTGGAATGGTCACCCAGCCTAATGTGGACACATTAATGTGCAATGAACGGGATGAAACTCCCAGAATCAGTACCTACACTATCTGGAAATGTTGATCTTTACAGAAGAAGATAATAATCAGTGAAGAACGCAAAAGGCGTGGCTAACGGAATGTACCCATGAGTGCAAGCCAGATGTAATGGCATATTTTAATAACACTCAGGAGCAATCCTTGAGGGGTATTTGGATTAAACATTGTTAGATGGAGCAATATAACAGAAGCATAAGATTTGAAACAATTACTCGGATTAAACGCTGAAGATAACCTACTCAACAGTAAGACCCTAAGTTGCCAAAGAGACAACTTGGGAGGAATCGTGACAGTAAGGCTTATAAGCCACAACGTGTGTTATGTAAATTGATCAGTTGCAGAAATATATGTTCTACAAGTAAATAGAGCGGAGAATGAACCACTGCATTAAGAGTGGGGATACCTCTCGATATTGTGAGACCGCAGGAGCGGTAGCTATATGAACCAAGTTCGAGGAATATGTTAGGGATTGACCATGTTGTTATTACCCTAGAACGATTTGAATAAGAATAAGACAAAAGGAAGTGTTATACCAGTTGTGTAGAAAGGAAGAAAGATAAGTTGATAGCGACCACCATAGGTGTGTGATGCTAAATGAGTAGCGAACAACGCTCAAGGAACTTAAAGACTCAAAAAAAATATAGTATATTCAAAAATCAGCCAAATAAGTGGCCAGATAAACCTAGTGTAATGGCGGAAGCTAATATAATAGCGGATGCAGTATAAGTTGATGTTGTATAATGAGCGACCGTTGTATGAGTATTGTTAGATGATAAATGGTGAGTGAGCAGAGCTATGAGCTAACCGCAGTGGAGGTACAACGGTAAGTAGTAGCAAAGGAACCGAGCAGTAAGCCGGAAGCAAGTGATATGTGATAAGAATTCCAGTAAACACAGAGTAAACTCCTATTGCAATCGCATAAGAGATTTACTGTCAAGAGTTTACGCCTCTGCACTCTGTATGACTGAGTGTTTTAGTATTGCTCTTGCGCAGTAATGATCAAGTGGGATAGCTAGGAATCAGAAGCATGGTGATTGTGGAGGAATAGTGTTATAATGGCCGATGCATAGGTAATGCAAGGCCGCAGGAATGAAAGAATACATGTGCAAAACCAAAGGTGGAGACATGATTAACAGTAAGTGACTACAGTAACACTAAATACCAAATGTTGGTATGAGATATACCCCAGGTGTGGGAAATAACTGAGAGAGCACTACACATTAAGTAGTAGCTCAATCTCAACCGACAGTAAGTCGGTAGAAGCAAGTCAATCATTGTGAATTACATAGTAGTTTACGCTGTAACCTATTGGAGAAGTGAATGGAAAATTGTGAAACTCACCGAATTCGCTCAGGGTAAGAGATACCATGCGTCGGTTGAGAAACCATTCTTCCCAAGATAAGGGTAATACATTGGAGATGTACAATACAGTAACAGTAACGAATGGGGCAAACTAGATCTATGGTTACCAGAGTTGCGCAACAGAGGCCAGGGAGCCCATACACCAGATACTGAATATACATGGTGAATATGAATAAATGGCTAGTTATTAATGCCTAAAAGCCTCACAGGCCAGGACCGAAACCGGTTATGAGTTAGAACTCCAATGCGAATTCTTGGTTTAGGGACTAAACCGCCAATAGGGTTAAGATCCTCTAATCAGAATCCATTGTGTAATAGACCGCGTGGAAGTCAAAACACTTCACGACGGCAGAACATTTTTAAGTCAAGGTTTAGTGGTTGATTACATGGGCATAATCTCTTTTAAGGGGGGTAGAGCGCAAAACCACTTAGTGTGTTTTACCGTACAAGTGTACGTGAACTGGGTTGTGCATAGCACAAAATGATTTGTTATGATGGTTGGCGCGTGTGTTATACAAACATACGCATTCATTTATGGTTAAATTGTGGTAATTGTGCACAAAAGATGCGAATACCATTGTGGGAAGTGTGTTTATTTTGTTAACAGTGGTGTGTGAGAGTACAAGGGGAAGGGAGTAAAGAAACTCCCGGGGAACTAAAACCCTGACGGTGCATAAATGTAAACTATGTATTGTATTTTGATAAAAATATGTATATATATATATATATAGTGTTGTGATTTATGAGGGGTATAAGACCGACATAGAACCTAGTGAGAATTAAATTCCCTAGGTAACTTGAATTAAGTTGGATTTGGGTGATGATTAATAGACGGAGTTCTATCCCTTGGAGATGTAATGATTATGACTAGAAGGATTTAAAGATAGAAAATGGGATACGCTTGAATTAGTTGTTGGTTGAAAAAGAAGTGGGAGGTGAAACTTGATTATCATGAGATCAAGGGAAGCCGAACACAAATTGGGGTGGAAAGATAGTTCAACACTGATGCTGATCACATCAGGGTTGGATGACTCTTGAAGCTCCCTGTAAGTGGTCACAAACCATGTTAAGAAAAATATAAGAGCATAAATTGGACTTGGAGTTATGTTGTGTTTTTCAAAAGGATTTTTAATTGGTGTTTTCAAACAATCGATTAATATTTTGAATAAAAGATCTTCTTATACTTAACCTAGTAAAGAATATTTTTGTAGTACTTGCTCACGAGCTGAGGACGTATGAGCCTTTGTCTTCGGACCGGTGACATGAGAAGTATATATGTTAAAAATTAAGTGAATGTCTTGATCTCCCAAAGGAACGGGGACCAGAAGGTGTCCATCGCGACCGGGTTCTGCGGGATCACTGTGTATATGTACTCAACGTGGGATTCGAACCCATGGAGAGATGGAAAAGGTATTTCTGTTTGATATACATGCTAAGACATGTTGTGTGGTATAAGTAATAAATATTATTTTAGACCTTGAGTTCTAATGTGGATGGGTTCTGAATTGATTGTGTTACCCGGGCCTACGAGTCCAAATGTGGTTATGTCACCCAGACCTAAGAGTCTGAGGGATATTATGTAAGTGCAAGTGTGGTGTAGGTACCCGGACCATTAAGTCCGAGGTTACCATGTGAGTATGATATTTTATGTATAATGTGGATATGTTGCCCGGACCATTAAGTCCGAGGTTGGATGTAAAGAGTGTTTGGTAATGGAAGTTAATTTCGAAGGTAATTCCCGTATGCTAATCCAATGATGCGAGGAAATGTGAACTTCGAGGACGAAGTTCTTTTAAGGGGGGTAGATTGAAATACCCCAAACCTTGGTATGTTGTGTAAATGTTAAACTATGGTATTTAAAGGCTAAAAAGTGCCTTAGAAACATAAATGAACCATTTAAACCATGGTAAAACACAATAAAACACTAAGACACGGTTTGAGCAAAAACATGCTCTAAGCTTGGAGTGAACTTGGTTAGGACCCAAAGAGCCTACCAAGACTTGATAATATTTAATTATGACTTTATAAGGCTAATTAAGTCCTTAGGAAACTTTGGTAGACAATGAAACCAAACAAAACACAAGAAAATACCTTAAAGTCAATAAGAGCAAAATGTGCTCTAAGCTTGGGATAAATTGGTATAAGACCTAATGGTCATATCTATACCTTATAAATATGTTAATGAACATATTAAGTCAATTACCAAAGAAAACCAAGCTTGAAAACAAGTTAAAACACAAAAAGTGCTTTAAGGAGTCTTAAAGCACGTTTTTGAAAAATTGTCTTGTAAATGAGTTTTGAATGGCTAAATGTCCATCATTACTCTTTAATTAACATGTGTACTATATAGTATCACATTTGGGTGGCCATATCAATGGGAAATCAAAAATTTCACTTCTATGTGCTTTGTTTTTGTGAATAGTAACTTTTATAAGCTAGTTTGTAACATATGTTATTATAAGTAAGTTGATTGGCCAACAAAGACCAAAACACCCTTCTAACTAAATGGTGGCCGGTTTTTATGAAGGTGAGTCACCACCATGTGAAAATCAATTAAGGAAAGGAAGGGTAGGAAGGTAAAAAGGAGAAAGTTACCTTTTAATACAAATATCTTGTTAAAGCAAGTTTTATCTTCATTTCTCCTTTCCTCCTTCATTTCACACGTCTCCAACCTCCCTTCTTGCTCTCTTTTACGAGCTGCTACAGCAACACCAACACCACCATTGTTTTCCATCTTTGACCACTTGTAACTCCTAGCTCCATGGTCAAATTCATTCCAGACAACCATTCTTCTAGTTGGAGCAAGCTCTCACTTCTACCTTTTCAAATCTTCAAGAACTCAATTTTGGTGCCAAGGAGATTCACCATTGATGGAGCTTGAGCTCACCTTTTCACATATTATTGATCTCCTTTGCTTCTAGGTAAGGAATCTCAAAGAAAAATCAAGTTTCCTCCATTTTTGTGTGTGACCGAAAATACTCATTGATGGAGCTCTTTGTGTGACTTTGTTCTAGCTTCATTCCAATCTCTTATGGACTAGGTGGAGTCCTCTCTTGATATATATTCAAGCTCTCTTTCCATTCCAAGGTAAAACAATCATTTTAATACCTTAAGATAATATATGTAAACCTAGGGTTTACAATGAGATGAAGCATAAAGCTTATATACTCATTTCAATGATGGTATATTGTTTAGTAGTTGAAAAGGAAAGAAATGCCTTACCGGTTTTAAGAGGAAACAAGAAAGAAGTTTGAGTGGAGAAGAGGTAAATATGCTATCTCAATGTGGTTTAATGCCTTAGGAGAAATGATCTTATAATGCTTGTTAAAACTACCTAAAGAGCAAATGGTGAATGACTTAGTAAAGTGTTCTCAAGGAGACTAGTAAAAGAACATATGTCTTGGTGTATGTATTTGCAGGTCAAAGGCATTATTTATGAGGGAAATTCAGTGTTTAAGGTTTATGCAATTTAAGGGCCTAAGAGCCATGTTATTTAAGGGCCTAAGTACCAAGAAATTTAAGTTAAGCACTATATTGTGATGTAGTGCTAAATGTGTGAAGTTTGTGTATAAAAATGTGTTTGATGGATTTAGGTGTTCTTGAGTGTTTAATGGTGAAAACTATGAGTTTTGGAATGATGATGTGCTAAGAGAACCCATGGCGAAATTTGTAAAATGTGTAAGAAGTTCTAAGTGTTTTAAGAAAGTTTTGGTGAACTAGGAAGTTGTTTAAGGTTTAGGTAATGTTGATATCCAAGGAATAAGTGATGTTTAGGTAAGATGTGAAAAAGGAGGTTTAGTTATTAAGAAAAGAAGTTTGAGAGATGATGTTAAGGTGTAGAGAAAACACCTTGGTATAGTGGTCATTATAGGTGGAATCCACCTAGAAATCTTAAGAAGAAAACGTTGTAAGAGTTAGGAATTTTGTGAAGATATAAGTAAAGGCTTAAGGAATTAGAAAATGAGTTTTATGAGTGTTAGAGGATGTCTTAAGGTGTGTTGAAGTGCCCAAATGAGGTTAGGGGGGGTACTAGGTTATATGGGGTGAAGTTTGGAGTTGAATGTAAAAAGGAAAACAAGGGTCTGGGCCAGACCGAACTTACGACCGAACTTGCAAGGTCGGTCGAGCCCAGTTTACCCTGCGAGAATTAGCTTCTGGAATGGACCGATCTTGGGGACCGGACTTGCAAGGTCGGTCGAGCTTGTATTTTCTGTACGGATTAAGTTACTGGAATCGACCGAACATACGACTGAACTTACAAGGTCGGTCGGAGTAGAAAATTATGACGGTAAAGTGTTCTGGAATGGACCGACCTTGTGCAAGGTCGGTCGGTAAGGTCGGTCGGACCAAAAATGTTGTTTAAGGTTGGAAAATGATGTCTAATGATGGGGATTGATGGTTAATGATGTTATGAGGTGGTTAAGGACATGTTAGGTGAGTTTTAATGACAATTAAGTGGGTGAAAAGTTGTAATAAAATGTGAAAGTAAAACAAGTTAAAAAGTGAAGTTATGTAACTAAGTTAACGGGGAAAAATTATAAGCATTAGACATTAAATAATCAAGCAACCCCGATGTTAATAAAAACACATGTGATGTTAACAGTTGTTCGAGAATTGCTCGAGGAACATAAGTGGACGTGGTAAAGTGGACTCCGGTGACAGGTATGGTTTTTTGCAACCTGTGTCCTACCGGATTACACCGGCTTGTATGCCAATATGTTTTTCTGAGTGTTTGCCACCTTGTAAGATTAAAACATGTATGAGTTTATAGTAATTCATTTATGTGGCGAATTTGGCCTCCGATACCATTTAACCTCAAATATGTGTTAAACCTTAGCTAACCAAACCTAGGAACACATGAGTGATCGGTATTCAGAGTTAACGGCCCAAACCTTGGGAACGTTCTAACCACGGCTATGTGTGAGTTAGTTGGACATTGTTGTTGTATGCAAGTGTGTGAACCTCCTTGTGTGCTTTACCGGTCATGATACCGTATGGTGTGTGGATGTGGTAGGCTCCATAATGGATCTCTAACTACTTATTTATAAGTATATATGTACTAATGGGGGTGAGGAGTCCGGTTGTTCCGGCCACGCGTGTGATGGACGGGAGTCGATGTCATATCCAGTTCGGCTCTCTTGGTGTATGTATAGGTTGTATTCCAATTTGGTTCTACCTTCCCTTAGCTTATCCAAAGCTAGTTACTGACTCACGTCGGGCCACAGGGGCATACGAATGTTATTTCGGTGTGCTTGGGATTACTATATCCGACACACCTTGGGTTTAAGTTAACCGTTCGATATAACTGGACGGTAACGAGGTTGGTAACGAGCTTAGCATGAGATTGTCAATAATCTCTAGGCTCATATATATACTATGGTGGAAGGTTTCCCTGTTGAACAAATCTTATGGTGTTATGAGTTGTTATTGTGCTAGGCAATTTCCCTTGCTATGCTAAGATATGTTTATGTTAGATGTTTAAAATGAACTCGATGTTAACACGTGTACGTCGAAACGAGAAAAGTGTTGTTGTGTTTGCTGTGTGAGGAATGTGATATGCTGTAGGATATGGAGTGTGTGGATCATGGAAATGAATCCAGTTTGTGACAAGAGGCGTTTAAGGATAACCCGATTAATGGGTACGTGTCGTTCATTAAGGAAGTAGCTCCGTTTTAGAGGAGAGCCACTCTAGGGTTAAAGGAATCATTGGATGATTTGTTAAGTGTGGATGTGTTGGATATATGTTGAGCCCTATTGTTGGGTGTATGCAAGTGTTGTGTGTTTATGGTTTGTATGCATGATTTAAATATAATCAACTGCATGCTAAGACGACAATTAGTTATGTGCGTGGCCCGGTAGCATGTGGGCTGCGGGATTACCATACCAGCAAAGGTGCTGAGCCCCTTGGGGGCCACCCTTTCTCTCCTTTTCTATTTCAGGTACAAGGAGCTGGAAGCCGTTCGAGAGTAGGACGGGGTAGATGTTTATACATGGGTAGCCATTTAAATGGCGTAAGCGTTGTAAGCGTAGTAAGACCGAAATTGTTATCGGCATTAGTTTGTAAATACTCGGTACAGTGGGAATGCTTGTTATACAATAAAGCGTTGGAAATGGAATAAGGGTTGTATTGTGTAGTTGCTCGGGAATCTAGTCCATCAGACTGATACAATGTACATGTATTAGCCTTGTTAGCCACGTGGGCGGCTAACGGCGTGTAACACCATTGAATTAAGTAATGTGATGAGTTGAGATTTCCGCTGCAGTTTGATGTTAAGTGTACGGTGGTGGTTGGGGTGTTACATGTACGAATCCAGATAATGTGTAACCACGGGTTCATGCCAATGTCGCCACATGGGATTCATGCATGGGACCGGACAATCTTTGACTGTTTGCAAAATGAGATTGGTCACGGACACGTGCAATATAGACCTCTGCTTCTGGACGACCCAGCCCCCGATCATCACGTAGCGTTAGTGCAACCAATCCTCCTGCCTTACTACGCATACTGTTGCAAAACATATAAGACAATGTTGTAAACAGTCGACAAGATAACACCAAGATCGAGAATTTCAATCTAATGTCGTGTTGGTGCAAATGAGTCTGCAAACCAATTCAGTCGTGCGTACTGTCTTTTCGTACCAATTTCGTTCACATCGCTCCAACCACCAATCTCTTTTACCATCAAGGCATGCAAGTCTAACCGCTTTCCATTGGTTTCATCATTGTACACAAAATCAAAAATAGCTCAAAAACCATAGTTTCCATCGCCCATTATCTCCTGTAACCTGTAATATAATCAAGTAATATCGCATCGAAGACAGTCCAATACGACGAGGAGTTCCAGGGGCTCCAGTATGTCGGTAGTGGTGAATGTTGTTGCGGTGGATTGTGTTGCATCGTCGGGCCTTCTCCAGTTTGACTCATTCGCTCAGATGACCATCGTTGTGATTGACTGTGTTCCATTGTCAGCCCACTATCACTTTGACATTTGGGTTTGTAGAGCGTCACTGAGACTGCGAACGTCGTAGGGGCAGGTCACGGTTTCCAAGACCTAAATGTTCATGCTCGGACTTGTCCCGAGTGTTTGGCTCTTCTTTTTTTTTTGTAGTGGGCCTACCCTTAGGCACCTTCACCTCTGGGGGCTGTAAACCAGTGTGTCATCAGGGGGCTCCCATATTGTCTTCTACGCGTTGAATGCTTGTTCAATTATCGTAGGATCAAACCCTCAGACAGATCCTCATACCATAGACTTCCACACGAGAGGGTTCCTATGTGGTGTACGACTCATCACATGTTTGGCGTTGTGCTTCAAACTCTTGATGTTGGTCATATCTGAGTGTCCGCCAAAAGATATGCACTTCTTCAACTGGTATATTCAAACCGACTTGAATGTACTGATACATACGAAACATGCATGGTAATCCCATTGTTGAAGTAAATGCACAAACATCTTCGTACGACGTTGTGTGATCAATATCACAATGACCGTTTCTCATCTCCTTCTAGAGTATTTCCATGCATTTGAGGTTCACTTGATTGACCAAAAACAAAAATAGGACTTGCTGGTCTTCCAAAAACCCTTTTATCAATGGAAAACTCGAAGTCTTGTTTAATATGGAAGTGTTGCTCTTCGATGAATCTATGTATGCTGTCGAAGCATGTGTCTAGAGATCCAGTGGATGTATGAAGCCAACACTTTAGAGCTGAGTGAGCGCTCTCCACCCTATACATTGAAAGGCCATTAGTTACAGATAAATGAGAAACCTACTAATACAAATGACATAACATGTTGACAATTGAAGTTAATCTAACCTGTTGGTAGATGTGTTGCCGAAATGCATGAATCTCTTAACCCTGTGGAGGGTGATTTTTCGGTACGAGGGGGGTCTATCTAAATACGAACTAGCTGAGAAGCCTGGATCCTAGAATTGCCATTCTGTGGGGGTGAAAAACCGTTATCCTGGCAACCCTCAAATACCTACTAAATCGTCTGTCTTTCCCAGAAAGCATAAGGGGAGTGCAAGTGTGCACTACACCCGCTCTCAACGGGCTCCACGCGGACTTATGCCTAAGGGCGGAAATTGACTAGAGTCGCCACCTAGTTTGACCTAAGATATTAAGGAAGGAAGAGAAAAGAGGGTTCTAAGAACCGTTGGTTGACTCTGAATTTATTGCCTATGGATAGGGCTTATTCGCTCATACTAGAGATTCTGTGGGGCTCGCACTGGGTTACACCCCTTAGAAGTGGCAACGACCACGACTTTGGATTGGTGCCCGAGGAAATCTCGGTCTCCAATTGTCGGGATTGCCTTCTTTCAAAATCTTATTAGAGAGATTCAATTAAAGCCAAAGTATAGGATTTGAGTGTGGATTGAGGAGTAGATGATTTTGAAAAGTTTAGGGAAATAGGCTGGTCATGAAGTTGGTTTTGAATGTTGAGAAGTTTTGACTGCTTTGAGAGGTTTGAGGTGGTTTCGGTTTTCACGGGGTTAGAGAGGATGCTGGGATTTGTGGGGAGTAAGAGGGCTTCTTGGTCATTTTTGTGAAGTTGAGGGGTGTTTGGATCGCTTGGTGAAGTTGAGGAGTTTTCCGGGTTAGGGAAGTTCAACTTTTGGAGTGGTCGAATCTTTGAGGTGTTTTGGGAAGTCGAATGTGTTTGAAGAGGAATTCGGGTTTTAAGGATGATTGAGTGCAGATGAGGATATTCGGTTTGCGGGTGTTCAGGTTTGAAGATGTTTTGAGTTTAAGATGGCTAAGGTTGTTCGGGATTATTTGAGAGTTGGAGGTCCTATGCGACTTAGAGTTTGTTCAGAGAAGGATTAAGAAGTGTTTACGTGACCTGAAGCTCTAATGGAAGGGTTGGATTAGTTCATTCAGAATTGTCTCTCTTAAAGTTTTTGAAACCGAAAAATCCTTTTGTCAAAAAGGGTGGATAATCCCGAGGGATTACCCTATGTGCCCCCTCGAACACAACACTTAATTAATGGTAAATGTCGAGGCTCGAAAGATGGGGCAATGAATTTATGTCGAAAAATAGGATTCAGAGAGAAACACCATGAATGAGATGTTCTCGGTTGAACCCTAATAACGTCTCTAACTCCCGGGCTTTAAAACGTTAAAAAACCGAAAACATTGAAATCGAGTGGAAGGGAGTTAGATGATTCTAAAATCCCGGTTGCAACTAGGAAGGTCGTTACTTCCCTAGCACCCCGCCTCATAAAAATCTAGGCTGCAATTAGGGGAGGCTTGTCACCCTAATGCCCCGTCTAAGGAGATCCAGACTGCGACAAGGGAGGTTATGACCCCAGTGCCCCGCCTCGGATTTTTATTTTGGAAAGGGAGACAAGTTACATCTAACTAGGAAGAAAATGTTTTGAAGGTGTTAGATTTCCCAAGTTCCCCGAAAACAATGTAGCTTTGAGTTTGAAAACTGAGTTAGAAAATCTTTGAAGTCGTTTGGAATTCTCTGTAAAGAAACGCTAATTTTGAGAAATGTTATAAGAGAAAACTTTCTGTATATGTGAGAAGAACTTTCTGCATTTGAGAAGAGTTTTCTGTGATGTGAGAAGAGTTTTTCCTTTTAAATTCCACAAAATGGTCCTTTGAAAACTTGATGAAATTTGAATAAAATGATGGTTTTGAAATTCTAGGAAGATAGATTTTTGGATTTTGAAAGGAATTTACAAGTCGAGAGTGGATTGGATGAAATGTATTTGGGTTTGAATTGAATTGAATTGGAGTTCGGTTTGGATTGAGGTCGGGTTCGGTTTGGATTGAGGTTGAGTTTGGTTTGGATTGAGGTCGAGTTCAGTTTGGAATGAGGTTGAGGCTTAAACTAGATTGAAGTTTGGGTTAGGTCAAAGTTGGGTCAAGGTCAACATTTTTTGGGTCGAGGTCAACGTTTTTTGGTCAAGGTCAGTGTTTCTTGGTCAAGGTCAATGTTTTCTGGTCAAGGTCAATGTTTTCTAGTCAAGGTTTGACATTTGTGGACTTGGTTTGACTTTTGTGAGCTTGGTTTGACTTGTGTGGACTTGAACCGAATTTGGGCTTGGGTTTGGGCCGAGTTGGGCTGGTGGGCTGAGTGTGGGCTGATGGGCCGAGTATGGGCTAAGGGGCCAAGTATGGGTATTTGGACTGGATTGGGCTGATGGACCGAGCATGGGCTGATGGGCCGAGTGTGGGCTGATGGGCCGAGTGTGCGCTAATGGGCCGAGTATGGGCTAAGGGCCAAGTATGGGTATTTGGACTGGATTAGGCTGGTGGGCCGAGCATGGGCTGATGGGCCGAGTGTGGGCTGATGGGCCATGTGTGGGCTAAGGGGCCAAGTATGGGTATTTGGACTGGATTGGGCTGGTGGGCCGAGCATGGGCTGATGGGCCGAGTGTGGGCTGATGGGCCAAGTGTGGGCTAAGGGGCCAAGTATGGGTATTTGGACTGGATTGGGCTGGTGGGCGACGCATGGGCTGATGGGCCGAGTTTAGAAGTGGGTCAATTTTGGGCTTTTATTTCCAAGTGAGAAAAATTTCGGGTTCAAAATAAATTGAGATTTCTTTTTGAAATGAAACATCAATTAAAAGTGAGAGACAATTCAATTTGGAGGAGGAATTGAAAATCGGATGGATTTGGAATGAGAAACCTTAAGCTATAAGCATTATTTTGAATTCTTTTCTTTTTTTTCCATTTTTTTGGGGTAAAGTTTTTTAGTGAAATTAAGGATGGTTTGGGATCGGCTATAAAAGTTTGGAAGGTATTATTCCCCACAAAGCAAATCGGAAATAAGCTAGCTGTGGGGTACCCTCAAGGCTTAAAAGATTTTCAAAGTTTTGGAAAGTATTGTTCCCCACAAAGAAAATCAGAAATAAGCTAGTTGTGGGGGTCTTCCAAGACTTTGATCAAAAGAAAAAGGGGTGACCTAAGGGGCCATCTAGGGTTTAAATAACAAGCAGATATATACAACAATGAATTAAAGAATATCCGTAACACCGAGCGTGTACATGAATAATACAAAATAGATAATCAGATAGCAAGTCACACGATGGATAGCAAATTAAAAACCAACCGCTTTAACAGAAATGAACCCGTTCTGATTGTTACTTACGACTAGGCGTTTATTCAGTACTAAAGAAAATGATGTTTGGAGTCTAGTGTTTCAAAAAAAGCTATGTTACTAAACACCTTATCCATTTTTACTGCTTGTTAAGAATCGAACTTAAGCAGAAGGAATTAAAATCCACTGCCGCTAAACTCAAATATCAGGCCCGATTAAACTGAATTTCTCGCATCTTGTTACTTTGGTTATTTCCACATCCCATCTACTGTTTAAAGACTGAACCCATCGTCGAACTATTCTAAAGCATGACATCAATATGGACTGCAGAAACGGCCTAGAAGGTCTCCTAACCTTCTCCTGTTTTAATGTGAAGTCTTCAACCAAAGAAAACAGTGGGATATAGATTTTACTCTTAGGATGCTACGTCATTTTTTTCATCAACTTTGGTTACTCAAATGATCAAGCAGCCAAAGAACAGTCCAGGACAGTTCTTGCATTATTAACAAAATGTTTAAACAAAGAAGGGGTTAACCGAGGCATCTATGGACTAATTTAAAACACACAGAGAGGTGTTTAGGGGCAGGGTTGAATGACCATCAATGACCAATAATCAGTAATCATACAGAGAAACCTCTACTTCAGAAACATGAAACACGAACACACCTTCTCATCATCAGGACGATTTCATTCTATCAAACATTAAATTAGCCAAGGCATATACAGAGATACCAGATGCGCTGCTCAAACCACCACACCAATCAATGAACAGAGGGCACAAATCTCCTTAGGTTAAAGGATAAATACCATAGATGGAGACAAAGGAAGTCTCCCATGCGACCAGTAATTGCCTGCCAGTGATTCTTATGCGACTTGCAACTAATCAATATACTCAGACAAAAACAACTCGTGAAGTAAAACATCAGAAGAAGGTGTAACTTGAAGGGGACAGAACATCTGTGAACCAAGTCTCTGATCATCCAAGAATACCATTGCAGTAGTAACCCAGATATGGAACTTTCGCCAGAATCAAAACATCATTAACCAGAACCATAACCTTTCTATGAATTCAAATGCGAACAGACATGGTAATAGCGACCCGTGGAGTGTAAGACTATAAGTCTTTTGGCTTTATGCTCATCTGTCCTCGTGAACCCACAGACCCATGTTGGGTTTAGTATTCAACGCGACATGCCTCATAAAAGATAAAATGAGATTTGACACTGATGATTAAGCGTTGTGCATCGAAAATGAAAACAAAGATGAAACAGGTACATTCTCAATGTATTTTGCAGAACACGTATTGACGAACAAAGGGCTAAACGAGGGTCTAAATTCGTCGGTATACAAGCATAACTCAAAGCGAAGATGTGGAGCAAAGGCAGAACACCTCATATTTCAGGAATGCAGAAACAGACTTATAATGCAATCTTCTGCAACTCTCGAACCCGTAGACCCATTTTAAGTCCCGGTATTCCTTGGAGCGCATATGTTCAAACGGTGAAAACTTAACTAAACAGAAAATAAGCAAATGTGTTCGATCTGCTTGCAGCATACAACTCAGAAACTCTTCGTGCTCAAAAACCCTTTTGGAGTCGATGCTTCGAGTTTCAAAAATAAAGACGAACTAGAGCATGACAATTTGGAAGAAACGAAGAGAAGAGGAGGCGAGCTTTGAAGCGTGGGAGTCGGTATCGACATCGGAAATCAATTTCCGGAAAAAACCAACACTCCATGTGCTTACTGGGGCCGCCATTAATCAAGTTCATTTGACAAAAATTAGAGAGGGAAAACGTAGTAGAGAAATATAGTCCGACTCGGAGGTGGGGAAGACATAAGTTAGAAGAGGGAATCGAAAAGAAGGAAGACATACAAAATGAGAAGAGACAATGCTTACTCTGCTGGTAACCGAAGATGAACGAAATCGAAATGGACTAAACAGGCAGTTCGTGGATGGTAGGATGAAGCTTTGAAGGGAAAACCGTAACTCTCTTGAGGAAGAAGACGCCTGGGGATGTTTTTTTTTGGATTTCAAAATTGAGGAAGAAAATCGGAAAGTTCCAATCGACAGAGAATGAGGGTGCTTGTGTGTCGGCTTCTTTTTTTTAGAACGTGCCCATAGTGTAGGTTTTCAGGTTATTTTATAATAGAGGTAGACAGATTGTCAAGTTAGGGTTTTACTAGTATGGGCTTTGTTAAAGAACAAAATCAGACCCGGATGAGCCTGGGCCATATTCGGTTGAATGAGGGCGAGAAAAAAAATGGGAGCTCAAAAGGGAAAACGTTCCCACTGAATATCAAACTCAGTATCACACCCCTCCTGACTCACATACTTCACCGTTTGAGCAATGGCAACATTCAGTAAGTATAGTAACAGAATAAATAAAATAACTCGATGTGAGCTGAAGCAAAATAAAAGAATGTTTCCCGCACATGTCAAGAATCGAACTGGGACCAATGGGTTGTATGACAAATACCTTAACCAGTTGCGCTAGATTAGATTTTAGTATTTTTAGGGGAGAAATAATACAAGAGCTCTAAATTCGATTGGATAATTCTTCTAAAATGCGACGAATCCAGAAGGAAGTATATACAATAAAATGAGATGATTAACTTAATGACATGAAAGTATGAAATACAATCAAAAATAAGATTCAAAACGTAAAGAGAAATAAAATAAAAGAATAGCATGTGTACATGAAATAGTAAAAATTAATGCTCGTAATGAGGATAAAACACTTAAAATAAATGGAAAATATTAGTGGTAGAAGGACACACAAAATAATAAAAATAGTGACGATAAAACGGAGAAAGTAAAAAAGAAGTAATAAATAGTAATAAAAGTATAAATCGATCGAGCGCGTAAAATAGTACAAGGTAATAACAAAACCGTGAAATATTTTAAAACAAAAGCAACAAAATATGTATACAAAATGAAGCAGGTTAAAATGGATTGCGGTAAAAAGCTCGTGCTCCTTTTCCATAGGAATATGAGGTTTAGATGTCAGGACCAGAGAAATTCCTTTGGTTGAAAACGGGGACGACCGCCTTGTTTCTAGAAGCATGTTTATTTTTATTTTTGTTTCGATATAAGACGGGTGAGAATTTTTGGTGTCTATAGATGGCTCCCCTTGATTCAATTCTGCAATAGAAGGCTTGCAGAATTGGATCAAGGTTGACTGGGCGCCAAAAATTCTCACCGCGGCTTATGATTCGCTCTTATGGGTGCGGGTGCACGGGGACTTATGACGGGCCCCAGATTACGGTGATTGATGGTATAAAGACTAATGACGGGCCTCAACTAGATCTCGGTATCTAGCTCTAGGACTAATGACGGGCCTAGAATACGATCAATCGACCTATGCATGCGGACTAATGACGGGCCTCAACTAGATCTCGTTATCTAGCTCTAGGACTTGACGGGCCTAGAATGCATCTTCGAAATGTATGAGGACTAATGACGGGCCTCAACTAGATCTCGGTGTCTAGCTCTAGGACTAATGACGGGCCTAGAATACAATCGGTATATGGGTTATGCATGAGGACCAATGACGGGCCTCAACTAGAACTCGGTGTCTAGCTCTAGGACTTATGACGGGCCTAGAATACATCTTCGAAATGTATGAGGACTAATGACGGGCCTCAACTAGATCTCGGTGTCTAGCTCTAAGACTAATTATGGGCCTAGAATACATTCGGTATATGGGTTATGCATGAGGACTAATGACGGGCCTCAACTAGAACTCGGTGTCTAGCTCTAGGACTTATGACGGGCCTAGAATGCATCTTCGAAATGTATGAGGACTAATGACGGGCCTCAACTAGATCTCGGTGTCTAGCTCTACGACTAATGACGGGCCTAGAATACAATCGGTATATGGGTTATGCATGAGGACCAATGACGGGCCTCAACTAGAACTTGGTGTCTAGCTCTAGGTTTTATGACGGGCCTAGAATGCATCTTCGAAATGTATGAGGACTAATGATGGGCCTCAACTCGATCTTGGTGTCTAGCTCTAGGACTAATGACGGGCCTAGAATACAATCGGTATATGGGTTATGCATGAGGACTAATGATGGGCCTCAATTAGAACTCGGTGTCTAGCTCTAGGACTTATGACGGGCCTAGAATGCATCTTCGAAATGTATGAGGACTAATGACGGGCCTCAAATAGATCTCAGTTTCTAGCTCTAGGACTAATGACGGGCCTAGAAAACAATCGGTATATGGGTTATGCCTGAGGACTAATGACGGGCCTCAACTAGAACTCGGTGTCTAGCTCTAGGACTTATGACGGGCCTAGAATGCATCTTCGAAATGTATGAGGACAAATGATGGGCCTCAACTAGATCTCGGTGTCTAGCTCTAGGACTAATGACGGTCCTAGAATACTTTGATTGAGTTGTACAAAACTCGTTGTTTTGAGTGGTCAATTTGAATATGACTTTGGTTGCGGGTTGATCCAGAATTGGACGCTTTTGATTTCCTTCATGGGGGGTGTGATGGTCGAACGCTTTTTGTTGACATGGCCCTTGACTTTGTCAGTGTGGGACTTGTGTTTTGGTTTTGTTTTTGGTGGTCTCGGCCCGATGTGCACTATGGTTTCAGGATTTGGTATAACTCTTGGCTCTAGAGTTCGAGATGGCTCCGGTATGGCTCTCAAGTTTTTGGTTTTTTGTGATTTTGTGATTGGTTTTTGAATGGATGGTTTTTGTGAATGAGCGGTGGTAGTCTGGGGAAGGTGTTTGGTACTGTAGGAACCGTGGTCAGGATTGGAGGTGGCATAGGTGCTCTAGAAAGTAGGTCAGCAGTTTGGAATGTGGCGGTTACTGGGTGGATGACAGTACGTTCTTACCCTGTGATCGGTTGTGGTGTGGTGGTATTGAACATAGGGTTTTGATTGCTCCAGCATCGGTTGTGGTGTAGAGTGTCCCCAATACAATCATCGTCAGGGTCATCAGTAAGGTATGGTTCCTTTCCTTTGGCTGCCCTCTCTTGGCGTAGTTGCTCTTCTAGCCTTTCAACAGTTTGTTTTAGCATATTCTCATTCCTCGTTGACTGTTCCAACATCCGATAGAGAACACTCGGATCGGGAAGGCGTAAGCCACTACCACTAGCTCCTACGGCTGCACTCGCCTCAATAGCTGAGGTGGCCGGGGCACCTTCCGGGGCGGTGGGATTGATCAGGTTTGGATCCATGGTTCTAATGAAGTTTCGGTCACGGTGTCACTGGCCAGCCTACCCCTGGAATCTCTTTTCCATAACCGAGTAATGTTGGAAGACTGGTTCGGAACTTAGATAAAAAAAATCTTCACAATCCTGCTATCGATGGTACTGTACTGTGGAATAGTACGGAGATAATTAGTATGAATGCACACTTCGAGAAAAGATAGAAGGGGAGAAGGTCGTCCCCATGATTTATGTAAAATGTTTTGCAAAAGTAGGTTTTCTATATCATCCGATCGTGATGAAAAAGGCACACGAGCCTAGTTTTCATTTCCAAAACGCTTGTCATACCGATATTATATAACCGCAATTGCATATATGAAGAGGGAAAATGGGGTTACAATCCGATTCAAAGGGGGAATATAACCGTTAGTCCAAAAGGATAAGTACATCCATTAGTTAGCTAACCATTACAAAATGGGGGATGCATCCACAAGCTAGCTAATCATTACAAAAGGGGGATATATCCACTAATTGGCTAATCATTACAAAAGGGGGATATATCCACTAGCTAGCTAATCATTACGAAAGGGAATACATCCACTAGTTATAATAAACTACTGCCGCTAGAGAGAATCAGCCGATGATCTTCTTCCGTTTTGACTCCTCACGGTCTTTCTTCCTCCGTTGGTTCTTCGTGAGCGGGGGCTGTAGATTCACGGTAATCGAGCAAGTGGGGTCCTGGTTGATCACCGGTCGGTAAAGTGAGTACGGGTATTTTTCCACGCGATCCACTCGCTTCTCAAGCCAATCCTTGTAGGAGTCACTTAAGCTAAGGTCTGTTTCTCGCTCGTCGAAGATAGCCCACTTGACTCCGGTGTTGTAGGCTTGGGCTACATAGTTTATCAACGCATCAGTGAATCAGTGACTCTTGAATTTTGATACCTCGGCCCCTGGGATGGTCTGTTCGCGTCCGAACTATCGCATTGCCCTTAATGGGAAGATAGTGATAAAACGGTCCAAACCAATCAGAACCAAGCCATTGTGTTCGGCCGACCTAAAGGTTCCTCCTTGGATATCCCAGTCCTTCAGTACCCACCAGAAGTGTGAGTGGAGGTGAAAATCTTGAAAGTAGGCTTTCCAACCCCCTTCCGGTTTTTCTACCACTCTTCTCGCAGCTTGGAATGTGCACATGGTAACTGTTTGGTATCGTGACATGTAGGGTAGTTGCAGGTGATCAAAAAGCCATATCTGTAGGAGCAAAGGACTCCCTATGAAGAATGTCTCTCGAGCCCCTGCTTCTTTCCATCGACCTAGCGCTCTGACTACCTCGGCCACTATGAATGTTCCAACGCTAAGCCCGTCTTCATAGGCCTTCAAGAGATAGATGACCTGTGGATTCATTCTTAGGCCCCCCTGTCGAAAGAGGTGTAAACCCATGAGGCAGAGATCTAACACCCGCCTCTGAGTTCTCTGTGACCGATACGTCTTGCATAAACGGTCAAGGAGATCCCTCAAACTCAAACTCATACCCCCAAAGTCATCCACCTCAGAGACATCCACCCCTAAGAATTTGGCTGCGAATGCTGGCGTCTTCGATCGATCTGTCGGGATCCGAGGCATCTTCTAGTGAGGTTTGATCTTCAGGAAGGCATCAATCTCTCCTGGCAACATGACCAACTCCTCCATAGCAAACCGATATAGATGATCTTCTGGGTCCCAATATGTGATTGACTCATATAATGCCTCATAGTCAATGACATGTTGGCCCAAATAGGCCAAGCCCAGGAAGAGAGGTTCACCGATGTCTTTCATTGCTACACATCGCTCTTTCAGGTTGGAGGCGAATTCCACTTCTTGAGCTCGCTCTTGATAAAATAAGGAAATACGGGCCTGCTTTCGTTGTTGCCTCCTTCTCTTGTTGCTCGGCAATTTCCCTTTGTCTCTTCCTTTCCCCAGGGACAGGTACCAATTTGTTGAACATGGCTAATCCTGCAAAAGAGAGGTAAAGAAAAGAAAAAGATGGGAAAGAAAATGATACATGAGATTCAGGATGTGCAGCCTTATATACCAGTATGACACGCTTTTCGGAAATGAAAACAGAGAGAGAAAATTTTGTAAATAGAGGAGTTTTAAAAAAGGTTTTGATAAAAAGGTTTTAATTTTTGGAAATTCAGTTTTTAAAGAATGTTCATAAATAGTTGTGCAAGCAGGTTTGAAAGCAATTTTACAAGCGGTTTTTGAAGAATTTTCACAAGCAGCTTTTCAAGAGAGATTCTGAATGAGATTTGAAAACACAGGTTTGGTCAAAAATGGTTTGCACACAAGTATAGCGTAAAGTAAATCGAGGTTGTGTTTGATGTGGAGCTGTAAGTGTTAGTGTTGGGATAATCACTTTCTAGGTCAATTATGATTCCGTCTCACCGGGGGAACTGTCGTCCCTTCACTATCATCTCTCGGGGTTTTCTCTGCTATGCCTTTATGGGGCACGTTGTCAAGAAAGTCCGGAGTGCTTAAGTTCGAAAGGTCAGGACACCCGAGATGATTAAGGAACATACGCCACAACCAGTGATGATCCGACAACACCCTATTTTTCGGGAAACTTGGGGAAGTACTGCATGGGAACAGGTCTCTCGTCATCTGCACGGTCAGGTGTGTCTAAAGTCCAAATTATTCACTGACTACGTTGTGCCATGTATGGGTATCCGGTAAATACGGGATCCTCTATAGACGTGTAGCGTGACATCGGGCTTTAGAGACACCCGTAGTGCAGAGAACACATGGAGAACTGAGCCCATGCAATCTTCAGGGTAAGATAGAAGGGTGGTTAGACAGGCGGCATACAAGGAGTGATTGCCCACGAAACCCGTCTTAGACACCGGACCAGGTTGCTGGACACTGAAGGCTCAGAGTTCACTATATGCTAGCTTTGACTCGGATAATGGAGGGTATTTTTGGATCATGAGCTCAAGGCGTCAGTCGGAAACCATACCGCCTTGTGGGTTTGTTCACTCATAAAGTGACCCTAGCTCAAGGGGAATCACCCGTGGACCGGTCGGGATCCCGTGACCTTGTGGGTAAATCGGGTGACACAGAGGAATGCATGTCCTAGGCTACCCACCCCATGCACCCCACAATCGCAATATAAATATGAAAGAGTAAATAAACCAAATGAAGTTAGCACCAACCTATGTACTAAGTGTTTTATCTTGAGATTAGTGATTCCAAATTGGTTGTTTATTAACCTAAGGGGAAGTTAGCTTCATTTACTCCTAAGTGTCTCTTTCTAATCGTGAGCTAATTATTAACCCAATTGTTGTCATGTTTATTGAGGATCTAACAAATCCTATATGTCCTCATCAGATACATACTCAAAGTGTGGAATAGAATAATCCTAATGTAACACCCCCGATTAACCAAACCATAGTCCGAACGATGCGCCAACGATAACATAACAAGTCTAAACAGCGGAGTCACAGTTCCAACCGGGTGTCACAGACGTCAACCACCCACGTGGTTGACATAACAACACCATCACTACTAAGTTGCGGTCTGAATGACTGGAATTAAACCATAACCAAATCCAAAACAGAAGATACAAATCGAGTACAGATAGTCTACAACATAAGTTCTTAATTCAACAACATAAACCGAAAGTACAACTAGGGTTTAATATTACAAGTCACAACCCACATTAAAAACATACTACTAAAAGTCTTGCCCTGGTGGGCTACCCCTATGGTAGTCACCCTTGCCTATTCTACGTCCGCTTCCCGATTCATACCTGTAAAAATAAAGGACTCAGCAAACCATGCTGAGTATGAACGTGTGAAGCCCGCATGTTACCGGGCTACACGACTACTTGGTCGAATATGATCAAGTCCAATTTCATGCAATAGTAAAGCAATAACACACAGCATACAACATCCATATAGCAACTCACAACCTGTTGGGCATAGAGATAACACCAAGCATCTCAAGCATGTAAAACAAGTAGAGTTTACAAAAGAATTTGAATAATGATGATCCTCACAGTGGAATCATTCAATGTTGAGTGTTCTCATCTCTTTTCTTTGTTTCCATCATGTATACTTCTCATTCTCTTTTTTTGCACCAGGTCGAGGAATATAGGTTGATTCCCGTGACCATATAGTATGGGTGCCCATCTTTCTTTGCTTCTTTATAGATTCATTGTGAGTTCTTTTTGTTACCGCACGTTGGAGGACGTCTCCTCCATAGCTAGTCCCCCATTCCCGACGTCATGCGTCGAGAAAGCGGAGTCGCCTCTAGACTCCAGGATAAGCTCCACCAATTTGTCACTCCCCCATTCCCGACGTCATGCGCCGAGAAAGCGGAGTCGCCTCTAGACTCCAGGATGTGGTCCACATAGAAGGGCGAAGGATCTGATGCAGATACCAACTCCCGAGTATTCCATACCGCGCGGCCCGAGATGTCATCTTCCCGGGTTATCCTCATGTTCCACCAATTGAGATTTGCTCTTCATTATTATTCATGAGTAGACACCATAGTGGGTGTTATGGTACGTCCTCCATGGTTAGAGAGGAGTTCCCCTTTATAGAATTTTCTTTGTTTTCATAGTTTCCAATGTTTCAACTCAATTTCCATAAACGTGAAGGGACTAAACTACTATGTGCGCGCAAATAGTATACAACAATGATATAGAAGTCATATAACACGCCAAGCAAGCAATCCAATTACATGCTTTAATCTTAAGATCTTTTCACACAGAGCACACAGCAAACAAGCTGTGTAACACGGCAACATACGAACCACACATATCCATACCTTTTTCGCAAGTACGAGTTGTCTCACACTCGGAGTCCTAGTTGGAGCTCGCTACGGTCCTAGAGTTAATTAAAACAATGTGTTAGTTTATTATTTTATGTGACGACACTTTATATCGTATGTTATTCCCTAGGTATGTTGTTACATGCTTAGTTTATATTGACTCTTAGAACTCCACGTGCATTAATTCTAGGCTTAACTTACTCCTAGGATATTCATATCTTTATTTACATGTTAACTAAGCCCTTTTTTCTTAGTTAATGTTTTAGGGCGTTTTAACGCTAATTATGTAACAAGTTTGTATAAACTAGATATGACTTGTCTAAAGTGTACCCCCCTCCTAGCTAAATAGGTGAGCAATGTTTTAACCTTTGTACAATGATAATATAAACCATAAAAATACCCCTAAAACCGTTTATACAGGAGTCCCAAATTTGCAAGACCGCAAGATAAGTTTGGTGTTTAACCTCACATAGTCACTCCTCTTTATTATATCAGCTAAGGCTTACTCTTTCCCAAGCTGTCTCATCAGTTGGTTAAGTATACTAGCATTGTTTGGGTCCTTTATTAAACTAACATCGCCCCTAAAGTTCCTCTGAAATCTAGTTATACAGAATCTATAAGGTTACTGAAATCAGAACAACACTCTTCACATTCTCTATCGGTTCTTGTATTAGTTCACCTCAACCGATGATTCATTCTTTACCCCAGGGTTTACTCACCTAGCTAAGGTGTTAACAATGTCTTAAATCCAGACTAACCCAACAGAACACTCACCTAGTTTGCTGTACCGAATTATACAGAGGCAGCAACGGTTGCAAAACTGAGCTAAAAATCAGTGCAGTACACCTCTATTCCTTCTCTTGTAATTTGATTAACTGTTTCTAATCTACCCTATTTCCTTGTACAGAATTGCTGAGGTTGATTAGTTAGAGTTTGGGTCCATTAGCAGGCTAATACAACACTCACACCCCACTGGCACAACAGTTATACCGGGACCATGTTACAGAACCGAATTACCTAGTATGTTTCATTTAACTCCATGTTTAAGTCTCCTAAACTGGTTTTTGGTTTCCCCAATTTACTTACCAGCTAGTTAAGTGTACTAGGCCAGTCTCCAACTAAAGCCAGCTCAAACTATCCCCATTTAAAGGCCTTTGAAGTTTCATTATACAGACACCAGAAAAAAAACTGAAACTTGGAGCTAATACAAAACAGATAAAACTGAGGTATAATTTGGTGCTGTTTTGTCTCACTTTTTAGTTCCTCAACCTGGGTTTCTATTTCCCCAATCTTTTTAGCCCATTAGTCAAGAGTCTTAATATGGTTTTAAATCCCCATACAGACCCAAAGCAATAAGGCCACGCTTCTGAAAAACCTGTTACTCAGAACTTAAAAATTGAAACAGACACAATCTTCTCTTAATGTTGTCTTTCTTTTTTTTTTTGTCTGGCTTCTAATCCCTTCCAAATCGTATAGCTTCCTTGTAAGAGGTACTAGGGATGTCTTAAATTCATGTTAAACCATACAACACTCAAATCTCACCTGTAACAGAAACCCAAAACTAACTTTCAAAACCAGAATCTGAAACTAATACACCTTTCCTGTTATTGGTTTCTTTCTGTTCTTTCAGTCTCTTTTCTGGTTTCTCCCAACTTGCTCAACTACCTAGTTGTGGTTTTAATACCGTTTCATTTCTTAAGACACCCCTAGACAGTAAGCTGAAATTACAGAACACCCCAACACTAACTACAATTGAACCAGAAACCTGTGAACTAGCGGCCATGAAACTGATATGTATAGGTATATTTCTTTTTCCTTCTGTCCTAGTGAGTCGACTGACTCCCCAACAGGTTGAGCTATTTAGTTAAAACCTCACTGCAGTTTTAACTCTCAAAACAGACCTTAGAGTGGCATGGACACTAATCAGAACAGAAACCTGAAAACCGACATATAAAACTGAACTGAATGGAAAAAGAACCCATGGACTGTTGCATTTATTCTCTGTTACTTGTCTTTCTGTTTATTTATCTGACTTACGATTTTCCTTCCATGGTTGTTTGAGTTTCCTTTTTATGCACTTTAGTATAGTTTGAAACACAAAACAACCCAAGGTAACCAGGCTACATTTCTGGAAACTTATTCCTCAGAACTTGGAAACTGAACTGATCTTTCTTTTCTCTCTTATTTTCTTTTCTTATTGTTCCTTGATTATGTTTTTACTTCTACCCAGGTGTATCCCCACTTACTAAGAGTTTTTTCAGGAGTGTGAGTCCAAAGTAAAACCCACAGCAACAAGAGCTATACCTCTGAGGAGTTCAAATACAGAAACGAAGAAACAAAAACACAGCATTCGAATGTCTACTACTGTAACACTTTTCTATTGCTTTGTTTTCTGTTACCTAACCTTCTTTCCCTTTCTCTTTGCTCTCTCTCAATTGACTAAGCATACCACCCAGTTTCCGCCTCAAACAGTCCAAAACCAAAACCCAAAACACTTGGCCACTTTCCTGAGAATCCTCTCTTTTTTGTTTACACCGAACTTAAAAGGAAAGGACTGAAACTGATGCATGATGATTAGTATTTTACTCTCTTCCATTTTGCTTTGCATTGTTTGGTATAGTTCTTTTCTTTCTCTTCACTCCCCAAGTGGTTTATCTCTTTAGTTAGATACACTAGTACAGTCAGTATACAGAAGCTTGTTATTGCTAGTTTCGGGAGCCTACAACTGAAAACTTGACAGTTTTGTCTGGTTTCTAGTGAGTGCATCAGTTTAGGGAATAACTTACCTCTCTTCCTCAGTTGCTCCCCTCAGTTGTTTCTTGGCATGATGTGACACCCCCTGGCCCTGGAACTCTCAAACTCCACTGGAATGATGACTCACGTGTTATTCCTTGACAACCCAGAAAAGGAAAACAATGATGAACCAAGTAACTGAGTTTTATGCTGGTATACCTGAAGCTTGTTACTCAGAGTGTGGGTTCTGTATCAGGTTTGCTGTTGGGATGAAAATGTAGTAGCTAGGAAGGAGGCTCGTTACACTGGCAAGGTAGAGCATTAGCTCGAAAAGAGAAGAAGTCACGAAAGAAAGAAAATAGAAGAACAGAAAGGCAGGAATTGAAGCAGAAACCAGAGGGAAAGAGCATAAGGAGATTGGCTCATATTCTCACCGTGAATGAATTTTTCCTTCAGGCTGTTATGGGGATTTTCCTTAGCAATGTCCCAGCGCAGCTTACACAAGATTGTCTCCCTCTGGTTCCATGCGTGAAGGAAGGAAAACAGAGAAGTCAAGAGCTATAGTTACAGAAGCAGTAAAGGAAAAAGATAGTGGTGTTAGCCCCCAGCTTACCTTGCTGTCTCACGGTGCTTGGTTTCAGGTTTCCAGAGTTTGGACCAGGGTCTAACAGACAAGGAGGAACTAAGGAGGCGTAGGTTATTTATTCCACTGTCGGTTACTACTGATTCCCATGAGCTTGGGAGTTTGGAAGAAGGGAAAACCATTCACCGCCATGCCTAGCTGTCTGTTGAGTAACTTACTACAATCAGGAATATTTCAGTTTACTTCAGGGGCTATTAAAGAGAAAGGCTGGGGGACTTCGTGGAAGTTAGGGAAAAGAACACCCTGCTGCGTGGAAGTCTGAGAAGGGAATGACTTCGAGGTGTGTACTTGTTCAGGTTAGTTGGTTTCTCTCGTTTCTTTTGTTTGTTCTCGCACAGAACCACGGAGTATGGGCATCGGAAGAAAAATAGAGTTATGCCTGAGAGTTTGGGAATTCTTGATCTGAGTTGTTTTTTTCTTGTTCGATCTTGCTGTAATGGAGAAGGAATCGATGCTGTTACAGAGATGCGGGTGATTCATTTTGTTTTTTCTTCTTTCTGTGTAGTTAGTTTAGTTGATTTGCTACTAGTTTTAGTTTGTTGGGTTTAGTTACTGAATTCGAGCATAGCTCAACCAGTTAAGCTATCGGGGAAGGTACGGGAGGTCTCGGGTTTGAACCTCAGCGGGAGCGTCTTTGCTCCTTTTTCTTTCTCTTTTTTTTGTATAGGTTATACATGATTGTTTATATATGTACGACTATATATATCATGTTATTATATATTTTTTTGTAACGAAGTTATGCGACGTTATTGTCACTTATTTACAACGTTACAATATTGTAACGTTACGTACGTGTATTTTGTATTCGTACATATAATATATTATATATATATATATATATATATATATATATACTAGATTATGTTGTTCGTACGTTATTTTAGGTCCGAATTATAAAACGTGTTATGATTTTATGCGTTTAAATGTTCAGGGGTATTTCAACTTACCCCCCTTAAAAGAGACTTCGTCCCGAAGTCTTACTTCCTTAACTTATACTTTCCACTCCCGGTAATCTTAGGGATCCAGTCCCGCATTCATTCACGATACCCAAAGAATTAAGTCCATAACTATAAAGCTCTGTGCTTCTAAGCACCATGCCACATCAGTGGCTTCACACAAGTTCTCATGGTAGACCAAGAAGTTAACAATGTGTATAACATGCTAAAGTGCAAGCCAAGACAACATTCATTCATACAGAGCATATAACATGCTAAAGTGCAAACCATGGCACACAACATTCATTCATACAAAGCGTACGTATACGAACATAGCATTCTCACACACAAGTCCACCAACCATCAACATGTGGTTGTGGGATTACAACACAGGGACACACGCACAAACGTCCAAAACGAAATGCGCTTACCCCCCTTAAAAGAGGGGTACACCCTCGTACCCTACACTAACCCGAAGCATCGGGTGAAAAGATGGGGGTACATATCTCTCATTTTATCTTCTAGCTCCCATGTGGCTTCCTCTATATCTTGGTTTGACCATAACACCTTCACTAGTCTAATTGACTTGTTCTGGGTCTCCCGGGTCTTAGTGTCTAGAATTATGAGGAGTGTCTCCACTGATCTCAATGTGGGCTCTAGGACTAGCCTCTCGGGCTGTAGTACATGTGAGGGATCGGGCATGTATTTCTTTAGCTGAGAGACGTGGAATATATCATGAACTTGTCCCAACTCTGAGGGTAGATCAAGTCAATAAGCAACTGGGCCCACACGCTCCTTAATACTATAAGGGCCTACGAATTTCGGGCTCAACTTTCCTTTTTGCCCAAATCTGAAAATTCCTTTCATCGGTGATACTCGTAAGAATACCTGGTCGCCAACTTCGAACTCCAGGTCTCGACGTCTGTTATCTGCGTATGCTTTCTGTCTATCCTATGCGGCCTTTATGTTCTTTCTGATCTGCTGAACCTCTGCCTGAACCTGCTGCAAATAGTCTGGGCCTATGATGAAAGCTTCGCTGGACTCGTCCCAGCACAACGGTGTACGGCAAGCTCTACCATATAACGCTTGAAAAGGTGGCATCTTGATTGAGGCGTGATAACTGTTATTATATGCAAACTCGATGAGGTGCAACTTATCCAACCAACTGCCCTGGAAGTCCAAGGCACATGCTCTAAGCATGTCCTCTAGGGTTTGGATGGTTCTCTCCGTCTGACCGTCGGTCTGCGGGTGAAAAGCAGTGATAAGCTTCAGCTCGGTGCCTAACGCTTCTCGTGAAGCCTTCCAATATCTCGAGAGGAATCTCGTGTCCCTATCTGACACTATGGTCTTTGGCACTCCATGGTGTCTTAAAATCTCCTTATCAAAAAGCTCGGCTAGTTTCGACACCTTCCATGTGTCCTTCATAGGAATGAATCGTGCTACCTTAGTAAGGCGATCAACTATTACCCATATCATATTCAATCCTCCTCGGGTCGGTGGCAGTCCAACTACAAATCCATCGATAGATCATAGAATTTCCACTCTGGGATAGGCATTGGCTGCACTGTGCCTCCAGGTTTTCGGTGTTCAAATTTTATTTTCTGACAGGTGAGGCATCTGATAACGAAGTTCAAGACGTCGTTCTTCATGCCAACCCACCAAAAGTATCGCTTTATGTCTTGTACATTTTTGAAGCTCCAGGGTGAATAGAAGTAGTAGAAGAATGAGACTCTCTCATGATGCACTCCTTGAGCTCCGCGCTCTCGTGGGGAATACATAGTCTGCCATTCACACGTAATAGGCCATCCTCGTGAAGCTGGTAGTCGTATTTCTTCTTATCTAGTGTGCCATCCATTAACTTCCGTCTAATATCTGCCATCACTCTGTCCTTCTGCTGGGCATTATGTATTTCTTCAACTAGGCTGGTGCCTGCTATGAGAGTATGCAATGTGTGAGCTCTGCGGCTAAGTGAATCGGCAACTACATTGGCTTTGCCCTCCTTATACTGAAGGTTGATCTCATAATCCTTGAGGAACTCCATCCATCTACGTTGTCTCATATTCAGTTCTTTTTGGGTGAACACATACTTTAAGCTTTTGTGATCGAGTAGTAGATGGTGATCTGTGAACCATAAAGATAATGGCGCCAAATTTTGAGTGCAAACACGACTGCTCCAAGCTCAAGATCATGTGTGGGGTAGTGCTCTTCGTGCTTTTTCAGCTGGCGGGAGGCATAGGCGACAACTTTCCCGTGCTGCATGAGGACACATCCCATACCCATACCGGATGCATCACAGTAGACTTCATATCCATCAGTACCTTCAGGAATCGTGAGGATGGGGGCTGAGGTCAATGCATCTTTCAGCTTCTGAAATGTTGTCTCACAGTCTCCTGTCCACGTAAAAGGGGTGTCTTTCTTGATGAGGTTTGTCATAGGTTTTGCGATGTGGGAGAAGTCCTTAATAAAACGTCGGTAGTAGCCTGCTAGACCAAGGAAACTTTGTATATCTGTCACAGACTTCGGTCTCGGCCATGTACGTACTGCCTCCACTTTAGCCGGATCAACTGCTATCCCCGGCAACAGAAATAATATGCCCAAGAAATGCTACCTGATCTAACCAGAATTCACACTTAGAGAATTTGGCGTACAACTGGTTGGTTCTGAGAATCTCGAGTACCTGCCTGAGATGGTGCCGATGCTCTTCCTTGGATCTCGAATATACCAGTATATCATCAATAAATACCACGACTATCTTGTCCAACTGATCTCTGAAAACTCGGTGCATCAAGTCCATAAACCTCGTCGGGGCATTAGTCAGTCCAAACGGCATAACGGTGAATTCATAGTGGCCGTAACGGGTCCTGAATGCGGTCTTTTCGATGTCGCTCTCCTTCACTGGGATCTGATGGTATCCTGATCTGAGATCTATCTTCGAAAATACTGTCGCTCCTCTGAGCTGGTCGAACAGATCGTCTATGCGTGGTAAAGGGTAGCGGTTCTTCACTGTGACTGCATTCAGCTCTCGATAATCAATGCATAACCGAAGACTGCCGTCTTTCTTCTTGACAAACAGTACGGGTGCGCCCCAAGGGGATACGCTCGGGCGTATGAATCCCTTATCCAATAACTCCTTCAATTGCTCCTTTAACTCCATCATCTCTGCCGGGGCCATTCTGTACGGGGCTTTGGCAATGGGTCCTGTCCCGGGTACTAAGTCGATAGTGAACTCGACCTCTCGGGGTGGTGGCATACCAGGAAGCTCCTTAGGGAAGAGGTCTGGAAACTCCCCAACCACTGGTACATCTTGTAATACCCCCATCCCACATCGGGATATGAGTAGTATTGTGAGTTCCTTATATGCAAACACATGGATTGACTACAACAACAGGCCTTCCACTTTTAAGCCCAGTTAGGATTGAGGGCCTAAAGTGGCTAGTTTTCAAGCCTGGATGGTTTGAGAGCTAGGTGTTGGACAGTTACCCATATGGGGTGTTACACATCTGGATTAAACTCCAGGTCTTGTTAAGTATCCTGTACATAACAAAGGTACACCTCCTGCTGCTTCTGAATTTCTTGGCCATGGTCATGGCTGAAATGACTTTCACTGACGGCTGTCGGGGGGTGCTGGCGGTAAGATACAATAACGCCGGACGGGCTCTTTAGCAGTAATCTATGCTCGGCACACAGTATACGGCCTCGGTGTTTCTCTAACCAATTCATACTCACGATGACGTCAAAACCCAGGCCTCTGAACTCTATCAGGTCCAATAGGAAATCCTCCTCTCTGATTCTGATGGTGGCTCCGCGGAAATACCGGGTACAACGAACTCTTTCTTTAGAAGGTAATGTCACACTGAAGTCTTCTAACTCCGCGGGCTCAAGGTGCAACTGCTCGGCTAACGTCGGGGATACAAAAGTGTGTGAGGCTCCAGAGTCGAATAATACTGAGGCTGGGACTCCATTCACCGGGAAGGTACCCATGATAATATGGCCGCTATCGCCGGCCTGAGCCTGAGTGAGAATGCTCAGGGACCCCTCTCTCCAGGGTTCAACACCTATTCCCAAAAATAACGTTCATAAGCATAATTAGTGATGGTATGAGAAGAGTCGTAGATAATAAGCCTTTCTTTATTCATCTTTCCAACATTAGATGTTCGTTTCCATTACACAACTTAATACAAAAGGTACATGGCTTAATATTTCCTAAAGGTTAGGTTTAGTCGTCCAGGCTTCATATGGGTAGCGTTTATCACGGTTGAGGGTGCTGTGTTTGGCTTGATTCTCTTAATCCCGTGGTATAGCATTCTCGATGGTCCACCCATGATCAACACGTCACCGGATTTTAGCCAGATCTTCATAGCTCGGTCAATCCTCTTTTCCTCACCATAGAGGAAACTCAGCATCATCTCCGATGGACACAGACACTATGGGTATCCCCTGGTCTAGGGTCTCCTGTGTCTCATCCTTGTCTTAGTGTAATCCAAGTCGGCCTTCCTCTCTCGTAGAAGTTGATGATGCAGATGTCGGCTTGTAGGTCGGGTAACTGTTGTACTTCACGTTGCTGTGCAATGCGTAGGGTTGCCGTAAGGGATAGAAAGTCCTCGGGAATTTGTGGTGCATATGCTCCGTCGGTGGGATAGCTCTTCATATATGGGTTCCAAATCTTACCTAGGCACATCATTTTGAGTTTCATCATCTTTCCTCCGGGGTATGTCGGTGTGTAGAACTCGCCTGGTCCCACTCCAAACTTACGACATCTTCGAATAATGGCTACTTGGGCTTCAGGGGTTAGGTATCCTAGTAGTAGAATCATCCCGGGCTGGATAACTTGGCAGTTTTCACTTGGGTAGTAGGGATTCTCAAGGCTGTACCCGTCGGGTTCGAGGTTTGGATTTATTGGGAAGCACATGTCAAAGGTTTCTATTGCATTTAAGGGTAGTCTGGTTCTTTTAGCGGTACTAGTAATTTAGCAAATTTCATGCATGGTCATACAGCTTGGCATACAAGAATTTAGACATGTTTTTCAAACATTTAGGGTTTCGAGGTTTACCTACAGCTGTGGGTGTGTCTGGTCCCTCGGTGCGGTCCATGATGTGCAACACTGCCTTTCCTGGCCTCGAGGTAGATGCCTTCTGGGAGTCTCGGGATCCCGCTCCGTGCGTAGGCTGGGTGTGCTGAGCTCCACGCTGGCCTCCGGGCCCCGATCTCTGGTCACCTCTTGCACCATAGCTGGGCCTGTAATTCTTGCTCTGGGGATTCGCGAAGCACTCAAAGGCCCTGTACCCGCTCTTCTTGCAGTAAAAACACTCTATCTGGTTGCCCAGACAGTCAACACCGGGGTGGTTCTTCGAGCATCGTCTACAGATATATCGGCGCTCGGTCCACTTGCTCGGACCGGCTCCAGTCCCTAAACAGGTTACTTGGTTAGTCAACAACAAGTCATAATAACTATAAAGATATTTAAGTGCTAGAGTTTATTTCATTTTACCCTTAGGTGGGTATGAGCGGAACGGCTTAGTCGCCGTAGCCAGGTGGCTCAGCTGAAGTCTCTCTGTAGGCTTGTTCCCATGGTATCTCGCCCGCTTCCTATCCGGGTAGCGCTTACTCCTGTCAGCTCCCTTCTGCTTACGGTCCTCTGAGTCACCGTCCTTTGCCTTCCTTTTCTTCACGAACTCCTCATCCCGCATCTGGACGGTGATCTCGACCTGGGACGCTGCATGGTAGCAGTCCTGTACAAAATATGGTTTAGTAAACTCTCCACAATATAATACTCCGTTCAAATTTATAGTTCAAGTGCAACCTGGATCGTGGCATAACGGCTGGGTCCCATGCGGTATCTGATGCGGTAGTTCAGCCCACCGTAGAAACGCTCCACTAGGATCTCATGTGAATATCCCAAGCTTGTAAGTACACGAAGTAGAACAGTGAACGCCGAGTTGTAATTATCTACTGTCATCCCCTCGGTCTGTCTCAGACTGTCTAGCTCAAGCCGCTTCTTTGTCCGGAGGTGGGCGGGGTAGTACTTAGCCCTCAACAACGCAGTGTAAGCATCCCATCCAAAAGTGGGATCGGCTAGGTGAGCATCCTTCACAAGCTTCCACCAATCGCTCGCTGACTCTCGTAGGTAATAGGCTGCGAGTCTGACCTTAGCCTCAGCCGGAACGTTCAAAAAGTCGAAGGCGGTCACTAGGATGCTGATGTAGTTCTCTAAGTAGGTGGGGTCCGTCTCTCCTCGGAACTCAGCTGGTCGAAGGTCTGCTAAGCTCTTCACCCAGTTTGTCTCCCTGGGTGGGTGAGGTTGTGGTGGCGGTGGTGCCTGCTGGGCTCCTGGCTGGAAACCCATGTGACCTAGGGCTGCTGCCACTATCTCACCTATGGTATGCCCTGCAGCTACGCTATCTTGCTCCATTTGGCCACGGCCTCGTCCTCGACCTCGTCGTCCAGACATCTAAAAATGTCGTCGTTAGTTTAGAACATTCACAAGAACTTAATGCAAGTTATTATCGCCCTTGCTGGCGGGTTTAAATTATAAAGTCGTGCCTCACATTGCTAACCTTTAATCCCGTTTCCTAAATTTAGATTTTCCTATTCTCGGTACTCCTCTGTTCCAGTCATCAGAGCGCAACTACGCTCTGATACCACTTTCTGTAACACCCCCAATTAACCAAACCGTAGTTCGAACGATGCGCCAACGATAACATAACAAGTCTAAACAGCGGAGTCACAGTTCCAACCGGGTGTCACAGACGTCAACCACCCACGTGGTTGACATAACAACACCATCATTACTAAGCTGCGGTCTGAATGACTGGAATTAAACCATAACCAAATCCAAAACAGAAGATACAAATCGAGTACCGAGAGTCTACAACATAAGTTCTTAATTCAACAACATAAACCGAAAGTACAACTAGGGTTTAGTATTACAAGTCACAACCCACACATTAAAAACATACTACTAAAAGTCTTGCCCTGGTGGGCTACCCCTATGGTAGTCACCCTTGCCTACTCTCCGTCCGCTTCCCGTTTCATACATGTAAAAATAAAGGACTCAGCAAACCATGCTGAGTATGAACGTGTGAAGCCCGCATGTTACCGGGCTACACGACTACTTGGTCGAATATGATTAAGTCCAATTTCATTCAATAGTAAAGCAATAACACACAGCATACAACATCCATATAGCAACTCACAACCTGTTGGGCATAGAGATAACACCAAGCATCTCAAGCATGTAAAACAAGTAGAGTTTACAAAAGAATTTGAATAATGATGATCCTCAAAGTGGGATCATTCAATGTTGAGTGTTCTCATCTCTTTTTCTTTGTTTCCATCATGTATACTTCTCGTTCTCTTTCTTTGCACCAGATCCGGGAATATAGGTTGATTCCCGTGACCATATAGTATGGGTGCCCATCTTTCTTTGCTTCTTTATAGATTCATTGTGAGTTCTTTTTGTTACCGCACATTGGAGGACGTCTCCTCCATAGCTAGTCCCCCATTCCCGACGTCATGCGCCGAGAAAGCAGAGTCGCCTCTAGACTCCAGGATAAGCTCCACCAATTTGTCACTCCCTCATTCCCGACGTCATGCGCCGAGAAAGCGGAGTCGCCTCTAGACTCCAGGATGTGCTCCACATAGAAGGGCGAAGGATCTGATGTAGATACCAACTCCCGAGTATTCCATACCGCGCGGTGTTATACCCAAAATTTTGACCCCCTGGTTAAGGTCTACGAGGTTGTGAGAGCCATCTTCATCAAACAGTAAGAGTCTCCGGCCCGATCGGCGTGTTCCAGGGCCTGAGGAGCAGCTTCGTCATTGTCAGGGGCGTTTTCGTAATTTTTAAGGCTTCTGAGTTCTCCTATAGGCTTTCTCTCTCCTCCAAAGGGTGCCCAAATCAGCTCGAAATGCTTTGATATTTTAACCCATGATAGAGGATGACATTTTAAGCATAATGGCGTTGGAATTTTGATTTTTCGAATTTCCAATAATTTTCTAGCAATTTCTGATTGAATCTGACGAGAAATTCAATTTAAAAATGCTCCAGCTTTTAAAAAATTCGTTTCCACCTCATAAAATTCATAATACCCATTCTTGACATGTGGTTAAAATTTCATAGCAAAATTCCTTTTGGAAGTTACTCAGTTAAAATATCGAAAAATCTTACTTTTACTAGATTCTCTTTATCTTTAAGAAAGTCTATATAAGGGGATAGGTTTTTGGATAAAAGGAGAACCTCACATGCTGAAGAACCCTAGAGAGTCAGAAAACACGGCCTCCCCTCTCTCTCTCACGTTTTCCAACACCCGGCCACCCAAATCATACTGAAAATCCCCCGAAATCACCATCTAAACACGTTTTCCAATCCCCAAAGCACCAATAATCATCAAAACCTCACAAAAACACCTCTAAAACGTGAAGAACAGCAAGAACAACCAACAACCAGAAGCTTGGGTCGAAATCCTCTCGGGTCTGCCATCAACGGAGCACTCGACGAGTCCCGGTGTGAAGAAACGTTGTAAATCCGAAGGTAAAACAGGTAGAAACTCCACTTCCCTGATTCACCACGGTATTATCTGTCTTGCCTCAAAATTTGGGCTCAAACTAACCTTCGTAGGCTTCTGTATTGCTGTTTATTTAAGCCTCTGTCAGATAACTTGTTTGCTAAGTTTCGTGCTTAATTCGAATTCAAATTGAAAACTTTCAATCACTAACGTCTTGTACATCTTTCAGGCTACACACCCATAAAATTTGAGCTCAAAACACCCTCGGGAACCTTCTGAAAACCCCTGTCCGTGGGTGGTCCGTGACCTCGGACCTATGGTCCGGGACCTCGGATGCGTTGTCCGAGACCACGGACACCCACGGACGGCGGCGGGATTTTAAAAATTCAAAATTTAGGTTTTTTCCAATGATGTCCGGGCCCACGGACGTCCTGTCCGTGGCCCCGGACTTTGCAAATTTTTGTTTTCCTTCAATTTCGACTTTTCTGCATATTTAGGTTAACTGGGGTCCGTGGTCTCGGACCTTTGGTCCGTGGCTACGGACGTAAGCAAAATTTGACCTAATTCTGCCTCCGAAACCCTAGTTTAGGTAATTTCACTTTTCACTTTTATTTTCTGTCAAAAAATGCTAAAAAACACAAAAAACAGAAGGTTGCGCACTTAGGTTAAAACGACTCGTAATAAGCCGTAAATAAACTGAGAGTAGAGGAAAAACGACCTAGGAAGGGTAATGAAAGTAATTGAACCCTAAATAAGTCGAATATCAAGCCCCCGAACCCGAACTCTCCTTTCCTAATTTGATCTAGGTTAAAATTAGGTGGCGACTCATAATAGGTTCCAGTGAGCTAGCTTAGGTTTTAATAATTATTGTTTTATGACATAGTTATTAATCTTAGGTTATAAGTGGACCTAAAACCCAATCGGATCCTAATCAGCCTTAATCAACATAGGATAGGGTTTAAAATCGAGGCTCACAGACTGGCGACTCTGCTGGGGACAAACTTCTTAATTTTAACTTGTTTAATTTTAAGAAAGAGGGCTTAACTCGAAATTGTTTATTTATGGCTTTATTACTTTGTTTGTTTACTTTTGTGTGCACTTTAATTTCTGCACCTTTGCATCATATGAGAGCGAGGGTCCACACGAACCGATTTCATCCCGGGACCCGTTTGAGGGTCCCCTGTCAGGGACTCACACCTTTTAGGTGATGTGAATAAGCGGGGGAAAAAAGGAGGATGTCGTCTAACCACATCCCCTTAATACCTGGGCCTTAGCCCCAAGCGTTTTCCTGGCAGTGTCCTTACCTAGCCCATTGTTTGGTCAGTCAAAGACCCGGCCGCAGACGCACACCTTCAGGTGATGTGAAAAAGTGGGGAAGCCCAAAGAGAATAGCGTGCAAGCCCTATTCCTTTGAGGTGACCTGGGCCCATGCCCCAAGCACCTCTCCGGATCGATCCATACCCAGTTTGACTTAAACGCCAAGTGAGGACATGTTGAATTTGTGTGGGCCTTGTTTGCTTGTATGATCGGCCCACTACCCAGCCTAGAGATTGATAGGAACTTCTCCTACATCAACCTAGCCCAACCCGAATTGGCGGCTCTGCTTGTTTGCGGCCTAGAGGCCTTGCTTGATTAGAATGTGTGTTCGGGCTTCGGCCCAAAAGCTTAGACTTAGGTGATTTCTCTTCTGGCCCAATTTGAATTATCCAATTAGTTTTAGGCCCATAAAAAAGGAAATCCACCTGAGCTTGAAATAACTCACAAGTCCTGAAAATAAGATCTTTTTTCGGCTTAGCAACCATCTTCTCTGGCCCAAAGAAAGTTAGGCCCATTTGTGATTTAGGGACCATTCCAGCCCATGTGCTTTACTCTAGGCCCAAACGCACTCCAGCCTAAGGGCTCATTTTAGTCTAGGTAGACTTTTTATCCGGGCCCTAGCCCAAAAGCCTAGATCTAGGTGTCACCTCTCAAGCCCAATCAAAGCCATCTATTCAGGTTTCAGTCCAAATTCCAATTCACAGTCTGAAAGTACTCCGGCCCAAACACCTCATTTTCCGGGTATCTTAGCCCATTTGCATTCAGTCCAAGCCTGTTCCGGTGAGGTGTCATTCTCACCTTAGTTCATTCAGCCCACTTCCTCTTGTTAGCTAATAATGGACGCCTTGGAAACAGGTAGGCCCGAATCACAGGCATGGCAGGGAGGAAGTCCAATCGATACGGATGCCCAGTTAGCCGTAGAATTCAATGGGATGCTGAAAAAGATTGAGCGCATGGAGAAGGCCAACAAGCCAGCCGGTTTCGACTACTTTTCCACTGGACTGTATCCCGAGGTTGATCTCCCTCCAAAGTTGAAATTGCCAACACTTCCTCTATACAAAGGTTCCTCCGACCCACAGCTTCATTTGGCAATGTTCGATAGAGAAATGTCTATCCTTATGCTGAGCGATATGCAGAAGGCCAAGGTGTTTGCTCGCTATCTTGATGAGATTCCTCAGTGTTGGTACATAACTCGAAGGATGAATTCCAAGACCTACGAGGAGGTCTGTGAAGCTTTTTTGCATCATTTTGGGTACGCCAGGAGTTTCGGAGTCACCAGGGCTGATCTTGCAAGCACACGACAAACAAAAGGTGAATCAATGTCCGACTTCATCAAGCGTTGGAGGATGAAGGCAGCCGCTATGCTCACAAAGATGGACGAACAGGAGCAAATCCGAACGGTAATTGAGAATATGCAGAAGCAATACAATGACAAGCTGAAATTCACATACTTTCCTAATTTCGACTTACTGATGGGACAAGTTGGTGTCCTAGAGGAATTGGTCCATAAGGGAGAATTAAAGCTTGGGGACTCAGAAAACACCGGGAATGGTTCAAGGACAGCAGCTTGCATCCAAAGAGGCATCCAAAAGAGAACCAGGCAGCATGAGATAAACACCGTTCGACAGTTAAAGGAGTCAGGTAGGGCCATTGGAGCATCAGAGCCACCTAGAAAGAAACTCCGTCAGAGAGAGTTCACAGACATTGGCCAACCGTTGAGCCAGGCTTTAAAAAGGCTCCTGGAGCGAAACATACTACAACCTCTCACCCCCCAGCCTGGGGTCCCTCAGAAAGGAAGGAATCTAAGTCAGTTTTGCCAGTACCACCAATTACCCGGTCACGACACTGATGATTGCAAGGCTTTGAGGCACACGATCCAGGACCTCTTTGACCAAGGATTTCAATGTGACGGTATTTAGGAGAATGTTTTTGTTAGAAATCACTTTAAATTCACAGTTCTTAGTTTAGACTTTAGAATATTTCGTTTCCATTATGTTTTCCTTTTTGGTATACTTTGAGTAGCTTTTCGATGTATGTACTCAGTATTGTTCAATTTATTTGCCATTAATAAAGCTTCTTCATCCTTCACATCTTTAAGAAAGTCATGTACAAATGTTTCATAATAAAATGCTTTTTCTCTAACAAAACAAAAAATGGTTTGAGTATGTCTTCTGATAAAGGCACATGAAACAATCATCTTCTGGCAATAGAACAAGACGAGTCGTCTTTTTGCTTCCAAAAGGGTGAACATGTCCGTCCAAACACTGTCACAAAACATCCAAAACAATCCACAAAGCGGTCCAAACTCTACATCTGTTTAAGTGTTGTCATAAACCCCTAATCGATACTGGGGGCAATCCGAGCTCGGGATCGCCGCCTTTAATCTTTCGTTTAAGCGTGCGAACTAGTCTCTAAGTGAAATTCACGAGAGTGTCTTGAGCGGAAAAACCATGAGCGAACGAGCGTGTCATTTTTACATGACTCTAGTGAGACCACATTCAAAGGTAAGGTAAACGGCATAACTCCAACTGAAGGAGATATTTTGTAAATTTACGCTTAGACCTTTGAAAAGTAACAATGAACGGATACACAACTATTAGGGATGACGAAGCACCTAGGTACAGCACCACACAGCCAAAAAGCTTGTGAACCCTGACATTACACCCTAGGCACCCCCGCTGAGCCTTTCATGTATGACCTCTTTTACAACACTACAAGCTCCACAAATAAGCCAGCCAATGATGAATAACCGATCCGGTGACCAAAGGAAGCAAGGAGCCCCGACTTCCGAACAACAACTTCACAAGTCCAAGGAAGCGAAACTGCTACCAGCATGACGAAACGATCCGCAAATGGTCCCAAAGTGACACAGGATCCAAGTGAGCTCACATGGAAAAAATAGCTCTCAAAGTTCAAAACCGGGAAACACAAGAACCCCAAAGAAAAAGAGATTCAAAGAAAGGCAAACCTGAAAAGCCTCAAAGAAGTCCAAAATTGGGAGAAAGAGAGAAGGTGCAAGGAACAATTCAAAAGTCCCGTGTTCCAAGCTCACAAGCGAAGTCAACACGAAGTAGCCAAACGACTTCAAGACAAGGAAGATGAATCTGAGAGAAGACGCAAGTTGCAGCTTTGGTCACCCCTTTTAAGCTCCACATACCTCAAATATCCCTCCATGGTCCCGTTGTCTTTCATCACACCCTATGGCCACGTTATAAGCCTTAAAGACTTCCGACTTGATAGTTGTGTGTCCAATCACGTGAAAGTAACAGATCGAATGCGTAAATTCATCAAATATCAAATTCAATGGTCAAGAAGTTGTGATCGTAGGTGAGAAACGAGTGCAAGAATCAAACACTTTGAGTGTAAAGCACCACATCAAGACACAATCCTTGACCATGTGAGGATAATACTTGTTCGCATGTTTAATCAAAGAAAATACTGGGGGCAATCGATCGTTCCGATCGATTGCCAGGAACTCTAGCTCAGATTGCCTTAAGGAACAATACTGGGGGCAATTGTTGTTTCCAACAATTGCCATGACAACACCAACGGAAACCCAAAGCGTGGGCACCACAAACACCACCACGCAGGCCCACATAAGCCCTTACCCTCACATCATACCACACATGCCCACATAAGCCTTAACCTCCACACAAACACTCTCAGGCCCGTCACTGGTCTTACCTCCACAAAACATCAGCTCATCTTAATCCAAATCACCATCCAAAATCACACCCCAACCCCAGGCGGCTTGTCATAAATCCTGAACACCAGCAAAAGCTTTCAGCACCACAATGAACACCACACATTTCCATTAGTATCGTGTTCATCCTCTGAGAAAAATTGCAGGTCTGGAACTCTTAGTCAGGAAATGATTATTTCGCTTTCCTTTCTTAATAGTGTTTTTCTCAAGCATTGCCATGTTTGGCACATTTCAGCTATTTCTTGCTTTGTGCAAATTTTTGGTTTTCGCAAGCACTTCAATTTCACTTTGCAATACTGGGTAAACCTTGTCATCTCCATGTTTGGAACCTTAACAATTTGATCACAATGACAATCATTTGCATAAAACGTGTTTGCATCCTCACATCATCAACCATACTGCATTTGCCTGGTCAAGTTTAGATGGATCTCGGTCTCCATAAGCAACCGAGTAGATTGGGTCTCGGTCTCCATAAGCAACCGAGTAGAATGGTCTCAGTCTCCATAAGCAACTGAGTAGATGGATCTCGGTCTCCATAAGATCCGCGAGTAGATTGGGTCTCGGTCTCCATAAGCAACCGAGTAGATGGGTCTCGGTCTCCATAAGCAACCGAGTAGATGGTCTCGTCTCCATAAGCAAAGAGTAGATGGGTCTCGGTCTCCATAAGCAACCGAGTAGAGGGTCTCGGTCTCCATAAGCAACCGAGTAGATTGGGTCTCGGTCTCCATAAGCAACCGAGTAGAATGGATCTCAGTCTCCATAAGCAACTGAGTTAGATGGATCTCGGTCTCCATAAGCAACCGAGTAGATTGGGTCTCGGTCTCCATAAGCAACCGAGTAGATTGGGTCTCGGTCTCCATAAGCAACCGAGTAGATTGGGTCTCAGTCTCCATAAGCAACTGAGTTAGATGGGTCTCGGTCTCCATAAGCAACCGAGTAGAGTGGGTCTCGGTCTCCGTAAGCAACCGAGTAGGATGGATCTCAGTCTCCATAAGCAACTGAGTTAAGATGAGTCTCATCCCTAAACCTTAGGCACACATAAGACCTACCCTACATTCTATCCTTTTAGGCACACGTAAGACCTACCCTACATTCAAATCCTTTCAGGCACCCATAAGACCTCCCTTATTCATTCACTTTAGGCTCGTCATAAGACCTAGCACCATCCTTAGGTTCGTCATAAGACCTGGAGTCATCCCTTTAGGCTCGTAGTAAGACCTAACACCACTCCTTAGCTTACCTGCTTCCATTAAACACATTGCATTCATTTCATTCATTATAGGTAGTCAACGCCTTAGAATAGCTTGACATCATTTCATTATAGGTAGTCAACGCCTTAGAATAGCTTGACATCATTTCCACATTTTAGGTTGTCAACGCCTTAGAATCGCTTGACATTATCTCATTTCCACATTTTAGGTTGTCAACGCCTTAGAACCGCTTGACATTGCTTCATTTCACTTTACTTGCAGGTAGTCAACGCCTTAGAATAGCTTGACATCATTTTCATCACTTTAGGTGGTCAGCGCCTTAGAATAGCTCGACAGCATATCATCATTTCAGGTAGTCAACGCCTTAGAATAGCTCGACATCATTTTCATCACTTTAGGTGGTCAGCGCCTTAGAATAGCTCGACAACATATCATCATTTCAGGTAGTCAGCGCCTTAGAATAGCTTGACATCATTTTCATCACTTTAGGTAGTCAGCGCCTTAGAATAGCTCGACAGCATATCATCATTTTAGGTAGTCAACGCCTTAGAATAGCTTGACATCGTATCATCCTTATAGGTAGTCGGCACCTTAGAATAGTCTGACATTACCTCATTATTACCTTTAGGTAGTCAGCGCCTTAGAAAAGCTCGGCAATGCTTTGTAGCTTAGGTAGTCAGCGCCTCCGAATTGCTGGGCATCGTTAACCCGGTTTCACACAACATGGAGGATTCTGTGGAGTCCAAAATTTTGGGGCACCACTCAAGCATCAACCAGACTTTTCACATTCGTTACAAAGTCCAGTTGACGGGGGGCAATCTGTTATACCCAAAATTTTGACCCCCTGGTTAAGGTCTACGAGGTTGTGAGAGCCATCTTCATCAAACAGTAAGAGTCTCCGGCCCGATCGGCGTGTTCCAGGGCCTGAGGAGCAGCTTCGTCATTGTCAGGGGCGTTTTCGTAATTTTTAAGGCTTCTGAGTTCTCCTATAGGCTTTCTCTCTCCTCCAAAGGGTGCCCAAATCAGCTCGAAATGCTTTGATATTTTAACCCATGATAGAGGATGACATTTTAAGCATAATGGCGTTGGAATTTTGATTTTTCGAATTTCCAATAATTTTCTAGCAATTTCTGATTGAATCTGACGAGAAATTCAATTTAAAAATGCTCCAGCTTTTAAAAAATTCGTTTCCACCTCATAAAATTCATAATACCCATTCTTGACATGTGGTTAAAATTTCATAGCAAAATTCCTTTTGGAAGTTACTCAGTTAAAATATCGAAAAATCTTACTTTTACTAGATTCTCTTTATCTTTAAGAAAGTCTATATAGGGGATAGGTTTTTGGATAAAAGGAGAACCTCACATGCTGAAGAACCCTAGAGAGTCAGAAAACACGGCCTCCCCTCTCTCTCTCACGTTTTCCAACACCCGGCCACCCAAATCATACTGAAAATCCCCCGAAATCACCATCTAAACACGTTTTCCAATCCCCAAAGCACCAATAATCATCAAAACCTCACAAAAACACCTCTAAAACGTGAAGAACAGCAAGAACAACCAACAACCAGAAGCTTGGGTCGAAATCCTCTCGGGTCTGCCATCAACGGAGCACTCGACGAGTCCCGGTGTGAAGAAACGTTGTAAATCCGAAGGTAAAACAGGTAGAAACTCCACTTCCCTGATTCACCACGGTATTATCTGTCTTGCCTCAAAATTTGGGCTCAAACTAACCTTCGTAGGCTTCTGTATTGCTGTTTATTTAAGCCTCTGTCAGATAACTTGTTTGCTAAGTTTCGTGCTTAATTCGAATTCAAATTGAAAACTTTCAATCACTAACGTCTTGTACATCTTTCAGGCTACACACCCATAAAATTTGAGCTCAAAACACCCTCGGGAACCTTCTGAAAACCCCTGTCCGTGGGTGGTCCGTGACCTCGGACCTATGGTCCGGGACCTCGGATGCGTTGTCCGAGACCACGGACACCCACGGACGGCGGCGGGATTTTAAAAATTCAAAATTTAGGTTTTTTCCAATGATGTCCGGGCCCACGGACGTCCTGTCCGTGGCCCCGGACTTTGCAAATTTTTGTTTTCCTTCAATTTCGACTTTTCTGCATATTTAGGTTAACTGGGGTCCGTGGTCTCGGACCTTTGGTCCGTGGCTACGGACGTAAGCAAAATTTGACCTAATTCTGCCTCCGAAACCCTAGTTTAGGTAATTTCACTTTTCACTTTTATTTTCTGTCAAAAAATGCTAAAAAACACAAAAACAGAAGGTTGCGCACTTAGGTTAAAACGACTCGTAATAAGCCGTAAATAAACTGAGTAGAGGAAAAACGACCTAGGAAGGGTAATGAAAGTAATTGAACCCTAAATAAGTCGAATATCAAGCCCCCGAACCCGAACTCTCCTTTCCTAATTTGATCTAGGTTAAAATTAGGTGGCGACTCATAATAGGTTCCAGTGAGCTAGCTTAGGTTTTTAATTATTGTTTTATGACATAGTTATTAATCTTAGGTTATAAGTGGACCTAAAACCCAATCGGATCCTAATCAGCCTTAATCAACATAGGATAGGGTTTAAATCGAGGCTCACACGCGGCCCGAGATGTCGTCTTCCCGGGTTATCCTCATGTTCCACCAATTGAGATATGCTCTTCATTATTATTCATGAGTAGACACCATAGTGGGTGTCATGGTACGTCCTCCATGGTTAGAGAGGAGTTCCCCTTTATAGAATTTTCTTTGTTTTCATAGTTTCCAATGTTTCAACTCAATTTCCATAAACGTGAAGGGACTAAACTACTGTGTGTGCGCAAATAGTATACAACAATGATATAGAAGTCATATAACATGCCAAGCAAGCAATCCAATTACATGCTTTAATCTTAAGATCTTTTCACACAGAGCACATATCAAACAAGCCGTGTAACACGACAACATACGAACCACACATGTCCATACCTTTTTCGCAAGTACGAGTTGTCTCACACTCGGAGTCCCGGTCGGAGCTCGCTACGGTCCTAGAGTTAATTAAAACAATGTGTCAGTTTATTATTTTATGTGACGACACTTAATATCGTATGTTATTCCCTAGGTATGTTGTTACATGCTTAGTTTATATTGACTCTTAGAACTCCACGTGCATTAATTCTAGGCTTAACTTACTCCTAGGATATTCATATCCTTATTTACATGTTAACTAAGCCCTTTTTCCTTAGTTAATGTTTTAGGGCGTTTTAACGCTAATTATGTAACAAGTTTGTATAAACTAGATATGACTTGTCTAAAGTGTACCGCCCCCCCCCCCTCCTAGCTAAATAGGTGAGCAATGTTTTAACCTTTGTACAATGATAATATAAACCATAAAAATACCCCTAAAACCGTTTATACAGAAGTCCCAAATTTGCAAGACCGCAAGATAAGTTTGGTGTTTAACCTCACATAGTCACTCCTCTTTATTATATCAGCTAAGGCTTACTCTTTCCCAAGCTGTCTCATCAGTTGGTTAAGTATACTAGCATTGTTTGGGTCCTTTATTAAACTAACATCGCCCCTAAAGTTCCTCTGAAATCTAGTTATACAGAAACTATAAGGTTATTGAATTCTGAACAACACTCTACACATTCTCTATCGGTTCTTGTATTAGTTCAGCTCAACCGATGATTCATTCTTTACCCCAGGGTTTACTCACCTAGCTAAGGTGTTAACAATGTCTTAAATCCAGACTAACCCAACAGAACACTCACCTAGTTTGCTGTACCGAATTATACAGAGGCAGCAACGGTTGCAAAACTGAGCTAAAAATCAGTGCAGTACACCTCTATTCCTTCTTTGGTAATTTGATTAACTGTTTCTAATCTACCCTATTTCCTTGTACAGATTTGCTGAGGTTGATTAGTTAGAGTATGGGTCCATTAGCAGGCTAATACAACACTCACACCCCACTGGCACAACAGTTATACCGGGACCATGTTACAGAACTGAATTACCAAGTATGTTTCATTTAACTCCACGTTTAAGTCTCCTAAACTGGTTTTTGGTTTCCCCAATTTACTTTCCAGCTAGTTAAGTGTACTAGGCCAGTCTCCAACTGAAGCCAGCTCAAACTATCCCCATTTAAAGGCCTCTGAAGTTTCATTATACAGACACCAGAAAAAAAACTGAAACTTGAAGCTGATACAAAACCGATAAAACTGAGGTATAATTTAGTGTTGTTTTGTCTCACTTTTTAGTTCCTCACCCTGGGTTTCTATTTCCCCAATCTTTTTAGCCCATTAGTCAAGAGTCTTAATATGGTTTTAAATCCCCAGACAGACCCAAAGCAATAAGGCCACGCTTCTGAAAAACCTGTTACTCAGAACCTAAAAACTGAAATAGACACAATCTTCTCTTAATGTTGTCTTTCTGTTTTTTTTTTGTCTGGCTTCTAATCCCTTCCCAAATCGTATAGCTTCCTTGTAAGAGGTACTAGGGATGTCTTAAATTCATGTTAAACCACACAACACTCAAATCTCACCTGTAACAGAAACCCAAAACTAACTTTCAAAACCAGAATCTGAAACTAATACACCTTTCCTGTTATTGGTTTCTTTCTGTTCTTTCAGTTTCTTTTCTGTTTTCTCCCAGCTTGCTCAACTACCTAGTTGTGTGTTTTAATACCGTTTCATTTCTTAAGACACCCCCAGACAGTAAGCTGAAATTACAGAACACCCCAACACTAACTACAATTGAACCAGAAACCTGTGAACTAGCGGCCATGAAACTGATATGTACAGGTATATTTCTTTTTCCTTTTGTCCTAGTGAGTCGACTGACTCCCCAACAGGTTGAGCTATTTAGTTAAAACCTCACTGCAGTTTTAACTCTCAAAACAGACCTTAGAGTGGCATGGACACTAATCAGAACAGAAACCTGAAAACCGACATATAAAACTGAACTAAATGGAAAAAGAACCCGTGGACTGTTGTATTTATTCTCTGTTACTTGTCTTTCTGTTTATTTATCTGACTTACGATTTTCCTTCCAAGGTTGTTTGAGTTTCCTTTTTATGCACTTTAGTATAGTTTGAAACACAAAACAGCCCAAGGTAACTAGGCTACATTTCTAGAAAGTTATTCCTCAGAACTTGGAAACTGAACTAATCTTTCTTTTCTCTTCTATTTTCTTTTCTTATTGTTCCTTGATTATGTTTTTACTTCTACCCAGGTGTGTCCCCACTTACTAAGAGTTTTTTCAGGAGTGTGAGTCCAAAGTAAAACCCACAGCAACAAGAGCTATACCTCTGAGGAGTTCAAATACAGAAACGAAGAAACAAAAACACAGCATTCGAATGTCTACTGCTGTAACACTTTTCTATTGCTTTGTTTTCTGTTACCTAACCTTCTTTCCCTTTCTCTTTGCTCTCTCTCAATTGACTAAGCATACCACCCAGTTTCCGCCTCAAACAGACCAAAACCAAAACCCAAAACACTTGGCCACTTTCCTGAGAATCCTCTCTTTTTTGTTTACACCGAACTTAAAAGGAAAGGACTGAAACTGATGCATGATGATTAGTATTTTACTCTCTTCCGTTTTGCTTTGCATTGTTTGGTATAGTTCTTTTCTTTCTCTTCACTCCCCAAGTGGTTTATCTCTTTAGTTAGATACACTAGTACAGTCAGTATACAGAATCTTGTTATTGCTGGTTTCGGGAGCCTACTACTGAAAACTTGACAGTTTTGTCTGGTTTCTAGTGAGTGCATCAGTTTAGGGAATAACTTACCTCTCTTCCTCAATTGCTCCCCTCAGTTGTTTCTTGGCACGATGTGACACCCCCTGGCCCCTGGAACTCTCAACCTCCACTGGAATGATGACTCACGTGTTATTCCTTGACAACCCAGAAAAGGAAAACAATGATGAACCAAGTAACTGAGTTTTATGCTGGTATACTTGAAGCTTGTTGCTCAGAGTGTGGGTTCTGTATCAGGTTTGCTGTTGGGATGAAAATGTAGTAGCTAGGAAGGAGGCTCTTTACACTGGCAAGGTAGAGCATTAGCTCGAAAAGTGTAACACCCCTACCGTTAATCCTATGCTTACCGTCCAATCATCCTCTTAATCCTATCACTTCGCAGCGGAAGACTACTACTTACTACGGCGGGTGGTACAACACCGCTAACCGCCCATACGACTAGCTAGGCTTACCTTACTTACAGTCACGGTCTGATGATCAAAGTGTACCGAGCTACTACAATTACTTACCAATTCCGAAAATATAACGTACTTACAATCCTCGATTACCGAGTATTTTAAAGTATCGAATTACATCCTTTACCAATCCTTCCAGAAGAATGAGTTCCTACCAACTACTCATCTATACCCAATCTCCATCCTATCAATATCCAAAAAGGTGTACCCCATGGTACACCGGCTATCAAAAAGCTACAGCCGTGTACTACTTAGTACACCATTCATAATTCATTAATTACAATCCAAAAAGAAGACAACAGGAGTAGAACTAGGTCTTCAACATCCTCACCCTTCTTGTGTACCTGCATTCATATTAAAAACATCGCCCCAAGGGGCTCAGCAAAAGCTACGCATGAACTTCGCATATACCGCGTGCTAACAAGGGCACGCCGACTAATTAAGTTCAAATAGGCATGCGGTACATTAATTTCATACATACATGCTTTGCATACAACATACATTCGCATACGATACATCATACGATCCAAGCTAGCAACACAATAGCACACACACTTACTTACCTTCACCGTGTTAGCCAAATTACGCATCCGGGTTAATCGGAATGCTATTTACTCTTTTACTCATTACATATTCTTACTCTTACTTTACTTACTTACTTCCATTTACTTTACTTACTCATTCTTACTTACTTACTCATACTCATGTTAAGTCGGTATGACCTCCGGCTCGGGGACTACACCGTCCCACCACCGGGATTTACTTGACCCACCAATCCGGGATGCTACCCACTTAAGGGATTTGGGCCGCGGACCAGTTTAAGAGTCAGGACTTGGATCCAACCTCTGGTGTCTCCGCATCCTCACGCGTGGCCGAAACTATATCGGACTTCTACTCATTCCAATTTAATTACCAATTTAAGTTAGATTGGTTAGCTTGTTAGGAATTAGTTAGAAGTCCAATCATAAACATATTCGGTCACAATGCAATATATCATACATACACACACTCATATTCATCCATACATTTCATGAATTATACAAACTAAGATTTAAAGACAATATACAACAATATACAACACTACATGTTCACAGGTAAGCATGATAACTCCGATTCGTGCATTTATCTTGTTTGGTGATCAATTAGCACACAACACACAAATCAGAGTAACCAAGGTAGCAAACGGGGCATGAGAAATTCATACCGTTCACCGTTGTACTTGTGTCCCAACGTTCCTCCGCTGTTCACAAATCAAATCCTATGATATACATACAATCGAGTGATTAATCTAACTATCATTAATTTAACTCAATTACTCTTGCGTTTCCTAATACATACTAACTATGTCTTTACAACTCTTACACTTACACATTATTTACTTACTTTAAATTTGTTCCCTTACTTAACAATGGTATTCTCATGCATATATGTACATATGTACATGTGGGTATACATATATATATATATACATACTTACTATAGTTATACATTTTTTTTGTAAGTTATGGGTCGTCTGACCCACCGTCCGACCCAAGCCCTGGGTCGGTCCATTCCAGTAAGTTTCAGTCCCGTTTTCCAAGCTCCGACCGACCCACCGTCCGACCCACTTCTGGGTCGGTCGAAGTCAGAAACTTCGACAACAGGGAATTTTTGTCCATCCGACCCACGTCTGACTCACGGCCCCTAGGTCGGTCCGTTCCAGATTGTTTACTTTCATTGCTTAAGCCCCGACCGACCCACGGTCCGACCCAGGCTCTGGGTCGGTCGGTAGCAGAATGTGCTACAGACCTTATTTTTCTTTCCCATTTTCACCCATTTCTTCCTCAATCTTCCTACATACATCCTAACATATTTTAGCACTACTTAAACACCCTAAATCATGTTATTTCATTCCTTAATTCATTACACAATTCTATACTAATTTATACACATAATTTTCCTAGTTTCAATTCAACACTTACATTGTTTTCTTCCCTTATTACATTTTGCTACAGATTTTGAAACTAACACTCCCCATCCATAGCTCCCTCTTCTAAAGTCATTACTCCTAATGCATTACAACACATTAACTATCTCTCCCAACTTACCCACCAATTACCTTAATCAAAATCTGTTACAAACCCACATTAGTCACCTAGTTTCTAGTTCAATTAGTGTTCTAATCCTAAGTAAATTTTGTCATAGCCTCCCCTATATTTTTATACTCTCACCACATTATTTTCACACACATTATCATCCATCCCACCTGCTAATACACAACAGCAATACACAAACTCTCATACACCCATACCAACACTAAAACACTCTTAAAAATTCCTGAACACTACATTCAATTCCCAACTATGTTTGTGACAGTTTTTAGTTATCTTTAAAGGTTCAACACAGTTTAATTCTTCTTCTACATTACACTATTGTTCATTACCCTTTTACAATACAAATTTTACTCTTTTAAAATCTGTTACATAAGCACCTACAAGACTACACAAAGGTGAGTGTAATTACCTTGTTTCTTCTCCTAGTTTTCTTTCTCCTTCTTTCTTCTTCCTTTCCTCTTTCTCTTCTCTTCCCACCGGTTTGTGAATCAATTTCTAACACTACAACCATTCATATACATACTTCAATACACCAAAACTAACCCTAACTATCCTTTTAAGCTTAATGTAGAATTTTAAGGTTTAGAAATATATTACCTTCCAAGGAAGTAGATGAAGCTTAGAGGAGCTTAAGAACAATATTTTTACTCCTTCAAAGAGGCCAAAATTGGCTGGGTACAAAAGGAGCAAACAAGAGTTTTAGCTAGATTTTCGTTTTGCCCACAAGGCTAGAAAAACAATGAGGTTTCAAGAAGATTTTTACCTCAAAATAACAAGGAGAAGAAGGTGGTTCTAGTGGTAGTCTTGAAGCTCTAAATGCTCCATACCCATGGAGATGAAATTTGTCCTTTTTTAATTTTGAAAAGATTGAAGTGTTCTCCTTGATTAGGGGATTCCAATGGTACACGTTTTGTAATTTTTGGTGGAGATTCAAGGGGTTAACAAGAGGAGTGAAATACCCCAAACCTTGGTATGTTGTGTAAATGTTAAGCTATGGTATTTAAAGGCTAAAAAGTGCCTTAGAAACATAAATGAATCATTTAAACCATGGTAAACACAATAAAACACTAAGACACGGTATGAGCAAAAACATGCTCTAAGCCATGAGTGAACTTGGTTAGGACCCAAAGAGCCTACCAAGACTTGATAATGTTCAATTATGACTTTATAAGGCTAATTAAGTCCTTAGGAAACTTTGGTAGACAATGAAACCAAACAAAACACAAATAAATACCTTAAGGTCAATAAGAGCAAAAATGTGCTCTAAGCTTGAGATAAATGTGTATAAGGCCTAATGGTCATACCTATGCCTTAATAATATGTTAATGAACATATTAAATCAATTACCAAAGAAAACCAAGCTTGAAAACAAGTTAAAACGCAAAATGTGCTTTAAGAAGTCTTAAAGCACGTTTTTGAAAATTGTCTTGTAAATGAGTTTTGAATGGCTAAATGTCCATCATTACTCTTTAATTAACATGTGTACTATATAGTATCACATTTGGGTGGCTATATCAATGGGAAATCAAAAATTTCACTTCTATGTGCCTTGTTATTGGTGAATAGTGATTTTTATAACTAGTTTGTAACATATAATGTTATAAGTGATTAAGTTGGTCAACAAAGACCAAAACACCCTTCTATTAAAATGGGGGCCGGTTTTTAGTAAGGTGAGTCATCACCATGTAAAATAAATTAAAGGAAGGAAGGAAAAGAAAGTAAAAGAAGGAAGTTACTTTAGTGCATAAATATCTTCTAAAGTAGAACTCATCTTCATTCTTTCCTTCCCTTCTCATTTCACACGTCTTCAAGCTCCTCCCCTCCCCTCCATTTACGATTCTCTAAACCAACCTCTCTTCTCCATCTTCATTTCCTTGCCAAATCCAACTCCAAGCTCCAAATCAAATTCTAAGACCATATTTGTCTTAGTTAGGTCAAGCTCTACACTTCCACCTTTTCAAATCTTCAAGAGCTCAATTTTGGTGCCATGGAGAATCACCATTGATGGAGCTTGAGCTTGTATTTCTACATATTCTTGTTCTCCTTTGCTTCAAGGTGAGGAAACTCAAAGAAAATCAAGTTTCCTTCATGTTTGGTGTTGTCCGAAAATTAACCTCACCATGGTGTCTTTACCTTGCTTGTTTAGCTTCATTTGAATCTTCCAAGGGCTAGGAGGAGTCCTCTCTTGATATATATTCAAGCTCTCTTTCCATTCCAAGGTAAAACAATCATGTTAATACCTTAAGATAATTATGTAACTAGGGTTTACAATGAGATAAAGCTTAAAGCTTATATACTCATTTCAATGTTGGTATATTGCTTAGTTGTTGACAAGGAAGGAAGCCCTACCGGTTCTACAAGGAAACAAGAAAGAAATTTGTGAGGAAAAGGTAAACAGCTATCTCAATGTGGTTTAATGCCTTAGGAGAATAAGCTTGCTAATGCTTGTTAAAACTACCTAAAGAGCAAATGGTAAATGAGCTAGTAAAATGCTCTCAAGGAGTTTATTAAAGGAATATGTATTGTTGGGTGTATTTGCAGGTCAAAGGCATTATTATGTGGGAAATTCAGTGTTTAAGGTTTATGCAATTTAAGGGCCTATGTGCCAAGCAATTTAAGTTATGCACTATATTGTGATGTAGTGCTTTATGTGTGAAGTTTGTGTATAAAGTGTGTTGGTGGATTTTAGGTGTTCTTGAATGAATTAAGGTAAAAACCTAAGTGTTTGGATGTGGGTATATACTAGAGAAGCTATGGCCAAATTTGGGAAATGTGTAAGAAGTTCTAAGTGTTGTAAGTGAGTTTTGGTGAACTAGGAAGGGTTAAAGGTGAATGAATGTTTACTTGAGAAGGAAACAAGTATTAAGGTGATTTAGAGTGATGCAAGGATTTAGGTGTTGTCTTGGAAGTTCTAGATATTCAATGTGTGTTTTAAGAATATATTTAAGCCATGGAGAAGTTGTTTAAGGTTTAGGTAATGTTGATATTCAAGGAATAAGTGATGTTTGGTAAGATGTAAAAAGGAGATTTAGTTAGTAAGAAAATGATGCTTAAGAGATGATGTTAAGATGAGGAGAAAGTGTTTTGGGATAGTAGTTATAATAGGTGAAATGCCACCTAGGAATCATAAGGAGAAAACATTGTAAGTGTTAGGAATTTTGTGGAGATATAAGTAAAGGTTTAAGGAAGTAGGAAAAATAGTTTAGTGAGTGTTTAAGAATATCTTAAGGGTGTGTTTGAAGTGCCAAATGGTGTTAGAACACATTAAGAGGCCTTAGGAGAAGTTTGGTGAAGAATTGACAAAGTTTGGGTAAGTTTAGGAGGCGACCGACCCAGGGGCCGACCCAGTTTTTGGGTCGGTCGAGCCTCTGTTAAATGTTAGGAAAGTGTTCGGTAATGGTCCGACCCAAAAGTGTGGGTCGGACATGGGTCGGTCGGTCAAGTTTCAAAGGAAGGAAAATGTTCGCACATGGACCGACCCAGAATGGTGGGTCGGACGTGGGTCGGACGGGCATGTTTATAAGGAAGTAAAAGGGTTCTGTAATGGACCGACCCAGTTGTGGGTCGGTCGGTGGGTCGGTCGGACCAAAAACATGGTTTAAGGTTATGAAATGATTTGTGATGATGGGGATTGGTAGGTAATGATGTTCTAAGGATGTTGAGGGCTTGTTAGGGGAGTTTTAATAACACCTAAGTGGGTTAAAAGTTGTATTAAGAATGTGAGAGTAAAACATGTTAAAAATGTAAAGTTATGTAACAAAGTTAACGGGGAAAAATTATAAGCTTTGGACACTAAATAATCAAGCAAACCCCAATGTTAATGAAAACACATGTGATGTTAACAGTTGTTCGAGAATTGCTCGAGGAACATAAGTGGACGTGGTAAAGTGGACCCCGGTGACAGGTATGGTTTTCTTGCAACCTGTGTCCTACCGGATTACACCGGCTTGTATGCCAATGTGTTTTTCTGTATGTTTGCCACGTTACGAGATAAATCATGAAACGAGTTTACAGTCGTTATTGTTATTGTATGTTTACGTGCCGATACCGGTAACCTCGAATGCGCTTGAAGGGCTAGTTAACCTCTATTAGGTAAACGTAGGAGAACGGTATCCGGTAACAACGTTTCCGACTTAAGGAACGTTCTAACCACGGCTATGCGTGAGTTGGTCATGTGATGTTTGTGCGTGATGTTTGTATGTGAATGTATGACTCTCTCCTCCCTTGTGTGCTTAACTCGGTTATGATACCGTATGGTGTGTGGATGTGGTAGGCTCCATAATGGATCCCTAACTACTTATTATTAAGAGTCTATGGGCTAACGGGGGGTGAGGAGTCCGGTAGTTTCCGGCCACGCGTGTGATGGTGGGGGTCGTTATCATATCCAGTTCGGCTCCCTTGGTGTATGTTTAGGTGGTATTCCAATTTGGTTTCAACCTTCCCTTAGCTTATCCAAAGCTAGTTTACTGACTCACGTCGGGCCATAGGGGCATACTGTGTTGTTTGGTGTGCTTGGGATCACTATATCCGACACACCTTGGGTTTAAGTCAACCGTTCAAATAACAGGATGGTGATGAGGTAATTAACGAGCTTGGTATGAGTTTGGCAACAATCTCTATGCTCATGGTATGGACTAACTATGATGGAAGGTTCCTTGTGAGAACCGAATTTATGATGTTATGTAATGTTATGGTGCTATGCAAATTCCCTTGCTATGCTAAGGTATTTATATATACATATTGGATGTTTAGAATGATGGTGAGGTTATCATGTGTATGTAGAAACCAGAAAGGTTGTTATGTTTGTCATATAAGGAATGAGATATGTTGTATGTTATGGAATGTGTGGATCATGGAAATGAATCCCAGTTTGTGACAAGAGGCGTTTAAGGAAAACCCGATTGATGGGTACACGTCGTTCGTTAAGGAAGTAGCTCCGTTTAGAGGAGAGCCACTCTAGGGTTTAAGGAATTATTGGATGGTTGGTTAAGTGTGGATGTTCTGGTTATAGGTTGAGCCCATTGAGGCGAAATATTATGTGTTGTATGTTTATGGCCTGTATGCATGATTTAAATATAATCAACTGCATGCTAAGACGACAATTAGTTGTGCGTGGCCCGGTAGCATGCGGGCTGCGGGATTACCATACCAGCAAAGGTGCTGAGCCCCTTGGGGGCCACCCTTTCTCTCCTTTTCTATTTCAGGTACAGGAGCTGGAAACCGTTCGAGAGTAGGACGGGGCAGATGTTTACACATGGGTAGCCATTTAAATGGCGTGAGTATGATAGGCGTAGTAAGACCGAAGTTGTTATCGGCGGTAGTTTGTAAATACTCGGTACAGGGGGAGTGTATGTATATAATAAATTTTGAAGATGGAATGAGGGTTGTATTGTGTAGTTGCTCGGGAATTTAGTCCATCAGACCGATACAAATGTACATGTATTAGCCTTGTTAGCCACGTGGGTGGTTAACGGCGTGTAACACCATTGGAATAAGTAATGTGATGAGTTGAGTTTCCGCTGCAGATTGTTATTATGTGTTGGTTGTTGGATGGGGTGTTACAAAAAGTGGTATCAGAGCGAAGTATCGCTCTGATGACTGAATTACCGAGCTTAGGAAATACCGAGTTAGGATTTAAGTACCTTGGGTTAAGGGTTGAGTGATAGCGTGAGAGATACGCTAGTTAGGAACTACCAGTGAATACTGGAAACCTACAATATCCATCCCACCCTCCACAATCCCTGTTATATAACTTGGGAAACAACGCCAGAGAGTTGGAAGTCCACTCCTACTCGGGAATACCCGATCTGGCTGTTATTAAATACCTTTAGGGTACGGAGAACCTGTCATACGGTAGATCCCGAAAACTGGGAATCCCGGAGACGGTCTCCATCTAAACAATGTTAACCGCAGTTCATAGCAATGAATGAAGGATTTTGTGTATAGAGGAATAGAATTTCCGGCAACCTGGGTCGACATGCCGAGCAGTCGAAAACAATCAGCTTGCAACGCACCTACCGTGCAACAGGCAAGAAGTGGATTAGTGAAACCCGAGACGAGTGTCTACGGAACCACAATTGATGAATAAAACACCAACGGTATACCAACCGTCAGGGAACTACAATGTAGTGCCCAAATACGTGGAACGGGCTACAAAGAGAATACAATACTAAGGAAAAGGGGTCTCCCAGAATGGGAAACACCCTAGTTGATGGTCGTCATGCGAAAACAGTGAGAAGTTACCTAGAGGAGTATTTATCAAGGCAGTAAGATCAGTGAGGGCCAACAAGGCCACTGATGATAGTACGGGTAAAAACAATACCACAACCGGTATGTGTTGAACTGATAGCCAGTTAGCATGGCGCACTTGCCATAGCAAGTGCTGCTATAATAGGACTGTTCGGGAAATTCATAACCTCTACAAAATACTTGGAAAAGTACAATAAAGTTAAATGTGAATGTCATAACAGTGGAAGGGCCTGTTAGCCTAACCTCTGTAATTGGAAGTACACCAGTCAGCAAGAAGCTAGACTTGACTAAGGTAAGAAGATGTTGTGAAACCATGAAAATTTTTCTTTCAAACCTAAATTTATTCAAACCTTTTCTTTCAAAACCAGATTTTCTTTCAAACCAACACTTCTTTCCAACCTTCTTTTAAACCAAACCAGTGAAACCAGGGGCAATTGACAAGGATGCAACAGTGGATAAAACTTCCCTCGATTAAGTTCGGGAAGCAAGGAATGAATATTGTCACAGGACAATATAAGGGAGTTGACGACAGAATACTTCACCTAGGCGTGTGACGGACACTACAAGTGTACCAACTGTGTTGTGGGACGACCGCACTCCGATAGGAGCATGTGGGCCTGACAGACCTGCTTATAGGTTAGTTGGGTAAGTAGTAATGTATCAGTATGATACCCCATATATGTATACCAGTAGGGTCCGAAGCACGGGGAGTAGTCGACTCCGTCTACGGTCAGCAGTATAAATCAACAGGAGCTAGAAAATACAAGGAATGCTTGAAGTTAAGGAACCCAATTAAGTTAACAAGACTAAAGGAATTAGTGAATTCCTTTCAAGGAAATGTTTAAGAGTCAGGAGGTGCGAAGTGCACTAACTGCAATGTAAAGACAGCTTATACGACTTAAGGATCCCCAGGGATAAACATGATAGCTGAAAAGCAGGGCAAGGCAGATGCCTAATGTGGACACATTAATGTGCAATGAACGGGATGAAACTCCAGAATCAGTACCTACACTGTCTGGAAATGTTGATCTTTACAGAAGAAGATAATAACTGAATGTACCAAAAAGTGTGAAACAAATGTAAGGCATAACGTAACGACACCCAGGAGAAGTCCTCGAAGGGTGTGTGCATCAACAATTGTTGAACGAAATACATGACAGAAACACAAGGGTTGAAATTAACACCCAGTTTAGACATAAGTGGTCAGGAGACGGACTGGCAATCCTAAGGGGCATCCCATGAAAGGAAATGTGATGCAACAACCTTGTCATGGATGCCAATACAACCTCTAACCAGGTAATATTGTACAGAGAAGTACATGTGTGTGGACAGCCTACAATGAGCCCAGCTCAAGGCCAAAAAGGCTTATAAGCCATAATCAAGATATGTTATATAAATTCGAATGATGGTAGAAGTTTATGTGGTATAAGTGATAGAGTGGTAAGCGAACCACTGCATTAAGAGTGGGGATACCTCTCGATATTGTGAGACCGCAGAAGCGGTAGTAATGTGAATCAAGTTCAAGAGATATGTGGAGGATGGACCACGTTGTTATTACCCCAGGGTGATTTAAATAAAATAACACAAAAAAAAAAGAAAAGTGCTCGTACCTGTTGTGTAGACAGGAAGTGTGATAAGTTGATAGCAATCACCATAGGTGTGTGAAGCTAAATGTGTAGCGAACAACGCTCAAGGGAAAGATAGTAATATATTCAAAAATCAACCAAATAAGTGGCCAGATAAACCTAGCTTAATAGCAGAAGCTAATATAATAGCGGATACAGTATAAGTTGATGCTATATAATGAGTAAGGATACGGTGCGCAATAAGCGACCGTTGTGTGAGTATTGTTAAATGATAAGGATTTCAGTGAAAATTCCTATCGCAATCGCATAAGGGATTTACTGTCAAGAGTTTACGCCTCTGCACTCTGTATGACTGAGTGTTTTGGTATTGCACTTGCGCAGTAATGATCGAGTGGGATAGCTAGGAATTGGAAGCATGTTGATGGTGGAAGAATAATGTTATAATGGCCGATGCATAGGAAATGCAAGACCGCACCAATAAAGGGATACGTGTACAAAACCGAATGTGGAGACATGATTAGCAGTAAGTGACTACAATAGCACTAACTGCCAAATATCGGTATGGAATATACCCCAAATGTTCTAATTAGCTGAGAGAGCACTACACACCAGGTAGTAGCTCCATCTCAACCGACAGTAAGTCGGTAGAAGCAAGTCAATCATTGTGAATTACATAGTAGTGTACGCTGTAAGCCGGACAAAGGATGGAAAATTGTGAAACTCACCGAATTCGCTCAGGGTAAGAGATACCGTGCGTCGGTTGAGAACCCATTGTTCCCAAGATAAGGGCAATACATTGGAGATGTACAATACAGTAACAGTAACGAATGGAGCAAACTAGCTCTATAATTATCAGGGTTGCGCAACAGAGGCCAGCGAGCCCATGCGTCAGATACCGGATATACATGGTGATATGAATAAATGACTAGTTATCAATGCCTAAAAGCCTCACAGGCCAGGACCGAAACCGGTTGAGTTACAACTCCAATGCGAATTCTTGGTTTAGGGACTAAACCGCCAATAGGTTAAGATCCTCTAATCAGAATCCATTGTGTAATAGACCGCGTGGAAGTTAAAACACTTCACGACGGCAGAACATATTAAGCTAATGCTCAGTGATTGATTACGTGGGCGTAATCCCTTTTAAGGGGGGGTAGAGCGCAAAACCACTTAGTGTGTTTTACCGTACAAGTGTACGCGAATTAGGTGTGCATAGCACAAAATGATTGTTATGACGGTTGGCGCGTGTGTTATATAAACATACGCATTTATGGGAAGTGTGTTTATTTTGTTAACAGTGGTGTGTGAGAGTACAAGTGGAAGGGAGTAAAGAAACTCCCGGGGAACTAAAACCCCGACGGTGCATAAATGTAAACCATGTATTGTATTTTGATAAAAGATATATGTATATATATACAATGTTGTGATTTATGAAGGGTTATGAGACCGACATAGAACCTAGTGAGAATTGAATTCTCTAGGTAACTTGAATTAAGTTGGATTTGGATGATGATTGATAGACGGAGTTCTATCCCTTGGAGATGTTATGATTATGATTAGAAGGATTCAAAGATAGAAAATGGGATATGCTTGAATTAATTGTTGGTTGAAAATGAAGTGGGAGGTGAAACTTGATTATCATGAGATCAAGGGAAGCCGAACACAAATTGGGGTGGAAAGATAGTTCAACACTGATGCTGATCACATCAGGGTTGGATGACTCTTGAAGCTCCCTGTAAGTGGTCACAAACAACCATGTTAAGAAAATACAAAGAGCATAAATCGGACTTGGAGTTGTGTGGTGTTTTCAAAAGGATTTTCAATTGGTATTTTCAAACAATCGATTAATATTTTGAATAAAAGATCTTCTTATACTTAACCTCACAAGGAAATTTTAAATTTAAGTGATTGTTTTAATTTCCCAAAGGCACGGGGACGGAAGGCGTCCATCGCGACCGGGTTCTGCGGGATCATAGTCTATATCAAGGATATTTTTGATTGTTGTACATGCTCCGACATGTTGTGTGGTATGTGTAATGAATGTTGTTTTGACTTGGATTTCCTAAAGTGTATACTATCAAGGCCTATGAGTCTAAATGTGTGTTGTTACATAGACCTATGTGTCTAAAGATTGTTATGTTATGGGGACCTATGTGTCCAAATGATGTGGATATGTTGCCCGGACCATTAAGTCCGAGGTTGGATGTAAAGGGTGGTTGGTAATGGAAGTTTTATGGACATAAGTAATTCCCGTATTCTAATCCAATGATGCGAGGAAATGTGAACTTCGAGGACGAAGTTCTTTTAAGGGGGGTAGATTGAAATACCCCAAACCTTGGTATGTTGTGTAAATGTTAAGCTATGGTATTTAAAGGCTAAAAAGTGCCTTAGAAACATAAATGAATCATTTAAACCATGGTAAACACAATAAAACACTAAGACACGGTATGAGCAAAAACATGCTCTAAGCCATGAGTGAACTTGGTTAGGACCCAAAGAGCCTACCAAGACTTGATAATGTTCAATTATGACTTTATAAGGCTAATTAAGTCCTTAGGAAACTTTGGTAGACAATGAAACCAAACAAAACACAAATAAATACCTTAAGGTCAATAAGAGCAAAAATGTGCTCTAAGCTTGAGATAAATGTGTATAAGGCCTAATGGTCATACCTATGCCTTAATAATATGTTAATGAACATATTAAATCAATTACCAAAGAAAACCAAGCTTGAAAACAAGTTAAAACGCAAAATGTGCTTTAAGAAGTCTTAAAGCACGTTTTTGAAAAATTGTCTTGTAAATGAGTTTTGAATGGCTAAATGTCCATCATTACTCTTTAATTAACATGTGTACTATATAGTATCACATTTGGGTGGCTATATCAATGGGAAATCAAAAATTTCACTTCTATGTGCCTTGTTATTGGTGAATAGTGATTTTTATAACTAGTTTGTAACATATAATGTTATAAGTGATTAAGTTGGTCAACAAAGACCAAAACACCCTTCTATTAAAATGGGGGCCGGTTTTTAGTAAGGTGAGTCATCACCATGTAAAATAAATTAAAGGAAGGAAGGAAAAGAAAGTAAAAGAAGGAAGTTACTTTAGTGCATAAATATCTTCTAAAGTAGAACTCATCTTCATTCTTTCCTTCCCTTCTCATTTCACACGTCTTCAAGCTCCTCCCCTCCCCTCCATTTACGATTCTCTAAACCAACCTCTCTTCTCCATCTTCATTTCCTTGCCAAATCCAACTCCAAGCTCCAAATCAAATTCTAAGACCATATTTGTCTTAGTTAGGTCAAGCTCTACACTTCCACCTTTTCAAATCTTCAAGAGCTCAATTTTGGTGCCATGGAGAATCACCATTGATGGAGCTTGAGCTTGTATTTCTACATATTCTTGTTCTCCTTTGCTTCAAGGTGAGGAAACTCAAAGAAAAATCAAGTTCCTTCATGTTTGGTGTTGTCCGAAAATTAACCTCACCATGGTGTCTTTACCTTGCTTGTTTAGCTTCATTTGAATCTTCCAAGGGCTAGGAGGAGTCCTCTCTTGATATATATTCAAGCTCTCTTTCCATTCCAAGGTAAAACAATCATGTTAATACCTTAAGATAATATATGTAACTAGGGTTTACAATGAGATAAAGCTTAAAGCTTATATACTCATTTCAATGTTGGTATATTGCTTAGTTGTTGACAAGGAAGGAAATGCCCTACCGGTTCTACAAGGAAACAAGAAAGAAATTTGTGAGGAAAGGAGGTAAACAAGCTATCTCAATGTGGTTTAATGCCTTAGGAGAAATAAGCTTATAATGCTTGTTAAAACTACCTAAAGAGCAAATGGTAAATGAGCTAGTAAAATGCTCTCAAGGAGTTTATTAAAGGAATATGTATTGTTGGGTGTATTTGCAGGTCAAAGGCATTATTATGTGGGAAATTCAGTGTTTAAGGTTTATGCAATTTAAGGGCCTAAGTGCCAAGCAATTTAAGTTATGCACTATATTGTGATGTAGTGCTTTATGTGTGAAGTTTGTGTATAAAGTGTGTTGGTGGATTTTAGGTGTTCTTGAATGAATTAAGGTAAAAACCTAAGTGTTTGGATGTGGGTATATACTAGAGAAGCTATGGCCAAATTTGGGAAATGTGTAAGAAGTTCTAAGTGTTGTAAGTGAGTTTTGGTGAACTAGGAAGGGTTAAAGGTGAATGAATGTTTACTTGAGAAGGAAACAAGTATTAAGGTGATTTAGAGTGATGCAAGGATTTAGGTGTTGTCTTGGAAGTTCTAGATATTCAATGTGTGTTTTAAGAATATATTTAAGCCATGGAGAAGTTGTTTAAGGTTTAGGTAATGTTGATATTCAAGGAATAAGTGATGTTTGGTAAGATGTAAAAGGAGATTTAGTTAGTAAGAAAATGATGCTTAAGAGATGATGTTAAGATGAGGAGAAAGTGTTTTGGTATAGTAGTTATAATAGGTGAAATGCCACCTAGGAATCATAAGGAGAAAACATTGTAAGTGTTAGGAATTTTGTGGAGATATAAGTAAAGGTTTAAGGAAGTAGGAAAAATAGTTTAGTGAGTGTTTAAGAATATCTTAAGGGTGTGTTTGAAGTGCCAAATGGTGTTAGAACACATTAAGAGGCCTTAGGAGAAGTTTGGTGAAGAATTGACAAAGTTTGGGTAAGTTTAGGAGGCGACCGACCCAGGGGCCGACCCAGTTTTTGGGTCGGTCGAGCCTCTGTTAAATGTTAGGAAAGTGTTCGGTAATGGTCCGACCCAAAAGTGTGGGTCGGACAGGGTCGGTCGGTCAAGTTTCAAAGGAAGGAAAATGTTCGCACATGGACCGACCCAGAATGGTGGGTCGGACGTGGGTCGGACGGGCATGTTTATAAGGAAGTAAAAGGGTTCTGTAATGGACCGACCCAGTTGGGGTCGGTCGGTGGGTCGGTCGGACCAAAAACATGGTTTAAGGTTATGAAATGATTTGTGATGATGGGGATTGGTAGGTAATGATGTTCTAAGGATGTTGAGGGCTTGTTAGGGGAGTTTTAATAACACCTAAGTGGGTTAAAAGTTGTATTAAGAATGTGAGAGTAAAACATGTTAAAAATGTAAAGTTATGTAACAAAGTTAACGGGGAAAATTATAAGCTTTGGACACTAAATAATCAAGCAAACCCCAATGTTAATGAAAACACAAGTGATGTTAACAGTTGTTCGAGAATTGCTCGAGGAACATAAGTGGACGTGGTAAAGTGGACCCGGTGACAGGTATGTTTTCTTGCAACCTGTGTCCTACCGGATTAACCGGCTTGTATGCCAATGTGTTTTTCTGTATGTTTGCCACGTTACGAGATAAATCATGAAACGAGTTTACAGTCGTGATTGTTATTGTATGTTTACGTGCCGATACCGGTAACCTCGAATGCGCTTGAAGGGCTAGTTAACCTCTATTAGGTAAACGTAGGAGAACGGTATCCGGTAACAACGTTTCCGACTTAAGGAACGTTCTAACCACGGCTATGCGTGAGTTGGTCATGTGATGTTTGTGCGTGATGTTTGTATGTGAATGTATGACTCTCTCCTCCCTTGTGTGCTTAACTCGGTTATGATACCGTATGGTGTGTGGATGTGGTAGGCTCCATAATGGATCCCTAACTACTTATTATTAAGAGTCTATGGGCTAACGGGGGGTGAGGAGTCCGGTAGTTTCCGGCCACGCGTGTGATGGTGGGGGTCGTTATCATATCCAGTTCGGCTCCCTTGGTGTATGTTTAGGTGGTATTCCAATTTGGTTTCAACCTTCCCTTAGCTTATCCAAAGCTAGTTTACTGACTCACGTCGGGCCATAGGGGCATACTGTGTTGTTTGGTGTGCTTGGGATCACTATATCCGACACACCTTGGGTTTAAGTCAACCGTTCAAATAACAGGATGGTGATGAGGTAATTAACGAGCTTGGTATGAGTTTGGCAACAATCTCTATGCTCATGGTATGGACTAACTATGATGGAAGGTTCCTTGTGAGAACCGAATTTATGATGTTATGTAATGTTATGGTGCTATGCAAATTCCCTTGCTATGCTAAGGTATTTATATATACATATTGGATGTTTAGAATGATGGTGAGGTTATCATGTGTATGTAGAAACCAGAAAGGTTGTTATGTTTGTCATATAAGGAATGAGATATGTTGTATGTTATGGAATGTGTGGATCATGGAAATGAATCCCAGTTTGTGACAAGAGGCGTTTAAGGAAAACCCGATTGATGGGTACACGTCGTTCGTTAAGGAAGTAGCTCCGTTTAGAGGAGAGCCACTCTAGGGTTTAAGGAATTATTGGATGGTTGGTTAAGTGTGGATGTTCTGGTTATAGGTTGAGCCCATTGAGGCGAAATATTATGTGTTGTATGTTTATGGCCTGTATGCATGATTTAAATATAATCAACTGCATGCTAAGACGACAATTAGTTGTGCGTGGCCCGGTAGCATGCGGGCTGCGGGATTACCATACCAGCAAAGGTGCTGAGCCCCTTGGGGGCCACCCTTTCTCTCCTTTTCTATTTCAGGTACAAGGAGCTGGAAACCGTTCGAGAGTAGGACGGGGCAGATGTTTACACATGGGTAGCCATTTAAATGGCGTGAGTATGATAGGCGTAGTAAGACCGAAGTTGTTATCGGCGGTAGTTTGTAAATACTCGGTACAGGGGGAGTGTATGTATATAATAAATGTTGAAGATGGAATGAGGGTTGTATTGTGTAGTTGCTCGGGAATTTAGTCCATCAGACCGATACAAATGTACATGTATTAGCCTTGTTAGCCACGTGGGTGGTTAACGGCGTGTAACACCATTGGAATAAGTAATGTGATGAGTTGAGTTTCCGCTGCAGATTGTTATTATGTGTTGGTTGTTGGATGGGGTGTTACAAGGAGAGAAGTTGAGTTTTGTGTGGGTTGTTTCATTTCTCCATTGTCATCGCATGGGAAGAAGAAGAAGGAAAAGAGAGTGAGTGAGGGAGATGGGTTACGTGAGTGAAGAGAATGAGGTAGGAGAGAGAGTGAGTGAGTGGGGTAAGTAAAGTAGTTTACTTTATTGTTTTAAATTGTTTTTGTTGTTTTGTAAATAAGAGAGATAGGTGAGTGTGTGAGGGGAGGGGGGAAATCGGACCACAGCACACACACACACATGTACATTTTTATATTCAATAGTGGACACATAAGTTTTGGTTATTTATGTTTCTACCCCACAACTTCCCGTTTTTGACAGTTTTACTAATTTCTCGTTTTATTGATTTTATTGGTTCTAAAGCTTCACTAATATTTATTAACGATTATTTAGTTAACCAAAATTGTTACGAGTCTATTTGACCCGCTTAAAGTCACGTTTTCCCGGTTTCCTCGAAAAACGCGCTTTAAGGTTCGTTAGTGTTTTTAATCCGTTTTAAGGATCCGTTTTCTTCGGGATTTGTTCCCTCATGATTATCTACACTTAATTAAGCTTCTAAATTACTTATTAGCCTAATTAATCACTATTTTTAATTACGGGGTATTTCAATCTACCCCCCTTAAGAAACTTTACCCTCAAAGTTGCTCAAGGTTAATAGTTTAATAATTCTACTCATTAGGCAAACCAATTGCCATAATGTGTCTTACTACCACCTATGAGGTGTTTGCTTCCTTCCACGTTACAAGCATACACAATTAAAGTACCATACACAATCCATCATTCCCATTCATGCCATCACACAATACACAATACATTACTGCAATTCACAATACAGATTACACATACATCACACATCGTACATACACATCCATACACTACACTTTACACATACATACATTCACATACCAATTCACTTGCACTACTTGTGCCATACTAAACCTATTACAATACCTACACACTATGCAATGCTCACCCCGAAGCAATGCAAAAGCAAAAAGGCTCTACCCCCCTTAAAAAGGGGTACGCCCCATACCTGTATTACTAAATGCTATACTATCTAGTCTATGAATAACTGTGGGTACTTCGCCTTCATGGCATCTTCCAACTCCCATGTCGCTTCTTCGACATCATGGTTTGACCATAGGACCTTCACCATTCGTATAGACTTATGGCGAGTGTCTCTGGTCTTCCTATCAAGGATTCTAACAGGAGTTTCAACATATCGCATAGTCGGCTCAATGGATAGTCTCTCGGGCTCTAAGACATGAGAAGGATCGGAAATATACTTCTTGAGTTGTGACACATGAAATACATCATGGACAAGCCCCAAGTCCTCAGGTAGTGCTAACCTGTAGGCTACGGATCCAACTCTTTCGGTAATAGTGTACGACCCTACAAACTTTGGGCTTAGCTTGCCCTTCTGACCAAAACGGAATACACCCTTCATAGGTGAAACGCGTAAGAACACTTGGTCGCCCACGGCAAACTCAAGGTCGCATCGTCTCACATCCGCATAGGATTTCTGTCTATCTTGGGCTGCCTACATATTGGCTCGGATTTGTTGCACTTCCGCTTGGACTTGTTCTAGATACTCCGGTCCTATGATGACCGCTTTGCTTGACTCATCCCAACCCAAGGGTGTACGGCAAGGTCTACCGTATAGGGCTTGGAAAGGCGACATCTTAATCGAAGCGTGATAGCTATTATTGTATGAAAATTCGATAAGATGAAGCTTATCTAACCAACTCCCCTGAAAGTCTAAGGCACATGCCCGAAGCATGTCCTCCAGTGTCTGGATGGTCCTTTCTGTCTGACCGTCGGTCTGAGGATGGAAGGCGGTACTCAATTTCAATTCTGTACCCAGTGCTTCCCGTGTAGCTCTCCAGTATCTCGAAAGAAATCTGGTGTCGCGGTCAGATACAATTGTTTTCGGGACTCCGTGATGTCTGATAATCTCCTTGTCGAATAGCTCTGCGAGCTTCACTACCTTCCAGGTGTCCTTCATCGGTATGAATCTGGCAACCTTGGTAAGGCGATCGACTACAACCCAGATCATGTTGAGTCCTCCCCTGGCAGGTGGGAGTCCAACAACAAAATCCATGGAGATATCATGAAATTTCCACTCCGGAACTGGCATCGATTGTACCATTCCGCCCGGTCTACGATGTTCAAATTTCACCTTCTGGCATGTTAAGCATCTCAATACAAATTCCGTCACGTCCGATTTCATTCCAGACCACCAGAAGTATCTCTTCATGTCTTTGTACATCTTGGAGGCTCCCGGATGGACTGACAATGTGGAACTGTGTGACTCTCGCAGGATGCGATCCCTTAGCTCAGCATTGCTTCGGGGGACACATAGCCTGCCATTCAATCGAATCAGACCATCTTCATGTAACTTAAAATCGTACTTCTTCTTCTCAAATGTACCATTTTCGATCTTTTGTCTTATTTTGGTTAGGTAAGGGTCGCTCAACTGAGCGTCTCGCACCTCGTCAACCAAGCTAAAAGAAGCAAGTAGCGAATGGAGCGGGTGTGCTCGACGGCTCAGGGAGTCGGCTACCACGTTTGCCTTCCCTTCCTTATACTGTAGGTCGATGTCGTAGTCTGAGAGAAACTTCAACCACCTTCTCTGTCTCAAATTCAATTCTTTCTGTGTGAATACATACTGTAAGCTCTTGTGGTCAGAGTAGATGGTGATGCTTACCCCATAGAGATAGTGTCGCCATATCTTCAATGCGAAGACAATGGCTCCTAACTCTAAATCGTGTGTCGGGTAATTCTCCTCATGCTTTTTCAGCTAGCGGGAGGCATAAGCTACAACCTTGCCATGCTGCATGAGTACGCATCCCATTCCTTTGCCTGATGCATCACAATATACCTTAAATCCCTCTGTGCCCTCTGGAAGAGTAAGGATGGGCGCTGAAGTCAATGAGTCCTTAAGGCTCTGAAACGATAATTCGCACTTGTCTGTCCATACAAACGGTGCATCTTTCTTCATCAGTGTAGTCATGGGCTTAGCGACTTTCGAGAAGTCCTTTACAAATCTCCGGTAGTAACCGGCTAGACCAAGAAAGCTCCTAATGTCGGTAACAGTCTTGGGTCTAGGCCATGATCGTACAGCTTCTATCTTAGAAGGGTCAACTGAGATGCCCGCGCTCGAGATGACATGACCAAGGAATGATACCTGATCTAGCCAGAACTCGCATTTGGAGAACTTCGCATACAGCTGGTTCTCGAGCAGTGTCTCAAGTACTTTCCTTAAATGAATTTCATGTTCCTCTGCTGATTTTGAGTATACAAGGATGTCGTCGATGAAGACAACAACCGAAGTGTCCAACTGCTCACTGAATAGTCGATTCATGAGGTCCATAAATTTTGCTGGCGCGTTTGACAAACCGAATGGCATCACCGTGAATTCGTAGTGGCCATATCTGGTACGGAATGCCGTTTTCTCGATGTCTTGCTCTTTGATGGCAATTTGATGATACCCAGAACGGAGGTCAATCTTGGAGAAGACTGATGCTCCTTTCATCTGGTCGAATAGGTCATTGATGCGTGGCAATGGGTATTTGTTTTTTACTGTGACCGCATTCAGCTCGTGGTAGTCAATACAAAGTCGGAGACTACCGTCCTTCTTCTTCACAAAGAGGACCGGTGCTCCCCAGGGTGATACGCTCGGGCGTATAAACCCTTTATCGAGTAAGTCAAGTAACTGCTCTTTCAACTCTATCATTTCAGCAGGTGCCATACGGTACGGTGCCCTAGCAATGGGACCGGTACCTGGCAAAAGATCAATTTCAAATTCTACCGCTCTCTGAGGTGGCATGCCGGGTAGCTCCTTAGGGAATACATCAGGGAATTCGGATACAATCGGTACATCTTCACTGAACTCTGGATCCCTCTCCAGGTCTTGTACATAACACAGATATACTTCGTGGCCCTTTCTGAGCTCCCAGTACATAGCCATGGCGGAGATAACTGTGGTCGAAGGCTCTCTCGGTCTCTGGCGGTAAGATACAGTAACCCCAAAAGGACACTTGAGCAGCAATCGGTGCTCGGCACAGAGGATTCTACCCTTGTGCCGCTCCAACCAATTCATTCCGATGATTAAGTCGAATCCCAATCCATTGAATTCGATGAAGGAAATAGGAAACGTTTCATTTTTTATTTCGATGGTGGCTGATTGATAATATTTGGTGCACTTTACTCGCTCCTTCGATGGGAGAGTAACCACAAAATTCGGTAGCTCATCCGCATCTAGCTTCAACCTCTTCACAAAAGATGGTGATACAAAGGTGTGAGAGGCGCCGGAGTCGAATAACACATTGGCATCAATGCCATTCACTGGGAATGTTCCCGTTAAGATGGTGCCACTTCTGCCGGCTTGTGCTTCGGTGAGGATACTCAGGTTACCTTCGGTACCGAGTCCACAACCTATTGAAGTCACAATTGGACAAGTAATGATGGTGGACACAAGTGGAATTAAATCAACACTGCTCTTTATTGATAAACCAACCATCATACATACCGTGTCTCTAATACACGTTGCTAATAGATTACATAATACTATGAATTTAATACTTCCTAAAGGTAAGGTTCAGGCGTCCTGGTTTCATGTGTGTGGCATTGATTATTGCCGGTGGTGCCGTATTCAACTTGATCTTGTTGATCCCGTGATACAGCATCCTAGAGTTTCCACCCATGATTAGGACATCTCCTGATCTCAATACCAATTTCTCTGCGAGGTCCACACGCTTCTGCTCGCTATACATAAATACGGCGTCATCACCAATGGACCAAGACACTACGGGCACTCCTTGTTCAAGAGATTCTGTTGTCTCGTCCTTGTCTTGGTGTAACCCAAGTCGTCCTTCTTTCTCATAGAAGTTGACGATACAAAGGTCCGCTTCAAGTGCGGGGATCGGTTCATGTTCACATTGTTGTGCAAGTTCTACTGCTTGTGTGACCAGTGTCTGAAACTCTGGAGGTATTGTCGGTGGCGTTGCTCCATATTGCTTCCGTGTCTCTTGGTATGTCTTGGTATAAGGATTCCAGTCCTTTCCCAAGCACATCATTTTTAGCTTCATCTTCGCTCCACCGGGGAATTCGGGTCTATAAAATCCACCTTGACCCGTTCCTAGTTCGTTGCATCGTCGGATGATTGAAATTTGGGCTTCGGGTGTCAGGTATTCCCTTAATAGAATCATACCTGGTCGGATGACCTGACACTATTCGTTGGTGTAGTAGTGATTGGTGATGTCGGTCTCTTCTTGATTCAGTTTCGAAGGTATCGGATAGCAGATACTAAAGCTTCCTATGGTTATAAATTCCATCTACGGTGAATACTATTTTCAACTACTTCATTTCATGCTCATTACATACTACAATTCATTCAATCATGCACTCATTCAAACAGCTATTCTACTACTTAGTCATGCTTCTTCAAGGATTAAAGGTTCGGATAATTACCTGGGCCGGACTTAGAACCGGACCCGTCACGGTCTAGGACGTGCAAGACAGGCTGCCTCTGGGGTGCGCCCCTCGGAGGACCCCGGGATCCCTGTCCCTGTGGTGCCTGCTGGGTCGGTGCATCGCCAGATGCAACCTCCTTGCCTTCCCTCTACTTGTAGCTTTGGAAGTTCCCTTTTGGCTTGGCATTCTCTGGGCATCTATTGGCTGTATGACCCGGTTTCTGGCAATTATAGCACTTGATTTCTCTCCCATAGCAGTCCTTTCCGGGATGGTCCTGGTTGCACTTCCTGCACACATAGGTGCGGCCGTCGGAGAAGGTTTTGGTGAAACCGGAGCCGTAACCTGAGGTTTAGAGGGTTAGCACATGTGTGCGTGGATATACTAGATATGGTACTTACACGAATACGAATTTGGATTAGAAGTTTACCCTTAGGTGGGTGTGATCTCAGTGGCTTCGCAGCCACCGGTGCAGATGACCCTAGCTGAAGAATCTCAACCGGGGTGCCCTTCTCAGCATGGGCACTGCTCTCACTTGGGAATATCTTTTGGGATTGCTGAAAGAAATTCCCCTTCTTCTTTTTCCAACTTTTCCCTTGGTTCTGCTCCTCGGCACTTGTGTTCTTGTTGTTGGCCTTGCGCTTAAGCGCGGTTTCTTCATCCCGTAATTGGCAAGTGATCTCAACGCGAGAAGCCGCATGATAACACTCCTGAAGTTTCAGGTATTAGCCGGGATTCTCATTTAAGAAAGGATAAAGAAGAGATTTAAGGAATTCAAGGAATTGAAATGGTACTAAGGGTTAACCGATATTTACCTGAAGGGAGGTAAATCATGTGTAGCCCATACCGTAACGAAGGCGATGGCTCAGACCGCCATAGAAGCGATCGACCAACACCTGGCCGGTGTATCCTAGATCGGGTAGTAGACGGAGGATGGAGGTGAAGGTTCTGTAGTACTCATCGACAGACATCTTCTCTGTCATTTTCAAGGCGTCCAGCTCTAGCCTTTTCTTTGTTTTCACATGCTCCGGATAGTATTTGGATCGGAGGAGGGATGCAAAGGACTCCCAATCGAAGGTGGGGTCGTTGACATGCTCATGCTTGACTAGCTTCCACCAATCCATGGCTGCATCTTTTAGATAGTAGGCTGTAACTCTAACTCGAACTCCAGCAGGAGCTTCGAGGGTTTCGAACGCCGTCTCCATCTCGGAGATATAGGCTTCTAGCTTAGCCGGATCACTCTCGCCCCTAAAGCAAGGAGGGCGGAGTTCCGCTACAGCTTTTACCCAGTTGGCTTCTCTGGGTGGAGGGGGCGGGATTGGTCCCGTTTGAGTCTGCTGATTTTGCTGATTCTGTTGCATAGCATTAATTACTTGCGGTAGCATCTATGCTACCGTGGCAGCGACGATCTCAGCTATCGTCTGCGCGCCAGGTCCTTCAGAGGATTCGCCTCTACCTCGGCCTCGGCCTCGTCCAGACATTTGAACATTTAGCATTTACATTAGGCTTCGTAAGATATGACTTAAGGTCATGGAATTTAAGCAAGGTATCGTCCCTAAGAACGTCAAGGGTATCCGCTGTTAACAACGGTAGTTCCTAGTTAGGTTTCTAAGTATCCGTCTTAAGACGGTTGAAATCCTAACTCGGTAATCCCTATGCTCAGTAACTATGGACATCAGAGTGTAACTACGCTCTGATACCACTTTTTTGTAACACCCCTACCGTTAATCCTATGCTTACCGTCCAATCATCCTCTTAATCCTATCAGTTCGCAGTGGAAGACTACTACTTACTACGGCGGGTGGTACAACGCCGCTAACCGCCCATACGGCTAGCTAGGCTTACCTTACTTACAGTCACGGTCTGATGATCAAAGTGTACCGAGCTACTACAATTACTTACCAATTCCGAAAATATAACGTACTTACAATCCTCGATTACCGAGTATTTTAAAGTATCGAATTACATCCTTTACCAATCCTTCCAAAAGAATGAGTTCCTACCAACTACTCATCTATACCCAATCTCCATCCTATCAATATCCAAAAAGGTGTAACCCATGGTACACCGGCTATCAAAAAGCTACAACCATGTACTACTTAGTACACCATTCATAATTCATTAATTACAATCCAAAAAGAAGACAACAGGAGTAGAACTAGGTCTTCAACATCCTCACCCTTCTTGTGTACCTGCATTCATATTAAAAACATCGCCCCAAGGGGCTCAGCAAAAGCTGCGCATGAACTTCGCATATACCGCGTGCTAACAAGGGCACGCCGAGTAATTAAGGTCAAATAGGCATGCGGTTCATTAATTTCATACATACATGCTTTGCATACAACATACATTCGCATACGATACATCATACGATCCAAGCTAGCAACACAATAGCACACACACTTACTTACCTTCACCGTGTTAGCCAAATTATGCATCCGGGTTAATCGGAATGCTATTTACTCTTTTACTCATTACATATTCTTACTCTTACTTAACTTACTTAACTTACTTACTTCCATTTACTTTACTTACTCATTCTTACTTACTTACTCATACTCATGTTAAGTCGGTATGACCTCCGGCCCGGGGACTACACCGTCCCACCACCGGGATTTACTTGACTCATCAATCCGGGATGCTACCCACTTAAGGGATTTGGGCCGCGGACCAGTTTAAGAGTCAGGACTTGGATCCAACCTCTGGTGTCTCCGCATCCTCACGCATGGCCGAAACTATATCGGACTTCTACTCATTCCAATTTAATTACCAATTTAAGTTAGATTGGTTAGCTTGTTAGGAATTAGTTAGAAGTCCAATCATAAACATATTCGGTCACAATGCAATATATCATACATACACACACTCATATTCATCCATACATTTCATGAATTATACAAACTAAGATTTAAAGACAATATACAACAATATACAACACTACATGTTCACAGGTAAGCATGATAACTCCGATTTGTGCATTTATCTTGTTTGGTGATCAATTAGCACACAACACACAAATCAGAGTAACCAAGGTAGCATACTGGGCATGAGAAATCCATACCGTTCACCGTTGTACTTGTGTCCTAATGTTCCTCCGGTGTTCACAAATCAAATCTTATGATATACATACAATCGAGTGATTAATCTAACTATCATTAATTTAACTTGATTACTCTTGCGTTTCCTAATACATACTTACTATGTCTTTACAACTCTTACACTTACATATTATTTACTTACTTTAAATTTGTTCCCTTACTTAACAATGGTATTCTTATGCATATATGTACATATGTACATGTGGGTATACATATATATATATACATACTTACTATAGTTATACATTTTTTTTGTAAGTTATGGGTCGTCCGACCCACCGTCCGACCCAAGCCCTGGGTCGGTCCATTCCAGTAAGTTTCAGTCCCGTTGTCCAAGCTCCGACCGACCCACCGTCCGACCCACTTCTGGGTCGGTCGAAGTTAGAAACTTCGACAACAGGGAATTTTTGTCCGTCCGACCCACATCCGACTCACGGCCCCTGGGTCGGTCCATTCCAGATTGTTTACTTTCGTTGCTTAAGCCCCAACCGACCCATGGTCCGACCCAGGCTCTGGGTCGGTCGGTAGCAGAATGTGCTACAGACCTTATTTTTCTTTCCCATTTTCACCCATTTCTTCCCCAATCTTCCTACATACATCCTAACATGTTTTAGCACTACTTAAACACTCTAAATCATGTTATTTCATTCCTTAATTCATTACACAATTCTATACTAATTTATACACATAATTTTCCTAGTTTCAATTCAACACTTACATTGTTTTCTTCCCTTATTACATTTTGCTACAGATTTTGACACTAACACTCCCCATCCATAGCCCCCTCTTCTAAAGTCATTTCTAACACTCCTAATGCATTACAACACATTAACTATCTCTCCCAACTTAACCACCAATTATCTCAATCAAAATCTGTTACAAACCCACATTAGTCACCTAGTTTCTAGTTCACTAAGTGCGCTAATCCTAAGTAAATTTTTCCATAGCCTCCCCTATATTTTTATACTCTCACCACATTATTTTCACACACATTATCATCCATCCCACCTGCTAATACACAACAGCAATACACAAACTCTCATACACCCATACCAACACTAAAACACTCTTAAAAATTCCTGAACACTACATTCAATTCCCAACTATGTTTGTGACAGTTTTTAGTTATCTTTAAAGGTTCAACACAGTTTAATTCTTCTTCTACATTACACTATTGTTCATTACCCTTTTACAATACAAATTTTACTCTTTTAAAATCTGTTACATAAGCACCTACAAGACTACACAAAGGTGAGTGTAATTACCTTGTTTCTTCTCCTAGTTTTCTTTCTCCTTCTTTCTTCTTCCTTTCCTCTTTCTATTCTCTTCCCACCGGTTTGTGAATCAATTTCTAACACTACAACCATTCATATACATACTTCAATACACCAAAACTAACCCTAACTATCCTTTTAAGCTTAATGTAGAATTTTAGGGTTTAGAAATATATTACCTTCCAAGGAAGTAGATGAAGCTTAGAGGAGCTTAAGAACAATATTTATACTCCTTCAAAGAGGCCAAAATCGGCTGGGTACAAAAGGAGCAAACAAGAGTTTTAGCTAGATTTTCGTTTTGCCCACAAGGCTAGAAAAACAATGAGGTTTCAAGAAGACTTTTACCTCAAAATAACAAGGAGAAGAAGGTGGTTCTAGTGGTAGTCTGGAAGCTCCAAATGCTCCATACCCATGGAGATGAAAGTTGTCCTTTTCGAATTTTGAAAAGATGGAAGTGTTCTCCTTGATGAGGGGATTCCAATGGTATAAGTTTTGTAATTTTTGGTGGAGATTCAAGGGGTTAACAAGAGGAGAGAAGTTTAGTTTTGTGTGGGTTGTTTCATTTCTCCATTGTCATCGCATGGGGAGAAGAAGAAGGAAAAGAGAGTGAGTGAGGGAGATGGGTTATGTGAGTGAAGAGAATAAGGTAGGAGAGAGAGTGAGTGAGTGGGGTAAGTAAAGTAGTTTACTTTATTGATTTTAATTGTTTTTGTTGTTTTGTGAATAAGAGAGATAGGTGAGTGTGTGAGGGGGGGTAATCGGACCAAAGCACACACACACACACATGTACATTTTTATTTTCAATAGTGGACACATAAGTTTTGGTTATTTATGTTTCTACCCCACAACTTCCCGTTTTTGACAGTTTTACTAATTTCTCGTTTTATTGATTTTATTGGTTCAAAAGCTTCACTATTATTTATTAACGATTATTTAGTTGACCAAAATTGTTACGAGTCTATTTGACCCGCTTAAAGTCACGTTTTCCCGTTTTCCTCGAAAAACACGCTTTAAGGTTCGTTAGTGTTTTTAATCCGTTTTAAGGATCCGTTTTCTTCGGGATTTGTTCCCTCATGATTATCTACACTTAATTAAGCTTCTAAATTACTTATTAGCCTAATTAATCACTATTTTTAATTACAGGGTATTTCAAAAAGAGAAGAAGTCACGAAAGAAAGAAAACAGAAGAACAGAAAGGCAGGAATCGAAGCAGAAACCAGAGGGAAAGAGCATAAGGAGATTGGCTCATATTCTCACCGTGAATGAATTTTTCCTTCAGGCTGTTATGGGGTTTTTCCTTAGCAATGTCCCAGCGCACCTTACACAAGATTGTCTCCCTCAGCTTCCATGCGTGAAGGAAGGAAAACAGAGAGGTCAAGAGCTATAGTTATAGAAGTAGTAAAGGAAAGAGATAGTGGTGTTAGCCCCCAGCTTACCTTGCTGTCTCACGGTGCTTGGTTTCAGGTTTCCAGAGTTTGGACCAGGGTCTAACAGACAAGGAGGAACTAAGGAGGCGTTGGTTATTTATTCCACTATCGGTTACTACTCATTCCCATGAGCTTGGGCGTTTGGAAGAAGGGAAAACCATTCACCGCAATGCCTAGCTGTCTGTTGAGCAACTTACTACAATCAGGAATATTTCAGTTTACTTCAGGGGCTATTACAGAGAAAGGCTGGGGGACTTCGTGGAAGTTAGGGAAAAGAACACCCTGCTGCGTGGGAGTCTGAGAAGGGAATGACTTCGAGGTGTGTACTTGTTCAGGTTAGTTGGTTTCTCTCTTTTCTTTTCTTTGTTCTCGCACAGAACCAGGGAGTATGGGCATCGGAAGAAAAATAGAGTTGTGCCTGAGAGTTTGGGAATTCTTGATCTGTGTTGTTTTTTTCTTGTTCGATCTTGCTGTAATGGAGGAGGAATCGATGCTGTTATAGAGATGCGGGTGATTCATTTTGTTTTTTCTTCTTTCTGTGTAGTTAGTTTAGTTGATTTGCTACTAGTTTTAGTTTGTTGGGTTTAGTTATCGAATTCGAGCATAGCTCAACCGGTTAAGCATTCGGGGAAGGTACGGGAGGTCTCGGGTTCGAACCTCAGCGGGAGCGTCTTTGCTCCTTTTTCTTTCTCTCTTTTTTGTATAGGTTATACATGATTGTTTAAATATGTACGACTATATATTATATCATGTTATTATATATTTTTTTGTAACGAAGTTATGCGACGTTATTGTCACTTATTTACAACGTTACAATATCGTAACGTTACGTACGTGTATTTTTCGTATTCGTACATATATATATATACTAGATTTAATTGTTCGTACGTTATTTTATGTTCGAATTATAAAACGCGTTATGATTTTATGCGTTTAAATGTTCAGGGGTATTTCACCTAAAGGCTTTGAAAAGAATCTCTTGAAGGTTGTGAAAGAAGTGGGAAAGTACCGACAATTTTGAATGGAGTTCAGTCTTCCTTGACCAAGTTTATGAGAAAAACTTACTCATGTTTTCCCCAGCAGAGTCGCCATTCTGTGGAGGGTGATTTTTCGGTACGAGGGGGTCTATCTAAATACGAACTTGCTGAGAAGCCTAGATCCTAGAAATTGCCATTCTGTGGGGGTGAAAACCCGTTATCCTGGCAACCCTCAAATACCTACTAAATCGTCCGTCTTTCCCATAAAGTATAAGGGGAGTGCAAGTGTGCACTACACCCACTCTCAATGGGCTCCACGCGGACTTATGCCCTAAGGGCGGAAATTGACTAGAGTCGCCACCTAGTTTGACATAAGATACTAGGAAGGAAGGGAAAGAGGGTTCTAAGAACCGTTGGTTGACTCTGAATTTATTGCCTATGGATGGGGCTTATCCGGTCATACTAGAGATTCTGTGTGGGCTCGCACTGGGTTACACCCCTTAGAAGTGGCAACGACCAAGACTTTGGATTGGTGCCCGAGGAAATCTCGGTCTCCAATTGTCGGGATTACCTTCTTTCAAAACCTTATTAGAGAGATTCAATTAAAGCCAAAGGATAGAATTTGAGTGTGGATTGAGGAGTAGATGATTTTGAAAAGTTTAAGGAATAGGCTGGTCTTGAAGTTGGTTTTGAATGTTGAGAAGTTTTGACTGCTTTGAGAGGTTTGAGGTGGTTTCGGTTTTCACGGGGTTAAGAGGATGCAGGGATTTGCGGGGAGTAAAAGGGCGTCTTGGTCATTTTTGTGAAGTTGAGGGGTGTTTGGATCGCTTGGTGAAGTTGAGGAGTTTTCTGGGTTAGTGAAGTTCAACTTTTGGAGTGGTCGAATCTTTGAGGTGTTTTGGGAAGTCGAATGTGTTGAAGAGGAATTCAGGTTTTAAGGATGATTGAGTGCAGATGAGGATATTCGGTTTGCGGGTGTTCAGGTTTTGAAGATGTTTTGAGTTTAAGATGGCTAAGGTTGTTCGGGATTATTCGAGAGTTGGAGGTCCTATATGACTTAGAGTTTGTTCAGAGAAGGATTAAGAAGTGTTTACGTGACCTGAAGCTCTAATGGAAGGGTTGGATTAGTTTATTCAGAATTGTCTCTCTTAAAGTTTTTAAAACCGAAAAATCCTTTTGTCGAAAAGGGCGGATAATCCTGAGGGATTACCCTATGTGCCCCCTCGAACACAACACTTAATTAATGGTAAGTGTCGAGGCTCGAAAGATGGGGCAATGAATTTATGTCAAAAAATAGGATTTAGAGAGAAACACCATGAAAGAGATGTTCTCGGTTGAACCCTAATAACGTCTCTAACTCTCGGGTTTTAAAACGTTAAAAAACCGAAAACATTGAAATCAAGTGGAAGGGAGTTAGATGATTCTAAAATCCCGGCTGCAACTAGGAAGGTCGTTACTTCCCTAGCACCCCGCCTCGTAAAAATCTAGGCTGCAATTAGGGGAGGTTTGTCACCCTAATGCCCTGCCTATGGAGATCCAGACTGCGACAAGGGAGGTTATGACCCTAGTGCCCCGCCTCGGATTTTTATTTTGGAAAGGGAGACAAGTGACATCTAACTAGGAAGAAAATGTTTTGAAGGTGTTAGATTTCCCATGTTCCCCGAAAACAATGTAGCTTTGAGTTTGAAAACTGAGTTAGAAAATCTTTGAAGTCGTTCGGAATTCTCTGTAACGAAATGCTGATTATGAGAAATGTTTTAGAAGAAAACTTTCTGTATATGTGAGAAGAACTTTCTGCATTTGAGAAGAGTTTTATGTGATGTGAGAAGAGTTTTTCCTTTTAAATTCCACAAAATGGTTTCTTTGAAAACTTGATGAAATTTGAATAAAATGATGGTTTAAAATTCTAGGAAGATAGATTTTTGGATTTTGAAAGGAATTTACAAGTCGAGTGTGGATTGGATGAAATGTATTTGGGTTTGAATTGGATTGAATTGGAGTTCGATTTGGATTGAGGTCGGGTTCGGTTTGGATTGAGGTCGAGTTCAGTTTAGATTGAGGTTGAGGCTTAAACTAGATTAAAGTTCGGGTTAGGTCAAAGTTGGGTCAAGGTCAACATTTTTGGGTCGAGGTCAACGTTTTTTGGTCAAGGTCAATGTTTCTTGGTCAAGGTCAATGTTTTCTGGTCAAGGTCAATGTTTTCTGGTCAAGGTTTGACATTTGTGGACTTGGTTTGACTTTTGTGAGCTTGGTTTGACTTGTGTGGACTTGAACCGAATTTGGGCTTGGGTTTGGGCCGAGTTGGGCTGGTGGGCCGAGTGTGGGCTGATGGGCCGAGTGTGGGCTGATGGGCTGAGTATGGGCTAAGGGGCCAAGTATGGGTATTTGGACTGGATTGGGCTGGTGGGCCGAGCATGGGCTGATGGGCCGAGTGTGGGATGATGGGCCGAGTGTGCGCTAATGGGCCGAGTATGGGCTAAGGGGCCAAGTATGGGTATTTGGACTGGATTAGGCTGGTGGGCCGAGCATGGGCTTATGGGCCGAGTGTGGGCTGATGGGCCAAGTGTGGGCTAAGGGGCCAAGTATGGGTATTTGGACTGGATTGGGCTGGTGGGCCGAGCATGGGCTGATGGGCCGAGTATGGTGATAAGTGTCCAAATGAGCATGATTTATAGGTGTATTTCATATATAATATTAGCACTTTTCTTGCTCATTTCTCCACTTCGGTTAGTTTTCCTCTAGTTTAAGTTTTATTGTTTATCTCACAAATTTATTGGTTTAACATGAGGAAAACCAAGCTGGGAGTGAAGTAGACAAAGAGACGAACGCATAGACGCAAACGGCTCAGAAAACGGAGTCCAAACGAAGAATCTAGAGCCGGTCAAAGTTGGAAGGAGAATGGGTCAATACTTGCTTGAGACCGCATAGGCAACCGCCTTGTTATAAGGCGGACAACACTCATGGCGTCCGCATGTGTTTCAAGCGGTAGTCAAGGCGGCGGAGAGAGACAGACGACAACAGAGAGATTTGCTAGTTAGGTCCGGGACTTATGTCCTTGCCCAAGTCCCGGACCACATGTATTTTTAAACCGAGAGATTTTGCTTGCAATTTGGTCCGGGACCTAACCCCAGTCCCAAGACCCGGACCAACAAATGAAGGCAACCGCCTGTTTTGTGGGCGGTACAAGAGGCGGACAGGTGTGACAACCGCTTATTTTGTGGGCGATACAAGAAGCGGACGTGACTAATATCAGTCGCGCGCGACAGTTTTCTTCTTCGCGCCGTCTGCAACTTGCCTCGCCGATTCTCTGCAACTCGTCCACTGTCTGCTTATCCATCTACTCTGCACGCTCTGTCCCCTGCAATAAATGAGAGCAATCAATTGAGCAATCAATTGAGCAATCAACTGGCACCTCCTTATCTTCACGCGTGATCCAGCCTTTCTCCTTCCTTCCTCTTCTTTCTCTATATAAACCCACGCCCTCTGCTCAAATAATTAATTCCCTTCCTCACAATCCAAAGCAGTAGACGTATCATCCCATCCAATAAATAAACCATCGCTCACTCCCACGATCCATTCCATCCTCTTATCTCCCACTTCTCCATTTTAGTTTTTTTCTTCATTCCACCACGAAGCAGAAACACGATAAGAAGAACAGAAGAAAAGGGAGCTGGAGCAGAAGCGAATCGCAGTCCAGTCTCCGCCGGCAGTCCCCAAATTAATGGCTATTTCTGTTTCCTTTTTATTACTGTTAATGTCTGAGTGATTTTACTCGTATCCTAGGATGGGGTTTGACCTTAAATAATTCAGACTTATTAATACCAAGTTTGCTTATAAATATTTGTTTTGTCTCTCTAAATTATTAAATGCTTAACAACTGATCATTTTTATGCATTTCCGGTTTCTCTTATTTCAATGATTTTGTAAATCTGAGAATAGACCACAAAGAGAGAAAAACGTTAGATATTATCTCCTTGATTAGCAGATAAAATCCATCGCTGTTATAAAAAGAATTCTCACTTAAAGCTAATTAATGATTTTAGACTTTTTCTGATTGTAAAAAGTCTATTGATTTAATTAAGAGTTGTCCTTATCTATGATTTAGGAAGGCCACAAGATTAATTCTTAAACAGACAAATAAGAGCAAATTAGGATTATAATTATTGTCTGTACTTAAATAAATATTTATCACCTGTTTCACTTATTAAACTTGTTTTAATTCCTTTCAGCAAATATTGTTAAATGCTTATTCTGACAAAATACTGCATTTATTTGGTAGCTATCAATATATGATTTTGAGATAGTCAAAGTACCACAAAGGAATTAATCTTGGTATTTACACTCCGGATTGAGCAGGAAAATACTAAGGCTATTAATAAGAGTTCGTAACTGACAATTATTGACTCTAATAGACAATAAATATTTGAGACAGGATTATAAAATTGTTTAAGTAATTTAGGAAATTCCCCCGCTATCCTAGGATACCTTTTTCCATCCATTTACTTTATTTTACTGTATTTATTATTTCTGTACTAATTCTGAAAATCAAGCTTGCCTCCGGCTAAACCCCAATTTTTATTTTATGCACTTTAATTTATCTTTTTGTACATTTACTAAACTGGATAATTAATTAGACAGTTGCGAAGTCTCTGTGGATACGACCTTGTTGTACTACAAAGATTGGGTTCACTGCCCATAGTTAGTAAGATAGTTTAACTACTATTTTGCCCAACAAGTTTTTGGCGCCGTTGCCGGGGACTTCGGTCCAACTATCTGATTTATTATCTGTTTAGTTTTTATTTTATTTTTCGTTATTTGCCACTTTTTGTGTATAATTTTTTTTTGTTTTGTTTTTAAAGGTACTTAATTCTGATGGATAGTCACTACGATCAAGCAGAAGATTGGTATGGTTACCCCTATGGCGCAGAGGACTACAATCAATGGAGTGTCTGTCAAAGGTGCGGAGAGTACCATGAAAGCCCCCAATGTTCAGACCCAAATGTTGAATTGAGAGCTCTCTTGGAGGATTACAAGTCATCTCTCAAGCCTATCCCCATCTTTGTGTGCCAAGAGTGTGGAGGAGACCATGAAAGTTCCCATTGTCCTATGGTTGCAATAGAGAGAGACAACGCCATTTTAAGAGAAATGATGGCAAATTTTACCTCACAGTTTGAAAGGATCCAGCAGAGAACGCTAGATCAGATCGAACGCATGGATCAACCGCTTCAACAACTGAATGAAGTGGTCCCTGAGGAGGAACAACCTGCTGAGGACATAAGCTACTTTCCACCTCCTCCCCTATTCGAATTAGAGAATCCATCACCAAACAACCATCAGCTTGATTATGGAGACAACCCCTCAGAAGAGAGTTTCTCCTTGGACTTCATGGAGTTTCCTCCCTCTGAAGTCAACTACTTTTTCCCCTCCTTCTCCGTACTCTACCCAGAAGATGAAGGTGGACACATCCTCAACCTTGAGAAGGAGGAGATACCGCCTCCCTTCGAGCCATCAAAGAGAGTGCTATAATCAATTTCAAGGAGCCACTTCCCTTTGACATTGATTACCATTCGAGAAAACACTAAGATTATGAGCGTAAGATCTTCAAGAAGAATGGATAGACGAGTTACAACTCATTAAGGCCGTGTATATATAAGATAACACGTGTCCATTGAGAGACTAATACTCCTAAACAGTAAGAATGCGGAAGGATATACAATGCTATCAAAAGCTAAGTGAGGCAGTTAAGCCTAAGAACATCAGAGTGGCGCAGCAAAAGCTAGCAGATCACTACCTTTGAGATTAGACCAAACTAAGTTAAGGAAACGGTATAAGTACCGTTAAGAATCCTCGATACAGAGATTAAGTCATTTCTGATCGAATTATAAGTAAGATAGATGACATGAAAGCTAGAATGCTTGGTAAGAATTAGACATCTTGAACTTATGTTCAAGGATGATACAATGTTGATTACGTGGGCGTAATCCATTTTAAGGGGGGTAGAGCGAAAACGCGCTTAGCGTATGTTTGTGTACTGAGTACATAAACTACGGTGTGCATAGCACAAAATAATTTAAGAATATGTTTTACATAAACATTTTAAGATAAATCATGGTTATTGCACACAGAAGATGTGAATACCATACATATTAAGTACCTATCTTGTTAACTCCGGTGTGAGTACAAGTTAAAGGAATTAAGGAAGAGGAATTAAGGAAGAGGATTAAGGAGACTTAAGGAATAAGGAATATATGAGGTATAAGTCAATATGAGATAACACTATGAGATATTATTTGATATGAGCATGAGGAAGGATATAGTAATGGTATGTGGTATGAGACTGATATGGAATTTAGTAGGAATTTAAGTCTGGAGGTAGTTACTAAGAGATGAATTGAGAATGTTTGATGGACTTAGTCCACACTTTGGAGATGTATTGATTATGATTAGAAGAACTAAAAAGATAGAAAATTGGACATTAGTGAATTAACTGATGTTTGAAAATGACGTGGGAGGTGGAACTTGATTTTCTAGGGATCAAGGGAAACCGAACACAAATTGGAGTGGAAGGATGGTTCTACACTGATGCTGATCACATCAGGGTAGGATTATTCCTGAAACTCCCTACCAGTGGTCACAAGTAAATCACACTAAGGATAGAGGCCTTAGGATAAAATGAAATTGGAGTTGCTTGTATTTTTAATTAGAGGAATTATTCCTCACATGACCTCGTAAAAAGGATTACCTTTTTACTGAGTCTCGCCCATGAAGTCGAGGACGCACGAGCCTTTGTCTTCGGACCGGTGACATGGGGAGAGCAGCGTGTTTTGTATTCTAGCCCATGGTGACGAGGACGAATGAGCCATTGTCTACGGACCGGTGACATGGGAGAATACGTGGAAGTTATGTGAATGTTTTAATCATCAAAAAGGAACAAAAGGAATTTTGAGTGCTACACATGCTTAAGCATGTTGTGTGATATTTAAGAATAAGCATATGGTGGACTTAAGGATCCAATGAGATTAAGTATACATAAGTATGATCTATATGATCTAAGGAATGAGGTAAGACATGTATTCTAAAAAGAAAAGATGCATGGGAACTTTGGGGACAAAGTCCTTTTAAGGGGGGTAGATTGAAATACCCCAAACCTAAGTATGCTAAGTAAACATCAAATCATGATGTAGTAAGGCTAAAATATGCCTTAGAAAGATTGGTGGACAATTTAAACCAAGGAAAACATAAGAAAGTGCCTTAAAGGCAATCAGGGCAAAAACGTGCTCTAAGCTTGGAGAGACTTGGGTGAGTACCCAAATATCATGATAAGACCTTAGTAATATCTAATGGTCATTTTAAATCAATTAGCAAAGAAAACCAAGCTTGAAAACAAGTTAAAACACAAAATGTGCTTTAAGAAGTCTTAAAGCACATTTTTGAGAAATTGTCTTGAATTGAGTTTTGAGTGGCTAAATGTCCATCATTACTCTTTAATCAACATGTGTACTAATTAGTATCACATTAGGAGGTCTAAATCAATGGGAAACAAAAATTTCCCGATTATGTGCCTTGATTAGTGAATAGTAAATAGTGACTAGTTTAAGTTTTAATCAATATAAGTCAATTAATTGGTCAACAAAGACCATGTTAGCCTTATTTAGGAGGGTGGCCGGTTTTTATGTGGGGAGTCACCACATGAGTCATCAAATGAGAAAGGAAAAGAAGAGATAAGTAAAGAAGTTACTATTGCTTTATTAAAGCAAATCTTATATACTCATACCTCTCTCCTCTTTCTCTTCATTCTTCTTCTTCACCCACGGTTTCTTCTTTTTCTCTCTGTTCCAAACCGAGAGAGCCTCCATGTTCTCCCTTGCACTTGCCAAAACAACTCCAAGCTCCAAATCAAAACAAATCATATTTCTTAGTTAGGTCAAGACCTATCTTCTATCTTTTCAAATCTTTCAAAGCTCCATTTTGGTGCCATGAGAAAACTCCATTGATGGGGAAAATCAAGTTTGAAGAGCTCATTAGCTTCTCCATTCTCTTAAGGTAAGGAAAATGTAAGAAAAACCATGTTTCCACCATTTCTACACATTACCGAAAATTCCTTCTCATGGGGATTCATTTTTATCCATTGTTCTAGCTTGATTCTATTCTCCAAGGGCTAGAGGAGGTCCTACTTAATTCATATCCAAGCTTGCTTTGAGAATCCAAGGTAAAACATTCAGTTTAATACCTTAGAACACATTTTTAACCTAGGGTTTACTCCTTAAGGTTAGTGTATTGTTTAGTGCTCATATGAGTCATTGGTTATTGAGTAGAACATTGGCAAGAGAAGTTTGAGTGGTGGCCGATATTCATTCAAGAAGAAGGTCTAAGGAGGAGATTGAGATAAGCTTGAGGAAACAAGGTAAAATGCTTACCTAATGGTGGTTTAAGTTTTAAGGAATGAGATTAGATGAGTACCAATGTAGCCTAGGGCTTACATTAGGTAATGGGTTTTGTAACCTAAGAAAAAGAACTTAAACAAGCTTATGAACTTGTGACTAAGGAGCTAATGAGAATGACTTAGTAATATAAGTTTAAGGTGGTTCTCAAGAGCATTATAACTGCCATGAGATTGATGAGTGTATTTGCAGGTTGAAAGCTTTTACTTGTGGGAAATTCAGTGTTTAAGTTTAAGTCATTTAAGGGCCTAAGAGCCATGTCATTTAAGAGCCTTAGTGCTATGCAATTTAAGATTATTGCAATATATTGAGTATGATGTGAATAAGTTGATTTGGATGAGGAATTGTGATGAGAAAGGACTTGGTGTGTGTGAGGTTATTGTGTGAGAAAAACAATGCATTTGGGCATGAGAATATACTAGAGGAGCTATGGCAAAATTTAGTAGAAAATAAGTGTTTAGGTGAAGGTGGTGAATCAATATGACCTAGGATTTACTAGGAGTCATTATGAAGAATTTGAGTGGAAATGAGTTAACTAAGGAGTTCTTAAGGATGAGAATGACCTAGAATGGTCTATGAGGAATTTAGAGTTTAGGTGGGTGTATTGAACACACCAAAGTCATGAGATGAGGAATATAAGACTTGAGCATAAGTTTAAGGAGAAGGTATGATGTTTAAGGTGATTAAGATATGTTCTAAGGGAATATAATGACTAAGGAAGTACTAGGAAGTTTTAGAGATTGTCTTGATGAAAAGGGGTAAGATAAAGTGTTGGAATGAGTGGTAATGACTTAGGCATTACCTTGGGGGATTTAGGAATCAAGAGAATGTAATTGAGTATTTAGAACTTAGGCAAATGTTGGTAAACAACTAGGAAGGAAATAAGGTGTTGGTGTATGGAAGCTTAAGCTTGTGAAGGAACTTTTAGTAAATGCTTGAAAGAGTTTTAGATAGTGAGAGATGCTTGGGAGATGATGTTATAGTGGTGAAGAAAACATTTGGCATAGTGGTTACATTAAGTATGAACCACCACCTAGGAACCTAGAGGAAAGCATTACAAGAGTAGCATTATTACAAGGAAAAATGCATAATGACTAAGGTGGATTTTGGTGGATGATTTAAGGTATTTAAAGAAGGTTATAAGGTGGGTTTAAGGTGCCAAGATGGTGTTGGACCTATTAGGACACTTGTGGAAGAGTTTGGAATTGAAAGAACACATTAATAGAAGAATCTGTAGTGGACCGACCCAGGGTCCGACCCAGTTCTGGGTCGGTCGGACCTTGCTAACCCAGCAGAAATGTCTCGGCAATAGACCGACCCATAAGGATGGGTCGGTCAGTGGGTCGGTCGGGCAAGGTTTAATGAAGGAAAATGTTTCGGCAGAGGACCGACCCAGAGGGTTTTGGGTCGGTCGGTTTAGCTTTGGGTCGGTCGGATGAGTTTTAAGAGACGGAAGAGTTTCGGTAATGGACCGACCCAGGGGTTGGGTCGGTCGGTGGGTCGGTCGACCCTTAACACTTAGAAAAAAAAAAAAGAAAGAAATTTTGAATTCTAAGAATGGTAATGGGTAATGAGGAATACCTTTGGTAGGGTGGTAATGATTAGGACCCTAAGAACTTAAGGGATTAAGTTAAGTTAAATATAAACTTGAAAGTTTAAGATTAAGTTTGTAAGATTAAGTGTAAGACCTAAGAGGTGTTAGGTGGGGATCATTAAGGAACTAAGTAAGTTAAACAAGCTAAGTAAGTCATATTAAGTTAAGTGATTAACAACCTAAAACTGAATGAATGTTTTAGGACTTGGAATGGGACTCCGGAAGAGATTAAGCAACTGAACGGCCAACGGTGAACGGTACAGTTGTTTCTTCTTGTGACCTGCTTGCTAACGAGGTGTCCCTCGGCTTGTGTGCTATTTGTTTTTGTGTGCTCACTAAACAAGATAAAGCATGCAACCGGAATATATTACATATATTATATTGTTGTGTGATGTTTGAAAACTAACACAACATACCGTGAGAACTTACTGACCAATGTTTAGTAAGAAATGAGTGAGAATAAGGAACGCCCCCTAATGAGGGACGATATGAACCGAAAGAGGTTAACCAACAAACATGGTCTTGAGACTATTACTAACTGAACTTGAGTGAGGAATCCGGAATGGTACCGGCACATGTGTATTGGGGGAAGTCGGTATCCTTATCAAATACCGTCTTCCAAAGATGACTTGTCCTCGGACTCGTCGCCTAGAGTCGACAAATAGACTCGACCTCCTCGGACTTCTTGTTTTAGGAGGGAGGCATACTGAGATGGTGTAGTGGGATCTACCTAAATGCCCAACTAATTCTAATAAATATTGTTTATGTAAACCAATGGAGCTGATAACTCATTGGTTAGGGCTACGTGACCCGACAGATAAACAATGGATTAAGGTACAACCATTCTAATAAAAGAACGGTTGACTTAATTGAGATAAGAACTGAGATAAGATTGAGATAAGGTTTGAGATAAGTTACAACCATTTCTACTTAAAGAATGGTTTGTATTCTAAGACTGAGATAAGATGGTGCGGTGGGATCACCTAAATCCCAGGTTCGAATTAGATACGGCCAATCCCTTCCAGGAAAGGTTTGTATATAGAGATTAAGATTGAGATTAAGATTAAGATTAAGTTAAGTTACAATCATTCCTGTTTAAAGGATGATTTGTATTATTAAGATTAAGATTAAGGTAAGGTTAAGATAAGTTGCAACCATTCCTTTTTAAAGGATGGTTTGTAATACTAAGATTAAGATAAGCTACACCCACTCCTTATTAAAGGATGGTTGTTTCTAAGATTAAGATAAGAATCAGATGGAGGTAAGATAAGGATGAACTAAGATTAAGAGGGAACACTACTTAAGGAGTTAAACAGCTAACTCTCTAATTAAGGGAACGCATTTAAGTCGTTCATTGTGTGTGAACTTGATTGTTCATATCTGAGTTGTTGTTTACTGCACTTACTATATATTGTGCATCTAATCAACCTCCATGCTATCGACAATTAGTCGTCGTAGCCACGTTAGCTTGGGGGCCATGAGAGGATAGTACCAGCATTCGTGCTGACCCCCTCGGGGGCTTCTTTTTACTACACAGGTGAACATCAGGAGGCGGCCGTCGCGAGAGTAAGAAGAGGATACAGCTGTTAAGGGTTAGTATGGCCTACGAGTTGTGCATGTACACTCGTATGGCAATCTGAGTTAGTAAGATGTATAGGATGTGAGGGGTTTGTAAGAAGGTTATGTAAATGGTTAAGGTTGTTAGACTAATGTTCGGTATATTCTGTAGTCAGACCGTGGCAAGGTCCTGGATTGTAAAGAATTCCGCTGTGACATGTGTATATATATACTGTTAAGTTGCGAGACCACATTTGGATTGAGTTGGGGTGTTACAAAAAGTGGTATCAGAGCGTAGTTACGCTCTGAAGACAAGAATTACCGAACTTAGGAGGATATTGAGGTTGAGATTGAGTTATGGGTTAAGGGTTAAGAGATAGAGTGTGAGGTGCGTTAGCCAGGACTCCCCGGTGTTTACCGGATATCCATAGTACCTAGGCCCGCCCTCCACATCCCTAACCCTAAATATGTGGAACAAACGCCAGAGAGAAGAAAGCCTTCTCTTACTCGGGGAAACCCGATCTGGCAGTTAGTTAATAGTAAGCAATACAAGAAACTCTTGTCATAGCAGTTAAAGAGAACTGGGAGATTTTAAATGGAGCATAGTCGAGAAACAGGCACTACCTAAGGAATACTATCAGTAAGGGAACGGTAATTACCGGCAACATGGGTCGACATGCTACGCAGTCGAAATAACCCGCGATATCAATGGTAAGGAAAGCACTACGCGTGCCATGGATAAGGAAATGATAAGAGACATGGGTACCGGACAGCGGTCCGAGTAAGAATAACAGTAGGATAATACAAATCATGAGGATTAAGACATAAGAAAATATTAAGGGGTTCCCTCAGAAAGTGGAACGCCCTGATGGATGACAGTACTGTCAAACGACAAGGAAACTGCCGGAAGGATAGTTATCCAAAATAAGATATTATCGAAGGAGTCCCGAGGACTACCAATTACATGGAAATTAGAAAGAAGTGTCGCTATCAATGTACCTTGTACCAATAACCCATCCTGCATGGCGCACTTGCCATAGCAAGTGCTACCACGGTTAAGCCACGCGAAAAGCCATCAAGGCGAAATAAGAGGACGCTACAGTTGTAGTACATATTAATACCGGATTATAAATCCATAAGAACAGAAAAATAAGACCTTGGAAAGGCCCGACGGCCTGACCACGATGAGATGAGGTTACTCACCAGTCAGCAGGGAGCTGAACTTGGACAGAATACTAAACGATATGAATATGAGCAACGGTACAACCTACTACAACAACCGACAGTGTGGTAAAAACACCAAACCCGGATCTCAAGGAGGAACCTAAGAGATCGCTCAATAATTCGAGCAAAAGCACTACGTGAATAACAACATTCATGGAATGTATCAAGAGATACAATAAAGGTAGTCGATTGAACGATTTACAACGAAAACGGGATGAGACTCCCGGAGTGACCATTAAGGACACCAATGACAACATTCTTCAACGAAGATGTTGGAAAACCCGGAAATCAAGGATAAAAGAAATAAACATAAGCTATAACCTACTAAGAATTAAAGTCGTACAACCCTGGAAAAGGAAAGCTCAGAGGACTACCCCACAGAGCGGGCATAGTCGAGCCGAACAATTGATGAATGACAGTTAGTACTGTTCGTCTAACTCATTAACACCCAAGTATGATTGATCATCAACGGGTGGCGTAGTCAACAGAAGTTGAACGAAGCGTTGAGATAGAAGTATAAGATGCCAGGATGATATCCAACTTGGACACCGTAAGGCAAACGCCTAATACGAACTTATCCTTAATAGCCAAAAGACATAAGTCTAGTAAAATGACAGTATTGTCAAAGACATTAAGTAACCTCAGATCACCTGAATAACTTCCATAGCAGGAAGCAGGATGCAGCAACTTACCATGAAACCCGATACTACATTTAGTATGTAACCTAACGGTGGATAAGGTTCAAGAACCAGAATCTTATAGGGATGACCTGCGGATGAGTAAGAGTACAAATAATGAACTGAGACATTAAGCATTAAGAGCCTACGAGCCAAGGATGTTAACCACATCAGAGCCCGAGGCGCAGTAAGTTATAAGAGAGCTTATTTAAGCCATGAGGAACTACAATGCGTAGATATGAACGGTTACCAAACCTATAATTTAGATTGGGAAAAACAATACCAAGAAAAGGTACCAATGAGAATATTGAGATAATGCTAAGGACAGGAGCGGAGAACGAACCATGCCTTTTAGGGTGGGGATACCTCTCCTTGTTGTGAGGCCATGAGTGGGAACGAACCCCTAAAAAGGGCTTTCACATATTAGAGATAAAATACACTTTATTTAGAAAATGGAAACCATGAACCTTGAGATTACTTTAGAACATACCAGATACACTTGAGTAATAAGGTAGGTTGCAGAAATAGACCTCATATCCAACACCCGGGATGTAAGAATTAATGATTGTCAGAGGTAAACATTGTGACTGCACGTTATGGCACGTCAACTAAGCAATGCTCGGAAGAGCTTGTGAATCAGTGGATGACTTCTTCAGTAACCAGTTAAACTACATGGTAGACAACATCACTAAGGATGAAAGAAAGCGGAAGACATTAGCCTACTTACGAATCTGAGATTGGAGCAGAACATCTTTACATCAAGAGTCAACTATTTTACAACACGGCAACCGCCATACAAATGAGAGAACTCCCAGTGTGTTTACACCAAGAAGGGATTGAGTATAAGTTAAGACATTAGAATAAGTGAGTAAGAGGTTGCACCATTAATGGGCAACATGGTAAAGGCCAACTACCACGGTAGTAGTGGTCGTAAGTACAATAGTTAGATAAGTGGATTAAGTCATGGTACGCGGTAAGGCGACCATTATGTATGAGCCGTCAAATATTGACACTGAGGCAATTAGATTTATGAGTTAAGACCAGCATAAGTAAGGAAATAAGATGGTAGACGAACTGAGCGCTGATGCCAGTAGTCTGGACCTGGTTAGGTAAAATTTCGCAGGAAGCACACTACCCATTCCTTAAGGAACTGGAGGTGCTTTCCTAATAGAAGCAATATGAGAAAGAAGATAAGAGGCTCTATGGAAAGAGACCTCAGATATTAAGTGACCGAATCAATACGGAATACAGGAAGGAGCTAGAGCGTACCATACCCGAGAACACAATAATGGATTTCCCTTGATTAACTTCAAGAAGAACAATAAATGTTATTATGGAACGATGAAGAGGAGATCGACAACAGAATACTTCATAATTAGCAATAGCTAAACGTGTGACGGACACTATGAGTTTACTAAAACGAGACGTGGGACGACTGCACCCCACAGGGGCTTGCAGGCCTGACACGCTCATTTATGAGTTAGTTGGGTAAGTAGTAATGTACCAGTAAGGTACCCCATGCATGTAGACGAGTGGTGTAAGGAACACGGGAAGTAGTCGACTCCGTACCACGGACAACGACGCAAGATCAGACAGAGCAGCTACTACCACAAACAGTTGAAGAGAAGAATTCAGTTGACCCAGTAACGCAAGGGAATCAGAGAACAGATAATTAAGGACTATGAAGTGCGAGAAGCACGGATTGTTAAGTATAGACATAGGACATGTCTTAAGATGAGTAAGATTAGACTGTAAAGTGCAATAAGCACTAAACAGTAGTTTCAGGCTAAGAATCATCCTCAGACCAAAGGTCGGTTGGGGAGAACAATTTAGACATTCGAGAAAACACTAAGATTATGAGCGTAAGATCTTCAAGAAGAATGGATAGACGAGTTACAACTCATTAAGGCCGTGTATATATAAAGATAACACGTGTCCATTGAGAGACTAATACTCCTAAACAGTAAGAATGCGGAAGGATATACAATGCTATCAAAAGCTAAGTGAGGCAGTTAAGCCTAAGAACATCAGAGTGGCGCAGCAAAAGCTAGCAGATCACTACCTTTGAGATTAGACCAAACTAAGTTAAGGAAACGGTATAAGTACCGTTAAGAATCCTCGATACAGAGATTAAGTCATTTCTGATCGAATTATAAGTAAGATAGATGACATGAAAGCTAGAATGCTTGGTAAGAATTAGACATCTTGAACTTATGTTCAAGGATGATACAATGTTGATTACGTGGGCGTAATCCATTTTAAGGGGGGTAGAGCGAAAACCGCTTAGCGTATGTTTGTGTACTGAGTACATAAACTACGGTGTGCATAGCACAAAATAATTTAAGAATATGTTTTACATAAACATTTTAAGATAAATCATGGTTATTGCACACAGAAGATGTGAATACCATACATATTAAGTACCTATCTTGTTAACTCCGGTGTGAGTACAAGTTAAAGGAATTAAGGAAGAGGAATTAAGGAAGAGGATTAAGGAGACTTAAGGAATAAGGAATATATGAGGTATAAGTCAATATGAGATAACACTATGAGATATTATTTGATATGAGCATGAGGAAGGATATAGTAATGGTATGTGGTATGAGACTGATATGGAATTTAGTAGGAATTTAAGTCTGGAGGTAGTTACTAAGAGATGAATTGAGAATGTTTGATGGACTTAGTCCACACTTTGGAGATGTATTGATTATGATTAGAAGAACTAAAAAGATAGAAAATTGGACATTAGTGAATTAACTGATGTTTGAAAATGACGTGGGAGGTGGAACTTGATTTTCTAGGGATCAAGGGAAACCGAACACAAATTGGAGTGGAAGGATGGTTCTACACTGATGCTGATCACATCAGGGTAGGATTATTCCTGAAACTCCCTACCAGTGGTCACAAGTAAATCACACTAAGGATAGAGGCCTTAGGATAAAATGAAATTGGAGTTGCTTGTATTTTTAATTAGAGGAATTATTCCTCACATGACCTCGTAAAAAGGATTACCTTTTTACTGAGTCTCGCCCATGAAGTCGAGGACGCACGAGCCTTTGTCTTCGGACCGGTGACATGGGGAGAGCAGCGTGTTTTGTATTCTAGCCCATGGTGACGAGGACGAATGAGCCATTGTCTACGGACCGGTGACATGGGAGAATACGTTGGAAGTTATGTGAATGTTTTAATCATCAAAAAGGAACAAAAGGAATTTTGAGTGCTACACATGCTTAAGCATGTTGTGTGATATTTAAGAATAAGCATATGGTGGACTTAAGGATCCAATGAGATTAAGTATACATAAGTATGATCTATATGATCTAAGGAATGAGGTAAGACATGTATTCTAAAAAGAAAAGATGCATGGGAACTTTGGGGACAAAGTCCTTTTAAGGGGGGTAGATTGAAATACCCCAAACCTAAGTATGCTAAGTAAACATCAAATCATGATGTAGTAAGGCTAAAATATGCCTTAGAAAGATTGGTGGACAATTTAAACCAAGGAAAACATAAGAAAGTGCCTTAAAGGCAATCAGTGCAAAAACGTGCCTAAGCTTGGAGAGACTTGGGTGAGTACCCAAATATCATGATAAGACCTTAGTAATATCCTAATGGTCACTTTAAATCAATTAGCAAAGAAAACCAAGCTTGAAAATAAGTTAAAACACAAAATGTGCTTTAAGAATTCTTAAAGCACATTTTTGAGAAATTGTCTTAGAATTGAGTTTTGAGTGGCTAAATGTCCATCATTACTCTTTAATCAACATGTGTACTAATTAGTATCACATTAGGAGGTCTAAATCAATGGGAAATCAAAAATTTCCCGATTATGTGCCTTGATTAGTGAATAGTAACTATTTAGTGCTAGTTAAGACATAAGTCAATATAAGTCAATTAATTGGTCAACAAAGACCATGTTAGCCTTATTTAAGGTAGGGGGCCGGTTTTTCTAAGATGGGGAGTCACCACATGAGTCATTAAATGAGAAAAGAAAAGAAGAGATAAGTAAAGAGTACTATTTGCTTTATTAAAGCAAATACCTTATATTAGCCTACCTCTCTCCTCTTCTTCATTTCTTCTTCTTCACCCACGGTTTCTTCTTGTTTTCTCTGTTCCAAACCGTGCCCAGCCAGCCTCCATTGTTGCTTCACCTTGCTTTGGCAACAACTTGCTCATTTTAGCTCCAAATCAAAAACTAAACACATATTATTCTTAGTTAGGTCAAGACCTATCTTTCTATCTTTTCAAATCTTTCAAAGCTCCATTTTGGTGCCATGAGAAAACTCCATTGATGGGGGAAAATCAAGTTTGAAGAGCTCATTAGCTTCTCCATTCTCTTAAGGTAAGGAAAATGTAAGAAAAACCATGTTTCCACCATTTCTACACATTACCGAAAATTCCTTCTCATGGGGATTCATTTTTATCCATTGTTCTAGCTTGATTCTATTCTCCAAGGGCTAGAGGAGGTCCTACTTAATTCATATCCAAGCTTGCTTTGAGAATCCAAGGTAAAACATTCAGTTTAATACCTTAGAACACATTTTTAACCTAGGGTTTACTCCTTAAGGTTAGTGTATTGTTTAGTGCTCATATGAGTCATTGGTTATTGAGTAGAACATTGGCAAGAGAAGTTTGAGTGGTGGCCGATATTCATTCAAGAAGAAGGTCTAAGGAGGAGATTGAGATAAGCTTGAGGAAACAAGGTAAAATGCTTACCTAATGGTGGTTTAAGTTTTAAGGAATGAGATTAGATGAGTACCAATGTAGCCTAGGGCTTACATTAGGTAATGGGTTTTGTAACCTAAGAAAAAGAACTTAAACAAGCTTATGAACTTGTGACTAAGGAGCTAATGAGAATGACTTAGTAATATAAGTTTAAGGTGGTTCTCAAGAGCATTATAACTGCCATGAGATTGATGAGTGTATTTGCAGGTTGAAAGCTTTTACTTGTGGGAAATTCAGTGTTTAAGTTTAAGTCATTTAAGGGCCTAAGAGCCATGTCATTTAAGAGCCTTAGTGCTATGCAATTTAAGATTATTGCAATATATTGAGTATGATGTGAATAAGTTGATTTGGATGAGGAATTGTGATGAGAAAGGACTTGGTGTGTGTGAGGTTATTGTGTGAGAAAAACAATGCATTTGGGCATGAGAATATACTAGAGGAGCTATGGCAAAATTTAAGTAGAAAATAAGTTTAGGTGAAGGTGGTGAATCAATATGACCTAGGATTTACTAGGAGTCATTATGAAGAATTTGAGTGGAAATGAGTTAACTAAGGAGTTCTTAAGGATGAGAATGACCTAGAATGGTCTATGAGGAATTTAGAGTTTAGGTGGGTGTATTGAACACACCAAAGTCATGAGATGAGGAATATAAGACTTGAGCATAAGTTTAAGGAGAAGGTATGATGTTTAAGGTGATTAAGATATGTTCTAAGGGAATATAATGACTAAGGAAGTACTAGGAAGCTTTAGAGATTGTCTTGATGAAGAGGGGTAAGATAAAGTGTTGGAATGAGTGGTAATGACTTAGGCATTACCTTGGGGGATTTAGGAATCAAGAGAATGTAATTGAGTATTTAGAACTTAGGCAAATGTTGGTAAACAACTAGGAAGGAAATAAGGTGTTGGTGTATGGAAGCTTAAGCTTGTGAAGGAACTTTTAGTAAATGCTTGAAAGAGTTTTAGATAGTGAGAGATGCTTGGGAGATGATGTTATAGTGGTGAAGAAAACATTTGGCATAGTGGTTACATTAAGTATGAACCACCACCTAGGAACCTAGAGGAAAGCATTACAAGAGTAGCATTATTACAAGGAAAAATGCATAATGACTAAGGTGGATTTTGGTGGATGATTTAAGGTATTTAAAGAAGGTTATAAGGTGGGTTTAAGGTGCCAAGATGGTGTTGGACCTATTAGGACACTTGTGGAAGAGTTTGGAATTGAAAGAACACATTAATAGAAGAATCTGTAGTGGACCGACCCAGGGTCCGACCCAGTTCTGGGTCGGTCGGACCTTGCTAACCCAGCAGAAATGTCTCGGCAATAGACCGACCCATAAGGATGGGTCGGTCAGTGGGTCGGTCGGGCAAGGTTTAATGAAGGAAAATGTTTCGGCAGAGGACCGACCCAGAGGGTTTTGGGTCGGTCGGTTTAGCTTTGGGTCGGTCGGATGAGTTTTAAGAGACGGAAGAGTTTCGGTAATGGACCGACCCAGGGGTTGGGTCGGTCGGTGGGTCGGTCGACCCTTAACACTTAGAAAAAAAAAAAGAAAAGAAATTTTGAATTCTAAGAATGGTAATGGGTAATGAGGAATACCTTTGGTAGGGTGGTAATGATTAGGACCCTAAGAACTTAAGGGATTAAGTTAAGTTAAATATAAACTTGAAAGTTTAAGATTAAGTTTGTAAGATTAAGTGTAAGACCTAAGAGGTGTTAGGTGGGGATCATTAAGGAACTAAGTAAGTTAAACAAGCTAAGTAAGTCATATTAAGTTAAGTGATTAACAACCTAAAACTGAATGAATGTTTTAGGACTTGGAATGGGACTCCGGAAGAGATTAAGCAACTGAACGGCCAACGGTGAACGGTACAGTTGTTTCTTCTTGTGACCTGCTTGCTAACGAGGTGTCCCTCGGCTTGTGTGCTATTTGTTTTTGTGTGCTCACTAAACAAGATAAAGCATGCAACCGGAATAATATACATATATATTATATTGTTGTGTGATGTTTGAAACTAACACAACATACCGTGAGAACTTACTGACCAATGTTTAGTAAGAAATTGAGTGAGAATAAGGAACGCCCCCTAATGAGGGACGATATGAACCGAAAGAGGTTAACCAACAAACATGGTCTTGAGACTATTACTAACTGAACTTGAGTGAGGAATCCGGAATGGTACCGGCACATGTGTATTGGGGGAAGTCGGTATCCTTATCAAATACCGTCTTCCAAAGATGACTTGTCCTCGGACTCGTCGCCTAGAGTCGACAAATAGACTCGACCTCCTCGGACTTCTTGTTTTAGGAGGGAGGCATACTGAGATGGTGTAGTGGGATCTACCTAAATGCCCAACTAATTCTAATAAATATTGTTTATGTAAACCAATGGAGCTGATAACTCATTGGTTAGGGCTACGTGACCCGACAGATAAACAATGGATTAAGGTACAACCATTCTAATAAAAGAACGGTTGACTTAATTGAGATAAGAACTGAGATAAGATTGAGATAAGGTTTGAGATAAGTTACAACCATTTCTACTTAAAGAATGGTTTGTATTCTAAGACTGAGATAAGATGGTGCGGTGGGATCACCTAAATCCCAGGTTCGAATTAGATACGGCCAATCCCTTCCAGGAAAGGTTTGTATATAGAGATTAAGATTGAGATTAAGATTAAGATTAAGTTAAGTTACAATCATTCCTGTTTAAAGGATGATTTGTATTATTAAGATTAAGATTAAGGTAAGGTTAAGATAAGTTGCAACCATTCCTTTTTAAAGGATGGTTTGTAATACTAAGATTAAGATAAGCTACACCCACTCCTTATTAAAGGATGGTTGTTTCTAAGATTAAGATAAGAATCAGAGGAGGTAAGATAAGGATGAACTAAGATTAAGAGGGAACACTACTTAAGGAGTTAAACAGCTAACTCTCTAATTAAGGGAACGCTTTAAGTCGTTCATTGTGTGTGAACTTGATTGTTCATATCTGAGTTGTTGTTTACTGCACTTACTATATATTGTGCATCTAATCAACCTCCATGCTATCGACAATTAGTCGTCGTAGCCACGTTAGCTTGGGGGCCATGAGAGGATAGTACCAGCATTCGTGCTGACCCCCTCGGGGGCTTCTTTTTACTACACAGGTGAACATCAGGAGGCGGCCGTCGCGAGAGTAAGAAGAGGATACAGCTGTTAAGGGTTAGTATGGCCTACGAGTTGTGCATGTACTCGTATGGCAATCTGAGTTAGTAAGATGTATAGGATGTGAGGGGTTTGTAAGAAGGTTATGTAAATGGTTAAGGTTGTTAGACTAATGTTCGGTATATTCTGTAGTCAGACCGTGGCAAGGTCCTGGATTGTAAAGAATTCCGCTGTGACATGTGTATATATATACTGTTAAGTTGCGAGACCACATTTGGATTGAGTTGGGGTGTTACAGGTACTGCTTCCAAGCACCTCCCCAATTCTTAACCTAACCCCCGAACTTAGATTTCTGGTTAAATTTGTAATATCACTTTGGGCAATCTCATGTAATTTTTTTTAATGTAATTAGTTTTAGGGCTGTAATTACATGTGTTCGGAAAAATAAATTAATGAGAAGATTATATTTGCTATTGCTATTTCATGTCCATATGATATACCTTTATAATTGGATGGTTAAATTAGATGGCGACTCCATAACACTCGAATAATTGTTAAACCCGCGTGGGGCCTTTTTAATTAAGGAAAGACGGGTTACTCGCCTCACAGATATGGATCTTCTTCTTTGATCAACGGTATCCCGGTATTGAAACGAATCTTCGATTCAAATGTGTTCACGAAGTAAATGCCTCCAACGACTAGCGTTAATACAAACGTAGTTTTGAGAGAATTTGTTCTGGAAATATAGAGATCATTCAGCGGAAAAACGTCTCGAAAAATGATTACAAGGGTAGGTATTTATAGGTGTTGAAAGTGTTGTTTATGGAGAGACACATCTCAAATAGTGTCTTTCCATAAAGATACCTTCCAAAAGATGTCTTCTTTTATTATAAGACATTCTTTTATATGAAGTGTTGTATTAGTATGGAAAGACATGTCTCTTTAGTGATATCTTTCCCAAAGAGTCACAACTCTACTAATACCTTCACATAAAGACATTTATTAGGCATTGTTTGGTTTTCTATACAACCAAAATGCAACTTGCTCATATGGCTAATTACCAAAATAGCCTTTGAGCGTATAATTACTAAACTACCCTTGTAATTTCCTACAGCCCGGTATTAATTAAACACTCAGAAGTAAACCATACACTACTGCATCTGAGAATTAGCTATGTAGTTTAATTACGAGGGATTCTTTTTAATTAGCTGCAGCTTAGTATAACGACTCTCATTTGAACACGTACCAAAAGTCAATCGATCACACCAAACCTTATTTATCGATTGATAGCAACTCTACTCGCAATGAAATGTATTCAAAGCTAGACAAAGATATTATCAAGTCAAATACTGCAGGGAAAGTGACACTGACTTTACCATGCATGCATATTGTTCACTTGCTCTTCCCTCACAATTATTGCGAATGGTTGTTGATATGTTAACGTCTCTGCAAGATATATAGGAGGTTTCATGTCCATTCCGAACTAATTAACAATTATCCATAATAACAAACAAACACATGATTTTAAGCATCCTAATAATATTTGCAAGTGAAAGTACAAATTGATTGTCTTGTAGTTATCATGAACCGAGCTATATATAAACCATTGGATTTGGCTCCTCCATCTTAGCTAATTAGCTCGAGATGCATGTATAGAATTTAAGTAGGATCAATCGATTTCATCAGAAGTGCAATGTGAAAGGGAAGAGAAGAATCTTGAAGAACTTCATTATTGAACAGGGAGAGCTCAATGAAAGCAAAATGTTCATAAGAATGTTCAATACAATCTAAACCCAACTTATTACAGAGGATTGTATACCCTGGAGAGTAAACACAATACGACAAAAATAGCTAAAAGAATGGCTTACCAACAGAATACTGTTAAATAGACGATACTAATTAAACTCAATGGGGGCAGATCTACACTTTAATCTCCAACCTAGGGCAAATACCATGCATGTTCAAACTTCAAAATAAATATAGATGAAGTATAAACTATAAAAAAAAAAAAAATTCACGATATAACCCTGTTTTCTTTCGTAATTCATAATATACCCCTATGGTTTTTGTAATTCAACTTTAAACATGTTTAAATGTTGTCCAAAACTGATGAAAACACTTTAGTATCGTCCATGTAAAGTTTTGTCAATTTTGGACAACATTTAAACATGTTTAAAGTTGAATTACGAAAAACACAGTGGTATATTGTGAATTACGAAAGAAAACAGGAGTATATCGTGAATTTTTTTTAAAAAAGGGTGAACTATGAGCTCGATCGTTAGTCACAGTTCACATTCATCAAGCAGAAAAATGTCCATTTTATGACTAATACACCCGAGCTACTAATCACATTATTGGCTTGTGCAGTACAGGACTGAGAGAACACCCACGTCCAACTATTCAAAACTTGCCAAACTGACATCTCCATTGCATCTGTCTAGTCGGTCCGTAGTACTTACTGGTTGGTGGTGTTTCATCGTCCTTTTTCATCCGTCTTCAATCTTTTTGGTCAACAAATGGTTGTGAAAAGACCATCCCTTTTAACCCCTACTGTTGCTGAGTAACATCATATATATTTCATGGATATTCTGTTGTTGCTCTGCAATTTTATCTTCTTGTCGGGAGGTGTTGATATATGATGTTGAAATTGGACTCCTAATAGTTTTTTTTTTTTTACAATTCTAAAATACAAATAAAGGCAGGGTGTTACAAATGAAAAATACCTCACCACCTCCAATATCTTTATTACTTCCTTATGTTATACATAAAATGGTAAGAAATTAACTATTGTATAAATTGGTGTCATATTTGACCGGCCCATCTCACTCACATGCTTAGCCTATCTTTTATACGCAGCCCAAACGCTCACTTAACCCTAGCTTCATGAATTATGTAGCACTCTAGCCCAATACCACCCAAACCTATAAACCCAGCCCAACAAGACCAGCCTTCAACCGTTACAAATCCCAAAATGGTAGGGAATATGACATTGGCAAGTGATGGGATATCGTAATTTTGTATTGTCCAACATTTAATTTTTTAGAAACTCACTTGTGCAATAATAAATTGAAATTTTAGTAATTTATTAATAAATAAAAGTTAAATAACCAAAAAAATATTAATATAAAACGCAATTGCATTTTAAAAATTAAGCAATCTGTAATAATAATGAAAAAGGACTATTAATCTCGAATTTAAACATGCCAAAAGTACTCTACTCCCATTGAGCCACTCAATGAAAAGATAAATAAGATGTTCTTGCTTTTGCCTTTTGGGGGGAGCATATCCTTTCGATCGAGAGCTTACATGATGAGTCACGACAAAAAGACTTGGTGATGTGTTATGACCAAGATAAGCGGTCAAATTAAGGTCTGAACGAGCGATATTCCGTGGACATCTGTAGAACTTGCAGTATAGTACATTTTAATTTCCGCTCGCTACTGCTGACTGAAAATTGACCAAAATAGACTTAAAAGAACAGCTAGCCTGACTAAAAAAACTAAATGAAAAATAAATCAAGAATTACATGAAATTAATTGCCAACAGAACAGAACAAAGACGGTCAATAATCTCGGCGGCCATTGACCAGCTTCAGCCGAGTAAGAAGAAGACGCCTGATCATTGTGTACACCGTTCTTGTAAAAGTAAGGGAAGTAAGGCAGGATCGGGTCTGGAGGAGGCGGAACCGAACCCGAACCACCACCACCGCCGCCACCGTACACACCAGATGTGGGTGGATAATAGTACGGTAAGTTCCCTTCGTCTGTAGAAGTAGCTGGGGGCGGCGGCGGTAGAAGGTTGTAGCCGGTGAAAGGAGGTGGATTATAATAGTACTTGTTGGAGGAGCTTGTAGGGCTTAGTAGTGCAGTTGTGGTATCTCCGATTGCTGCGTCCGCGGGTGGAGGGTAGCATGGGTACTGGCAAACTGAGTCGTCGTCAACGCTAGAGGCAGGAGGTAGAGGGGATAGCAGGAAAAGGATGAGGGTTGTAATTAGGGTGGCAGTGGTTTGTTTGAATGTATGTGTGGCCATGATAATGACTAGGGGTGTTCATAAAAAACCGAAACCGTATAACCGATACTGAAACCGGGAAAACCGCACCGAAAATCCGGTTAACCGCACCGATTTTCCGGTTTCGGTTAACCGACCAGCTAAATTAGCCGGTTTCGGTTACGGTTTCGGTTATCATATTTTGTCTATCCGGTTAACCGGACTAACCGGCTAATTATACATATTAAATATTTTTTAAAATTACTCTTCCCAAAACTTTTTCATTGCAACCCTAACAACGCGGACAACTTCTCTCACCCATCATTCACGCCGCTTCTTCTTCTTTCTCTTCAATCTTCCTCACTCAACATCTCCCTCACCAGTCAGCAAAACTCTCGGCAGCTTGTAGTAAGGAGGATCATCTCAGTTTGGGTAAAAGAAAAGGAAGGGGAATAATGTTCTCAAAGAACAGTGGAGCCCGGCTTTAACTATTTCAACGGTGATCTTTCATTTTATCTGTAACCTTTTGCATTTTAAACCTCCTCTGCGCTCAAGCGAACTATTGGTTCGGGGAGGAGACCCCAATTTCTTACTGCGTTAATATTAACTTCCAACCAAGTGGCAGAGATTTTGATATTTTTCTCCGATTTTTGATCGTTTAAACTCGGAGATGTTGACCGGAAGTGGAGTAATACTATGCTAATTTGCTGTGTAGTTGCGGATTTCTTTGCTTCTTCCTTGTCTGAGCTAATTACACTAGTGCTGCAGCAACGAAGATACGAGATCATTTCTTAGCCATTGATTTTTTTTTTTGAAATCGACTTCTTAGCCATTGATGAAGATAGATAGTTATTCAGAAGTCTTGTCTCAATAATTGAATTACGGGGGTCGGTGGTCTAATTTAATGGATTTTAGTAAATTCTGAAATTGTTTTTTTTCATTATCCGGTTTACGGTTAACCGATAAAACCGCACCGAAACCGGCGGTTAACCGTTCCCGGTTAATCGTTGCTAAATGAAGCGGTTAAGGTTATTAATATTGACTAAACCGTCAATGCGGTTAACCGAATTCCGGTTAACCGATTAGCCGGTTAACCGGCCATGAACACCCCTAATAATGACTGTACGTGGAAACTGGGAGGGAAGACTTTGACTATGAGTGATAGGAATTGAGATATAGAAGAAGAATGAGAAAGGAGTCAGAGATGGTGATGGAGGTTGTGGGAGTGGGTTGTGTTTTTCTAGTGTAAAAGTGAGAGAGCGGCGAAAACAGCAAAGGGTGCAGAAAAATCTCGTAAAAGTGCATCTCCAGCTTGATTTTAATGGCTCAAAAAAGCCTTTATAAAGTTTTCTTTTTAGAAAGTTAAATTTTATCCATTAATTTCTAATATCATTTCTGGGTTAAATCTATCTAGGATGTGTGGAAATTTAATTAACATCAAAATGATATTTATATTAATTTTAACTTATAGTTTAACTATGCTTTTTTATTGTGTTATGTGATTCTGTAATATCAAAATAAAATATATAATACCATCTATATTTATAAAAAAAATCATTAATAATAGACCAGAGTAAGATGTGCACCTAGTTTGAATTGATTGTCCTGTTTACTATTTGGATATGTCGTTTGATTTCAATTTTTAACATATAAGATAAAATAATTTTTAAAATTTAAGTTTTGCATATGATTCCTTACAAGTTAAACTATATATTATAAAATTTAGTTTTATAAAATTATTTTATTTTATATGCTTAATATTGAAATGAAAAAATGTGTCATAAAATAAACAAAACAGTCAATGAAGTACTTACTTTTTTTTTGTGAAAACTACTACTCCCTCCGTCCTGAATTGACCGTCCTGTTTACTATTTAGACATATCGTTTGACTTCAATTTTTAACATATAAGATAAAATAATTTTAAAAATTTAAGGTTTGCAGATGATTCCTTACATGATAAACTATATATTATAAACTTTGGTTTTATAAAATTATTTTATCTTATATGTTTAATATTGAAATGAAAAAACGTGCCATAAAACAAACAGGACTGTCAATTCAGGACGGAGGGAGTAATAACTACTTACAGATCTAGTTGAGTGGATGTTTTGTGGGAGAATATTCACGAAATGAAGAGTAGTGGTATAGCTATAAAAGAAAAGAAAATAGTGAAGGGTCATACTTTTCAAGGAGAAAAATGAAATGAAATGATTTGAAAAACTGAAGGTGTTTGTTTGTAAGTGAGATTTGGGGCAGGAGACACCCTTTTTTGTCTGCTTTCCTGAAGTGATATTGCAGGAGTCAAAGTTAGTCAAATATTTGAAGCGTGCTCGCAAATCCATAACAGTAGTACCGGCACTCCGGCACCTACCTCTGTTAAATTTGAGTAAATTATTCAAAACCCCTTTAGATTTGGATATTATAGTTAACCCCTTGTATTTATCATAATTATTGGTAACCACCTCAAGGTTAAGATATCTTTGACTACGAGCCCCCAAACTATAACTCTGTTATTAGAAAGTTAACTACATGTTGATCTATCAACTTAATCACATTAATAATGCTAGGCTGGAACACAAAACTACTTAATCAACATCGTCTAACTCTCTTTCATCCCACTTTAGATGCATTTTTCAGGCCAGGTTGACATTTTTTGGAAAATAACAATACATATTAAGTAGTGCTCTTTGTCCAGTCTAACATTAGTAATGTGATTAAACTGATAGGTCAACATGTAGTTAACTTTCTACTAACAAAGATATAGTTTGGGGGCTCGTAGTCAAAATTACCTTAACTTCGAGGTGGTTATCAATAATTATGATAAACAAATGAGGGTTAACTGTAATATCCCAAATCCTAAGGAGGTTCTGAGTAATTTACTCTTTAAATTTTCTTGTCTTTCCTATTGTTTCTTTCTTTGGAGTTACAAAACAAATATCCAGTACAGATTAATTCATAGGTTTGGAGCACTAAGCAAAAAGCTGGTGCGTCTGTCGTCTTCGTACAATCATGCAAGAAAGAGAAAGAATTCAAAGAAAGCTATTCTCGCACAATGTCAATTTGTTTAGCGGCATGGAGGGTACATATGGTTTGGGATGTGGGATATCCGTTAACTGAATTTTAAAATAAAGTATGATGTTTGGTTATTTTGGTTATAATTGAATTTAATACTAATATTTTGTTTTAACAGTTAACCATCTTAACCAGTAATTGTTTTTTATATTACACCACCGTTAACTGCTCAATCACCAAAGTATCTAAAATAATCGAAATAACCGACTTTCCTAAAATAACCGAAAAAGTCAAACTTTCTTAATTACCCGAAATAATATAACAACCTAAACCTAACTGAGTGAATAATAAAATATTAGATATAATTATTGGGTTTAGAAAAAAAAATTATAAAAATATTTTTATAAAAGTTCGGTTATTATGGATAGCTGAAGTTTGGATTTCAATATCCGTTAACCGAACCGTACTTTATTACGGATAACCGTTTTAACCGAAATAACCGAACTTTTGTAAAACGGTTAAAAAATACGGTGATCGAATCCAATAAAAGAACGGTTATTTTGGAAACCGAAATAACCGCCCCGTTTGCACACCCCTACATATGGTTTTTACTTTTCCATCCAACATTGTTGGGGCAAGTTGGAGTGCAGCAGCCACTTCTCAGTTCTCACATCAACTTTTATCATGTCTCTCTTAACTATTCTTCCATTATCCTAAAGTGTGGAGGTTTCCTCTATTCTCGTGTTGGCTCCCTTCACAAGTAGAATTGAACGTAATATCTATGTTTTGAATGTGGAGTTTTTTTCTCTAGGTTTTCGTCGCTCTTTATAGAAGGAACTTGTCAAACGGTGTGATTATGAGGATTTACCGCAAATTTGGAATCAAATGTCATTTTCACTTCCCCAAAAGCAACTTAATGTAGAACATTGATGTGTAGTAAATTGCTTAGCCCCTATTGGAGTTAGTTTGTAACAGAGGTATATGTTGTGTAATATTGTCTAGGATGTAATTAGGGGTTACAGTTGTAATATTCTTGGTCCCGTTCTACATCTCATTTCTTTAGTTGAATTGTACCCGGGTATATAGTCTTAGGGTTACTGTTGCTCTCCATCCCCATTTTTCTCTCTTGCACTCTTCTCGACTAAGGCTTAGTTTTCTTTCTGTAAAAGATTCAAGAACTTCTTTCTGATTAATGCAATGAGGTTGTTTCTGTTCTGTTGATTTCACCGGAAATTGTCATGGTATCAGAGCGCAGGGCTAATTTCCCACCAAGATGAGTGCAGAAGATTTCAAAAAAGAACTAGAAACCAGCTCACAATCGTCATGGTATCAGAGCGTAGGACTAATTTCCCACCAAGATGAGTGCAGAAGATTTCAAAAAAGAACCAGAAACCAGCTCGCATAACAAATCGAAGCTGGGAAATTCCTTGACGGTGATCGATCAAAAAGATCCCTTGTACGTACATGCAACGGAGCAGCCGGGGCAGCACTTGACAGCAAAATTCACCGGAGAAGGTTTCCAGGGCTGGAAATGGGGAATGCGGTGTGCCCTTTGAGCGAAAAGCAAACTAGGTTTCGTCGAAGGAAACATAAAGTGCCTGAGCAAAGAAGATCCAACCTGTCTAGCGGCATGGGGGAGAGCAAACTCTCTTGTCTGTTCGTGGATAATTTCATTTCTGGCGCTGAACATAGGCCGCAACATCATGTACTCAGACGACCCCAAGGAGATGTGGCAATGGCTCTATCGGAGATTTGAGAAGAAAAATTTGATGACGTTTCACAACATTAAGACGCAAATAACCAACTTGAGGCAAGGAGATGAATCAGTCACGGACTACTTCATGCGCCTCCGCGAAGTCTGGGCCGAGTACGATCTTGCTCTCCCCGTTGAGGCGTGTACCTGTTGTGACTTGTGCAAAGCAAAGGAAATCTAGAAGAAGCGAAAGGAGGAGGAGGCGCTGATTCACTTTTTGATGGGACTAGATAAAAGCTATACCCACCTGAGAGGTCAGATACTCGCCATGAAAGAAACTCCGAGTCTTGA